>CM062291.1:270817728-272017728 GCA_031216915.1 Pictodentalium vernedei
AGAGGCGACGTTTGAGGACTGGGAGACTTTGTTAACACAGGGTTAATCAATGCCTTCTCACCTGAGAACCGCGACAAATCCGCGGCCGACCAAAGTGTTATCATTATATACACAAAGAAAATTTTAAGCACCCCCAAATATAATAAATGATAACATGCCACTGTTCCTTGCCACTGTTCCTTGAAATCCTGTTGCTGGTTATATGTATAATTATATTGATGATCTAACATGTGGCTGGGAACGTGTATCATTAAAGGTGTCCTATAAACAAGTCCCGGGAATCACGTGCACAATGCAACCCAAGAATTTTCCAGTTTGTGCATGACCAAGAATTGGGTATTTATTATGCCTATTTTTCAGTGTTCAATATAGGGTTCAGTCAACGACCTACACAAAGACAACCCAACACTCTTCCTGATCATCTTGCCTAAGACATCTGTTGAGTACTCAATCCTTTTCGTCCTTCCACACGCCTAGACAAGTAGCTTCCAGATCTCAAACAGTCACAGAGGGTCGAAAGGGGCTTGCTCCACAACGTCCCTGCACGTCTTCGGCGCGTGAAACCATTTCATTTCATGTGCAATCACCGTCTGTCACCATGACATGACGAAGGAAGACATATGCACAAATATTGCAAATTATTGATATGCATTCCACCGGTTTGTCCTTTAAAGCAATCGGACGTCAACTCGACACCCAATACACAGTCATCAGTCGTTTGGTGAGAGAACGCACGCAAACCAATGAGGTGAAGGACTGTCCACGATCCGAACGACCCCCGTGACATCACAATGTTAAAACAGGGCACTTTGTAGGTTGGTGCGACGGCAGCCTTTCACCGCAAGTTCTGTTGTAAAGACTGTGGCTACCAAATCGACGAATCTCCTCAAGAATGGTCAGAAACGGCCCGAACAAAGCCATATGGAGGTTCAAAAAGGCCATCAACCGTCCTCTAATTAGAGATCACTACCGAGAAATACGTTCGTCTTGGTGTTTAGCAATTGTCATTCGGAGCATTGCATAGACTACCATTCCTTGGTCTACTATGAGTCCTAATCTGAATCCACTGGAGCACATTTGTGACATTCTAGGGAGTCGAACACAAGCACAAGAACATCCAGTACAAAACATGCGAGAATTGGAAGCAGCTTTGAATCATAAATGGCGACAGTTGCTCCAGCAACGGATACGACGATTGACTGGAGGATGCGACGCAAATAGAAGCTGTTATCCGAGCACATGGAAGATGGAGTAGATATTGAATTGTAACACTGGGTTATGTACTCTGGAGGTTGCAAATGACTTTTTTATCCATTTATAGCCAAATAATGTTGCCTTGTTCACTCTCCATCTCCATACTAAAACAGATATCGTATTAAGCTTTAGCAGTTACTATTTTAGTTTAAACATTATTTATTTTCAAGTTGCATTATAATACTATAGAACATAGAATACATATTTGTGGATTCAACAGAAAGCTAAAAGCTTATGTTAAGCTGTTTCCACACTATTAACATATTTCACAATATCTTACCTCCTACAAGTATCTGGGAATTTCATTGGTTCAAAGACGTCACATGCAGACTGCATATAAAACCAAAAACTGCCTGTCAACATCAATATACGCTGACAGCTATGGGTAGTCTCCCCTTTGTTCATTGGTTATTCAAAATGGCAGCAGCCGATAAACGCTTCAAGTTGAAAGATTGAGTGTTGGAAACCCATATTTGGTCTGAAGTGCAGGTTAGGCAACTTAAAAGGCTTCATAATCTGTGGATGTGTGTCATGTTACCTTCGAAATGAAACTGTTTGATATGTATGAATTTGCCTTGTTAAAATCTATGGGAGAGCGCCTGTAGGCACCCCCCCCCCCCCCATAAATTGTAACAAGACAAAAAACACGTGAACACATTGTGAGAATTCTCTCATTTAATTTTGATCGCTGTTGTTATTAGATCTGTGCATCGATGCAGCAGTCGGTAAGATATATTCGTTACACAGTTTGTTGGAGCTTCGCTCTCGTCCAATATGAAATTAAGTGACACCATATATACCATATTAGGCCACCAACAAACTGTGTAACTAATATTATTGGCAAAGGTGACGGCGATTTACCAGTCAACTTGGTTACAAGCCCCCCCCCCCCCCCCCCCCCCAGAAACATGAAGTAGTAGTAACAGGGAGAGTGATATATATTTATAGAAATAGAACAAAAGATGGCAGTTGAGATGGAGAATAAAGGAGCAAATGGAGAGAGAGAGTTACTATTTTGGTTCACCAATGCTAATATTGAAATGATGATGAAGACTATAATTTTTGTGTGTTTATATGGTCTGAATATGTTCTTTCAAGATAGTATTCAGTTTTTGAGGCTTACTTTGCGAGTACTTTACTGATATCAAGCAATATTTTTACCGTTGTAAAATATCCAGGGAGTGCTTAACTTTTTTCTTTATGTAGATATATATATTTGTTGATTTGTGTGTTTGTGATTCTTTATAATTTGAATTATTTATTTTATTTTTCATCATCTAATTCATAAGTAATTAGGGTGTAAATGCCAGACGGTATGGCAGTTTTTAAAATGCTTTTTCGCTCTGAACAGGAATAATTGTTTTCAAAATAAGTAAGGCTTGTGGCATGGCTGCATGTTGCTACCAAAAGAGGCATATCATATACTGATGTAATAACCAGTGTTTCGATCATTTTGTTAGGTTTTTGTTTTTTTATTAAACATAATTTTATTTCTCAAAATTTCTCAAAATAGAAATAGGCTTTGACGAACAGGCATAGCCTATATCAACGTCTCTCCTACATTTAACAAATTACAAAAAAATAATAAATGGGTGCAAGTGTGTGTGCAATGGATTGCAACACATAATTCTGATTTCATTAATCACATTTTACGAAGCCCTTAATTACGTTCTATGCGTGTTGCCTCCAAAAAAGGGAAATCCATTCTTCAGCAAATCTTGGGGGATTTTTCGCATGACATACAGACATTTTCGAACGTTGAAATAGGTACTGGTCAATTAGATTTGTGACAGCTACAGTACAGTTGTGGCCACTGAAGTAGACTGATACTCCCTCTCCCCAGTCACCTCCACCTCTCTCTTCCCCCTATCTCTCTCTCTCTCTCTAGAGAGAGAGAGAGAGAGAGAGAGAGAGAGAGAGAGAGAGAGAGGGAGGGAGAGAGAGAGAGAGAGAGAGAGAGAGAGAGGAGAGAGAGAGAGAGAGAGAGAGAGTTTGGGATTTATCATAGTTTACCCATTCCGTTGAAGACGGCCCGTATCTCAAATATAGTCTTGGAAGGCTTGAAAAACCTGAAGATTACCCGAATTTGACAAAGATAAATCACCAAAAAGAATACTATCTAAAGTGATGTTAAACCTGCTTATTTTGTTCTGCAATTCCTGTCTCTGTAGTGACCACAGAGGGCACTCAAACACAAAGTGTTGCTCGGTTTCTTCAAAATGCCCACACGAACATCTCGCGTCTTCAGATATAAATCTTACGAATTTGTGAGCATTTAAATCACTACAACGTAGGCGCAGGTTGGAATGGTATGTGTCCCCCTTCCTACAGCCAGTGCGGTAAAAGGTTAGGTTAGAATGACAACAAAATAGGCATTAATCACCATGCATCAAAAACAACAATAAACAACACATCCACAACCAGAAAGTCCACTTATAAAACAACTGTAAAGTAAAAAATGAAAAAGCAATACAAACAACCACGATAAGCAACCATATGTTTGTAAAAATACTTATAGTATTTAGTTAACTCTATACCAAAAGATGAATAGCAGACAGCGCGTGCAAAAAAAAAAACCAAAGCTGAATAGACAAAATGTTCATTATTTTCCTCGTAACCAGAGTTGATGACCCTCGTTGGAACATGCTCATTGAGCTCGTTCCAATGAGGGTTCATGAGTTAGGTTTTTAGGCAAATAACTTGAAAATAAGCCATTTTACGCTTGTAAGTTCCGTGTAAGAAGACAGCTCACATAAGGTTCGGCTTGTTGCTGGATCTCTTCTCCAATTCTTTATTGTTTTATATGCGGACTTATATTTGCTCACCATACAACTTGTCATAATAATGTTTCATAGTTTTGGAAATAAAATATTGTTTAAACTAAAAAATAATAAATATCCTGATGACGAATTGCGTGAATGGCGGTTGTAAGTTATACCATAACGTTGGGTAGTTCCCACTAATGGGTTAATCGATGCGAATATACTAACTAGATGGTGTCACTTGTGTGCAAAGCACACTATAGTGTATCCCCGCATTTGCAGCCTTGACTTTGTATGAATGCTTGATACAAAGAAGAAATGTATTATATGACACACTAAAATCATATTGAGTGGCACAGGTGACACAGCTTCGTGCGCACCTACAGACTCCACTGCAACATTTGGGCATGGTTTTAGCGTTTCGAATTACATACATGTACCCTGGGAGCCTTTCGCCGGAAACGGTCTAAGAAAACATGAAAGTGGCAACGGTGGCACCCCAAAAATCCGAAACCTTTGTGCACATCTACAGACCCTACTGCAACTACAAGCATAGTTTTAGCATTTCAAATTACATACTCTGGGAGCTTTTCGCCGGAAATGATCTAAGAAAACACGAAAGAAAAACGGTGGCCCGCCACGTGGCATCTGAAAAATCTGAAACCTTTGTACGCATCTACAGACCTTACTGCAACATTTGAGCATGTGTTAAGCATTTCGAATTACTTACCCTAGGAGCCTTTCGCTGGAAACGGTCTAAGAAAACACAAAAGTGGCAACGGTGACACAGCCACTTAGCACCCAAAAAATCCAAAACCTTCCTACGCATTTACAGACTCTACTGCAACATCTCAGCATGGTTTTAGCGTTTCGAATTACATACTCTAGGAGACTTTCGCCGGAAACGGTCTAAGAAAACACGAAAGTGGCAATGGTGGCACAGCCACGTGGCACCTGAACAATCCGAAATCTTTGTGCACATCTACAGACCCTACTGCAACATTTGAGCATGGTTTTACCATTTTGAAATACATACTGTAGGAGTCTTTCGACGGAAATGGTCTAGGAGAACATGAAAGAGGCAACGGTAGCACAGCCACGTGGCACCCCAAAAATCCAAAACCTTCGTGCGCATCTACAGACCCTACTGCAACATTTGAGCATGGATTTAGGATTTCGAATTACATACCCTAGGAGCCTTTCACCGGAAACGGTCTAAGAAAATGTGAAAGTGGCAACAGCACAGCCACTAGGCAGCTGAAAAATCTGAAACCTTCGTGCACATCTACAGACCCCACTGAAACATTTGAGCATGGTTTTAGCGTTTCGAATTACATACCCTAGGAGCTTTTCGCCGGAAACGGTCTAAGAAAACACAAAAGTGGCAACGGTGGCACATCCACGTGGCACCAGAAAAATCCGAAACCTTCATGCGCATCTACAGACCCCACTGCAACATTTGAGCATGGTTTTAGCGTTTCGAATTACATACCCTAGGAGCCTTTCGCGGGAAACGGTCTAAGAAAACACAAAAGTGGCAATGGTGGCACAGCCACGTGGCACCTGAAAAATCGGAAACCTCCGTGCACATCTACAGACCCTACTGCAACATTTGAGCATGGATTTAGCATTTCGAATTACATACCCTTGCAGCATTTCGCCGGAAACGGTCTAAGAAAACACGAAAGTGGCAATGGTGTCGCAGCCAGGTGGCAGCTGAAAAATCCAAAATCTCCGTGTGCATCTACAGACCGCACTGCAACATTTGAGCATGGTTTTAGCATTTCGAATTACATACCCCAGGAGCCTTTCGCCGGAAACGGTCTAAGAAAACACAAAAGTGGCAACGGTGGCACAGCCACGTGGCACCTGAAAAATCCAAAACCTTCGTGCGCATCTACAGACCCCACTGCAACATTTGAGCATGGTTTTAGCGTTTCGAATTACATACCCTAGGAGCCTTTCGCCGGAAACGGTCTAAGAAAACACAAAAGTGGCAACGGTGGCACAGCCACGTGGCACCTGAAAAATCCGAAACCGTCGTGCGTATCTACAGACCCTACTGCAACATCTGAGCGTGCTTTTAGCATTTCGAATTACATACCCTAGGAGCCTTTCGCCGGCAACGGTCTAAGAAAACACGAAAGTGGCAATGGTGGCGCAGCCACATGGCAGCTGAAAAATCTGAAACCTTCGTGCGCATCTACAGACTCCAATGCAACATTTGAGAATGGTTTTAGCGTTTCGAATTACATACCCTAGGAGCCTTTCGCCGGAAACGATCTAAGAAAACACAAAAGTGGCAACGGTGGCACAGCCACGTGGTACCTGAAAAATCGGAAACCTTCGTGCGCATCTACAGACCCCACTACAACATTTGAGCATGGTTTTAGTGTTTCGAATTACATACCCTAGGAGCCTTTCGACGGAAACGGTCTAAGAAAACACGAAAGTGGCAATGGAGGGGCAGCCACACGGCAGCTGAAAAATCCAAAACCTTCGTGCGCATCTACAGACCCCGCTGCTACATTTGAGCATGGTTTTAGCATTTCGAATTACATACCCTAGGAGCCTTTCGTCGGAAACGGTCTAAGAAAACACAAAAGCGGCAACGGTGGCACAGCCACGTGGCACCTGAAAAATCTGAAATCTTTGTGCGCATCTACAGACCCCACTGCAACATTTGAGCATGGTTTTAGCATTTCGAATTACATACCCTAGGAGCCTTTCACCGGAAACGGTCTAAGAAAACACAAAAGTGGCAATGGTGGCACAGCCACGTGGCACCTGAAAAATCTGAAACCTTCGTGCACATCTACAGACCCTACTGCAACATTTGAGCATGGTTTTAGCGTTTCGAATTACATACCCTAGGAGCCTTTTGCCGGAAACGGTCTAAGAAAACACGAAAGTGGCTACGGTGGCACAGCCACGTGGCACCCGAAAAATCCGAAACCTTCATGTGCATCTATAGACCCTACTGCAACATCTGAGCATGGATTTAGCATTTCGAATTACATATCCTACGAGCCTTTTGCCGGAAACGGTCTAAGAAAACACAAAAGTGGCTACGGTGGCACAGCCACGTGGCACCCGAAAAATCCGAAACCTTCCTACATATCTACAGATCATTTAGCAACACCCTAGTGTAATTTTAGAACTCCGAATTACATAGGTTGGGACTATTCAGCAAAAAAGTGAAAAAATAACGCATTTTTTAAGTGGCTCCACAGAAGCCACCTGGTGGCACAAAAATTTAAAAGTTGTATTTTTGGGTTGCACAGACCCTATCGAACAACTGTAGAAAGTTACAGCGTTTCGAATTACAAAACCGGACGTACGGAAGTATGGACGTACGGACGTACGGACGTACGGATGGAGATCATGACAATATCCCCGCATTTAAATGCGGGGATAAAAAACAAATCGCCAAACACTTACTGTCTTGTAATTTCCACTATCCGATAACACTCTATGGATGAAGAATGACATGAGGAAACGTTCAATGTTATAACTGGGGAGATCGAAAAGTGCCCATGGGGGAATTATGAAACAGTTTTTAGCTCAACTTGACAAAGTCAAGCTGAGCTATTGCCATCACTTCTCGTCTGTCGGCGTACGTACGTACGTACGTACGTACGTACATTAGTACGTACGTCCACAATTTCCTTTGGCACACCTCACAGGTCACATTTATGATCAGGTTACTTTGAAACTTGGTATGCTTGTTTGGGGTGACCTCTAGATGGGAGCTGTGGATTTTCTTCAATTTCTGTCAAAAAATGTTGCCGCAGCCAACGTTCTTAGAACTTACTTTAGTCAGAAGACTCAATATTTCCCTTTGGCACACCCTACAGGGCACATTTATGATTGGATTGCTTTGAAACCTAGCATGCTTGTTTGGGGTGACCTCTAGATGGGAGCTATCGATTTTCTTCAATTTCCGTCAAAAACTGTTGCCGCGGCCAACATTCTTAGAACTTAGTTTAGTCAAACCACAATATTTCCCTTTGGCACACCCTACAGGGCACATTTATGATTTGATTGCTTTGAAACCTGGTATGCTTATTTATGATCAGATTGTTTTGAAACCTGGTATGCTTGTTTGGGGAGACCTCTAGATGGGAGCTATCGATTTTCTTCAATTTCTGTCAAAAAATGTTGCCGCGGCCAACGTTCTTAGAACTTAATTTAGTCAGAAGACTCAATATTTCCCTTTGGCACACCCTACAGGGTACATTTATAATTGGATTGCTTTGAAACCTGGCATGCTTATTTGGGGTGACCTCTAGATGGGAGCTATCGATTTTCTCCAATTTCCGTCAAAAAATGTTGCCGCGGCCAAAATTCTTAGAACTTAGTTTAGTCAAACCACAATATTTCCCTTTGGCACACCCTACAGGGCACATTTATGATTTGATTGCTTTGAAACCTGGTTTGCTTATTTAGGGTGACCTCTAGATGGGCGCTATTGATTTTCTTCAATTTCCGGCAAAAAATGTTGCCACGGCCAACGTTCGTAGAACTTAGTTTAGTCAAACCACAATATTTCCCTTTGGCACACCCTACAGGCTACATTTATGATTGGATTGCTTTGAAACCTGGTATGCTTGTTTGGGGTGACCTCTAGATGGGAGCTATCGATTTTCTTCAATTTCTGTAAAAAAATGTTGCCGCGGCCAACGTTCTTAGAACTTAGTTTAGTCAGAAGACTCAATATTTCCCTTTGGCACACCCTACAGGGCACATTTATGATCGGATTGCTTTGAAACCTGGCATGCTTATTTGGGGTGACCTCTAGATGGGAGCTATCGATTTTCTTCAATTTCCATCAAAAAATGTTGCCGCAGCCAACATTCTTAGAACTTAATTTAGTCAGACCACAATATTTCCCTTTGGCTCACCCTACAGGGCACATTTATGACTAGATTGCTTTGAAACCTGGTATGCTTATTTACGGTGACCTCTAGATGGGAGCTATCGATTTTCTTCCATTTCCGTTAAAAAATGTTGCCACGGCCAACGTTCTTAGAATTTAGTCTAGTCAGACCACAATATTTCCCTTTTGTACACCCTACAGGGCTTTGAAACCTGGCATGCTTGTTTGGGGAGGCCTCTAGATGGGAGCTATCGATTTTCTTCGGTTTCTGTCAAAAAATGTTGCCACTGGCAAAAAAAATGACATTGGTACCAATGATCTTCAATTTTGCCATTTCATTTATAACTTACCAAGTTCAAGTTTTGTCAAGTTGAGCTACAGTGTCATTGACACTTTCATTGACTGAATGCTGGGAGATCGTGGTGGGGGAATAACGAAGAGGGGAACTTGCGTGATGTAGACCGCGAACAATCAGAGGAATATCATAATGTATTATTATTATTATAAAAATAACCAGAAATTTGCCTGGATATATTGAAATCAAACACACCGCTAAAACACTCGTAGAGTGAAGTTTCCATCTAGACAATAACAGTCGATTCCTGTGGTAATGCATTGAAAGGACAAGCACAGTTTTAGCCAAGGGATCTCCGGATTCAACCCAGAGGTCCCATGGCTGAAACTTTGCTTGTCGTTCTAATGCTTTTTCACCGACAAGGAATTTCTGTCTGAGTGGAGACACTACCCCACAATTGATTTAGTTTAAATTGTATTTATTTCCAAAGTATGAAAGTACAATTTATACAATACAATAAGAGCATACAACTGATAAGGATAGGATTCAGCTAAAAGCTTATACTATGCTGTTTCCAGTTAGACATTTAGCTAAACGTATATTATATGCGGCCAAGAGTTATGCACACACAGTTGCACTCGCACGATCGGGATTCGGCACAGGGAGGGAGGGGGTATGATTATAGTTTTCTTTTACGTTTTTTCCATTTTTGGGTAATAGTTGACCAGTTTACGCTGAGTGATGGGTCCCGGTCGTGCGCGTGTTGTACTGTTATTGCGTGTTGGCTTTGTTTGAAGTGGTAAAGAAAACAACAACAACAACAACAACAACAACAACAACAACAACAACAACAACAACAACAACAAAATACCCCCCCCCCCCCAAAAAAAAAAAAAAAAAAAAAAAAAATCATACGGGAGTGTGAAAGATTAATGAGTGAGAGAGAATGGAGGCTGTTTGTGGAGTAATGAAGTGTGCAATGTGAAGCGTTCCAGACAGGGATTTTATCGGTTGACACGATTGATAGTTCAATAAAGCAGGGCCTGGGAGTGGGGCACCTCCCCCGCAAACACATACCGCCGCTACATTGCCATGCAACGCTGGCACAACGTCGTGGCGCCGTTAGAACGATACATAACGCTGCAGCAACGCAGTGCGTTTGCGGGGTCAGTGTGATTTAGTAACAATCTACTCTCCATGTACTGTATGTAAGGCAATTTTATATAAAGATTACGGAATACTGTTACGATGTAAAGCTTACATAAAACTCAATTCACGACAGGCTGTTTTGTGTTTTCATTTTCCCCGAGAATGCTACCCAATTCGACTAATTTCCACTTAATTATCTCCTTGGGAGCACAGTTGCTCAAAAGTGTCGTTAAACTGTAATAAAGAAACATACAAACAAATAATTATCTTCTTCAGTGGAAAATATGCACCAGGAAGTTCAATTAAATGTCCGTGCAAACAACAGCCCACTCGAACAACGTGTTCAATGTCCACCTCCCATCAATCCCAGTCCCCAATGGATCAATCCTTGGATTTCGCTGTTTACTGTGAAACGAACACTTACGTTTTCAATACGAACGGAATATTGAGAATTAGTTTGAAATTGTTACGTCACGTGGGGTTCGGATTACCACTAAAACAACCATAGAGTGAGATTTCCACCCAAACTAGAAAAGTATGTGATCAGAATTGTTTTTATCCAACACACCTCGGGGTTCAACCTCGGAGGTCCATTAGCCTAATTTATTCTTTGAGTTTCTTAGTCATTCTGCAATTGTTGTGCGGGTAGAAACTCCATGCAGTGGATGTTTTATTTGCATTACACCCTCTTACCAGGGATAACTGCGTGGTGTCCTTGGGCAAAGCCACCTAATCCCGATTGTCCACGTGGGGGCACGGAGGCGCCGTGTCCCAATGCGTACTACACATCGATGGTGTACTTGTCTTCAACCATTGCTAACCCTGCTTGTGTGGAGTTAGTACGCTGGGGAGTCTGGCAGTTGCTCATCGTTGCTCGGTGGTTCTCATCGGGTACTACAGGTTCCTCCACCCGTAAAGCTACCCGACACGAGGTGACCCTGGCTGTCGAAAGTGTCGTTGAACCCCAAATAAATAAATAAATAATACCCTCCACTATTTTTTCGAGCGTTTAGCCTGCATTCGTTTTCACGGGTATTTCAAATTTTTATTCAATACGATGTCGGCTATCAGCCATTATATGGTTACGCTTCCCCCCATTAGGGAATTTTTCAGACTATGTTTTTCTGAAACTCCAATAATTAGAAACATTTTAAGACATGTTTGCCATCTTAGCGGGGGAGGAATTCGTCACATACAGGTGAATTGTGCACTTGGTGATACCTTCTTGAAATTTGGCACACTGTTAGTGTAGGCTATGAGGTTCTCAAAAACGATCGGCTACAAGTTGACACCGACCGGTGGCGACCAGTAGCGGCACAATCCAAAATGGCCGCCAGCGGCTGAAGGGAACCTCCTTTTCGACGGTCTACCGACTATACATCCGATTGTAAGGGCGCGAAAGTGAACTCTGATCCACGCACGTGTTGGAAACAGACGTGGGAGATGATGTAGAATAAAACGAGATTCTCTATACGGACGCATCAATTTCTTGGAACTTGAAAAGAGCGTTGTTTCTCCGGGATCAGCGTCATTCAGGCAAACCTGAATGACGCTGATCCCGGAGAAACAACGCTCTTTATGAAGCAGTCTCTTTGCCATACAATCTCTTGTTTGGCGTAATTCCGCAAGCAATTCTGATTTGTCTGTCGAAATTAATTCGAGAACGCGATTGTTCACAAAAATCATTCACAGAATGAGTGAGAATCCTCTTCGTGTACGGACTAGTACTGACTGGGAACGTTGTTGCTTTTGCCAGCAAGACAGTTCCAAGAAATTGATGCGTCCGTATAGAGAATCTCGTTTTCATGACGCCTATAAAGCTATTGAGGAAGACATAACGCGCTTCCTAGATAATGGCGTTGAGCTTCCATATAATTTGACCATTGATTGTTTGATGAGAGAGAGTGATGAGTGTATGTCGATGTCACTGTTGACGAATAAGGCAATATATCATAAGACATGCCGTGACAGTATTCGGACTCACATCGTACAGCGCGTGCTACACAAGCGAGAGCGAAATGAGGCAGTGGCATCCTGCTCCACGCTGAGTCCTAAAAGAACACGGACAAGTTTTGAATCTGGCTGTGACAGGAAACTGCCCCAGTGTGTTTATTGTCACAAACGCGAAGGTGACAGCAGTGAGCCTATTTGCAGATCAATGTCTGATAACAATAAACTCAAAATTATGGCAAAGGAAGCCGAGAACTGGGTTGTTTTTTCTCGGGTCAATGCAGCATTTGATTCCGCTGCTAGTGATCTTTACTATCACAAAACCTGTTATTGTAAGCTTGCCAATGAAGCACGAGCGGCTAAATCTAAAAAGTCGAAGAACGCCGAACATTCCGCGTCAGGCCTGCCCTATGACCCTCTCGTTATGGCAGAGCTCATAACATTTGTTGAACACAACGATTCCGCGATGAAGCTTGTCGATCTCAAGAATCTGTACAGTCGGAGGTTGAAGCAAGTCGGTTCTGATTGGCTTAGTGAAGAAATACATTCCACTCGATTCAAAGAACATTTGTTGCAGAAATTGGGCGATGGCTGGGACGCCTTCACACAGGGTAGAGATGTGTTTATTTCAAGTAGGTTTCGAGTTGGCTCCTTGTTGTCCGAATCTTTAACTCGTATAGTGTCTGAGGAAGAGGCAAAAAAGATAGTTGATGTGGGTCTTCTTCTGCGTAAACACATACTCATATCTCAAGCTCCTTTCACGGGATCATTTTCATCTTATTGCTTGAGCGAGCCTGTACCCAACTCACTCCTGACTCTTCTTAGAGTTCTACTTGAGGGCACATGTAGTATACAGAACTTAGGCGATGATGAGACTGTTAATGCCAAGACTCGAGTGGCTTGTACTATTTCACAGATGTTGATCAGCAATTCAGCGAAACGCTCCGAACATGCACAAAATGTTCACCAGAGACGTGACAGAGAAACTCCAATGCCTCTTTATGTGGGTTTGAAGTTGCATGCCCATGATCGTATGAAAAATCTTATCAGAGATTTTCATCAAATGGGACTCTCTGTCTCTTATGATCGCGTAATGGATGTTCGCAGGAGTTTCGCGAGAGCTGTTTCACTGCGGTTCAAGAACGAAGGTGTTGTAGTCCCAGCTAACTGCAAACGTAATGTTTTCTCGATAGGAACCACTGATAACATTGATGTATCTGGTAGATCTGATATGCATGGTACGTCCATCACACTCATTGGTCAACTGAGCAGGGACAATGTGGGTACTGATCCCCCACCACTGAGTTTAGATGTTCCAGAAGACACACAAATTGAACTCCCAGACGACTATGCATTTGTTCCTTTCGTTGAAGACTTTGGTGGGGACATCAGGCTTGAATCTCCAGATGAATGTAATGTACGGCCCAATGAATATGCAGATTTGAACGTGGGAGAGAATGACTGGTTGTCTCATGTGTCACAGATCAGCAATAAAGGGAAGGTTGATGGCAGCTGGCAGCTTGATGAAGTCCCTGTGACCTTTTCAGGCTTCTTTTCAAAACATGAAGATCAAGACAATGTCAAACCTCGTGCAGTTATTGGGGTATTCCCTGTTTTCAGTGAGCAGAAAGCGGACTCACTCAGTATGCAGAAGCATGCTATGTATGTGGTCAGGGAAGCTACTGCTTTCGTAAACCCCGGCCAGATACCTGTCATTGAAGGTGACTGTCCGTTGTATGCCAGGCAGAAAAAATGTCAATGGCTGTTCCCAGAGGAGATAGGTGAGGATCGAATGGTGTGTATGATTGGATTCCTGCATCTTGAAATGTGCACCCAAGAAGCTGGTGGTAAGCTTATGGGTGGTTCTGGTTGGGAGCGAATGTTTCACCTCGCAAAGATATTCACACCCGGTGTAGCATCATCCCTACTTGGTGGGAAACATGTCAAGAGGACGCGACAGGCATATCTTCTCACTCTAGCTTGGCTTGAGATCCTCAGAAAGAATGCTTATGAGATTTACTGTCAGCAGACTGGGCCCCATGAGTCATTTGAAATGTGGGAACAGAGGATTCTTTCACAATCTCCAACTGCGCGCTATTGGGGTGAAATCGTTCGGAACTTTCTCTTGACAAGCTGTCAATTCGTTCGGAACCAACGAATCGGTAACTGGCCTGGTACACTGTGTTCTATCGATGAGTTGTGCAGTTACTTTTTTGCCCTAGGACATACAAATTATTGTCGGTGGGTCCCCGTATTTCTGAGAGACATGTCTCAGCTACCCAGGCGGCATCCTTCAATCCACAACAAATTCATGGAAGGCCATTTTGTGGTCCAGCGTAGTGAGAGGAAGTTCAGTATGATGGGTTTAGATCAGAGCCAAGAACATAGTATCCAACTACTCAAAGAAGACAGTGGTCCAAAAGGTCTCTATGGCCAGGCTGAAGAGAAAGTCGTTATTGAGCTTTCAAGGTCAGAAGTTCTGCGTGTTATAGATGAGTATGAATATGCAAGTTTCCACACAACATCATCAGATAACACGGAACACCCGGAAAGTTCGGTATCAGAGCAGAAAAAATTTCTGAATCAATTGAAATCTCTCCTCGATCTGGTGAATCAGGGACTCATTATCAACCCTTATGATGAAACTAGTGGTCAGCTGGTGACATTAGATACTGGTGAATATATGGACCCCGAAGTTAGTAAGAGTTTACGGTCATTACCCGAAAGGGGCAAGCATTTATATTCCACTTTCTTGAAGGAAAGGCTTGTGGAATGCACCGTACCCCTGAATGATGTTATTCCCAAGGCAAATATATATACCTTCCTTAACCCACCCCCAGCCAACCTGGACAAAGGCCGAGACAAACTCATGTCAAGTAAAGCAACTGCCGCAATAGTTACCCAGATGTTCGTTTCACTGCAAGCCCGGCCTGATTCAAACATGGATGAGTTTTTCATGCACGAGAATGCACGTGATCCGCCAGCATTATCCGATAGAGGTAAGCTACGGAGTGGGACAAAATCTCAAATTCTCAATTGTTTACCAGCTATTCCTGCACAAGGGAAGAATTCAGCAGCTAGACAAGCTTCAGTTGTCATCTTGGATATGCCTGCTGTAGTCCATGTAATCAAACCACAGAAAGCGGATCTGTTTGGAGAATATGCTCGATTGCAATTATTGCCATACATCGAATCTCTGATTAACACGAACACCACAAGGGTTGATGCGATCTATGACTGTTACCCCGAAGGCAGTTTGAAGAATCAGACGCGAGCAAAACGCCTCGGTGAGACAGCAGTTAGGTTGATACGGGTGTCCGAGAACGTCCCTTTACCTAAAGGGAAGAATTGGCAGGCATTCTTGAAAGTTAGTGAGAATAAAGACGAATTTTTCAAGTTCCTGTCTGCTGAACTGCTGAAATTAACATCAACATCCGAGTACCAGTTGTTAACGACATCAGGAGAATATGTACTATGCAATAAGGATGTTAGCTTATGTGACATATCTCCATCGAACCACGAGGAAGCAGACACGCGCATGATGCTTCATCTCAACCATGCAGTCTCACAAGGTCACAAAATAGCTTTTCTTCGCACGGTTGATTCTGATGTCGTCATTCTGTCTTTGCACCATTTCGCAACATTCCGTGACCTTGGACTCAGTGAGCTGTGGATTGGGTTTGGAATTGGAAAGGCATATAAAGATATGCCAATTCATGAGATAGCTTCACAACTTGGACCTGATTACTGTAAGGCCCTGACTTTCTTCCACGCCTTCACAGGTTGTGATGTAACATCCAGCATGCTCGGCATTGGGAAGAAGACAGGATGGAATGCATGGATGAATTTTCCCGCATCAACTGAAATGATGATAGAATTGACTGAGAATCCGCAAGTCTTTTCAGAGGATTCCCCTCATATGCAGCATATCGAAAAACTCACCATACAGATGTACAGTAACAGTTGTGTCAGTACACGTGTCAATGATGCGAGACGGCATATGTTCACACATGGCCTTAAGTCTATGGAAAACATCCCGCCCACCAAAGCAGCTCTGTATCAACATGTAAAAAGGGTAATTCTTGTGTCATCTTTCATTTGGCATCGTGCTCTGCAGAAACACTTATGTGTGCCAGACCCATCACAGTACGGATGGGAGTGGAATCCACGTCTCAATATTCTGGTCCCATTTTGGACTCACCTAGGAGACGCAAGTGCTGCATGTGCACTGATGCTCCACTGTAGTTGTGCCAAGGCCTGCAAGGGCAATTGCAAATGCTTGAAAGCTGGATTAAGGTGCACACCTTTGTGTAAGTGTGAAGGTGGCTGTTGTAACAATATTGAGTAGTATACTGTCATGTTAGGACCAGTCATCTCCTATTCTGGTATTTTTTTTTCCATTTTCGGCCAGTTAACACATGTCATGTTTCTAGTTGAGTTGATTTTGCTAACAAATGTTCATCCCATGTGGCTTGCTACACTGTCCGGGGTATAGGAATACAGTTTTAGATTTCGGAAAATAGTCTGTTATTTACTGCACAAGACGGTGTTAATTCATGCATAGCATGATACAATATCCCCAACTATTTTGCCTCTGTACAACAGTTGATACCTTCGTTCACCCGTGTGTTCATCTATGGTATCCTTGTCTTTCTCTGGCCATAGGCCACATGTGACTAGTCAGTTCCTACTCCATAGCAAATCAACTTGGAAATCCTTCATCTTGTAGCGCACTCATGTCTCAATGAATCCATACCTGAGTTGATCTAATAAATCTAACGTAAGGTATCAAATTGCCATACCGGATCATATTTCGATAAGTTATTCGCTAAAACATTTCGACCACTCATCGACATCAAAGGTCATGTTTTGGCTCCCAGTGGTGGCTATATCTCTATATCCCTGGTAAAGTAGCATACCATGAGGGATGGGCATTAAGTGTCGGCAACATTAATCCTGACTTGGAACACACCACATCTTAACTGGCCGAAAATGAAGAATACTACTTGTAGTCAAAAAATATTCCTGTACCTCGAATGACTGCAAACATACACTCACCCCTTCTAGTCCCATTTTGCCAATGTTCTATACTGGCAAGATAACATTGTATAATTAACAACGGGAACTAATGCATCCCGAGTTCATTCCAGCACTGCCCTTGCTGGCAGACGTGTCGCTATGGTGTTGAGATTGAACCAGAACTCCTCTAGAAATTTGATAGTTTTATTTTCTTAGAAAATAAATCTATCGAAAATGCCGGAAGTTGAGAATAGACTGTCACTTTAATTGGATTATCAAATGTCCAAGTATCCCCACTGCTGCATACTATCGAGTACCCTTGTTCATGTGTTGACAGGAATCTCTCATACCATGTTCATTTGACCATTGCATTCCCGAGAAACATTCAACACTAATTTATCTACGGACGGACGATCATACTGACAGTCAGACACACAGACGCACACATCGACGGAAATTCTGATCCCATTATCCATTAATCTTCCCCCCAACTTGTTCCAAGGGCTTCACTCCATCATTCACATCAATTACAGCACATGTATGGTGTTAGGTTTGGAGCTTCAGTTGTGCGATCGGCGAAAATAGCTTTTTTTCGATCCGCTTGGCGGCCATTTTGGATTTCGCTGCTAGTGGTGGCTAGAGGATGGTGCCAACTTGTAGCCGATCGATTTTGAAATCTCTGATGCCTACCCTTACATCATGCCAAATTTCAGGAAGGTATCACCAAGTGCACAATTCTAGCGAATTCCTCCCCCGCTATCTGGCGACATGGGCGTTTAGAAGCTACAGAATTTTGAAGAATTAGCTTATAAGAGCGCGTGTACACAATTTCGCGAAATCGCCTTCGAGGTTTCATAAACAGGTCGGAAATTTGAAAGACCTTTCCACACATAACTGACCATACAGTCTTGACTATGAATCAGTATATCGTCACGACAACCCTACAACTCACTCCGCTCAGCCTGCATCCCACCCCACCCAACACTGCCTCACTCTACCCCTCACCATCAACATTAACGAATTTAAAAAAAATCACTACTTTGAAAGTCACACATTCTAGAAATGTTTTAAAGCATATTTCCAAGCTGGGGACTGCAAGTAGTATGTCTCGTACGTTTGGGGCCATAGTTGCAGGACCCCGGAAGTGACGTCATGTCACGTGACGTAGTGGCGCCATGTTGTGTTGTCATGGTAACCCGCGTGAGCGGCCATCTTATGGCGTCATCTCCATAGTGATACGTGGTGTGAGTGCGCATGCGCAGCGCGTGTTGTTAGGGTGATACGTGTTTCCGTCGTCCATTTTGTATACTGGAGGCCGCCATCTTGGTTTCTATGGTAGCACGTGGTTGCTATGTTACCCAATTTTTCTGCAATAAGACGGGGTATGTTTTGAGGGTGTGTTCCTTTGTAGAAGAGTAAATCTAATTACCACAAACAACCCGACAAGTTGTATTATTTCGAATTCTTTCAGAACCCTATTTAGGACCGCCATTCTTTTGGCTTATAATAGTAGTACGTAGTGCTGTAGTACCGAGGGGTCCCCTGGAGGTGTGTTCGATTGAAGTAGAGTATTTTTCTGACTTACAATTCTCCCAGTATTCTCAAAGAATTACCCAAATAGACCCGACCACCCTTACAGACCACCCAAATCCCCACCAAACCACCCAAACGGACATGTGAAGCCCCATTTTGGGCATATGAAAATAACATGTTATGCTGTAGTACCAAGGGGTACAGGGGGTATGTTCTATTGAATAGGAGTACAGGGCCTGATCTTCCCAGAGTCCCATTTTTAATGCCAATTGCATATGTTTCTCTATCACTAACAGTCTATTCAGTCCAAACTATCTCTGGTTCTCTCGTTCAAGTCTTATAATTACCAGTGCTTGATTTCCCACAATGCAGTTTTCTCCCTTGTGTATATCAAAAGCATTCCCAAACCCAATAAGCAATCGAGCAGTTACTGATAAACCATGTCTCGAATGACTCGATTCCCATCGAGCAAATGAGCTTTAGAGTAATTGCTCGATCGAGTGATTCGGCATATTGCTCGAACGACTTGAATCCCATCGAGCAAATGAGCCAACGAGCAATTGCTCGTTCGAGTGACTCCTCGAACGACTCGACGACTCATTTCAGTATTTGAGGATACCTATGGCCCGGTATTGTATTACTTGAGGATACCTATCGAGGATACCTTTTATAGGATACTTATCTGAGGATACTATTACCTGTACCACAAGACATACCTATCCCAAATATCCCTTATAAGCCATCGAGCAGTTACTGAAAAGTCATTGCTCGAATAACTCGAATCCCAGCGAGCAAATGACCCAACGAGCATTTACCATCCTAACCGTTGATAGCATTAACCTACCAAATGCTTTGTATCATCCCGTTACTGGTAAGGTGGCACGTAATACCAGTAGTTCCTACCCTATTCCGAGTACTTTTGTTGTTTCATTTATCAACATCATTTATATAAATTATAATTAACCAATTAGATTGCTTGATTTCCCATAACCTGTACTTAATCGTACAGAGTTATCTCCCTTCTGTATAATAAAAACCTATATCAATGGCAATATCCCCAATTTCGGCATCCCCTTTTTGAAAAACATATAGCCTTCGGCACCCCTTTTTCTGAAATGAGGATAAGAGTCGTATTAAAAATCCCTCATTGAGGTCTAATTTAATACGACTCTTATCCTCATTTCAGAAAAAGGGGTGCCGAAGGCCATATGTTTTTCAAAAAAGGGGTGCCGAAATTGGGGTGCCTTCTGGAGAATCCCCTTTTCCTGAAATGAGGATAAGAGTCGTATTAAAAATCCCTCAATGAGGTCTAATTTACAGTGACAGGATGATACAAAGCATTTGGTAGGTTAATACTATCAACGGTTAGGATGGGACCTACAGGGGAATATACCAACCATACTCTGCTGCCGTTCTGTATTACCAGGCATTGACCCCACCCCAGAATACCGCTCAATAATATGAAGCACCTGGTGGATCAGTAGTACCAAGGGCCAGCAAGAGACCTACAGGGATATGTACAGCCTATGCTATACTACCGTTCTAAACTACCAAGCATTACCCCCACCCCCACAGAAGTACACAGATTTAAGGCTTCTACAACAGGTATCCTCCAACAATACCAGGCCATAGGTATCCTCAATTAATATCCTCAAAAGGTATCCTCAACTGATACGTAGCCATGTCATATGTATCCTCAAATACTGAAATGAGTCGAAGAGTCGTTCGAGGAGTCACTCGAACGAGCAATTGCTCGTTAGCTCATTTGCTCGCTGGGATTCGAGTCATTCGAGCAATGACTTTTCAGTAACTGCTCGATGGCTTATAAGGGATATTTGGGATAGGTATGTCTTGTGGTACAGGTAATAGTATCCTCAGATAAGTATCCTATAAAAGGTATCCTCGATAGGTATCCTCAAGTAATACAATACCGGGCCATAGGTATCCTCAAATACTGAAATGAGTCGTCGAGTCGTTCGAGGAGTCACTCGAACGAGCAATTGCTCGTTGGCTCATTTGCTCGATGGGATTCGAGTCGTTCGAGCAATATGCCGAATCACTCGATCGAGCAATTACTCTAAAGCTCATTTGCTCGATGGGAATCGAGTCATTCGAGCAATGGTTTATCAGTAACTGCTCGATTGCTTATTGGGTTTGGGATAAACTGCATTGTGGGAAATCAAGCACTGGTAATTATAAGACTTGAACGAGAGAACCAGAGATAGTTTGGACTGAATAGACTGTTAGTGATAGAGAAACATATGCAATTGGCATTAAAAATGGGACTCTGGGAAGATCAGGCCCTGTACTCCTATTCAATAGAACATACCCCCTCTATTTGGGCAATTCTTCGAGAATTCTAGGAGAATTGTAAGTCAGAAAAATACTCTACTTCAATCGAACACCCCCCCCCACCCCCAGGGGATCCCTCGGTACTACAGCACTATGTACTACTATTATAAGCCAAAAGAATGGCGGTCCTAAATAGGGTTCTGAAAGAATTCGAAATAATACAACTTTTCGGGTTGTTTGTGGTAATTAGATTTACTCTTCTACAAAGGAACACACCCTCAAAACATACCCCGTCTTATTGCAGAAAAATTGGGTAACATAGCAACCACGTGCTACCACAGAAACCAAGATGGTGGCCTCCAGTATACAAAATGGACGACGGAAACACGTATCACCCTAACAACACGCGCTGCGCATGCGCACTCACACCACGTATCACTATGGAGGTGACGTCACAAGACGGCCACTCACGCGGGTTACCATGACAACACAACATGACGCCACTACGTCACGTGACATGACGTCACTTCCGGGGTCCTGCACCGGGGTCCTGCAACTATGTCCCCAAACGTACGAGACATACTACTACTGCAGCTTTTATAATTCACAAGCGTTTCGTTGGCCTGATTATAAAACTTCGAGTACAATTTTTTTTAAATTGTGTGCAAGGTTTTATAAGCAAGCTGACGAGTTAAATTAGCTAAAATTGACCATACCATCAAGGCTATGGGCTACTATATTTTTAGGGCCCAATTTCTACCTTCTCAAACCTCAACCACTGCACCTCCCACTCACCGCCCCCCCCCCCCCCCCCCCCACACACACACACGACATGCCCTACACCATACAGCATCCATTTTTCGTCGCATGTGCTGCATGTGTTGTACCCACACTGGGCATTAGCACATAAGAAGATACTGGAACATCCAGCATGATATGTGTACACATTGTGCACTAGCACTTAAGCACATTCCATCAACCAGCCGACTCACGTTCTGTAGAATCCCTTCCTAGTATCCGAATATACTTCTAGAATCCCTTCATGGTAAAAACACCCATAATTGATATACAAACCAAGGACAAATTTAACACTGTAACAGTTAAATTTGTTTAGCCGAAGTCGTGGTATTTACATGCGTATTACTCAGTAATGACCCAATCCCTAACGAAAAACATCAGTGCAAATTGTAGCATTTTGAATAAGCTTTCTGAAATTCTTAACCTTCAAAATTCCCTAATGGGGTTGGGGGTGTGTTTGGGTCTATGAGCAGCTCAAGCACTAATGAGCAATCATTTGGTAACACAAACAACTAACTTCATAAGCCTATAGATCCATGGAACAGAGCACCGGTTAGGCGTTAAAGCATGTAGATTTTTTAGCAAAAAGGCGTTCAGAATAATTTTGGGGCGCACAAATAAGCTTTCAATTTAACCCTTTCAAACCTGATGACCATCACCCTAAAATCAGTTGGGTTAAAAATTAACCCAAATCACCTGGATTGAGTGAATATGAACCCAATTTCAATATGAACCCAATTGGGTTCATATTCACTCAACCCAGTTGATTTGGGTTATTTTTAAATCCAACTGATTTTTAAGTGTGAATGGTATCTTCAGTGCACTATTGTATTCCGCGAAATGGGTGAGTTTATCTTGCAATAAAACACCATGAGGCGGTTCAGTTATGAATTTAATCCAATAGCCTTATGGGACCAAATGATTACATTATCACTGACCCTCCGTGGTTGACAATTTTCGTCATTGGAAGAGATTTACAGGAAAGTTATCCCCCCATTAATTTCCCAAAGCAGTCAGAAAAATTAACATTAGGGGTATGAGAGTTTCATATAAAAATTGATATTTTTCGAAATGTTAGCGACTTTGTATCATCGACGTGCGCATCATTTCACAAACTTCAGGCATTTTCCTGTGGAGTAGTATAACAATGTAGAAACTGGCTTGTTGCATTTTTTTCCCTTTATTTTGAACTGGCAGGGTTACCCGGCGTTGTTCGGGCTGAGGAGAGTATTCCTTCTACACCCACACCCCACCCCCATCCGACCCCTTTTTTAAACCTCACCATTAGATTCCTGGTAATAAATTACCCCTAGAAGACCCCTTTGAAGACCTATATCGGTGAGAAAACTTTTGGTCATAACTTTTGGTGTCCCTCTACACCCCCACCCCACCCCGATACTTTTTTAAACCTCACCATTAGATTCCTGATAAAAACGTACCCCTAGTAGACCCCTTTGGAGACATATACCGGTAAAAAAAAATTTGGTCATAATTTTTGGGGCCCCCTTACACCCCCACCCCCACCCCCACCCCCCCCCACACTTTTTAAACCTGACGATGACCTCCCCCATGAAAGAGTACATCTAGTAGACCCATTTTGGACACTCGGGGTGGCCCCATATTCATTTCTATAGTAGACAGACAGACAGACAGACAGACAGACAGACAGACAGACAGACAGACAGACATTCTAAAATATAGTAGACTATTATGGACTGTTGAAACCCATTTAAAAATAAGAAAACGGCGTTTTCACCATATTGTGATGTTCTGCAACCCTTTTTCAGTTAAATGTATCAACACTATGCATCGTGACATATAATGCAGACACTGTCCTTTCCATTAACTCATTGCATGTTGCTGGTGGATATTCCTGCCCAGGACAAGATTTCTCCCGCCACTAAAATATGAATAATTTGGACATATTTAATCCAATGTCCACCCTGTAAACTGAATGCATTTTTTCACCAATGATTTCTCGAGTTAAATTTAGATGAATTTTTCATCAAATCTTGTCATGGCTGCTTCAGAGCAGCCATGACTCGATTTGATAAAAAATATCTTGAAAATACTCAGTGGGTTAAGAGTTAATATAAAAGTTTAGGAGGTGAGGGTTGCTATTTTTTTTTTCCTTGAAGGAATGAAAACTTGCAAATTACTGTAAAAATACATTCGCTGAACAAAAATCCAATGTGGACATCTGAGAAATAGTTGCTTCTAATTAGCTTGCCATAAAAAGCCAAGTGAGCTGTCTGTTGCTTTCGTTTATTAAAAGTAACAACAGGAATCTTGGCTTTATTTTCAGCTGATGTGATAGGTGTTTTCCCATCAATTAAGTGCTTCTTAATTGGCCCTTCCTGCATTTCTAATGCTTTGAAGGAAGATACTCTATCGATAGTTGATTTTTATGATGTTATAACTCAGGGATGCTTCCCATTTTGGTATTTCTTCTGCTGTCTACACACGGATTATTAACTTTTTCTGTAGACACAGATTTATGCATACTGTTGTAAAAGTGTTAAAATATATCACACAACTTGCGAAATATTACTGTTTATTAAAATTACCATTTATGCAACCACGTGCGCTCGACATAAGCCAAGAAGTCGAGAAAATATTTGATAAAATGTTTCTGCGCGTTATCTAATATTTTCTGAGTGATTAACTGTGCCAAACACTGCGTAATGGAATTTTTATCCTGACATTTGTTATTACAGACAATTTTGGAGTCCAAATACTTCCAAATGCCAGTAAACTCAGGGGTGAAGAAATGACCACGAATTCACCAGAGAATCCTTAAAAAAGAACCCGTAGTACACAACGCATTGTCCCAATATGTCCTGCAATAGCAAGGTAATACCAATATTTTGGCGCAATACCTTGGGTTAATAACTACTTTAATCTTAGAAACAGTGAACATAATCCCCTACATTAGCGGCGCAGAACTCTTCAGCGACTTGGCCTGATTGCGCATCGCACCCAACTCTTCCAATCACAATTCTTGACCTGCCACTGAAACTAAACTCTCCATTCAGCACGAATATTCACATTTTAGGTGTCCGATCAAGAATTCGCGCTATAGCCAATCGATGACATGATAAAGTTGACATGCTGTAATCCATGCAATGTCTAATCAGGTTCATGACTATATGAATGAGCACTCAAAATGAAGCGAAATGTCAACAGTAAGCTTTATTTTCACTCCGATATTCTACTGACGGAAAAGAAACGCAAGTTCAGTTTTGGCAATATAATTTTTTTTATCCGGAAACGAAATGTAATAAAAATTGACACATAGCCGCCTCAGTGTACAGTCTAAAGAGTCTTTGGTTAAAATTCTCGTCAACCATGATCACGGACGACGTTGCATGCTTTCAACAGATTTTTCGACAAAGCGTGCATCCGGGGCAGTCACACGGATGCACGGGCTAAAAAACCATACCATTTCGAAGTTTTGAACAGTACATATCGATTGCACAACATTTCATTTCAACTCGATTGAAAAGCAAAATGCCGCGAATGTTCGAAGTTGATAGGGGTAGGGCCATTGCTCTAATTATGCAGAGCCAACTGCAACGTCTCATCGCCCATCAATTTGGGGTCCATGAGTCAACTCTAGCTCATTTAGTTGGGCGTCTCAAGAGCCAGAGGAAGATTAGCTGACCGTCCCAGGAGCGTAAAGATAGAGGCATACGTCTCCCTAACCGATTTCAGACCCTACGTTGGTCAGCGGCTTATATCCAAGCGAAGTCAACGTCAATTGCAATGGCTGCGGACACATGCACCATGTCGGTTTCACTTGGCCAACTGGAAACGTGTATTATTCACTGGCGAGTCTCAGTTTACGCTTTACTGGTCCGATGGACGACAACGTTGCTATCGACGCCGAGGCGAGCGATATTCCAAAGCGTGCGTTAAGGAAAACGGCAGATTCGGGGGAGGCTCTGTTATGGGTTTGGGGGGGGGGGGGTTCTTATGGAGTGAAAACACATCTCGTGGTCATCCAGGCCAATCTCACAGCCGTAAGATATCGGGATCAGGTCCTCGTGCCTCACGGCCTTCCACTTATCCGTTTACGTAACCTTACATTGCAAGAGGATCATGCAATGCCGCATGCTGCTAGGGTTTGTAGAGACTTCCTCAACCAAAACAATGCCCCAGTTCTCGATTGGCCATCCTACAGTCCATATTTGTCCCCGTATGTGGGACGAGCTGGACAGAAAGGTCAGGAAGCACGTCAGTGTCCCAAACAACGTCGCTCAGTTCACGCAGGTCGTTCTTCTGGAGTGGTATAACATTGCACAAAGGACCATAAACAACATGATGGGGTCAGGGGAGTTAGAGCAGCGACTGAAGCCCGGGGTGGGCAAACCCGCTATTGATTTTGATTAGGAAACGGCGTAGGGTACCCACGTTTGAACGTTATCCATGCACACGCCATCTGTGTTAAGACAACAAAACTCGTCAAAATTTAATCAGTAATGAAGAAATAACATCAAAATCCAAACAACGAAATAATCATCCAAAGCACATTTGAAATATTTACCAAACTTGTGTATCTTTTTTCCTCATGAAAACCGAGCACCACAAGTATGCTTTGATAGAATATGATGTCACTGTTTTAGAACATCTGGATAATAAATGATCATCGCATTCTGAGGTCAATACTATAAAACTTTTACAACTGTATTTTCCCGAATTGTATTTTCTACAAGTGAATACAAATGGCGGAAATGGATCATTAGCATTTCAAAATATGTGGCAATTTGCCAATTGGCAAATTGCCACATCTTTGAAAATGCTAATAGTTTATTTCAATTAGTTATTTCCATAAATAGAAAATACAATTCTGAAAAATACAACTCTAATAGTTTTATAGTATTGGCCCCGGCAGGTTGTAAATTTGTAGATCCCAAAGCCACGTGTAACAAACATTCAACTCACAAGGGTCTAATCTGTGGTAACTAAATGGGTCAATATAATTGTCAATTAGAAGACAGGTCTAATAACGAGGTCTGTATACATATTGTTAAACTGATTGCGTTTTCTTCCTCATTCAATATACCATACAAAATGCATAAAGCGCGCTTCCATATCGATCCTGTCTTAAAATAACACAGACTGCTTATTCAATATGGAAATTAACAGATTAGGAAGACCCGCAAGCGAAACAAATCCGTTCAATGCGCTTTCTGTGGTGAGTTGCTCTTCAGAAAATAAGAGAAGTGACAATAGAATGTCATAAACAAAAAAGAATGTAATCAACTTTAACGTATTCATCACTGTTTCAATGAAAATGAAGGATCATGGACGACGGAACGATTTTCAAAGTGTGTGTGTGTGTGTGTTTGGGGGGGGGGGGGGGTTACATGGTTTAAATTTTAAATTCCAGGGTCTCAAAACCCACATTTCCATGCATATGAGCAGTTATTTTGAGATTTTTCAGGAGATGTATTTGAAAGATTTCAAACTTTGAGAGCCGTTAAAGCCGTGTATGTCTGTAAGATTGCGATCTATTTCAGTTAACCGATTTTTTAACAGACTGTATACATTTTAGCGTTTGCTGCCACTTATTGCAAAAAATGATCCGAAATCTATCGAAACTGAACCAGTAGGAGAGAAATATAGCTGGCGAAAATATGGGGGGGGGGGGGGGAGGGGGGCTCTGGATCCGCCTCTTGTTTCACTAGACAATGGTTGTGTTAAAATGTATGCATACAAAAAACATGGCCCGGCACAAAAGTGGGTGGGCTGAAGCCCCCCCCCCCAGCCCCCCCCCCCGGTTCCGCAGCCCCTGAGGATATCACATGAATCTCAATTTGATATGGAATTTATGAAACGGGTTCA
This sequence comes from Pictodentalium vernedei, assembly GCA_031216915.1. Classification (NCBI taxonomy): domain Eukaryota; kingdom Metazoa; phylum Mollusca; class Scaphopoda; order Dentaliida; family Dentaliidae; genus Pictodentalium; species Pictodentalium vernedei. The sequence continues at coordinate 270,845,507 of CM062291.1, forward strand.
CTAAATACGATTTGGGGAAGAGTTTATCTTTTTACCGAAGCTCTAATGGAATTAAATGGACGAGGTTCATAAATTCTATTTAAAATAGAAACTCATCTGAAGTCCTGTTTATAACATGGTCGTGTAAGGCCATAAAATGAACACCATATTATCATCAGTGCCAGCCCCCACATTTGGGCCCGGCATCCCAGTGTTTTCATCACACTACGCACCTAAGAATATTTTTAACAACGCCCACTTGTTGAGTGTAAAAATGAATGTATAAATTTCGGGAATGCATTAGGGGTAAAAAAATGTGATTTCCAGCAATTGTGAAAAATGCATTCAATGACACCTCGGTGACCTCAGTGACCGAACCCATAATTTTAACCTCCACTGAGTGTTGACTTATTTAGTGTTGGTCCCAGGTCCATAGGCCATACCAAACCTGAGACATGGGCGTCACCCACTCTTAAAATACCCTATGGACCCCCCCACACCCACAACCCACTTTTATGGATTGCATCCAGTGGTTTGAAGTACGACTTTCTTGCAGAACAGTAAACCACACAACCGTAATCTAATTTCGTTCTAACACGTGACCTATACAGATGAAATAATTTTTATTTCAGCACCCCAATCAGTGCTACCAACTACCTTGAGGGGTTAAGTGTCTTTTTGCATCTCACTCTCAGTTGACAGTTGTAATATATGGGAAGTGAAATTCAGTTTATTGTCAAACAATAAACCCAAATACTTCACTTCTTTAACAACTTTGAAAGGACTCTCGTCAATTTTCAATTTGGGATGGAGGTGGAGCTTTCGAAGCTTACAGAAATTAACACAATTAGTTTTGGTCTTCTAAAACTTGAAACCGTTTTCTGTAGCCTATTTCTGAATTCTGTTTAAACGCCGCTGAAGTTTGCGCTCAATGGTACTCACATTTTTACCACTTTAGCAAATTGAAAAGTCACGACATATAAAGACGAATGTATATTCTCAGTTGCATCGATTATTACATTGATTTTTCAGGAAATAGAATAAAACATAGAATACTACCCCGAGGAACCCCCAATTCTTGCTCATGTGGATCAGATAATGTAGCCCTAACACGAACTCGAAATTGACTGAAACTTTTCGATAAAAGAGGCATACGCCCTCTCAACCACATGTTAAATGATATTTTAAAATACCATACTTCTACGTTTTATCATATGCCTTTTTCCAGGTCAAAGAAGGTGGCGACCACATACTCTTTCCTGGCAAAGGCATTCTTATAAACGTTTCAAGTCTAACCAAATGATCTACAATACGTTTCTGGCTTCTAGGGCTCATTTTCGTAACCGACTAACCAAGAGCTATAACCGGATAATATCCGGTTATCCGTGGCCATTATTTCACCGAAAATGGGATCAAAACGATAGGAACTGGAAAGCAGTATTTCAAACTATTCCGCAGTGTGTATACAAACGTACGTTGTCGTGTAGTCGACAAGGTTCGTTTGTATACACACTGCAGAATAGTTTGGATTACTCATTACTCACGGAAACTGCCGATCATTAACGAAGTCTTGAACGCCAAAGTCGATTTCTCAGTATATACAACGCGGCTTGGACGTGTAATCTATCATAAAGTAGAAGCGGCAGATTTATTACGTTTTAAACGTGGAATGACGATCACTATCGATATTTCGGATAACCGGTTGACGGTTTTTCTAATCGGTTAGGTAGCTAATTGGTTTCAAACCGATTATCCGGTTAACTATTTCAGTACTGCTGGCTTCTGAAACCAGACAAGTCGATCATTGGTCATCCTTTCCATGGTTTTGCACGGACAACGTGTTTACGAAATAGGCCTGTAATTACCTGCGTTGCTGTGATCTTTATCTGGCTTTGGAATGGGAATTATTGTTGCTTTTCGCTAGGAAGGTGGAAACAGGCCAGTCATCTATATTTCAATGAACATTGATAATAAAAGTTCGAGTGATAACTATGATGTTTTAAAATTTGGTAATGTATTCATCGTGTCATGTGGCAGAGACCATTTCTTTATGCAAAGAGTTATTCAACTCTTCCACGGAGAAAGGGTCATTGTAATCCTCTAAATGGTCAGACGTAAATTTGATCGCTTGTTTTTCCTGTTGTTTTTTAATGTTAACGAATTCTGGATACGACGAGTGTTCAGAAAAAAGTTTAGGCCAATTTGAAATTTCGTTTTTTTAAATATGATTAGTGTATTGTTATCTTCCAGGTGTTGTATAGTTAAGTTTGTTCCTTTTTGTTTATTTTTTTAATCATTTGATGTGTTGGTTAAGTTTCGAAACATACGTTTATACCTAGTTTGTCCAAATTATTTGTAGTTGGTGACTTATTAAATCCCTGTTCGGTTTTCATGCGATCATTTATAGCCTGATTGCAATCATCGTCAAACAACGGTTTCGTGAAACGTTTTGTATTTGCCGAGGTTTTTGGAATGGCTGAGTTTGCAATGGCAAGCAAATCATTAGTAAAGTGGTCTACTTGATCAGCACTTTCTGCAAATTTCTTCCGTGGGAGTCGTTCAGAACAAAGCGAGGAGAAAGTGGCCCAGTTTGCCTTTTTAAGTTCCACTGAGACACTACCTCATCCTCCGTGGGAACTACACTCCCCAGCACAATTAGAAAGTGATCGCTCCCGCACAAGCCATCTTCAACCTTCCACGAAATATCAAGGAAGATAGAAGGACATCAAATTGTAAGCTCAATTAATTGATGTATATCAATCGGATACGGGCTTCAGGTATCTCACACATCATTGTTCAAACCAGGCACGTAGCTAGGATCCAAATTTTTTTTGGGGGGGGGGAGGGGGGGGGGGAGGGGGGGGGGGGCAAAAGAGAATTGTGAGAGGGCGAGCCTAGGACGAGATGCTGAAGGCATCTCCCGAGGGCCGAAGGCCCGAGTGTGGGGGAAGGCACGGGAGGGGGTCGCCCCCTCCCGTAGGTGGGGGTCTGGAGAAAATTTTGGATTTTAGCATGTCTCAGACGCGATTTCCTGGCTCCTGCGGTATATTTCGACTCACATTTCCGAAGGAATATGGCCCCATTCCCAATGGCAAAATATGTCAGATTGGCTCCTTATCACTGAAGCTCGAGTTATTGGCCAAAATTTATAACAATATCGCGTTTTATAAACTGTAACTAATGTATGTGTCCCGCAAATTTACCATGAGTGTCTGTTCACAGAATCTTCACTAGAATAAGCGGTCCTGAAAATCTTGCATAAAGAATATTTTTGGGGGGGCAAGACTGAGTTTACTGCCCCCCCCCCCCCGTGCACCCCCATAGCTACGTGCCTGGTTCAAACACAAGTCGTGTTTTGTAATAATCTCTTCTTCTGTTTTACATTTTAAATCTTCTTTGCTGCAGGAAACGCCCCAAAAGTGCTATAAACGTTGAAATTACACTACTAGATACACGGAGTTGGGAATTGGTAAATCAGTTGCCTGAGATCATTCAGCTGAGTGATTTTATTCGGGGAAATATAAATATAACACAATACAATTGTTTTGTCTGATGTTAGGCGTACCGACACAACCTGTAAGTTTGTTTGTAATGGTACAGGACCTTGAATAATATCGTTTCTTTATCTAACAGTCATATTGATTTTGGCTTGAAAAATACGAAAAACGGTATGTATCACATAATGTGTTCCGATTCCGTATCATAAACACGACTCATGCTTATTCCGTATCATATAGACGCCTCGTTTCTGGTAACGCGACAGGTTATCATAACAGGCGCATGAATACATTCCATGTGCGTTTCAGAGATCAACTCAACATTATGTCCCAAAAGTGTTTTAATAATTTAAGATTTAATCTGTTTATGTGACAGAAATGTTAGATAAATGAATTATCATGATAATGTGTATGTCCTGTAATTTGCATCAGATTCTCGGTGGTGTCCAAAAATGAGATCACAAATCGACGGCGAAGCCGGGTCGTTGAGATCACATTCTGGACACCACCTCAAATCTGATACAAATCACAGGACCTGCACATTATCATGATATCATGGTTTCTGGTATAGTTTGCTCGGTCCTATCTTCAATTCTGTCTTTGAGTTGTGCTCTTTGTTCGATTCTGGTTTAGTGGGATCTTTTGCTTGTTCTTGTTAGTCTGTGTGAAACACACAGACTATTGTTTTTGTGTGGTTTCTTTTTCTTCTTCTTCTTTCTTCTTGAGTAAAACTCAATGGGGGTTCAAAATGCGGGTCAAGGTCACTGAGGTCACCCAGGGGTCAATGAGTGCATTTTTCAGAATTGCTGGAAATCACCTTTTTTTACCCTCTAATATATTCCCAAAGTTCATATATGCATTTTTACGTTAAAAAATGGGCGTGGCCAAAAAATTTGAAAGTGGGTCACTCTCATCAGAATCTAGTTGATTTTAAGATGAATAGTTAAACCAGGGTGAAAATTATTTTATTTTCTTATTTCGAGTTCTGGTCGGGGCCACAAAGATGTCAGAGATTATAGTTTAAGGTATATGGTAAATTGTTGCTGCACCTGATGTGATGTGCAGAGGACATTCAAGAAGGAAGTGATGAGTTGATCTCAACAGTTCGAACTGGTATAGAGGACTATCGGCTAAACACTTATTGAAAAGATCCTCATTCGGTTGCTGCAGTGTAATCGCAACCTGCAGTGATGTATTTGGCTGCTTCAGAAAAAAACAGTTGGTAGAGACACTCTCACCATGTCTGTATTAATAACATTAATGAAGAGTCCTTTTTAACGATGGGCAGTGATTTCTGTCCAGGCATGTCAAAGTACCGCCGGTACCAACACAACCGGTACCGGGACGGGACAGAGCCTGTCCGCCGAAACCGGTACCGGTACCGGGACAAATCAACAATTGGGTGACATATCACAATCAGATGGGAGAAATTCGCATTTAAGCCGACCCAGTCCCCAAGATCACAAAGACAAACATGGCATCATACAATTATTCTGCGGCGACATCAAAGTAATCATAAAGCACGAAAATCGTGCTTTATGATTACTTTGATGTCGCCACAGAATAATTTCTTTGAAGTAACCGACGACGGCGCTTTCATTGTCTTTGATGCCGCGTTTGAAAAGTCAAAATGGTCGGCCTTATCGAGGTCGCTGTGCAGACAGAACATGCACCTTCAAAGTGTTTTGATATGTTTATTCACAAATAAGCTGAAGCCATATCGGCATCCATCGAAAAAGCAAGAGACACGTCAACCGTCGACCTAATTGTCACAGGTGATTTCAATGACAACCAAATGGTCTCCTCCAGAAGCAGCTTTTCTGAAATTCACCATTCTTTTAATCTAAGGCAGGTTGTGAGCGAGCCAACTTGTTTTACTGAGTCCTCGGCTTCATTACTGGATCTATTTGCTCTCAGTGACACAATCAACTTAAAAACGCGTGAGGTCCTTGAACCGATTATTCCAGACCTGATCCGCTACCACTGCCCCATTTCAATTGAGGTTGAATTTTTTAAAACCGCAATCTCTCTCATTTAAGAGGAGGATATGGCTTTATTCCCAAGGTAATTGTGGAGCACTAAATGAGGCCCTCTCTAACGTCGACTGGAGTGCTCTCTTTGATAACCTATGTCTTGATACTATTGTTTCTAACTTCACCGAGAAAATACTCGAAACAGCATCCACCCACATACCCAATAAATTCACTACTACAAGAACAGACCAACCGAAATGGATGCATAACGAAATAACAAAGCATTGATAGTATCACCATCCATTATAGCGAAGTATATACTGCAATGAAGTCGCCAAAAGTGTCCAAGGCGTCTGGCCCTGATCTGATAAGCCCGCGTCTCCTTAAAGAATGTAAAACCTCTTTATGTGAGCCACTTTCGATCTTATTTAATATACTGATGAATAACTCGTATTTTCCGTCACTGTGGAAAAAGGCAAACGTTTCCCCAAACTTGAAAAAGCAACCCTCCAATTCTGTTGTCAATTATCGCCCAATATCATTGATTAGCTGTGTTGGCAAACTTTTCGAAAAATGTGTATTCAAACGCTTGTGGGCGTTTCTAATTCACAATAATGTTCTCAGTCAATTTCAGTCAGGTTTTCGACCTGGCGACTCAACTGTCCTGCAACTGACTGACATATATGATGAATTCTGTCGCGCACTCGATGAAGGTAAGGAAGTTAGGGTAGTGTTCTGTGACGTAAGTAAGGCCTTTGACAAGGTATGGCATGGTGGTCTTATCTACAAGCTGGAGAGCATTGGCGTTTCTGGAGAACTCCTGTTGTTTTTGAGGTCGTATCTTGCAGATAGGTTGCAACGAGTTGTGGTAGCGTCGGAGGCGTCTCCATGGAGACCCATCAATGCCGGTGTTCCCCAAGGGTCGATTCTCGGCCCCCTTCTGTTCCTCATCTACATTAATGACATAACCGACGATCTGCTTAGCAGTATACGCCTCTTTGCAGACGATACTTCCTTATATCTAATTATAGAGAACCCTGATCAAGCCTCGACCTTAATCAACCATGATCTGGCCACAATTGAACATTGGGCTAAAACATGGTTGGTTGATTTCAATCCCAATAAAACAGAGAGTATGCTAATTTCGCGTAAAATCAGCACCACATCCCACCCACCCTTATTCTTAGGTGATTCTCAGATATCCGAAGTTTCCAACCATAAACATTTAGGAGTCATACTGAATAGTACTTGTACATGGAACGACCACATCGACCATATTTGCTCTAAGGCCTGGTGTCGTTTAGACTTGCTGAGGAGGCACAAATTTAATCTAGATCGTAGTGTTCTAGAAAACATATACTTTGCCTTTATTAGGCCCCTTCTTGAATATGCTGATACGGTTTGGGATAACTGCTCTGAAACCAAATCGGCGGAACTGGAAAAAATTCAAATTGCAGCAGCTAGGATTATTACGGGGGCAACCGTCAGTGCCAGTAAGACTTTGCTTTATCGTGAAACGCAATGGGAGCCTCTGCAAGAAAGACGTCGCAAACACAAGCTAATTCAGTTTTTTAAAATGTATCATCGCATGTTACCTCATTACCTCTCCAACAAGGTCCCCCCGCCTGCCTCCTCAACTACTTCGTCACTCAGTCTCAGATCAAGTCAAAACCACCGAGTTCCTTTTTGTCGGACCCAGTTGTACAAGACTTCATTCATCCCTAGTGTAACAGACCATTGGAATAAGTTGCCCATGCCTATCCGCGAGAACCCGTCACTGATTAACTTCAAGACTTTCCTAAACAAGGGAAACCAACGACCTCCAAGGTTCTACAGTAAGGCCAAATCTCGTTCAGCTCAGATATATCATTGTAGACTAAGGCTACAGTGCAGTAACCTTAATTCCCACCTATATGATAATCATCTATCACAAAACCCCTTATGTCAGTGTGGCGAGCATGAGACTCCCGATCATTTTTTCCTTCATTGCCCAATCTTCTCAGACGCACGCAATTATACGATTAACCTCCTCCCTTTTGAGGCAGACACATCCACACTTCTTTTTGGCTCAGAATTTCTTAACGATGACAACCGCCTTATCTTTGAAGTGGTACATGACTTTATTTTATCGAGTAAGCGATTCCAATGATTGGCTTGCAAGGCTTGTATCATAACAATGGCCCATTTCATATCCCCTTCCACATACTGCCCTGTCAAATTTCATAGCAGCCCACCGCCACCTTGTCTGTTTTCGTAGACTGAAATCGTGGACTGTATTTGACGATTGATTTTGAAGACTGTATTCATAACTCTTTACTAAATGAATTGATTGAAATAAGCTACTCACTTTAGTATTTCTCGAGTGTATTTAACACACCATGTATTCAAACTGGCCGACACTTCTTCCTTTTCTTCTATCTTTTATTTGTTTTTTTCTATTTTCTATCTTTTCAAATCGTTCGTACTCCATTCACGTTGTAGTTTAAACATTCTTGCATGTCGCTGCCCGGGGGTCTGCTCCCGCCCAACCTTACTGCGGGCAATGATCAGCATGGCCAGTGCTATTAACAAAACTCGTCACTCAAATTGTATTCTGTTTTCAGTTTTGGCCTTGGAGACCTGCCTTATGACCCCCTGTTGGATCGCGTTTGTTCCAATGGGGGTGATGGGCTGTGTCTTAATGTCAGAAAATCGTCTAATGCCCCAAACATTTCTTTTGTAACTGTCATCTTTTCTTTATCAGCACTGGAAAGGAGACCACGAGGGGCGGGACGGGGACCTTCGGGCGTCGATACGTGAGCTTGTCTACTGACTGATACCACCTGCCTGAGTGTAATGACAAATGAGTTAGGGAGACGACTTACATAAGCTGTCAGCTTTTTGTCGAATCCCGTCCTTACATAGTAATCTATCTATTTGCTCACCTTTGTTATTCAGTGTACTGTTGTATCTTGTGTTGTTCCTGTTTTACCATCCAGCATGTAATGTACACAATTAACAAACTTTCCAATAAATATTGTTTAAACTAAATAAGTTGAAAGTATGTCGTGCAAGTGTGCCATACATGATTATCAGTCTGTTTACCCTCGTTCAGTTAGGAATTTCCGCATAAAATAATTTTGTCCCGGTACTGGCGGGACAAAAGCCTCAGTACCAGTACCGGTTGGAGCATGAGGGAACCGGCGGTACTGGTTGACATGCCTGTTTCTGTCGTATACAGCTGTATTTCATCCACTGCAAAATCTGAACAATCGCCGTATTTTGATTCCAAAAATGTATTTTTAGCTCAACTTGACAAAGTCAAGCTGAGCTATTGCCATCACTTCTCGTCCGGCGGCGTACGTACGTACGTACGTACGTACGTCCACAATTTCCTTTGGCACACCTCACAGGTCGCATTTATGATCAGATTACTTTGAAACTTGGTATGCTTATTTGGGGTGACATCTAGATGGGAGCTATCGATTTTCCTCAATTTCCGTCAAAAAATGTTTCCGCGGCCAACGTTCTTAGAACTTAGTTTAGTCAAACCACAATATTTCCCTTTGGCACACCCTACAGGGCACATTTATGATTTGATTGCTTTGAAACCTGGTATGCTTATTTAGGGTGACCTCTAGATGGGAGCTATCGATTTTCTTCAATTTACGGCAAAAAATGTTGCCACGGCCAACGTTCGTAGAACTTAGTTTAGTCAGACCTCAATATTTCCCTTTGGCACACCCTACAGGGCACATTTATGATCAGATTGCTTTGAAACCTGGTATGCTTGTTTGGGGAGACCTCTAGATGGGAGCTGTCGATTTTCCTCAATTTCTGTCAAAAAATGTTGCCGCGGCCAACGTTCTTAGAACTTAGTTTAGTCAGAAGACTCAATATTTCCCTCTGGCACACCCTACAGGGTACATTTATGATCGGATTGCTTTGAAACCTGGCATGCTTGTTTGGGGTAACTTCTAGATGGGAGCTATCGATTTTCTTCAATTTCCGGCAGAAAATGTTGCCACGGCCAACGCTCGTAGAACTTAGTTTAGTCAGACCTCAATATTTCCCTTTGGCACACCCTACAGGTTACATTTATGATTGGATTGCTTTGAAACCTGGCATGCTTGTTTGGGGTGACCTCTAGATGGGAGCTATCGATTTTCTTCAATTTCCGTCAAAAAATGTTGCCGCGTCCAACGTTTTTAGAACTCAGTTTAGTCAGACCACAATATTTCCCTTTGGCACACCCTACAAGGCCCATTTATGATCAGATTGCTTTGAAACCTGGTATGCTTGTTTGGGGAGACCTCTAGCTGGGAGCTATCGATTTTCTTCAATTTCTGTCAAAAAATGATGCCATGGCCAACGTTCTTAGAACTTAGTTTAGTCAAACCACAATATTTCCCTTTGGCACACCCACCCTACAGGGCACATTTATGATTTGATTGCTTTGAAACCTGGCATGCTTATTTAGGGTGACCTCTAGATGGGAGCTATCGATTTTCTTCCATTTCCGGCAGAAAATGGTGCCACGGCCAACGTTCGTAGAACTTAGTTTAGTCAGACCTCAATATTTCCCTTTGGCACACCCTACAGGTTACATTTATGATTGGATTGCTTTGAAACCTGGTATGCTTATTTAGGGTGACCTCTAGATGGGAGCTATCGATTTTCTTCAATTTCCGTCAAAAAATGTTGCCGCGTCTAACGTTTTTAGAACTCAGTTTAGTCAGACCACAATATTTCCCTTTGGCACACCCCACAGGGCACATTTATGATTTGATTGCTTTGAAACCTGATATGCTTGTTTGGGGAGACCTCTAGATGGGATCTATCGATTTTCGTCAATTTCCGTAAAAAAATGTTGCTGCGGCCAACGTTCTTAGAACTTAGTTTAGTCAGAAGACTCAATATTTCCCTTTGGCACACCCTACAGGGCACATTTATGATCGGATTGCTTTGAAACCTAGCATGCTTGTTTGGGGTGACCTCTAGATGGGAGCTATCGATTTTCTTCAATTTCCAGGCAAGACCTTTAGATAAGAGCTATTGATTAGCATTCATTTCTGTGAAAAAAGTAACCATTTACAATAACCTCTGAACTTTCTGCATTTGTGTTTCAACATCCTTCCTTTAGCCAGTCTTTCAGTTTACATTTAAAAATGCATGGATTACTCTGACATTATGCACACACAATGCTGTTATGTTGAAATTTCACCAAATAACATTGGTACCAATGATCTTCAGTTTTGCCATTTCACTTATAACTTACCAAGTTCAAGTTTGTCAAGTTGAGCTACAGTGTCATTGACACTTTCATTTAAAGTGATTATGGAATTCTCAGTTATACTTCATCCCTTGAGTGGAACAAGACGCCACCTGCAATGCGTTAGCATTGCAGATGGCGCCTTGTTCAACTCAAGGGGCAATTTGTAACTTGAAATTCTCAACCGTGCGTGCTTTCTTGTGTTTTTTGTGATTGTTTTGATTTACTATGTATTAAATACATTGGAATCGTTTGTCAAGTGTCTTTAAAACATTAGCACTATTCAGAAAATAATCTTCCAAACATTCGTTATCTATTTTGGAAAAGACAATTTTCTATAATTTTGTCGCGGAGCTGTATTTTATTCATCCACTGCAGAGGGTGTGACTTAGTACTGACACACCCGCATATGAGAGGTTCCTCTGGACATCTGGATAGGTTTTTCGGGTTGGGTACGAGGCCTTGTTGGAAATGGCCAATAGAAATTACAAAAATCTATGCGTCGCCACTTGTCAATCCATTGGGTAGTAACAATCAGTTCGATTGTAATTATTTATTTATTTATTTACTTATTTATTTATTTATTAGAGTTTAACGACACCTTCGACAGCCAGGGTCACCACGTGTCGGAAGTTTTACGTGTGGAGTACCCTAAGTGAACCACAGAGCAACGGCGAGTAACTGTCAGACTCCCCAACGTACTAACTCGACACAAGCAGGGTTAGCATTGGTTGAAGACAAGTTCACCTTCGACGTGCAGTACGTCTCAGTACACGGTGCCACCGTGCCCCCCAAGTGGGCAATCGGGATTAAGTGCCTTGCCCAAGGACACAACATAATTACACCTGGCGGGGAGGATTTGCACATTAAAAGTGACTTTAGGCTTCCAAAGTTTCACAACTGGTTGCACTTAGCTATTGAATCACCCAGGTGATCTGGTCATGTTATCCAGCAGGTTGATGCCAAGACATCAAAGTTAAAGCTACAGAGTTTTCCTATAATGCAACTAGGACTTTACCCAATTCAGTCTTGTACATAGGCCTCTCTCTGTCAACCAAAATTTCATGCTGCAAAGTTTGCCCAGTTCATTCTGGTTCGACGGGAATCAATGAGCTCGGCCAAACAATCCTGAATTGGTTAAATTCCTTCGTTGCATTATGGGAAAACTTTATAGTTCGAACTTTTGGCATTTTGACATCAATGTGCAGATTGTTAAATGTGGGAAACACGTGTAGTTCGATTACCGCTGTTTGTATCTGGCGAAAATTCAATACCTCTAGGACAAGCGGTGCAGTTTCAGTCTGTTATCTGCAATGGTGGCCAAAACGTTGAACCCGTATGCCTACTTCCTGGCTTGCTCCACTGACATTGGGTGCGAGATGCAATAGTCTTTGTGCTCCTCGGAATCTAGATGCATGAGACAATTTTTGCCCGAAAACATTATTGAACGGAAAACAAACTTCGTTAATGTCACAGAGTTTTAAAGATTATATTTTTCGTTTACAGTCTTTTGTGATCACTTACCTTGTGAACAGCAATGTAAACAAATAATTTCTAACAATGTTAATTCAGTTCATTGGGTCATCGGCAATGGTTGTTCGTGGATTTATATTAAAAATCGATCGACTATCATAATTGCAAAATTTTCAGTATGCAAATAGTTGTTTGGTACATTTTTCTTTGAGCGGATAATCCAAATTCTTCCTTCGTGTTTCTGAATGCTAAATTAAAGAATCAAAATGAAAACTTCCGCCAATCGATAGTTTCGAATACTAAGGGGTGACAAGAGTATTTGCGGGTCCATCATCAATGCAAAGTTTCCATCCTAACGGTTACCGAAGGCAATACTTGAAGCGCATTGCACAGTGGTGTACCATCCACAGTTTTTGGGGTTTGGCGGTTTTCCTCTCAACTCTTTACCACACGTTGACGATATCAAATTTATTATTTTAAATTTTTCAAAAGATTTCAAAACTATATCCCATGACCCCTCATTGGAACGAGCACAACAAGCTCGTTCCAATGAGGGGTCACATGATATAGTTTTGCTGAAATTTTTGAAAATATATTTTTTCAACTGCTGAATTTGCATATTAGGCGGCGGATACAACCGATTCGTTAGGTAAAGAGTTAGCGAAGACATTATTTGTAATTATCTCGAAACACATTCCTTTTATTTTTGTTTTATAAAGAAAGTAATGGTAATGTTGTTGAAGACGATACTGCGAAAATAAAAGCTTGGGTTCCAAAATGTAAATGAACCGCCAATCGGTTATCTCAACGAATATGGAATCCAATGGAACGCGAAATACCTTTGTACGTATGATTACTTTAACATCTGAAAACGTGACAGTACTGCATGACCACAAAAGCGGCCTTTTTGAGAATCAGATCGCGATTTAATGGCGACAGACACCAGTGGGGTGAAATTTCCGAAATAAAATTCCAGGGGTGTCGGAATCATCAGTGAGCAAAGTGCGGCATGGGTAGCAAAAAGGGCACTTGTCTCTGCGTATGACTCAAGACCGACAGTTTATTAGTTACCCCGTGTCTGTTCACGTAGTACAGGTTTTTACCTACCCGAAGCCATTCGTATCCCATGCGGCCAGATGCCTATTGACAACTATGACTGTCAATGTTTGCACATATTCTGGGTCCCTTCTGTTTGGTAGGGAAGCATGGTATAAACAAAAATCAATTTAATGTATTTACTTCCGTGCCATAACGTCAACACACAATATGAAATTCCGGAATGAGACAAATACACAAAACAGAAAATTTTCGTGTGGGTGAGCGGAAATATCGCGGTTTCGGACGTTTCCCAAATGATACGGGTTTATATCGTTTATCTCTTGACCAATCAAATTTTCATTTACATTACAGTCAATAGATAATACAACGTATATATATCATAAATTGTAATGTGGCACTCAACAGAACTGAAATTACATATTATATAAACGCGGAGTGTGTCCGGGTACGGTTCAGTCAGCGTCCAGCTAGAAATTCCGCGGCTTTGATTATCTCCATATTTGATCATCTTTTATCAGCATGTAATATAAAGCTTTAGAACTCACACCGTCGATTGTATATCTTCTTTGTTATCTTATCAGCCTCCGTCATTGTACCGGATACCCGCCTCCCCTCCCCATTGGCACTGACACACATAAAGTAGGTTTGAAACGAATACACGAGAGTTTCTCCGAGTTTTCGGAAAAGTAAAGTATTTTCCTCTAGTGTACTTCTTGCGAAAAAGGGTACACGCTGCCCCTTGCCCCTAGCCTCAGGGCAAGGGGACATCTACCCTCCATCCCATGTTTCCGTCACCCTTGTAATATTCTGCAAAATCAAAGACTGCATGACGTTCGGCAAACGAAAATAGCGCCTCAGATTCACAGTTCTTTTATTTCCATTTCAACACTTGAGAGCATACAATTTTGCGGGGAGGGAAGCAGGTAGAGAATTTCGACCAGATCGCGCCAAAGTCACGATCCTGTCAAACTTTTCTGTCTGCTATTATTATTCCAGTACTGTATGTGTTCAACGTTGGGACTTTTTATTTATTTCCAGATTGTAACAAAATGCATCAACGTTATGACGAAAGTCTACGTGGTTTCCACTGAAACGATTCAGGAAGAGAAAGATGGATTTAGATAATTCGTAGTGGAAGAGGATTGGAATTATCAAATCAAGCTGAACATTAAGTGAGTATCTATTTAAGGAATAGTCAATGGCTTGGAGTTGACTACGCCCATATAGTGCCCAGTGAGGTGGTGTAGTTCCTGCCGCAAAGCGGAGGGAACTACACCTCCTCACTGGGCACTATATGGGCGTAGTCAACGACAAGACATGCACTAATCCTTATATTATATCGAACACCCATCAAGAAAAACATCTGTCCGATTTGTAATCTATTACCAAGGTAGCAGCCCTACCAAACAGCGTTATATAGAAAAAAATACCATGTAGTTTTTAAAAAAAAACATTTTCTTCTTCCAAAACACGGCTAACTTGGATTATTGATATGAGCAGAAGACAGATTTTGGATCGGTCGGCAAGGGTAAACAAAACATTTCCCCCAAACGGAACCGTGTATTCTAGAATCGCGCAACTCGCGAATGAAAAGTAAAATTTTCGAAATCTGACAACGCAGTTTGCAAATTTCCACACATTTATCACACATATACATTACCGAATGGGTCAGCACGGGATACAAACTCCGAAGATTCAATTGAATTCCATTATTTATTCGTTTACTTCCCAAAACATACAATCAAATAGCGAAATAATATGAGCAGCGAAACAAACGATTTTTCATATCCGGACGCGTTCTCGTGAATGTTGTACCCAGGTATGAATCATTCTCTTCGAAACGAGATATGGATCATCTTCTCGAGGAGTAAAATGAACGCCTCGAAAACTGTGACTTCAACAATGGAAAAGCGATACATTTTTCCACAAAGATTTCTTTCCGGGTCGTTTTGTGGATGTTGTGCCTCTGTGAATCGATTTTTAAATTTAGCCTGATCAGTTTTATTCACCCAGTATGAAAAGACAACTGATATAGTAGTGTGCTAAAAATAGAAAACGTGTAGTGCCTGGGTGTAGTGCCTGGTCAGTTCTGTGGATGCAAACTACACGAAATAGGGTATCATCTTTCAGCCAATCAGAATGCAAGGAAGTCACGTGAGATATAATATATTTCCATACAGACAAACAGAAGTACATGCGCTGTCTCGGCGATTCGATCCTGACCAGCGGCAACTGCGTTGGGTCCTTGGGCAAGACATTTACTCCCGATTGCCCATGTGGAGGTTCGGTGGCGCTGTATACTTAGGCGTACTGCGCGCCTATAGTGCACTTTCCTTCAACCGCAGCTAACATGTGCAGAGTTAGTAAATTGGAGAGTCTGACAGTTACTCGGTGGTTCTCCCCAGATACTCCGGCTTCCTCTACCCGTAAAACTGTTCGACACGATGTTCCCCTGGCTTTTGGAAGTGTCAGTAAATCTCAATAAACAAAGAAACATGCGATGTCGCCTTGAAATTGTTAATCTCTGTTTGGTCGTTTATAGCTGGATTGGAAACCATAAGCCCCTGTACCTCCATTATCTGGACCTAGCATGCTCAGACAATCCGTGCATGGTGCCATTTACAAAGTCAGCGCGTGTTCTCCGTATTTACCCAAATGAGGGACTCGGTTGAGTGGACTCCGTCTCGATTTTAGAACTTTTTTTCAATTTGTACATCTATAAAAGCAGTTTCTTTCGCCCCAGAACGTCATTTTTCAAGAACATGACGCGCTTGTCGCGCATTGTTCTCATAAAATGATCATAATTAGTGTTGTAGATTAGTGGAGTAGATTAAGGTACGCGCGAGTCACGCAGCCAGTTGAATACTTGTATTCCATGTTTTGGTTTAATTCACTGGGGATTGCGTAAATCAATCAATCATCGTAATTTTCAATGCTCTACAGTTAAAACTAGAAGTCCTGTCCATGCATTGCCCACAAACAGCACGTCATTCTGCGCGTTGACCTGCGCTCTATAACGATAAGACTATCAAGTTGTATGCATATGCCCAAAACACAAGCCATTGGACTTTCGGACTTAACGCGGAGGTTCATAGGCAGAGACATTGCTTGTGCTTTCTATTGATAACCAGAAGAATCTGTCGTGCTTTGGATGCCATTCGATATGAAAATTTCCCGCAATTCCTGAAGTACAGTTGAAACTAGAAGTCATGTCACGAACTATGACAGGACTTCTAGTTTTAACTGCACTTCAGGAATTTTTCGAGTGAATTTAGAGGGTAGCAGTGACGTTTTTTCCCCTTTCTTTTCTCATAAATTTGTTATGCTATATAGGGACTCTGCGGGCCTCTCCACAACTTACGTACGCCGAGGCCACTTGGCACGGAGCCATGGTCGTAGCTAAGAGGGTGGAAAATTTCGTCTGGACTGGAGTCACAGTTATGAATTCGTTCTAGTCATTAATTATGTATTTTCTTAAGAGACTAGATTTGGTACTTGGGCTTGGGTCCTGCGAAGTTCGAGATTCGATTCGATTTCGAATCTTAAGTCGGTATTCGATTCGATTCTAAATCGGCTGTCCGATTCGTTTTCCTTCGAATCTTTTCACTGGAATTTCGCTTGGTATCAGCCATCTCAGTCGTCTCACAAAATATATAGCTGAGATAGAAAGTGTACATAAATAATGTTGAAAATAAAGACTGAATGTAATTTCCACTATATTAACATATAAAAGCATCTGTACCCATGTCACCATCCATGCTAATTCCAGTTTCACTAGTCACTACCACCGCTGAAAGCAAATTTAAAGTTCACAAGCAATATCGACGATGAGCTCACGGTTGCTCGCAGCGAGACTCGTACAGGGTCCAGTTACAGAATTCTCGCTCCCGTTTCTGTTTTTGAACAAAAATCCTTACTGGGTAATATTCCAACTACATCATCAAGGCAGCCTTCGGCGGAGATGAAGCTGGAATATTTTATCAGTCGGGACTTCAAGACGACTGCATTCAGTTTGAGGTTCGATTCGATTTCGAATAATAGACTGGGATCGATTCGATTCGAATCGAAAATATGTGATTCGCAGGGCCCGAAACATATAGAGTCAGTCATACAAATGGATTCGGACTGTTGGGGACACAGTATGGCCATTTTGGACTAAGGTACGTGTTAATTAAATAAAAAGCTGCGAAGCCCACACGCCACGACTACTACGTGTATCCTTTTTGTCTAAAGAACGCTTGAGATATTTAACTTAACACTTACACTGCCGAAAACGACTACTGTCACATATTTTATGATGATTACATTCTGTCATGCGCAGATCAACCGTACCATCTGATTAGTTGTTGTCAGTAAATTTAACACTTGTGGTATGGAAATTTCACACAGATATTGAAATTTTGGAAATGTTTGCGAATTTGTATCAGCGATATGCGAACACTTCAAAACCTTGAGCCATTTTCCTGTAGAGTAGTACAAAAATACGGAAGCTGGCGTGTATACTTTTTTCTCAAATCATTTTCAACGTTTGACTATTATTCTCTATTGAAACCCATTCAAAAATAAGAACACGGCATTCTCGACATGTTTCGATGTTCTGCAACCTTTTTTTCTGTTCATGATATCAACAGTGTGCGCATCGCATATGCGAACATTTCAAAACCTTGAGCCATTTTCCTGTAGAGTAGTACAGAAATACGGAAGCTGGCTTGTATAATTTTGTCTCAAATCATTTTCAACGTTCGACTATTATTCTCAATTGAAACCCATTCAAAAATAAGAATACGCCATTCTCGACATGTTTCGATGTTCTGCAACCTTTTTTTCTAATCATGATATCAACAGTGTGCGCATCGCAACATATAATACAGATAATGTCCTTTTCGCACTTGGAAAGACAATAATTCTGGTATAATAACTTGACAAAGTGGTCTCCTGCAAATAGATCGAACGCGAACGAGATACATGGACAATCTTCCAGTGCATCGGTACGCCAGGATGTGGAACGAACGAGCTCCGATTGATTGATTGATTTATTTGCAGCATAAGAATATACAAGATAACAATAAAACAGGTTATAGTTGAACGCGCTGCAAGGAAATGGCATAGCCTGAAAGGCTGTCTTCCTGCCATTCCCTTTTGACGAAAAGTATATTCTTGACAGCAAGATTTGTGTTGATGGCTCATTAGGTTTAGTGATGGAACCTCTTCTTGGAAAGATACTATGGGGTATAGTAAACAGTTTGTGAGAGAAACGCTACCAATGTACGTGTGGGCATATCAACCCCTCGAACATAGAATACAAAAAGCGCCAATGAGCCGTCGGTCCGCGAACCGTTGGATATGACCAACCCCCACGACCGAAAACCCATCGCCAGTTCCTGTGGCCTATATTCTCCAGTTATTAAAAACTTGTCGGGTAGAGAATTCACCACTGATATCTCTGTAGCGTCCTCCCTCACTACTTTACAAGGATGTAGACAAAGGATACGACTTTTTTGTTTTGTGCGATAATTAATACAATAAGTAGTACACTACGCAACAATTCGGTAAGGGCTATACGGTAAGGGCTATAGTTTCTATCATTGGCACATTAGGTTTAGTGATAGAACCTCTTTTGGAATAATATTATGGTGGATAGTAAACGGTTTGTGAGAGAAACGCTACCAATGTACGAGAGGGCAAATCAACTCCCGAACATTGATTACAAATGGCGTCGATGGGCCGCCAGTCCGTGAACCGTTGGATAAGACCAACCCCCACGGGACAAAAAAACAAAAAAAAACCCCAAAAACATACGTGCCATAATTGTCAGATACAGTTTTAAGAAACAGTTAACTACGAAGCTACCAATGTCGTATGCTAAAAATGCTACCTGCAATAATCCGTATTGTCCAGATTGTTTCTCATAGTATTAAACTTGGCCATGCTTTCTGTTGATCATTGACATGTGGTCTAATTGGAATTCAGCTTTAACATGTCAGCTTTCCGTATTGACAGGAATGTAACAGTACACTTTAGTTCCAATGCACCCTTCACAAACATAGAATACCTCTGAACAAACTATAAAGATGCCTGGCTTTCTCGTCTCTCCATCGCCTCCAGCTGTGGACTATGACCAGACAACCAACTAATATTTACCTTTCAACACTGCGTTGAATAAGATGCCAACATCTATCCTTGGTAAGACTTTGGTTCTAAGTTTGCCATATTTCGAATCATGTGCCAATCCTTGAGTCCGTTCAAATAGTTAAGCTAAATAGTATAATACGGTTGACGATGAAATAAAGGTTTTCCTTTTGCACATCGGCACACAGGAGGGGGATCAGTAGACAATTTGCAGACGTCATGTCCCATTTTTCGGTTTAGCCCTTTTTTACACCCGCCTTGTGCAATTTTTCTACAGCCATTTTTTTTTCTTTATTGCTCTTTAGTTTGTATATTATTAAATTGTAAACAATCAATGCACTAGCACTCCTTCTGTCAAGATCAACTCGAATTGGTAGCGTGTATGTTATGTAAAATAAACTACCCTTTGATCCGTGGTTAGCAGAAGCCAGCTGTTAATCTCTTAAATAATCGGGCATCAGTTTTATCCATGAAAACAGGTGAACACGTAATTATGTTTATCCCGCAGATAGGCAAACGGGCAAAGATAATCAGCCTCACTGAGAACGCATAGTTACACAACATGGCGCTGTCTCGCTGCCTGCGAACTCAATAGAGTCAAAGGTCTCCATAAATCAATGCCGGGGGCTTCAAGGAGATACCGCCCAGATTACCCGGGGTATTCCTTGATAATATAAAAAGGAGTGGCAAGATTTGGAAAACCAGTGTTGATCGTAAGTTTCAAACTCCAGCCCAGTGGCTGTTTTTGGCTATGAACGTGTTAATGAGTTGTGGTGGGACTAGCGGATCCAACATATAGTTTAGAAAAGGCGAGAAGTGGCGCGGGAGGGCTTTGAAAGCCATAAGCGAAGTGTGAAGTTTAACGTGAAGTAAAGTTAGTTGGAGGGAGCTATCGGAAACTCGAAGATTTTACTTAATTGGAGGAAGCTATCGAGAGCTCGAACAGCTGACTTAATTGGAGCCATCGAGAGCGCGAACATTTGACTTAACCTTGGAGATCGGAGTGAGCTTAGTGGAAGCTAGGCAAACCCCATGCATGAACATTATTGGTTTAAACGGTAGACGGAGAGTGGTTTAGGCGGTACAAAACTTAAAGTGGACTGACAATATACTATCACACGTGTGAAGTGAGATACACTGAGTTGGTTAGAGGAGTTGACGGACATACTGAGCGCGGAAGCGACTATAAATAAACTATACGTTATGTGTACAATTGCATAGGAAGTGAGAGGACCACTGGGAGCTGAGGAACAAGAGACAATCAGGCAACAGCACTGAAAGCGGGGTACCCCGGAAAGAGCTTGAACTTTCGGGGTGGGAAAATTCATCTGTGATTTGTTTTGAGTTGTGAAAATATTTCCATGGATTGTTCTTGATGCGTACATGTGAGTACATAATAGTGTTTTGTTTTCATTAAATTATATTCAGATGACACCCGCCGGTTATATATTTAAATATCATGACACTGACACCTTAAGATAACGAATCTGTCCCAACACACCTTCAACACCGCGAGTACAGCTGAGCTGTAGAGTGATCATAAATCTCACATATCTACCCCATCGTGTTGTGACACCTTCTCCATTATAATACCAAAGCAATGACAACGAGTAAACAGCAGAAAATAATCTCAAACACCCTTTTAACATTTAAGTGAATAACTGCAGCCATTGAAGAGAATAGAATATTAGTTGATACTAGCATATTTTTACATTAATTCATGTTGCATCTGGCGCATTATAAAGCATTTTTCCAACAAAAGATTATCTGGCATATTTTCTACACTGAGAACCAAACATCCACCCCTCCACCAACATGCATTATTTGTGAAATTTGCACAGATTTCTCTACATATTAACACTTATAAAGGCCCCGTGTGTTGCAGTTAAGCAATTATCTCAGCGATGTGGAACATAAATAATGATATATTGCAGAAAATAATGAAAAATTGCATAATTTGAGAACGCCGGCTTTGAGCGCACCCATGAGACCACCCCTCCCCCTACACACATAACGTTTCGCAAATTGTTGGTGCCCCCCCCCCCCCTATCCTGCGGCACATCCCAGTTTTCCGAAACACAATCCACCTTTTGATATACAGTGAGGAGGCTGATGAAGTGAAAGTCTTAGTCCGCCTACTCACCTTCTCGTCGATTGCTCATCATATCACTTCCTAATCATGCAATTTCTCAATCAAATCATTTCCAGTAACTGCTGAATAAACTGGCACAGTCTGAAGACAATGTTATATTGGATATATAATGATAATTACATGGGAGATGACAGGAAGACAGCCAATCTGGCTGTGCCATCTCCTTGTAGTATACTTTCACATGATTGGAATTTAATATGTATATATAAATTGTATATAAAAATATACCGCAAAATAACGAATCTATCCTATCCTATCCCATCCATTCATCCTTTCCTACACTATCCCATCCATCCATCCATCCATCCATCCATCCATCCAGTCCTATCCTATTCCACCCAACCTGCCCTGTCCTATCCCGTCCCGTCCAATCCCAAAACCATCCGACTGACTATGAGAAAGGCAACATCTCCATGTTGATTCCAAGTGACTTCTACGGAACCAACTGAATGAGAAAATACAAAATATAGTGGTCGGTTAGCAAAACACAACTGTATATACACAAGCCTACCTTATTAAACATTCTGACAACGCTACGCTTACGCAATCAAGCTCGTCGACAAAGCAGCCAAGCTCCTCGATAAAGCAGCCAATAGTCAAATAAATAACCCTTAAATAAGGGTGCTGACATCTGATACAGCCTAATCTGTTCTTAATGGCAATAAAGGGTTATATAATCCCAATGAGTGGAAATCCACCCACATGATTTTCAGCACAAATTAAGTGGAAATAAAGGGCACGAACTGACAAATAATAGCGTACACTGCACGCTTGCTCTCAATCTATCGACAATATCCTTTGAAATGTCGACAATTAATTACTCAGGCAATGTACTCAGCCTAATAGTTGGAAAGCACATTACCTCCAACAATACAGCACACACATGCTGATGAGCCTTTTGGTACGGCCATATTTAATACTGCGCGCCGACACCGATTCGGCCATACACGCTAAAAATAGGGCCAGATCATTTTATTGGAAACACTGACGGCCTCGGCGTCGTATCATGGAAAGCACATGCATTCAACAATATAGCATGCAATTATAGATGAGCCTTAGAGCGAGGTCTAGGTGTGAATGGAGGAAACGGGTAGCTAAGCCATCCACCTTTGGTCCTCCACCAGTGCCATCGTCCTTCACGCATACCAAATACTGATACGATCTCGCAAATAAAACAGTGTACACGTAGTACATTCGATTTGCACCCAATTAGTGAAACACGTATTCTCACACGCAGCAGTTACTCAAAAACCACAAACAACACGCTGTATCATGCGCTAAATAAGTAACCCGTACCTAAGCTCAGCCTACAGCTGATGGAGCGCAATCCATTTTCATAAGCAGTGAAAAGTTATATAACTCCACGGGGTGGAAGTCCACCCATATGAGTGTCCAAAACATGGACCACTATCTATAACAATTCTCTGCCCATATATTCAGCGTGCAGAGAGCCGTGACCGCATATTCTAAGAGTATTGGAGGGGTAACACCCTCCCCACATACACACTATGTCGGACCCACCGAATGTTTCGCACTAAACGTGCAGTGGTAAACATGCAGCCACAAGACTAGCTCTTGAGACATCCTAACTCTCTCTTCGCAAAAAGGCAAAAAGTCATGTAACGGACTCCCACAACTGCCTGTAAGCATGTCTTTGTTTCTGCCTCCCCCGTTTCAAACATAGAAACATGCCCCCCCCCCCCCCCGCATCCCCCCGGACTCCTTCAGTCCAAATGCTCAAGGGGAGCTAGGTCAAAAACCATCCGACTGACTATGAGAAAGGCAGCATCTCCATGTTGATTCCAAGTGACTTCTACGGAACCATCTGAATGAGAAAATACAAAATATAGTGGTCGGTTAGCAAAACACAACTGTATATACACAGGCCTATCTTGTTAAACATTCTGACAACGATAAAATAGTATGAATGATAGACTTCATACCGGTACCTATCAAACTCTTCCAAATATGATAGGTGAGCTGTTCAAATTATGAATAAGCGAAGCTCTTCTATAAAACAGCCAAACGCTACGCTTACGCAATCAAGCTCGTCGACAAAGCAGCCAAGCTCCTCGATAAAGCAGCCAATAGTCAAATAAATAACCCTTAAATAAGGGTGCTAACATCTGATACAGCATGATCTGTTCTTAATGGCAATAAAGGGATATATAATCCCAATGAGTGGAAATCCACCCACACGATTTTTCAGCACAAATTAAGTGCAAATAAAGGGCACGAACTGACAAATAATAGCGTACACTGCACACTTGCTCTCAACCTATCGACAATATCCTTTGAAATGTCGACAATTAATTACTCAGGCAATGTACTCAGCCTAATAGTTGGAAAGCACATTACCTCCAATAATACAGCACACACATTCTGGCGAGCCTTTTGGTACGGCCATATTTAATACTGCGCGCCGACACTGATACGGCCTTACACGCTAAAAATAGGGCCAGATCATTTTACGTCCTCGGCGTCGTATCATGGAAAGCACATGCATTCAACAATATAGCATGCAACTATAGATAAGCCTTAGAGCGAGGTCTAGGGGTGAATGGATGAAACGGGTAGCTAAGCCATCCACCTTTGGTCCTCCACCGGTGCCATCGACCATCACGCATACCAAATACTGATACGATCTCACAAATAAAACAGTGTACACGTAGTATATTCGAACTACACCCAATTAGTGAAACACGTATTCTCACACGCAGCAGTTACTCAAAAACCACAAACAACACGCTGTATCATGCGCTAAATAAGTAACCCGTACCTATGCTCAGTCTACAGCTGATGGAGCGCAATCCATTTTCATAAGCAGTGGAAAGTTATATAACTCCACGGGGTGGAAGTCCACCCATATGAGTGTCCAAAACATGGATCACTATCTATAACAATTCTCTGCCCATCTACTCAGCGTGCAGAGAGCCGTGACCGCATACTCTAAGAGTATTGGAGGGGTACCACCCTCCCCACATACACACTATGTCGGACCCACCGAATGTCTCGCACTAAATGTGCAGCGGTAAACATTCAGCCACAAGACTAGCTCTTGAGACATCCTAACTCTCTCTTCGCAAAAAGTCATGTAACGGACTCCCACAACTGCCTGTAAGCATGCCTTTGTTCCTACCTCCCCCGTTTCAATCATTACTCTCTATAAAATATATTTTTATCCGGTGCGTTACCAACTCAGAAAGGTTTTTTTCTGGGCAGCGCTGCATACTTCTCTTCCCGGATCACGAGATTGTCATGGAATGTCCGCGCAGTTTGTCAAACACATTGGGCTTCTCGCTCCAATAGTTGTTGTTTGTCATTCGCTGGTTCTGAAACCTAATTTTGATCATAGCTTTTCGACACCGATCTGATAGACGTCCTCACTGTTTATTTTGTGTGTGCGCGAGTATCTCTCTCTACCTCTCCATTGAGTTGTTATACACATCATAGAACCGTGTCCATGGCACATCCGGAGATTTATTGAATGTTTTGCATTACCGCTGTATAACTAATACAACGAAGCGAAGTCTGTATCACTGTTACGTATTGAACACTACTGAGTCTGAATTGTACATCACTGCTGGGTAAAGTAAACCACCGAATCCGATTCGTATATAATCATTATCACTGCCACGAAACCTATACTACAGAATCTGTATTCGGCGTGAAACAACAGTGCTTTAGATATCTCTATCACACATAGTAAATCCTTCCAGCTGACTGTCCTCTACGAACTCCACGCCGTGCCTCTGGACGACGACAGAACCGGTCTGCTCTTATTTAGGTGCCTTCCTGGCATTGTTTCCTTCCAACCCTTCAATAGAATATATCCTCACAAATCGCAGGCATTTTCTCCACAAACTTCCTATGCAAGATTTGCGTGTCTCGTGGGAGAAGGCCATGTGAGATAGATATCTATCTAACATGGCCCACGTGACCGGCTTATTAGCATATTCAATGAACGCAGGACTATTCAATCGTCGTACCTTTTTCTGTAAATAAACTACATGGTGTCACATTTCCAAAATATTAGCAGACGAACGTTTGTCGAAGAAAATAGAAGCAAAAACACAGACCAAAGGACACTTGACTCTTTATACGAATTTTTGGGTGGACGCTATTATGAGTGGAGAGAGTTGCACGAAATTCACGTCGAAAAGTTAGGCGAATACATTGCAGAATTCAAAATATGACGTCATCGGAATGTGTCAATGTTCATTTCGCTACAAATCTTTAATACCTGTCTTGCCGGCGTTGGGATTTAATTTCGTGGTATATGCCTCTGGTATATCACGAACTTTTGTGCGCTCTTCCCGCTGTGCAAATCAATCTTTTTTCGGAAATGGCCATCAAAATTGTTCGATATAGCTGCACGTGCCCCCGAATTACTTTTGATGATGTCGGGGTGTTTTGGTGGGGGGGGGGGGGGGAGAAAAATTATTCCTGATGGGGGTGGGTGTGATATGGGGAAATCTCACCCGAGAGCAAGATATTTGGGCCAGACACGACGGAACAGAACTACTCGTTAGCTTGCGTTACAGAATACTGACCTGAATTATTTCAGAATCATTGTTAAATCTTAAATCTAAGTGCAACGAGTCGTGGGAACCTTGTCGCAGTATGAATAACTCCAACCTCGGGGCGACTGAAGGAAGCGAAAACCATCCCGTGACTGTCAGGGCTGGGAAAAGCATTGATCGTGCATCGACCGAAACAAAACCCATAGACGTGGGGAACTACAGCACCGGCCAACACGATGATGTGGTGTTTTCTCCCAACATCGTCACACCGTTGGATATATAAACGACAACCGACAGATAATCTTGCCTCCCACTTCTCCGAGTCGGATCTTTTATCTTTATTCAGTATCTTTGTGCTATTGGAGCTCATTTGAGAGGAGGTATTTACAGAATACTGAATATAGTTCCATGTGCCTTTCCCATCCCAATATAGATACCTGGCATCGCACAAAGATTCAACAGTATGTAATCATGATGTAAGCTGTGTGCAAGAAAGATATAATCATACAATTCACGCAAAAATCGTCGCGAGGTTATTGCACAAGAGTAATTTGAATTGAGAAATAGTTATTTGAAATATTGGCTTGAAATTATGATTAGTGTTTGATCTACTTTGAACACTGAACTCAGTCCAATTAGTTATTGTTTCTGTTCCAGTACAAGAACGCGGAAATAGACATTGCTCGCTGGCGTAATTGAAAACTGAGAAAAGGCCGTTGACCACTTTATAGCACCAGTGTCATCACATAGTTGCCCAAAGAATTCAAATCGATTCCATTCTTTTGTTTAACGAAGTACCTGCCTCTGGGTACAATAGAACTGTCGTAACATTCGGCACGTCGTTGTGTGTGTATGTGTGTGGTGTGTGTGTGTGTGTGTGTGTGTGAGGGGGGGGGGGGGGGGGGGTATGGCCGGTCTGGCAGTCTTCGTAATGATTCCTAAAACTTTCGGATATTTTCACGCCAAAAGCTATTGGTTCCGGTCATTTCGAATCAATGTGATTTATACGGCTTATTCGTTTGACGCTTATAAAATATGATAATTTTTTTCGGACGTTCATGTCTCGACTACAAACCTGCCCGCCCCCTTCCGACCACCAAAAAATATGTACTGAATATAAAAGCACTAAATATAGTTTTTGTGGAGCCTTGCTGTGTATTTATTTGGTTGTCTCTTATTCTTTTGTGGCTTGAATGGATTTTTTTGTAGTTTACGACGCATTACAACTTTTGTGTTGGAAATTAATTTGTTTCCATGTAGTATGCCTGACATTTTGTGGACGACACCTCATTAACGTCGGGAGGTCGCCAACAGCAGCTGGGTGAACAGATGACTTGTCTCGATTCAGATTTCCCACACACAATCGTGTGGACAATGAGTCAAGTCTAGAGTAATGTGTTGACGTCTTCTGTGCTCATCAAAAACAATGAGAACAGGAACGTGTGCTGTATCTTTTATCCCGTGGACAAGTCTGCCTAAATCCAGTACCAATCCCTGGAAGTGTGTGTCACAAAATTCACAGTGCAGATTTGTGGCGATTTCTCCGAGCTCATGATTTGTTCTATTCACCTACAGCTTACATAATATAAAAGACATAAACGAGAATTCTGCTATCGTAAATGTATACATGTACAGCCTGATCGACAGTCTTCGCAAGTTCGTTAACTCTTTGAGTTCGCGAGACCACTTTTCCGGCTAGGATCATGATACGGCCTGAATTCATAACTTAGACGGTCCCTCCGTGAATTCATACAGTAGACAAATCAATATTTTCAACGTGCAGCGCCAAGGCTGCACGTTGAAAATATTAATTGTTCTACCGCCAAATAACAAATATGGAATTACCAGCTACTGGTACTGAACAAACTTGGAATATACCACCAGGGTTCATATGGTAACAATCCACGAAAGTGTATGATGCATAATTTACATAGAGGATTTGGGGGAGATTTCGTCGACTTCATAGTTAACAAGAGCCAGTTATATCTCTTCTAAATTTTAATCGAGTATTTATGTAGTTACTACAGGGCGGAGGCGTGGAGGCTCATTGGTTTGAGCATTGGACTTTAAATCGAAAGGGCGATGGTTCGATCCTGGCGTCATGTACGCTGTATGCTTGGGCATGACACACTTAATCCCGATTGTCCAAGTGAAGGCACGATGATAGTGCTGTGTACCCAGGTGTACTGTACGTTGATGGCATATGAGCCTCCAACCGCTGCTAACTTTGTGCCGGGTTTGTAAGGTGAAGAGTCTGACAGTTGGTCGCCTATGTTCGATGGTTCTATTCGGGTACTCCGCCCATAAAACTATTCGACACAATGATACCCTTGCTGTTGAAAGTAAACTTACAACCGCAAAAAAACAACTACACAGCATAGGGGCCGTAGCAGGTGGCGAGTTAACTCTTTACCCAACGAATCGGTTGCATCCGCCCGCGTAATATGCAAAGTCAGTAGGTGAAAAAGTAGTATTTTTCAAAGAATTTCAACAAAACCATATCATGTGACCTCTCGTTGGTACGAGCTCGTAGAGCTTGTTCCAACGAAGGGTCAGATGATATGGTTTTGTTGAAATTGTTTGAAAAATTTGAAAAAATTATATTTAAAATAATAAATTTTGATATCGTCTGCGTTGGGTAAAGGGTTAAAGCGTACCGTACTCTAATAATTTTGTCGGAAATGTAGAGTTCTCTCTTATTATTTACTTACACGGTGATCCATTCACGTAAAACCTGCAGTTATCAAATGAACAGCCACTATATACAAGTATCCCAGGTAACGAAATTGGGAGTTGTATTATTATACGGACGGGAATGGGGTTATCAAGGCTCCAGTATGTCAGGCAGATATTCGTCACGCAGACGACAGCCCCTGCCCCACTCCTCACGAGCAGACAAAACTGGGAAATGAGCAACTTATGATGAAGAATGTTTTTTCACTAACAGCGAGCACAAGGAAGAACGCAAACGAAATTAGTTTTTACGTAGAAATTTTCCTGTTTGTAGAAATATGAACTTCTTGGACAGAATGCTAATAGAAAGTCATAGATCGATACAAAGTATTGCCTACAAATAGTATCTGTTGGAAAGTCCTTGTGTAAAAAGACTGTATTTACTGAAAGGAAGTCAGAGTTCCGGTATTGAGCAATCGAGCGGCTGCTCTCTTTCTTTCCTCCCACTCAGCGCTTGCACTGAGAACTTATTAGGAAATGGTTTTAAATCAAAGCCGTAGGCGATAGTATTCTCAATATGCTCCATACGAATTCCCTTCATCCAAATTTGCTTCTGTTCGTGGCGGTTTGTAAATAAAAGACAATATTCTCTTGGAACTGTAGGCTTTCTCAAACGCCGAGACTCTAATGCTTTTTAGAATTGCTTTTGTTGGAATGCTTGCTTATTTATATTAAAATAACACATGGCTTGTGATTAGGTGTGTCACGATTACTGATTTTCCTAATCGAATAATCGCCCGAGATAATCAATTTTAATCGACTAATCGTACCTAGGTGACCCCTTAGAAACCAGCATACCCCGAACAAAAACGAACATGACGAATGGTCCACGTTGGATTTGGGAAAGTTTGCTTGTTGAAATGGCTTCTCGTGCCACTTGTGCCATATTTCTGATCGTTTATCTGTTACTTACAGGGCAGTAAAAGCCCGGGGGACACATAGAGCATGTGCTCTCAAACTTTTTTCAAAAGTAGATGAGAGAGAGAGAGAGAGAGAGAGAGAGAGAGAGAGAGAGAGAGAGAGAGAGAGAGAGAGGGGGCATTATCTTCTCCACTTCAGGTATGCAATCTGTGCGTTCATTAGCAGACACTTTTTCTTCTTAACCCTTTGAAACAACGGTGGTATCTCCCATGTCAGTTCAACAGAAGCAATTGCAAGAGCCCATATTTATTATCTGGGGGTAGACCAATTAATATTTGTGGCTGCACGTTGAAAATATTGTTTAGTCTTCCCACTCTTTAACTTAGCAGCCATCCAACTTAATGAAAGTATAATATGTCATGTTCCTTGACCGGACAAAAAGGCCTCTCGTGTTCAAAGGGTTAATTATATTATGTGACTAAAGATTCCCAAGTTTGGTTTGTCTCAACTGCGGCCTTTAAACACGACAAAAAATGCATATTTTGGGCTTCATACATAACACATTTCCCCATCGGACCAAAACAATGTTTTGTCCGTTTGGTGAATTTTGTTAAATATGAAGCTTAAAATATAGTTTTTTTCAGTGCAGAGGTTGGTACAATTTATCAATTATTCGGCTGACGAAAATACTAATTGATTGTGTCGTGAACGATCGATAGTCGAATAATAGAATATTCGTGACAGCTCCAATTATGATTCGTTTCATCAAATTTGAATTTCGTGATAGGAAAGCAATAGCTTTTGTGGTGAATGGTGAAATAATATTACAGTTTGCATGTGTTCCGAATGAATGAATGCATGTCAAGAAAGAATGAAATTATTTAATTATTGGTGTTTAAGGTCACACACCTACGCACAACGGCTAATCATGACCGTGACAGTTTTACGGATGGAGGAAGCCGGAGTACCCAGAGAGAACCACCGAGCAACGACGATCAGCGGCCAGCTCCCCAACATCTTAACTCCGCACTGCAGCACAGGCAGGGTTTGATTGGTTGAAGACATGCGCACCATCGACGTGCAGTACGCCTTTGTCTCAAGGATTACGGGGTTGAGTGATGGAGGAAAATTTATGTTCTTATCGGTGCTCAGTCGACTTCCAGTGACTGTCGTCTGAACCCCGGTTCGAACGTAAACCTTGCCACCTTATCAACGCCCTATCCGCTTGGGCCTCTTGTGATTCCTGAACGTGCCCGTGGCTTACAACGCCAAAGGGCGATCAACGATAATTCACTGAAAGATTATTTATTTACATGTACGAAGAAAAATAATATGAAACAAATTACTCACAAAATTATCCACGAGAATACACTAACTACGCGAATAAAAGTTTCTTCTTTAGGGCCCTCGATGTCTCCCACAGCTAGCTGTGTCCACTGGATCAACCTCACATCATCTTCATCCTCTCACGGTTTGTGACAAATACAAAGTGTCTATTCACTTCTCGTTGCTTCCTCTCGCAGGGTTAACTTTGCCGTCAGTCGGGCTTCACTCATATAATGTTCTGTTTGTGTGACTCTACTAGCGTTCTCACAGTTCAACCACAATTCAATCGGCGTCTATCACAGTTCACGATCATTTTGCGCTTTGTCTGGCTCTCACGGGGTTAAGTTATTCTTCGCCTTCAGATATATACTTAACAAAGCTCACATAAAAATATTCTGCAAAGTGTTCTCAACATCACCAATTCTCGCACCGCCTAAAACTATTTTAACTCGCGAGCTATTCAAGCGCTTACGCAAGCTCCTAATACGGTTTCTGGACCTCAACGTTACAGTTTTTACTTCTTTTCTACTATGCCACTACGGTTCGCAACCGTTAACAAACTACAATCGGTTCCTTACAACCATCATAGGGTTACGACAATACGCGGACTTCAATCTCGGTGCCTATGACCCTCGACGGCCAAGGCTAAATTCGGACCTTCTCTGAGTGCCCTCAGGCCAACCGCCTCGCAACGACCCACAGCCTTACACACCTTCCGACTTGAATTGGCTGGAATGAATTTTTCGAGAAATCCCCCGATTTTTATTTAGATAGCCAGAACATTTATTCTCAGTTAATCGCTTCTCTTGAACTTGGCCGCTTAGATCTATCTTAATTTAACACTCGCTTTAAAGTTCCTTTGAAAGACTCGCATTTTGGTATATTTTGACATTTCGGAGACAGGATAGATGCGTAATATGGGTGTGTGTCCAGGACATGTATGATGCACTGGATTCTACAATTAGATTTTAACTGGCTTTAATTACCCAGATAATTATTACAGAAGAGAATATTGTCTCTCTTGGTATTGATCTGTTATCAGAAGCCCATATGGCGTTGAACACGTGGACATTAAATTCCATGCCTCATTTAGAATTTCTGGAATTAACGTCAGTTTGACAAGCCTGTTTTCGGGGTCCGTCACAAATCTATCTTGCTTCACATTTAACCCAGGCAGAAATATTATCGAAAATATTTACACTTTTATACAATAAAATCGCAGCTTTTAGCTATCACCTTGACAACCTTTGGTACACGGCGTCATCGTGCCCCCAATTGGACAATCGCGGTTAAGTGCCTTGCCCAAGGACACAACGCGGGAGTCCGAATTGATCGCTCAGACGGTTACCCATCCGAGGACTAACCGGGCTCGATGTTGCTTAACTTCGGAGATCTGACGAGAACCGGTTACCGCAACGCCGCCGCGCCCCCTGGTGGAAAGAATGAATGAAAGTATTATTTGCGGTATAAATTTACTTGACACGTGGTGAACACCCTACAGCAATGTATAAAATGAATAAAATTGCGCCTTCCTCGCCAGTCTCATAATTTCAGGTAAGATAACATTATCGAAAGTCGATTTTCATGACGAGATCAGTCAGGGATGCCTATTTCAAGCAAACCACTGAGACGTCCTGCTTGAATCTCAGATTTCCGTCCATGTGAACTACGAGAAACTTCAATGCCACCTCCTCTCGATAATGTCCGACTAACGACAAATTTGTAGCATTCAATAATATGTTCTTGTCCAGAGAGCTATATAGGTCAGTTTGGGGGCGGGGGGGGGGGGGGGGGGGGGGGGTCGGGGTGAAATAACATGAAATCAGTTTTAAACTTGTTCACAGAACACTAACGTATTCCATATAGCTCAGAATTGATATTTTCTTTAACTGGTTCAGTACTAGGAGCCACTATCAGGGCATTCATACAAGATCAAAAGCCAACATTTTCCTTGGTCACGTTTCATATTCACTCATTAGCAAATAATATTTTTTTTTTTAATTTGTTTTACTACAAATTATTGGAGAGTGTCTGCGGGCACTCTCCAATAATTTGTAATAAAACAAATTTTGATGAACAAATTCAGACCACCAAAAATAATCTTGCCCTCAGCCAGTTGAGAGTTTACACGCTGCTGTTCGATGTGAATGCTGTTGTGTCATCTGCGAAAGGCAGTACTTTAAGCAGAGTCGAGTCGTTAATGTCCGATACCTTCCGACACGAGGTGACCCTGGCTGTCGAAAGTGTCGATAAACTCAAATAAATAAATAAATAAATAGATAAATAAATAAATAAATAAATAAATAAGTGCACCGCCAGCGGTGGATCAATATACGGCCGCCTATGAAGAAATTGCGCTTGTGAAGAAATTTTTAGTTGAACAAAAGGTCAATAATTCCTTCAAAAATAATTGTACATTCCTGGCTTACGACCCATTAAACTTGAATATATTGTTTCAAGTTATTGGGTGGAGAATCAAAAGTCGCCAAAACTCACAGATGGTTGCCATGGCGGCCACATTGGACATGTCAGAATGCTAGTTATCGAAAGGAACCATTCTCTAGTCATGACTTATCAACCATAAAAAAACAGTATCTGTTGGATGTATTGTTTTCAAGTTATAGCATGGACAAATAAAAGCTAACGGACGGACGGACGGACGGACGGACGGACGGACGGACGGACGGACGGACGGACGGACGGACGGACGAACATTGATGCTGGGTATTGAAAGGAACCATCCTCTAGTCCTGACTAATCAACCATAAAAAACAGTATTTGTTGGATGTATTGTTTTCAAGTTATCGCGTGAGCAAACAAAAGTTAATGGACGGGCGGACGGACGGACGGACGGACGGACGGACGGATGGACGGACGGACGGACATTGAAGCTGGTTATCGAATGGAACCATCCTCTAGTCATGACTAATCAACCATAAAAAACAGTATCTGTTGGATTATCAAACGGACAAGCAAAAGTCCCTGAAAATCCAAGATGGATGCCATGGCGGGAATATTGGACATGGCAGAATGTTGGATATCGAAAGGAACCATCCTCTAGTCATATGATTAATCAACCATAAAAAAGTAGCATCGGTTGGATTTATAGTTTTCAAGTTATCGCGAGGACAATCAAAAGTCCCCGAAAATCCAAGATGACTTCGTTTTTGGAAGAAACATATTGGCTTCTTCCGACGGCCCAGTCGATCAAAATATGTTCAAATAGACTGACACAGGTAAAACAAACACTCATTAGTTTTCGTTTTCTCCACTGCCCGGGAATTTAAAGCATATCGTAGCGACTTGATGTTAAAAGAGCACATGAGAAGCGTGTCGAATACTGACTGCGTGGTCGGTAACTACTTGCGGCCCCTCTTTTGCTCAGTCAGTACACAAGGTGTGAGTTAGGTATACTCAGTGAACGAGGTGTATACAAGCAACATTCACTTGAACACCTCGTCCAGTATTCTATCTGGTATTTAAATTTGGTTACCAACCCCGAAAAGAGTAGATAAACTCTGGGTGTAAGAGTGGTAACCCATAAATTGAATGAATAGTCATTTGCTTTGATAGTTATCATTAAACACAGATGACAGATTTTATTATTCGAGATTTGAAAAATGAACTGGCAATTATTTCAAGAGTGAGCGGAGAAATGGTCACGGAAAAAAATCCGACATTAGACATTACTTTATTACACTTAAACCATTTCTCTGTACACGAGGTACAACAGACAAATAATTACATGAAATAGCAGATAAGGCAAAGGGAACTGATTAAGGTGTCGTCCAACGTTGTCAGAGCAAAGCCAGCCTAAATATAGGGGCAAGGGGCCTCATATATAAGGATATTGTAAGTTCAAAAGATATTCCGCATCAAGGCGAAAAACCTACGTGAATTGCACTTCTCTGTGAAGCTGGACATGGAAAAAACACACGTGGTGTATATCCAGCTTCAGCGCAGGGACCCAGGGGAGAAACGGTATGTTAGATAAGGTCTAATCTCATTTAAGTTATACAGTAGTCGCGAGTCTTACGAGACATAATCGGTTGGTGGCAGGATATCGTCACGGCCAATTGAGAAACGAGATTCTAAAAGATAGAAATGTCTGTCGTGTCGTCACCTGATCATTAGTAATAGCAATGATTGGCAGGAACGAATCGGTTCTCTCGACAAGTGAAATCACCGTTAAGTCACGCGCGAGATGACTTGAATTGATCCTGCCTCGATATACGTCATCTCCCACCGTTTTGGCAGATGGACAGATGAGCGTCTGTCCACCTGACAGTTTAGGGTAAAAAGTATATATACCTTGAAGAGCAGAGCATTAGACATGTCACTTGGGGTCACACACACACGTTGGTGAAGTCCAGGGCAGGCGGACTCTGTTTCCTGGCATAGGGGTACCTTCGATCACAGGACCCTGAAACGGCTGGAATCGCCAGACAGGGCATTCCGCGATTGATTTCGCTTAAGGTTGATAGGCGGCTACAGTGCCAAATTCGTTGAGAAGGAAAACCCAAGGTGAAACGTTAAAGTTTAGATTGTCGAGTAGCAGGATCAGCCTGCAATAGTCAGAAGTGTAGGTTAAT
Organism: Pictodentalium vernedei; assembly: GCA_031216915.1. Taxonomy (NCBI): domain Eukaryota; kingdom Metazoa; phylum Mollusca; class Scaphopoda; order Dentaliida; family Dentaliidae; genus Pictodentalium; species Pictodentalium vernedei. The sequence continues at coordinate 270,881,055 of CM062291.1, forward strand.
TGTATTGTGCGTATTAACCCTTTGAAGCGTCAGACTGATTGCGTTCTGAGTAGTTTGTTTTGCTGTCGAAGCGTCGTAATACCGACTGGAGATCGATGTGAGTGACAATTTCGCCCTAGCGCAAAAAGGGGCATTTGTGAATCGTGAATTCAACCAGGAACAGTGAACATTTCAATAGGACTTTCACGGAGGACTTTCAAAAGGCACATAAGGTATGAGTAGACAATATCTGACCCAAATCAGAAGTACGGTGGCTTTATAGATGACGGACATTGCTGGTCGGAACCCTCCGACAGCCAGAGGACCAGTTACGCGCAGACGTTGACATTTGAGCCTAAGCGGGTGAAGCTCTTATGGCGAGCTCACGGTAATAACATTTCAGATTTGTGAAGCTCTTATGGCGAGCTCTCCGTAATATAATTTCAGATTTGTGAAGCTCTTATGGCGAGCTCACGGTAGTAACATTTCCAGTGTGTAGACTATAGTGCCAGTACAGGGCTACAGAATGACTATATAATTGTTGAGAATTATTTAACCCTAGCAACCCATTTTCTGTGAAAAGAATCGAATTGTTGATTGTTGAAATATTGAAACGGCTTTATTTTTATGTGTAAATAAAAGAATCGTTGTTACTTTAAATCATTCTTTCCATTACACAGCCTGAAGTGATTAGGAATCACACCTAACGGAAATCGAACCTATTTCAGGCCAGTTTGGCAGAGAAGGAATCACGGCGTCGGTCTAACTCAGCTCCCAGCGCCGAGTTCGCGACACTTGGATTCCGACCCTCCACGTTGGTCTAATTTTCCCGCAATTTCATCAGCGGGACTAAATAACCCCACGTCAGCCCAGGCCTTACGGGGCCTCAGGTGTCCTGACAAACGTAACCTTGGGCATTTTTTTGAAAATGTTCACAATGCCCTAAATACGAATTAAGGCGATGAATAACGCCATATTATATACCAAAATAATGACAATGGTACACAAAACCCGAATTTATCCACTTTTTGAAAAAAAAACATTTTTTCTGTTTTTGATGACAAAAAAATTGCCATCCACATAAGTAACCGTCAGGATTAACAAGGAATAGATCGGTAATTCGAATGTCTGATTTCTAAATAAAAGACTCCACACTCCAGCTCAGGGAAAAATGGATAACCACAAACGCTTGATTCTGTTCGGGTGACACGTTTGTTGTGATCACGTGGGTTTGGGCAATGTCGGGAAATGATGTGATTTCCCACGATCTGAAATCTTCAAACATTTCACTGCTGTTTTTGAATCTGGCGTGCGAGGTAATGTACAACTCACGACACATTCATTGGAAAATATTCGACTGACAATGTGATAATTGCGAGATACAGTCCATAGTAAGCGCTGTGGAGATCAGAAACTGTACAATGGTACGCAAGTGTCAGCAGGGATTAATACGCCACCGATTCGACCTACTATTATTTGGTTGGTGACGATGATCAAAACATAAAAGTGGAAAATTATATTTGAAAACAAAAATATATTCACATCAACATACATTACAGTCCTCACAATTGTATATTTACGAAAAAATAATTTTACTGTCGCCGAACTATATTAGTGACGTAAAGAAAGCTTGATGAAGTCTGCTACGAACAAGAATACCAATGTCAAGGAGAATTATCAGAAAGATTTCTTCCTGTTCACCAAATATAGCGAAATGTCGTACCATCGTAAATTTAAATATCTCCCTCGCACAACCGCATTGTGTATAAGACGGAACAGCGTCGATTTTTAGCGCTGTTAGCAACAAAAGGTTGCGAAAATCTATGTGTGTTGACACACTGTGGACAGAAATAAAAAAAATCCGCTAGGCGGACAAAAAGTCACACGAATTACTGAAATGAGACCACAACGTGTCATAAGTCTTTAGATAAATGAATTTAATAACCAACACAATTCCGATATTGTTCAGGCCGGTAACCCTCCGCCTATAAAATTAGTATTGGTAAGCAGATCAGTTATTAATGTTCTTAAATCCCACGAGAGAACAACAGTCAAGCCTCCCCAAACAGCAACTACGGAAGGCCGATAGTTCCAAAATAAATGAAGCATACCAAGTCATATACATAAATGAATTGGAAACCAGGATTTCTAACTAAAAGTAGCCGATTGGTGAAAGTATTCTGCACGCAGGACAGGTCATTTATTGTTGTTTTGGCCACACTTGAACATTCAAATGACACGCTTGGCAGCTGTCATTGCTCATGCAACCCCAAAAATGGACACATATAATACTAAATGAGGAAGTTTGGCAGTTTACCCTTTTTTGGTGTATCAATTTCATCGTATTTTACCAATGTGATACAGATCTCATGAAAATGGCACAGGATTGTGTGTGTGTGGGGGGGGGGGGGGGGGGGGTATGGTCACAGCAGACTCACAAAAGCCACATTGGACATTCTTCATTTTTCATTAATGCACTCTCTCATGACTCCATACTTATTCTTCTGAACTGTGTGGATTTGACCCTTGGTGAACTTCATAAAAGTTAAACAAACACAAGAAAAATGGCAGCCCTTTTGAAATGTAGGTATCCTAAATTACAATTGGTCTCGTGGTCCGTGCCTTGCAAGAATGATAACAAGATTTCTCCGAGACTGTACTAGAAGGATTGCAGAATTTAACTATTCAATAAATTTAAGGTATTTTATTGTATAAAATCTGATCTCTTACTTATGCCATAGCAGACTTTCAGGCAGTGCTTTCTGCCACATGGTAACGGTTCCATTGCAAATATTAGTTTCCACAAAATCTCTGTTTCATTCCAAACAAATTGATATATGATTTATTGGGGTTATTCCTTTCTGTCCTTCTCTGGACTTTGGAGAAAATTACCTGAAATTTGACCAAATTTACGTTGGACGTCCCCTTAACAGAGAAGAAAGACGAATAAAATTCTGATGAAATCCTCGGTACGCGAAAAGGACGGTCGCCTAAGTAATATATATGCCACTGATTCAATCAATGGTCACACTGAATGATGTCGGTACGTACAATTGTTCTTACACTTAGATAATAATAGATTAATCGACTAATTGCAATTAACTGTTTCATACATTTTTGCATGAAGAAAAAAGTGTTCGAGCAGACGATATATAGAACAAAAAATCTGAAGCGAGGCTTGGTAATAATTTAAAACCTACAGCTCGACAGAGCTGTTAGATTCAGTGCCGTAGCCGGGGAGGGGAGCTAAGGGGGCACCCCCCCCCCCCCAATTTTAAGCATGCCCCCAATTATTGATGCCTTTCACAACTTATAAATTATGGACACAAACGGGCTCAAAGTCAAGGATATTGCGGTTTTTTTTGTCACGAATTTCAAATTTTTCCCCGGGGGAGGCCCCCTCCAGCGTGAGAGGGTGTCCCCTCGTGTACGTTCAGTGATTTGAACGTAGCGGCTACCTCCATCACGTTTTAAGTTTGTCCAAACACTATTTCTAACACCACATTGACAAAACCACTTGGTTTGAATGTGTTTCCTGAAAATCGGTTTTTGTTTCGTCCTTTATTGCCGGCTGATGATTTCCTTATACTGGAAGTGATCAAATATTGTTTTTCTTTCACAAGTAAAAGGAACTTTTTTCGGACAAAATTTTTTGCCGACGAAGATATTGTGGAGCCAAATCAAACTGTTTGATGGAATTGACACCCAACAGTGTGAAAACTGAAGGGAGGTCGATAAAATAATTACATTTTCTATTAGTATTAAAACCATGTGGAACAGTAAGTAATGACCAAGAAGACAACCTGCTAAAAAAGCAGCGAAGGATGCCTAGAAATAAGTTATTTGGTACATTTACAAAACAGCTACTCAAGCAACTCCATGTACCATAATTTCTGAGTGTATGCTGAGAAAGAGACTACACAAACCCGGAGGCCGGATACACGAAAAAGGAAATGTGAAAAAAAATTATATTCATAAAATGTTTGTTCAAGGTTTTCTAACAACGAAAGCTTCAGTTTGATCACAATTCTGCATGTACAGTAATTTGTTGGCTACCGTGTGAAATGCCAGTTGAATGAATTTTCTTTTTACATTTCCATCACTGGTATTACACGCCTACCCCTGATACTGAGTATGCAAATTTATCGACAATGCTTTTCAGGCGTAACGGAAAACAACGTAAATTCATTTGACAAAACAGAAGAGAAGAGAGTTACAGAAGTTGATTACAACTTAACTTGTACATTACCTTAAGCAAACGCTGAAGACACTACCCACTGCCAGATTATCACGGCACTGCATTTAATGAACAGTCAATTGGGATAGTATCCCGGATTGTTCTTCCTCCGCGCTCACTGTTACAAAGAGAGACTGCTCAGAGTGAGATGAACGATAGAAATTTTTCACTTCCTCCACATTCCAGAGAACCTGACATGGGTGAACATAGCAATGAACTATTTTTTTGAAATGAGAAAATGCCTTTCTTAACTGAAATTACTATCATAATAAAATTATATTTCCTAGCCAAGACCCACCCTACGGGCGGTTGTAGACGACCGATCTATAGGGACTCTGGTCCCCATTTGCAAAGCCTCCCGATTTTAGACTTTTGTGTCCAAGATTAGGTCCAAAATTACACAAAAACTTATATGAATCTAACATCGACTGACCTCATGCCAAAAGTATCTAAACCTGGGTGCATCAAGGCGACTTGGTGCATTCACGGGACGAAATTCAGTTGGTCGATTCCACTCACCGCGTAACCCTTTACCCAACATAACGGCCAAAACCGGCCAATGTTATTCTCAAAAATCACCAATTAATTTTCATTATTTTTTTTTTCATTTTTTGTCTAAAAAACATAGGTTATGACCCCTCGTTGGAACGAGCTCGTCCAGCTCGTTCCAATGAGGGGTCATAACGTATGTTTTTGAGACAAAAAATGAAAAAATTAGTTATCCAAGAATTTGTTTTGCAAGTGTTGTCTGCTTTTCATGTTAGGTAAAGGGTTAAGCTGAATTTTCCGTTCATCAGAGCTTAACACTTTAAAAGACACTATCTTATGCCTGTTTAAGTCACGAATTAGGCGATTGTTTCATTGGTAATGTGAATATAACTTTACTAAACATTTCAAATGAAGAGTGATTAGTTGTTCGCAAACTAATGTGCAAAAATGAATATTGATTGATGAGGAACCCGACGGGTAGAGTTTTGCTGTTTTCATTTTGTGTGCTGGATTAAAAAAAAATAATACCCCATACGTTGCAGTACAACTATATAATAAAAGTAGTCGCATTGCTAAAAAATGTGCGAGTGCATTTGCGTAAGATTGGGTATGCGCGGACGGCTTTTCCGTATCAATATCCGGAACACCGGACATGTTTTTGGGGGGAGGTATTTCAATTTTATTGATCAGTCCTGATAAGCAGTAAATTGACACTTAACAGGTTTGTGAATGGTGAAATAACCAAGGCCATAAATCATAAGAAAGTATAATTTGAAGGGTGCCATGCCCATAAATTACCTCTTCAATATCATCCCTCACCTTATGGTTACATAGTGGGGGCGTGTTGGCGTCGCGGTAACCGGTTCTCGTCAGATCACCGAAGTTGAGCAACGCCGAGCGCGGTTAGTAGTTGGATGGGTGACCATTTCAGCGAGCAATTCATGCTCCCGCGTTGTGTCCTTGGGCAAGACACTTAACCGCGATTGCCTACATGGGGGCACGATGACGCTGTGTACTAAGGCGTACTGCACGTCGATGGTGCGCATGTCTTCAACCAATCTAACCCTGCCTGTGCCGCGGTGCAGAGTTCGGAGTTACGATGTTAGAGAGCTGACAGCTGCTCGTCGTTGCTCGGTGGTTCTCTCCGGGTACTCCGGCTTCCTCCACCCGTAAAGCTGTATCCGACATATGACCCTGGCGGTTAATGTGTCGTTAAACCCTAATAAAAAAAAAAGAAAAAAAAGGGTAACACAGTACGGTTGAAGGACAGAGAGGCAGTCGCGGCACTTGCGCCATGTGTGCCTTGGTTCTTTGGCTAGACCAATGGTAGATACCCTGCAACAACACCGCAGTGGAGTAGCCATGGGGTGGGCCTGGGGGGGGGGGGGGTTACCCACTCCCAATTCTCACTACCCCAATAAAAATCCTGAATTCTAAGATCTGCATGGAACGTCAGCTGATGGAATTACAAATGACATACCGCGATTGGTGTTCTTTCGAACCTCAAAGTAGCGATATTTATTCAAAATAATGTTGACAAATATATACCCCCGGCACCACCAATGCGAGAGGACACCATCGTGCTATCTTTCCCAGCTGAAGACGTCGATAGACATGGTATGCGTGTAGGGCATCAAAATGCTTGGACCCACTCATCCTGATGCGAATTCCTCTTTGGTACTATCAGCAAATCTCAGTCAAGTCAGATACTGAATACCGAACCGATACCGATGTATACCATCCTAAAATACCGAAACCGATACCGAACTCAAAATATCAATACCGCCCACCTCTACTTGCTGCGCCTCCGGCATGTGGGGGTGAATGGCTAATGACGTATTGGAGTGATTGATTTTATTCTCATAATATCGAGCAAAAATCGATCTGCAACACCACGCCATTCATCCCAAGCACATTCACTTTTTGTTGAGCGAAGTCGCTGTACTTCATAACACGCATATGTCATTGATGGTGCAACGTATTCGAAAAGCAAAAATAATGACGCGAAAAGTCAGCAAGTGTCTGACAGCATGGTTCTTTATATTATGAGCTTGGTGATCGATATGTTTCTAATTTTAGTGGTTAATTGCATGTAGCCTGATACATTTCAGCTCTAGTTCGCTGTAACGGATACGATGAATGGGTTTGGCTTTTTTCCGATAAATTCCGCAATCTGTGATATACCAAGTGTGCTTCGTTTCATACCAACCACGGTTCTAAGTTATAGACATATCTTTATTGTGCAGTATACCAGTACATTAACAATATTATAAATTACAAGAACATAAACTAGTATACGGCATGGAAATGGCATAGCCTGAAAGGCTGTCTTCCTGCCTTTCCCATAAAATATATATCAACTCTGTTTGGCATCAGTACAACGAAAATGCTTTTCACAGACAGGAATAACTGATAGTTTGTCTATGATTCTTGGGGTTAGATGGAATCAAAAGGTCAAATGCTGGGAGTAGGAATAGATATCAAAGGATTTGGATAGTTAAGATAGGTGGCGGTCGGAAAATAGCAGTTTGAAAACTTTCTTTGAAAACTTGTTGCCGAAAATATTATAAACTGGTAAAGTGCTGGAAGCACATATTTTGGCTTTATTTTGAGGTGAAGGTACTACAACTTGAAGGCTTCATACTCAGAGGATGTTCTCCGTATTATCTTTGAAGTGATATTATTTAGTCTGTGAGGACAAGTCTTGTTACAATTTATGGGAGAGTGCCCACAGGCACTCTCCCATAAATTGTAACAAGGCAAAGATATGTGACCAAATTTTGAAGACCAAAAATAATTTAGCACTCTACCAGTTAAGCTTTAACAGAGAAGTAGGAAGTATTTCGAATTTGAGTGGAGGTACACTCTCGCAGAAGGGGACATACACACGGAAATATATATGGCGCCGTTCAGGTATTTCTGGTGGAGCACAGGAATGCGTTACACAAAAACTATTCCTGTGACTAGCGGCTAGCGCACCTCTATCTGGGTCGGCCATGTTTCGGACTGGTAAGGTACACTTTTGGAATATGAAGATAAACAGATGAAGTTTCCTCGACTTTATTGGCTACGGAATGGGATCCCAGGTCGCATCTCGTAAATGGAGGTTCTGGACATCCAATCCTCATAAACTGCCAATAGGCGATAAGACTGTGATGACGAGGCTGCAATTGAGAAAAAAACAGGACTCAGGTAGAGTAGTCGCCGTGGACTGGTCATAATCCACGCGTGGGCAGTGATGTCCAGTCGTGCGTTTAACAGCTAGTAAAAATCATCATCAGCAAAATGTTAATTATTGAAACACCGGGTGGTACCCGGTGCTTTCTTAATTAAATTTTTGATGGTTATTCTATTAATTAGTGTTTGCAATCTAATATTATTGCGTCTGTGGAAATATTGCCCACCCGTGGAAAGTGAACAGTCCATGGCGGTCGTACTGTAACTGCATTTGAGTTACAATGGGCTCTTTGATCCGTGGTAGTGTTGGTGATATAACCTGGAAACATGTCATGTAGACATTTCGTACCCGGAGATTTTACTTCCGAGACTAATGAGACTAAAATTTGTTACATTATATAACAAATGTATTCACTGAACTTCAGCATATATGTAATGCGAAGTGCTGACCGGAGCCGGCAGACAGACTCTCCGTCAAACGTCCTTACAACCAATCAGTCCTGGATTTTTCAAAACTCTAAAGGAGTTACTACGGCCTCCTAAATCTGTTTCAAGCGAGCTATTCTACACGTAAATTATACAAGGTTATTAATATGGAAAATAAAGGTTTAAAGAGAGTCATTGCAGCTCTCAAGGAGGGCAATTACGACTCTCCTTAATCTGTTTTTTGCAGAGGGCGAGAGCCATAGATCCCATCAAATGGCCAGGATCCCATATCCGAATTAATTATGTATGTACAGAAGTTAACAGTATTTTATATGGACAATTTGATAACTGAATAATAAAGGCATTGTTTTCTAAAATTCTGCTTGAAATAACCATACATTTCGCTGAAACATGCTCTTGTGTCATTAAAACTTTTATTGACCAATGAATTGCGTAAGTTAAAAGGAACGTCATATGCCACGCCCACACTAAATTTCAATCTCATTTTCAACTTGACGGGAGGGTGCTGTCATTCAAAATAACACTGAGTTAAATTTAATTCTGATTTTGACCATTTCCTGAGAAACTGAAAACACAGTTTGTAAATGTGAAGTTCGATATAAACCCGAATGAAGTTGGTTGAACTTTGTCTCAGAAAGAGTTCATTCAGGCTATTTGGAAATTGGAAAGTTTTGTTCGCGTGAGTTTCTTTTGTAGATTATTATGACTGGCCACGTTTACGTTTGAGTTGGGTAAAACGATGAACGCAGACGATCACCTATTGCGTATTGCCAAATTGAACATGGAATAAAAAGCACGTTAAGGATTTCATTGTTCATTAAATTTTATTTTGAAAGTCTTTTCAATATGATGAGATAAATATTAATTACTTTTCATGTTGAAACAATATGAGCGCGCAGGGGTCTTTTCCGTTCACACCGTGTCACGTAATGTTTAAGACGGACATAGGGGCGTGGTTTAGGGCGAACCTAAATGCGTTTTTTTCGGTTCATTGTGTTATAAAAAAATATTTTAGTCAATCATTTTGCCTGAAAATGCATGAACAGAAAAAAAGGTTTAATTATGATACAATTGCCTTCAGTCGCTTCTAACTTTCCGTATACCGGATTTGTAAGTTAGAGAGCCAGAGAGTTGCTCTCCTCTGCTCCGTCGTTCTCTCCGGGTGCTCCGGCTTCCTACACTCTTAACCCTGTAAACACTGGTGGTATCTTCCACATCAGTTCAATAGCAGCAATTGGAAGAGTCCATATTCATTATAAAAGCAGTCGCTCGGGTTCAAGGGGTTAAAACTATCTGGTACGATGTGACCCTGGCTGTCGAAAGTGTTGTCAAGCCCCAATACTCAAACAAAAACATCATTGTCGTGCACAGAATAGAAAGCATAGAAAACCGGTTGTTCTTAATAACACACAAAATGCTATCACAAGTCTCCACTTTACACTTAATTTTCAATTTTTTTCTCGCTGAATTGCACAAACCAACTGGATGGTGTCACCTACACAAATCCTCCTACTCTGGAAATATGCAAGTCAGATCTCTATCTGAGCGGATGATCAAACAGAATTTAACTCTATGGCCTCGTAATAAGATGGGTATGCAGGAGTGAAAAATAACAATTCAACAATGTCATCAGGGATTTTGGATGCGACCCGGCAGATGCTGGACCAAAATTCTCTCTGAAATGAGTATTTTGCAGTTCACGTTAACTCGTTATACCTGGGCTCTTGCTGGGCGACTCCAATGCTAAATGGGATGTATTTAAGACACGGTACATATGGGGTACGTTGATGAGAAAACATCCAGATAGTTCAGTTCCATCTGGTTAATCTCCATCTCCTCATACAGCCACAAACTGCCAAATTTATATTGCTTTGAAAAAGCTGTTCCCGCGTGCATTCCTCCCTGAGAACTCAACTGGTAGGTTGCATTTTTCTTGGCGGTGTTTTTTTACATCATTGTTGGCTGCCTGTATAGACAACCAGCAATGATGCAGAAACACTGTTGGGCCATCTGCAGCAGTGTACATGTATATGAGGTAACAGCTGTAAAAAATAATCTGAGGCTTTAAAAGACAATAAACCGCTAATCTGAAAAAATATCCACTTGTAGATTTTGCTTGTATGTGAAAAAAGCATGTAAAAGCAATGTATGCAAAGTGCAAGACATCAGAAGAAACGTGCAATTACTTAAATCTCTAGCTAACTCCTTGGCCTCTAGTGGTATCTTCCATGCCAGTTCAATAGCAGCAATTAGAAGAGTCCATAGTCATTATTTGGGGTAGACCAATCAATATTTTCGAGGCTGCACTTTGAAAATATTGATTGGTCTACCCCACACATTTACTGAACAGCCATCCTATTGAGTGCCGTTATGATGTATCATATTCCTGGCTGGAAAAGCGGCCGCTAATGTTCAAAGGGTTAAAAAAAACCTTTTCTACGGACGAATTTTCCTAAGATTCGACCTTGCGAAGATAAAACCGAAAGTGGCCGAAAGTCATTGGAAATATATTGAATATACGTGGTTTCTAATTTTACCTTCTATGTTGTCCCAATGAATGACCACCACGAACAACAAATGCGCATTATTTTAGCAATATCTGTCATTTGATCAATAACTTTGTATTGTTTTAATAAGGTACGCTTATGCTTCCAATAAAACTCACACCATATTTATCGACAACGTCAATTAACTTGCAAGAACGCATATGCTATAAATAGAACACTTGTGTGTGCAAATAACGCCAAATATGGAAAATGATAGTTTACATTGTGACGCAAGTTTTCCCGAGTGATCGGCCAACTGTTCGGATTTTAAATGCTACCAGCCTTTTTTCAAATATCCGATAAATTCTCACCTTCAAGTTAATTTATGATATATAAAACATTGGGGCAATTTTGCAGAAGGGCCAACTTATTTATTTTCCAAATCGCGACTGTTTGTGCCTTTAAAAGTTTAATCGAATTCTGAAAAACGTATCAAAAAACACTTTCAAAATATGAACTAATGGACATCCGGGTTTAACACGGCCAAACAACGAAACTTCGCTTGTGATTTTTAGTACTTGACTGCCGATCACGGATATTGTCTGTTATTTTGTTGTGAAGTTTTGGGCTTTCTGGAATGTGATTAACACTATTATCTGATGTTTTGTCGAAAGATCTTGGAGAGGTCTTCCAACAATAATCAATCAGATGATAAGAGTTACAACTGCTTTATAAATGCTATTAACCCTTTATCTAACATGAAAAGCAGACGACACTTGCAAAAAAAAATTCTTGAATAACTAATTTTTTTCATTTTTTGTCTCAAAAACATAGGTTATGACCCCTCGTTGGAACGAGCTCGTTCCAACGAGGGGTCATAACCTATGTTTTTGAGTCAAAAAATGAAAAAAAATAATGAAAATTAATTGGCGATTTTTGAGAATAGCGCTGGCCGGTTTTTGCCGTTACGTTGGGTAAAGGGTTAAGCTTCCTCACATATAAGCATATATATTTGTCCTCCATATATGATAAAAGTGGCGTGGCAAGATATGGGTTAAAATAAATGTTTTGAGTTGTAATTGTGCTGGGTACAGTATTTGAAACAGTTATAAATTAACTATATTGATTTCAAGTTCAATTTTTATTTTACTATGTACTGTAAGCCAAACAATGGTACATAATGAACATAAGGTCCAGGTATTGTATGAGAATAATTGCAGTAGAAGTTAACAACAACACTCAGATGTCACCAGAACGTTCATGTTAATGATTTATACAAATAATTAACGAGCTCATTACCTTGTAAAGCGGCGCGTGGAAACCGTCACACGCCGTATCATCAAAACATCAAAGTGAAGGAAGTATTGTGGCCTTTACACACTCGATTCGAAGCAAGCATTTCGCCATTTCGGGCGTCGATATAAAGTAATTTACACACAGTGACTATAAGTTATTCAGGGCAACATCATCAAGTGTTACTATATTTATTGGTGTTTAAGGTCACTTTCAACATATTTGGCTATATCATGACAACATAGGTATGTAGTCAAGTTTAGCCAATCGTTTATATTTATGAAGCCCACTTTAGAAGACTTCCAAATCAGGCCTTGGTTCCAGGTCCGATTTTACCAGTAAAGCAGAAATTGTTGACCGCAGTTAACAAGCACTGCTCATCTCCTCGGTCTTTCCAATGAGAATCCAGTGTACATATAGGTTTAGTACCCGGACGTCGGTCTAAAACCATGTACCCAAGATGTTGCCCAATTTCTTTTGATCCACTTCCCATACCCTGGAAATAATGCCGAGATGTGTGTATGCTTACATCTCGGCATTATTAGTCCCCTACGGGAACCGTAAGGGGACTATAGGATTGCACTCCGTCCGTCCGTCCGTCCGTCCGTCCGTCCGTCCGTCCGTCCGTCCGTCCGTCTGTCTGTCTGTCTGTCTGTCTGTCTGTCTGTCTGTCTGTCTGTCTGTCTGTCCGTCCGTCTGTCTGTTTTTTATGTTACCACCTCTCCCTCCAACATGCTGTAAGCTACACTTTTCATATTTGGTACATGGATAAATGGTTCTGAGGGGATGATGCACGCTCAAATTTTTTTTTCAAAATCCACGATGGCGGAATGGCGGCCATTTTTGTTGTGTTTTTTAAGCTTTTTTTTCTCTATTTTCATGTTACCACCCCTCCCACCAACATGGTTCAAGCTACACCTTTCATATTTGGTACATGGATAAATGGTTCTGAGGGGATGATGCACGCTCAAATTTTTTTTTCAAAATCCAAGATGGCGGAATGGCGTCCATTTTTGTTGTGTTTTTAAAGCTTTTTTTCTCTATTTTGATGTTACCACCCCTCCCACCAACATGGTTCAAGCTACACCTTTCATATTTGGTACATGGATAAATGGTTCTGAGGGGATGATGCACAGTCAATATTTATTTTTCAAAATCCAAGATGGCAGAATGGCGGCCATTTTTGTTGTGTTTTTTAAGCTTTTTTCTCTATTTTGATGTTACCACCCCTCCCACCAACATGGTTCAAGCTACACCTTTCATATTTGGTACATGGATAAATGGTTCTGAGGGGATGATGCACGCTCAAAATTTTGTTTTCAAAATCCAAGATGGCGGAATGGCGGCCATTTTTGTTGTGTTTTTTAAGCTTTTTTTCTCTATTTTGATGTTACCACCCCTCCCACCAACATGGTTCAAGCTACACTTTGCATATTTGGCACATGAATAGAGGGTTGGGGGGGGGGGGGGGGATGATGCACGTTCAATATTTTTTCTTCAAAATCCAAGATGGCGGCATGGCGGCCATTTTTGTTGTGTTTTTTAAGTTTTTTTTAAAGCTTTTTTTCTCTATTTTGCTGTTACCACCCCTCCCACCAACATGGTTCAAGCTACACCTTTCATATTTGGTACATGGATAAATGGTTCTGAGGGGATGATGCACGCTCAAAACATTTTTTTCAAAATCCAAGATGGCGGAATGGCGGCCATTTATGTTGTGTTTTTTAAGCTTTTTTTCTCTATTTTGATGTTACCACCCCTCCCACCAACAGGGTTCAAGCTACACTTTGCATATTTGGCACATGGATAGAGGGTTGGGAGGGGATGATGCACGTTCAATATTTTTTCTTCAAAATCCAAGATGGCGGCATGGCGGCCATTTTTGTTGTGTTTTTTAAGCTTTTTTTAAGCTTTTTTCTCTATTTTGATGTTACCACCCCTCCCACCAACATGGTTCAAGCTACACCTTTCATATTTGGTACATGGATAAATGGTTCTGAGCTGATGATGCACGCTCAAATTTTTTTTTCAAAATCCAAGATGGCGGAATGGCGGCCATTTTTGTTGTGTTTTTTAAGCTTTTTTTTTTCTCTATTTTGATGTTACCACCCCTCCCACCAACATGGTTCAAGCTACACCTTTCATATTTGGTACCTGGATAAATGTTCTGAGGGGGTGATGCACGCTCAAAATTTTTTTCTCAAAATCCAAGATGGCGGAATGGCGGCCATTTTTGTTGTATTTTTTAAGCTTTTTTTCTCTATTTTGATGTTACCACCCCTCCCACCAACATGGTTCAAGCTACACTTTGCATATTTGGCACATGGATAGAGGGTTGGGAGGGGATGATGCACGTTCAATATTGTTTCTTCAAAATCCAAGATGGCGGCATGGCGGCCATTTTTGTTGTGTTTTTAAGCTTTTTTCTCTATTTTATGTTACCACCCCTCACTCCAACATGGTTCAAGCTACACTTTTTTATATCTGGCACATGGATAGAGGGTTGTAATGGGATGTTGCACGTTCAATATTTTTTTTCCAAAATTCAAGATGGCGCCATGGCAACCATTTCTGTTGTGTTTTTTAAGCTTTTTTCTCTATTTTATGTTACCACTACTCCCTCCAACATGGTTCAAGCTGCACTTTTCATATATGGTACATGGAATAAGGATGTTGTGAGGGGATTATGCATGCTCAATATTTTTTTTTCAAAATCTAACGTCTGTCTGTCTGTCTGTCTGTCTGTCTGTCTGTCTGTCTGTCCGTCCGTCCGTCCGTCCGTCCGTCCGTCCGTCCGTCCGTCCGTCCGTCCGTCTGTTTTTACCACCTCTCCCTCTAATATGCTTCAAGCTACACCTTTCATATTTGGTACATGGATAAATGGTTCTGAGGGGATGATGCACAGTCAATATTTATTTTTCAAAATCCAAGATGGCAGAATGGCGGCCATTTTTGTTGTGTTTTTTTAAGCTTTTTTCTCTATTTTATGTTACCACCCCTCCCTCCAACATGGTTCAAGCTACGCCTTTCATATATGGTACATGGATAAAGGGTTGTGAGAGGATTATGCACGCTCAATATATTTTTTTAAAAATCAAAGATGCTTATATACTCTAGTGTCTTCTGTGACAAAAACACCTTATGTCACAAAAGCGCCGTGGGGGACTAATACCACCTCGGTGATCAAACACTTGTTTAACAATGCCTTGCTGTAAACCTCTACGAATAATACGAATATAACAATAACATGAGTTTGTAGGGCGTTACGGTGGTTTATTAACGGCCCGAGAGGAATGAATAACATCCCGAGGGTTTATTACCGGCCCGAGAAGTCGAAGGCCGTTAATAAGCCAGAGGGCTGTTACTCAGTCATCAAGGGCCGTTAATAAATCGGGACGCCCGACAAATAATGTTATTACTATTATTGCCACTGTTACCAGTAAAACGTAATAAATAGCTGAAAGTAGGCTGAGGTGGCATTGTACAGGGGGAATCAGATGACACAGCATTATCTTTATTAACCCTTTACCTAACATGAAAAGCGGACGACACTTGCAAACAAAATTCTTGAATAACTATTTTTTTTCATTTTTTGTCTCAAAAAATAGGTTATGACCCCTGATTGGAACGAGCTCGACGAGCTCGTTCCAAAGAGGGGTCATAACCTATGTTTTTAAGACAAAAAATGAAAAAGTAATGAAAATTAATAGGCATTTTTTGTGAATAACTCTGGCCGGTTTTGAACGTTACGTTGGGTAAAGAGTTAACATTAAATATGGATACCAATCGTTAGTTCGGCTGTTTAAATATAGTGAATGTCCCAGTGGGGAAGCCACTACGTTCCGACAGCTGAACTACAACTGTATCTGCTTTGTTCTCAAACAGAATTCGAACGGTCACGTGGCTATCGCTGTCCAGTCTTCGGAAAATTTAAACAATTGCATGACAAGTAGTCAAACAGTAGTCGGAACATGTAGTTTAGGGGGTCATATAACTATCATAATCTCCGTGTATATTTCCTCCGTGACATGACGAAAACACTTGGGAGTCTCTGAAATGAAACTTGTTTACACAATGTCACGGAAAATCGAATTTCGAGCGAAGAGGAATTCTGGGAACTATCAAGCGAACGCATCCCAATCACGTGACGTGTTGGGCTGTTATTGAGATGCTAACTCATTAACGGACCAACGCGTCATGTGATCTGTCGAGTTTACGAAAATTGAAAGTTCGAGTAAAACTCCCTAAAGGCAATTCTAAACTGAAGATTGTAGTTTGAGTGGACAAGTGAAGAACATGCTGCTTTTTTCATTACTTTTCAATAATAATGGTTATTTAATACATGAATGATTGCTACCTACCTCATAGACTACACAAATGTTATAAAAGTTGAAAACATATGAAGTTACTCAACAACAAAATGCTTTTGAAAATCCTTAAAACCCTTTGAACCCCAGCGGCCGTTTTTTCGGCCTGGAACATGATACGTCATAACGTAATTATTTCGGATGGCTCTTCAGTAAATATTGTGGGGTAGACCAATCAGTATTTTCAACGTGCAGCCCAAGGCTGCACGTTGAAAATACTGATGGGTCTACCCCAAATATTGAATACGGACTCTTCTAACTGCTGCCATCGAAATGGCATGGAAGATACCACGAGAGTTCAAAGGGTTAACTCCGGACAACTTCCAGCCACCAAAATTTAAAATATGAATCTGCAATGGAAGAAAATGTTTCTATTAACTGGAGAACAACAGTTATATCCAGTTGCACGTAATTTGAATTTTTGAAGGAGCACTCCATGTACTGATCCAGACATGTTTTCACAGGGAACTATTTTCGGTTCAAAAGTATGGCAAATCACATTGACCAGTAATCTAGTTTATATCTCCTGCAAATATAAGATATATAAGTAATATAAGTACTCTGCCCTCCTCCACCTTTAAAATTGTCCGACATGAGACAACATTGCCTGTCGAAAGTGTATCGTCACACCCCAATAACAACAAAGTTGACATCAATATCGCCTTCAACGGCAATAGACCCACTTAGAACTTGATGCTGGTTCACATCCCATCCGCAACAGAGAGCCTTTTTTTACAGTGGCACCTTTCCAGATTGGACTGGAATCATGCAGCATTCCAGAGCCACCTTCAATTGCAACCCATATTGAGTATTTGTTTTATAGCGGCTTTCTCTTGTGTTCTCCCATGAAAAGGGCGCAGAAAAAATGTTCTTCTGAATCTCCAACCAGAAGACCACCACCACCTCCCCCAGTGATATGATACAATTATCCACATTTCTCAATCATTTTGCTTGACATTATGTCTCCAGAAAACATTTTGTTTCCCTCAAAACACCTGTTCAAGATGTTGAAGAGTTCCATGAAGCGACAATGTCTCAACTCTTTATCACTATGTACATGTATTTAATATAACTAGAAGACAATATTTACGACAAATGTCTTTCAACCAAAGCATTTATCTAACACACTGATCAAATTACTATTGCTGCTGAGATAAATGGCCATTTATTTACAAAGAACGGAAAACCAACACAAACATAGCATGTGATTATGACCAACTGTTGGAATCACTGAAGTCGTCGTTCCAGTGTGAGTATGTTGGGGGGGGGGGGGGGGGGGGGTATGAGCTCTGTTTCTAAGTCAAAAAGAGTAAATATTATGTGATTCCAGAAAACGCCATACAAGTGCTGCCTTTCTTCCGCATTGTGTAAAGGGTTAATCGTTTGCCTCCGGAAAGCAAACCTTACCATCCCTAACCAAAGCTTGTTCACATGAGGTGTTGGTCCAGGTACAGATGTAAAAAAAAAAAAAAAAAATCAATGATATATGTTGGGAGATCGGAGTTTCATGTGGGCACTTTCTGTGGCCAAAATAAGGCCCCATTCCCAATGGGGCACATGCTTTGAAATTCCCAATTTCTAGCACAAAACACTATTATCCCCAAACTTATACAGCATAATCAGATTGCATAGCCATTGTGTTCTTCTGATAGTTAATTCTGATAATATGATTTATTATTTTAGCCTGTATTCTCTCTGGAAAAAAAAAACTTCGAGGTGGATTTATGTTAAGATGACCAATTAAATAATTTTCACAAGACAAAGAGAAAGGCCTCTTTCACAATCTACTTGGGTCAAACCATGAACCGAACACACAGATTAGGTACAGTGCTTTTCAGATTCAACGCTGGTAATCATGCATTTGTACTTATTATGTAATTTTGTTTTTGCATACGACAATGTACAGACCATGCATGTACGTGTCACTGTAGATGGCAAAACTAACCCTAAATATTTAGGGGGGGGGGGGGGGGGGGGTGTTGTAGCCTTATGCTGCCCTGCTGATAGCGCACCCCCTCACCCGAAGAAACCACACAATTAGTGTGTCATTTAAACAGCTAATTCCTGTAAAATAGATTCTTTAGGGGGGGGGGGGGGGAGGGGTATCAAAACACCAAATACAACCCAAAGAATTTATGCCCCAGGCTGTATTATAATCACAACATTCACATACACAAAAAGTGCTTTGTCCCAACAAAGTCAGATTAATACATGTAGAAAGTTGTTTTTCAGTCATGACTACCAGGTTGAACACAGGAGAATATATGAACAAACTTTGCAAGAATTTACTTCTTTTAAACTTTTTCTTAATAAAGCGACCCCATCCATCCTATGTTATTGATAAGAATTTTAGAATTCGTTAACCTGTCGAAAAATAGTGATGTTACTATTATACATGTAAATTTGAAGAAACATTTTAGCCACCACTCTTATTTAGAAAGAGGCCAATGGTGAAACTACCACCACTATTATTCATTTTCATCAAAACTGCAGGACCTCCCCATTGTTCAGCCATCACTATTATAGTTAAAACTGGAAGTCCTGTCACGAACTGTGCGCTTATCTACGCTTAACTGTGCGAAGGAATTGCGCGCAGTTGCCATATCGAATGGCATCCAAATCATGTCAGGTTTTCCTGGTTGCTCAAAGCAAACACAGGCAATGTTTCTGCCAGTGGACATCCGGGTTACCCGGAGGTCCAATGGCTGAAACATTGCTTGTACACAGGCCATATATACAGAATTTGATAGCATTATTAGAGTCATGACGCGTAGTTTAACGCGCAGATTGATGTGCTATTTATGCGCATTTCATGACAGGGTTTCTAGTTTTAACTGCATAAGGAAGGTAAGAGCATAACGCAAAAAGTAAACCAACGAACATATTATGGACGGATGTACTTTGCCTGAACATATTACCTGTTTTGTGGAATGTATAATGAATATCTTGTGAGGATTATGCAAATTTATTATATCTTGTGAAGATTATGCAAATTTATTGTTTTTTTATGTTTCGCTTTGACTATTATGATATTCAGAGTGGCCGAGCCATTGCCAATCAATTGGTATATAATCTTCTTGGTATTTTGGTAACTAATTCTGTTTTTTCAATTCTATTTTCTGGATTTTTAAAAATTATTTAGAGGTCCTATTTGTAACTTTATGCAGAGTTTTTATGAAAATGCTTGTTTATTGGCCTATATCTCGATAAATCAAAAGCGCCCAAAAACATTTTGAAGCTTGATTGTGCACCGTGTGTGTTGCAATACTTCACTTTCGTTGAGAATGTGCATCGAACGAGTTGAAAAGAACTTCATACTTCTGCTATATTTTGTTTTGTGATTAATAGTGGGGCGGGTAAAAAGAAAAAAAAAATATTTTTCGCACT
Organism: Pictodentalium vernedei; assembly: GCA_031216915.1. Lineage (NCBI taxonomy): Eukaryota > Metazoa > Mollusca > Scaphopoda > Dentaliida > Dentaliidae > Pictodentalium > Pictodentalium vernedei. The sequence continues at coordinate 270,900,917 of CM062291.1, forward strand.
TTGAACAAGCGACTTTTGTGGATTTCCGGTGACAACTTCGATCAACAAATACTTGTGGACGTGAGTCAAATAGCCCACAGATCATTCGAAAATATCCATGATCTTTGCAGATCGAAAACGAATGTCGTGAAATACATAATTTACAATGATTCGCAATATAAATCACACCAGATGCCGAAATTACGAGCATTATTTCTGGAATTCATCAGGACCAGACAGACAGGGAGCCGAACGACAGACCAATCAAGTCGTAACATCAATATTACATGATGAACAATAGTTCCCTTGATTTGTGATTAACTCTTTACCTAACGCGAAAAGCAGACGACACTCGCAAACAAAATTCTTGGATAAGTAAATATTTTCATTTTTTGCATCAAAAACGTAGCTTATGACCCCTCATTGGAACGAGCTCGTAGAGCTCGTTCCAATGGGGGGGGGGGGGGTGTCACAAGCCATGTTTCCGAGAATTAAAATGAAAAAATAATGAAAATTGAATGGTGATTTTTGTGAATAGCGCTGGCCGGTTTTGGCCGTTACGTTGGGTAAAGGGTTAAAAACAGTGAAATAGTACCAGTTTACGGATATTTCAGCAACTAAAGAATAAAATATGGGTTTTCAGTTCCACTATATGTCGCAACTTCGTTAATTAAAGATAACTGCAATTTTTGTTCTCTATTGGTAATTGTCGCGCATGAATACAAACTAATGCCAAGGTCGTTCCATGTGAACAAACTGCTTGGTTCGTTTGGTGATGGGAAATATTTACAAAGAATGGAAAATCAATGCAATTTACCCATATTAGTCTGCTCCCCTTGAAATATTTCGACAATCAGAATTTCAGCAGTGGCATTGCCATGAGAATTTATCGGAACAAACGGCGAGAGTTTTCGTAGCAACCTTCACTATTTTTATCCCCGCATTTTAAAAAATGCGGGGATATTGTCATGATCTCCGTCCGTACGTCCGTACGCCCGTACGTCCGTACGTCCGTACTTCCGTACGTCCGGTTTTGTAATTCGAAACGCTGTAACTTTCTACAGTTGTTCGATAGAGTCTGTGCAACCCAAAAATACAACTTTTAAATTTTTGTGCCACCAGGTGGCTTCTGTGGAGCCACTTAAAAAATGCGTTATTTTTTCACTTCTTTGCTGAATAGTCCCAACCTATGTAATTCGGAGTTCTAAAATTACACTAGGGTGTTGCTAAATGATCTGTAGATATGTAGGAAGGTTTCAGATTTTTCGGGTGCCACGTCGCTGTGCCACCGTAGCCACTTTTGTGTTTTCTTAGACCGTTTCCGGCAAAAGGCTCGTAGGATATGTAATTCGAAATGCTAAATCCATGCTCAGATGTTGCAGTAGGGTCTATAGATGCGCACAAAGGTTTCGGATTTTTTGGGTGCCACGTGGCTGTGCCACCGTAGCCACTTTCGTGTTTTCTTAGACCGTTTTCGGCAAAAGGCTCCTAGGGTATGTAATTCGAAACGCTAAAACCATGCTCAAATGTTGCAGTAGGGTCTGTAGATGTGCACGAAGGTTTCAGATTTTTCAGGTGCCACGTGGCTGTGCCACCATTGCCACTTTTGTGTTTTCTTAGACCGTTTCCGGTGAAAGGCTCCTAGGGTATGTAATTCGAAACGCTAAAACCATGCTCAAATGTTGCAGTGGGGTCTGTAGATGTGCACGAAGGTTTCGGATTTTTCAGGTGCCACGTGGCTGTGCCACCGTTGCCACTTTTGTGTTTTCTTAGACCGTTTCCGGCGATAGGCTCCTAGGGTATGTAATTCGAAACACTAAAACCATGCTCAAATGTTGCAGTGGGGTCTGAAGATGTGCACGAAGGTTTCGGATTTTTCAGCTGCCACCTGGCTGCGCAACCATTGCCACTTTCGTGTTTTCTTAGACTGTTTCCGGCGAAAGGCTCCTAAGGTATGTAATTCGAAACGCTAAAACCATGCTCAAATGTTGCAGTAGGGTCTGTAGATGTGCACAAAGGTTTCCGATTTTTCGGGTGCCACGTGGCTGTGCCACCATTGCCACTTTTGTGTTTTCTTAGCCCGTTTGCGGCAAAAGGCTCCTAGGGTATGTAATTCGAAATGCTAAAACCATGCTCAAATGTTGCAGTAGGGTCTGTAGATGCGCACAAAGGTTTCGGATTTTTCAGGTGCCACGTGGCTGTGCCACCGTTGCCACTTTTGTGTTTTCTTAGACCGCTTCCGGCGAAAGGCTCCTAGGGTATGTAATTCGAAATGCTAAAACCATGCTCAAATGTTGCAGTGGGGTCTGTAGATGCGCACAAAGGTTTCAGATTTTTCAGGTGCCACGTGGCTGTGCCACCGTTGCCGCTTTTGTTATTTTCTTAGACCGTTTCTGACGAAAGGCTCCTAGGGTATGTAATTCGAAATGCTAAAACCATGCTCAAATGTTGCAGTGGGGTCTGTAGATGCGCACGAAGGTTTTGGATTTTTCAGCTGCCATGTGGCTGCGCCACCATTGCCACTTTCGTGTTTTCTTAGACCGTTTCCGTCGAAAGGCTCCTAGGGTATGTAATTCGAAACACTAAAACCATGCTCAAATGTTGTAGTGGGGTCTGTAGATGCGCACGAAGGTTTCCGATTTTTCAGGTACCACGTGGCTGTGCCACCGTTGCCACTTTTGTGTTTTCTTAGACCGTTTCCGGCGAAAGGCTCCTAGGGTATGTAATTCGAAATGCTAAAACCATTCTCAAATGTTGCATTGGAGTCTGTAGATGCGCACGAAGGTTTCAGATTTTTCAGCTGCCATGTGGCTGCGCCACCATTGCCACTTTCGTGTTTTCTTAGACCGTTGCCGGCGAAAGGCTCCTAGGGTATGTAATTCGAAATGCTAAAAGCACGTTCAGATGTTGCAGTAGGGTCTGTAGATGCGCACGAAGGTTTCGGATTTTTCAGGTGCCACGTGGCTGTGCCACCGTTGCCACTTTTGTGTTTTCTTAGACCGTTTCCGGCGAAAGGCTCCTAGGGTATGTAATTCGAAACGCTAAAACCATGCTCAAATGTTGCAGTGGGGTCTGTAGAAGCGCACGAAGGTTTTGGATTTTTCAGGTGCCACGTGGCTGTGCCACCGTTGCCACTTTTGTGTTTTCTTAGACCGTTTCCGGCGAAAGGCTCCTGGGGTATGTAATTCGAAATGCTAAAACCATGCTCAAATGTTGCAGTGCGGTCTGTAGATGCACACGGAGATTTTGGATTTTTCAGCTGCCACCTGGCTGCGACACCATTTCCACTTTCGTGTTTTCTTAGACCGTTTCAGGCGAAAGGCTGCAAGGGTATGTAATTCGAAATGCTAAAACCATGCTCAAATGTTGCAGTAGGGTCTGTAGATGTGCACGAAGGTTTCTGATTTTTCAGGTGCCACGTGGCTGTGCCACCATTGCCACTTTTGTGTTTTCTTAGACCGTTTCCGGCGAAAGGCTCCTAGGGTATGTAATTCGAAACGCTAAAACCATGCTCAAATGTTGCAGTGGGGTCTGTAGATGCACACGAAGGTTTCGGATTTTTCAGGTGCCACGTGGCTGTGCCACCGTTGCCACTTTTGTGTTTTCTTAGACCGTTTCCGGCGAAAGGCTCCTAGGGTATGTAATTCGAAACGCTAAAACCATGTTCAAATGTTTCAGTGGGGTCTGTAGATGTGCACGAAGGTTTCAGATTTTTCAGCTGCCTAGTGGCTGTGCTGTTGCCACTTTCACATTTTCTTAGACCGTTTCCGGTGAAAGGCTCCTAGGGTATGTAATTCGAAATCCTAAAACCATGCTCAAATGTTGCAGTAGGGTCTGTAGATGCGCACGAAGGTTTTGGATTTTTGGGGTGCCACGTGGCTGTGCTACCGTTGCCTCTTTCATGTTCTCTTAGACCATTTCCGGCGAAAGGCTCCTACAGTATGTATTTCAAAATGGTAAAACCATGCTCAAATGTTGCAGTAGGGTCTGTAGATGTGCACAAAGATTTCGGATTGTTCAGGTGCCACGTGGCTGTGCCACCATTGCCACTTTCGTGTTTTCTTAGACCGTTTCCGGCGAAAGTCTCCTAGAGTATGTAATTCGAAACGCTAAAACCATGCTGAGATGTTGCAGTAGAGTCTGTAAATGCGTAGGAAGGTTTTGGATTTTTTGGGTGCTAAGTGGCTGTGTCACCGTTGCCACTTTTGTGTTTTCTTAGACCGTTTCCAGCGAAAGGCTCCTAGGGTAAGTAATTCGAAATGCTTAACACATGCTCAAATGTTGCAGTAAGGTCTGTAGATGCGTACAAAGGTTTCGGATTTTTCAGATGCCACGTGGCGGTGCCACCGTTTTTCTTTCGTGTTTTCTTAGATCATTTCCGGCGAAAAGCTCCCAGAGTATGTAATTTGAAATGCTAAAACTATGCTTGTAGTTGCAGTAGGGTCTGTAGATGTGCACGAAGGTTTCGGATTTTTGGGGTGCCACCGTTGCCACTTTCATGTTTTCTTAGACCGTTTCCGGCGAAAGGCTCCCAGGGTACATGTATGTAATTCGAAACGCTAAAACCATGCCCAAATGTTGCAGTGGAGTCTAGGTGCGCATGAAGCTGTGTCACCTGTGCCACTCAATATGATTTTAGTGTGTCATATAATACATTTCTTCTTTGTATCAAGCATTCATACAAAGTCAAGGATGCAAATGCGGGGATACACTATAGTGTGCTTTGCACACAAGTGACACCATCTAGTTGATTTTTCAACCGTCAACATGGCGGACACTTTTAAGACAGAAACAACCCAGGTTGAAAACGTACCTAGTCCTATGCTCGATGAGTTTTATTCAAAATTAAGAATCAACTGCTGCAGTACATTACCGATAGCTCACGTTGGTTGTTCAGTGGAAGGTGAGGCCTTTCGCCATTTCTTGAAAATCTGACCATACAATCTCCGACTTTTTGATAGTATACATTTTTCTAATGTCTCAAAGTGACTCGTAAATTTGAGAACGCATATTTTGGAGGTCTCATCACGTTCTATGTGACAAAACCATTCCCCCAATCACAGTTTCTAAGAGCAAGGCTATCTCGTTTTTAAGTTATTGGTAAATGAACTGTTCGTATTTTTCCAGGGTTCTGGCCTCCATGTTGGCAGCAATGACATTAGAATCACCTTAATGCATTAGGAACGCCCTTGAAGTGGTAATAAGCTTTGTTGAAGAAAGCGTAACAAATACAATCGGAATTTCCTAAGTGAAAGTGAACCATCCGGTTTTAAAGTTTATTCGTAGCATATAAATGGGGTACGTACAACAAATGGGAAACAAAAGCGTGAGCTCGTATCACCTGTATGCTTTAAAATATCCGATATTATTGCTATTTGTTTCATCCTTCTTAGCCATTCAAAAGAACGGTTACACCCTTATTAGGGGGCAAATGTTCTTTCTCTGACTCTTTATTTTCTATCTATAAAGGAAATAATAACCTAAACTTTGTTCCGTGCCAGATAGATTATCACGGTATGGGGACACGGTGGGTCAGTGGTTAGAACATTGGTCTTAAAACCGAGAGTGCGATGGTTCGATCCTGGCCGGCGGTAACATTTATTCTGTTGTGTCCTTTGGCAAGACTCTTAAACCCGAGGACACACGCGAGGACACGGTGGCGCTTTGTACTAAGGCGCACGTACATCACGTCGATGGTGTCTTCGATCGCTGGTAACTCTACTTGTGCAGAGGTAATAAGTAGGAAAGTTTGACTTTTGTTCGCCGCTGCCCAAAGGATTCTGTGTAACGGTAACAGAAATAACTTATCAATTAACCCTTTACCCAACGTAACGACCAAAACTGGCCAGCGCCATTCACAAATATCGCCAATTAAATTCCATGACTTTTTCATTTTGTCTCAACAACATAGGTTATGACCCGTATGAGGGGTCATAACCTATATTTTTGAGACAAAAAAATTTTGTTTGCAAGTGTCGTCTGCCTTTCGTTTTAGGTAAAGGGTTAAACAACAGGATCACATCACAAAAAAGCTTCGATACATCTATTTTATACACCAAACTGTAAGGCTAAAACGTTTCGCCGTCACGAATGGTCGCGACGTTTCGCGTGGATTATAACACTCAGCCTGTTGTCATGTGACTATGGGCCGTATACTAAAATAATGGCCGGAACTAGAAGTGAATTTATTTCATCATTCATCTCTCGAGTCAATGTCGACGATTATCCGGCAACGCTAGGATATAACCGCGTGCATGGTATTACTTACGGAATGCGGTTACTGCTGCTAACCTTTTGAAAAGTTAGGACAGCTTTTCCTGACCAATATCATATGGTCTAATTTCATAAAGTAAATGGCTGATCAGTGAATTTGAGGAGGTACACTTGAAAATGTTAAATGGACCTCCCCAAATAATGAATATGGACTCTTCCACCTGACGAAAATTGGCATGGCACATCGAGTTTTAAAGGGTTAAATAGTGAGTTTAATGATCGAAAAGGGGTAAGTAAGTATGATAATTAGAGGTCTGTCTCAATAAGACAAATAATATCCCGCGCATTCAACATCATGTGGGTTTAAAAATTAATCTAAGTCAAAAAGGGCAATAACTCTGCCAACGTGAGTCTGACTGATCTTAAAATCGTAGGTACGCAGGCTTCGGTGTTGGTAAATCTCTGCGTTAAGTTTTTTTTTAAAAAAATGACCGCACAAGCATACTAGACAAAATGATGAAAGGTGCAACAATGCTGACCCTCGAAAAATAGCAATAACTCTGCTAAAATGAGATCGACCGTTCTTAAAATCGTAGATACACAGGTTTACAGGTGCTTAATCTCTTTGCTTAGTTTAAAACAAATTTACCTGAAAATGAAGGAATATAAGCTCGGACAAAATTGTGCCCAAAGAGAATAAATTCTATGTCACAAAGGGCAATAACTCTAGAAGGGCGTGTCCGATCAACCCAAAATGGTGTTTAATTTATGTCAGGGTTCAAATATCTTGGTTCATAAATGTCCGACAAAAGTGTCGGACAAACGGTCGGAAGGATGGACGGTTTGCGGCTCCCGGTTCAGAAAGTCAGTCATGATACCCTGCAAATTCAAAGACCATGGTATCAATGGTAGCGTCTTATAGTTTAAGAGATTACGGCGAATATCAATTTCTTTCGAGACCAGCATCGCCATTGGAGCTATGGTTTAATCTCGCGTACGGGAATTTCCCGGTTACCGGTTCTGGAAACCAGTGCTACTGCCCGGGAAGTTCATAGACTAGGACCGAGAATCAAAGGTTGCAGAATGCAACTTTTGATTCCCGATTCTGTCCTATGAATTTCCTAGGTGTCGGGACTGATATTCACAAATGAGAAACGGAAATTCCCGATATCGAGACAGACTTTCACAAACGAGCACCAGAAAATCCCCATTCCCCGGATTAAACCCTAGAACTTCCAGCTTTTCAGCAGAGAAAAAAACTACGTTATAATCCCTGATACTGGGAACACAGAACAGAGGAACTAACATTTGGAACACAGAACAGAGTAACCGAAGCCCCTCAAGCAGAAAAACGCATTCATTCTTTCAAGGAGCATCGCGTGTGTATTAAAACTATGTTCTCTAAAGTGGTAGAACGACATACTGAAAGTTAACTTACTGTAAGGGAAATTGTGTGATATTTTTTTAATTGATCATATATCTGTCATTTTTTATCTCTGTCAGTAAAGCTAGGATTTGTTTGTCAAGGCTTCCGCCTGTTTCTTTTCCATCTGCCAGGAACAAACGTTGTGTCTCCTTTTGCAAGACAGGAATTTTGAGATAAGACATTTTAGAATCAGCACTCCTAGGTTTTTGAAAAAATACTTTGAAGATAAGACATTTAGGAATTATTATGTGAACATTTCGGACACTTCGCCTCGATAAGTTGCTTCTATTCTTGTATATTGCATGTAATCAGAGCCGCAGATTTTGTAATTGTAAAAAAAGTATTTCGTGCCAGTATGGGAGATACAAGCGTTTGGAAGCCCACCAACGAAGCTTTGATTTCGATATTTATGGGAAAGTCCATTAACGGTAAAAGCCAGAGATACTGAATGTCAAGGGAGCTCGATGGGAGGGATGGGGAAGGAGGGAGAGGGTGGTGGTAACTGATGTATAATATGTGAAAAGGTAAAGCAGTTCCACCTAATTTTCATTACCTCCTTTGCATGGCCCTCGACTCTCTCGTTTCAAACTATCCGAGATTGCATGAATCGTTTCATGAAGTGTCGTAAAACGTCAGAAGTTTTTTTGTGTTTTGTGAAGTTGGAAATTTCAGTTGCGTCACGAAAAGCCTTAGTGGTTGTAAATATCGAGAAGGAACATCAAAACTGGAGTCAGAGAGTGCTTTTGAGGATTCAGGAAATAAACTCTCTATGAGACAGAGAGTTAACGCATTACACTTCGGTTTTCTGAATGAAATCACCGTAATTGTAGCTGTGCAGAACAAAGAAACGAATACATTTACTATTTGCAGGGAAGTTCAATAATAATATAACCTTACAGCCCCCCCCCCCCCCCCACCACCCCGGCGGGAGCTGCAGGATGAAATTGTTACCGACGCCCTGAAACCCCTTCTTATATCGCCCCTTCTTTTACTCAACAAATCACTCACACCAGAGGTGGACTGTGCGTATAGTCCATCGGGAAAATTCCCAGTGGGCCTCCCTTAGTGACCCCCCCCCCCCAAGCACCCAAAAGTGATGTAACCCAACACTTCTTGGTACATGAAAATTCGCGAAAATGATCAATCAAAAGGCGAAATGGATCTAATTGCATAGATTGCCGGTATTACGAAATGCTCTCTTTGTGGACTCCATAAAGAACACATTTCAGTATACCAGCAGTCCAATCTGTCATTGATCACTGAGACACAAGTAAACAGCATTCCTTCAGTTTGAAAATGGAAAATTATTTTCTCCTACGGGGCCGAAGTATGGTGGCCCGATGGGTCTCCCCTCTTGGCGCAACCATTTGGTCCAAACGAGCGATGCGAAGATGATATAACGAAAGTGTTAATGACACTGTAGCTCAACTTGACAAACCTGAACTTGGGAAGTTGTAAGTGAAATGGCAAAACTGAAGATCATTGGTTCCATTGTTATTTACTGAAACTTCAACATAACAGCATTGTGTGTGCACAACATCAGAGCAATCCATGTAATTTTAAATGTAAACGGTAAGGTTCTCTAAACGAAGAATGTTGATACACAAATGCAGTAACTTTAAAGGTGGTTCATGAATCTACCTTGAAGGGCGTGCCATAGAAAAATGCTGATGCACAAATGTCGTTGCTATGATGAAGGTCGTTGCTATCTTTTCGGATGAAAATGGAAGAAAATCGATAGCGCCCATCTATGGGACACCCGAAACAAGCACACCAAGTTTGAGAGCGATCTGATCATAAATTGTCCCCGCAGGGTGCGCCAGAGGGAAATATTGATGCATAACTGCACCAGTTCATCAAAGTTCGTTGCCAACCGCACCTTTTTTGGCGGAAATGAATGGAAATCGATAGTTCCCATCTGGGGGTCACCCCCAAACAAGCATCCCAAGTTTCAAAACGATCTAATGACAAATTTGCCCTGTAGGGAGTGCCAAAGGAATAAATTGATGCCTGACAAAACTAAGTTCAAATGTCATTGCCAACAGCAACGTCTTTTGACGGAAAAGGAAACAAATCGATAGCTCCCATCTGGAGCCTAGAGGTCACCCCAAATAAGCATACCGGGTTTCAAAGCGATCTGATCATAAATGTTCTCTGTAGGGTGTGTCAAAGGGAAATATAGAAGCCTAATTAAATTAAGTTCAAAGGTTGTTGGCAACGGCAACATTTGTTGACGGAAATGGAAGAAAAACCAATAGCTCCCATCTACGAGTCACTCCAAACAAGCTTACCAAGGTTCAAAGTGATCTGATCATAAATGTTCCCTGCAGCGTGTGCCAGAGGGAAATATTAATGCATAACTGCAGTAGTTCATCGAAGGTCCTTGTCAATGGCAACCTTTTTGACGGAAATGAATGAAAATCGATAGCTCCCATCTGGAGGTCACCCCAAACAAGCATACAAGTTTCAAAGCGGTCCGATCATAAATGCTACCTGTGCGGTGTGCCAAAGAAAATTGTGGACGTACGTACGGACGGACGTACGTACGTACGTACATACGCCAACGGACGAGAAGTAACAGCAATAGCTCAGTTTGACTTGGTCAAGTTGAGCTAAAAATGTCATCGAAATGTCCTCTACGTGAGCTGCTCAGATGCAAGGAAGCAGTGTTCTTTCGGTTCGAAAATAAATATTTTCTGCGAGTTCGGATCCCTCGTAGTGTATTTCCCGGTAACTTGTCTTGGATCAGTTCGCCCCTGACTCACACTTGGTCAAGAACGTTAAGACTGACGCTATGAACGAATTTCCAAAAATGTTCATCTCTATATTCCGCTTGTACTTTCTCTCCTCGTGTCTGTAACTAAATGGCATGGATGTCATACAACCTTGCGTGATGTTGAAACCATCCATAAACATATCCGTACACGCAAACTGCTTGAAGGACTGCCAGAAGGGGAATTGGACTCGAGAAATATTGAATAATTATTAATTCATGATTTCTGACAGATTAAAGTCATTGAATAAACCAGGTTGACAAATGATTTGCTTCAAACATATCAATAATGCATTATCATTCCAGAACAGGGATAGTATCGTTTCAACAGAAACACGTCAAGTACTCTCGATCTAACAACAGACTTGGAAAATCAATGTCTTTTTTGCAGCTGTGACGTAAGACAGATGTTACATTCTTTCAAGTGACAGGCGTTTGTGGCGTTTCTCGGGGAGTGGTATCTCGAAACCACTCATCTCCAAGTTTGATGGGATGTCTTGCTGACACGATTTTCTTTATTTCCATCCATTTCCCATTCTCTTCAACCCATATAATTTGACCATCATTTTATAATCCCCCCCCCCTCCACGCAGGGAAGGGATATAGTTCAGAACTCCGTCTGTCGGTTCGTCCAAAAGTTTGATTACGCGATAACTTGAACAATAGTTATCAGATTTTAATTAACCCTTTACCCAACGTAACGGCCATAGGGGCCACCGCTATTCACAAAACCGCCATTAATTTTCATTATTATTCCATTTTTGCCTCAAAACATAGGTCATGACCCCTCATTGGAACGAGCTGGTCGTCCCAATAAGAGGTCATAAGCTGTGTTTTTTACTCCAAAAATGAAATAACATAGTTATTCAATATTTTTTTTGTAAGTGTCGTCTGCTTTTCATGTTAGGTGGAGGGTAAATTTTGGCTTGCAACTTTATATTGACAATGTTTTGGACAAGTTCGATAACCACCACCTTTTCATCGAAAACACAAGAAGTTATTGCCCTTTGTTAAATTTTGCTCGAAATTTCATACTGGCTGGTACATCCTTCCACGGACGGAGAAGTTATCCATTGAAAATCAAGGGAGATAATCAGACATTTCAAGAAGCAAATTACGGGTCTTCGTCCCTTTTCAATAATTTCAAAAGTTACGTCACCGGAAGTCAATGCGCGTATTAACTAAAAATTTCAGTCGATACGCGTATTAACTAAAAAATTTCAGTCAATATGCGTAATGACTGTTTCACTTGGGGAATTCCAGAATTGACTAAAGTTTTCAGTGAATACCAGCATTAACTGAAATTTAGAGCTCATTTAATACATGAAATGTCTAGACCACCAAGTCACAAGTACAAAGAGCAGATAGATTTTCAAGTAAATCATTTATTACCTTTTTAACATAGTCTTTACAATATATTAATAATCAATGATTCAATCGTTTAACATAGGCTCATCAATATTATAAAATATTAAGATTACAGTTTACTACTATATCAGAAATTTTAATACATTAATACTTATCAGTGTTGATAAAAATGTCAAACTGATAGTGAATCAACGAAGCAATCGTCTAACATAGTCATATCAATATTATAAAATATGAAGAGATTATAGTTTACTACTGTATCGTTTAACCCTTTACCTAACACGAGAAAAGCAGACGACACCTGCAACCAAAATTCTTGAATAATTAATTATTTTCATTTTTTTTTGTCTGAAAAACATAGCTTAAGACCCCTCATTGGAACGAGTTCATCGAGCTCGTTCCAATGAGGGGGTCATAAGTATGATTTTGTGACAAAAGAAAATAATGAAAATTGAATGGTGATTTTTAGCTTAACTTGACAAAGTCAAGATAAGCTATTGCCATCACGCGTGCGGAAGTCTGTGAGTCTGTGAGCATTTTCCTTTAGCACGGGCTACATCCCGCATTTCTTGTCTGATCGTCACGAAATTTCATATGCAGGTTTGGGGTCATGTCTAGATGAGAACGTCCCCTTTCCGTCGCGATCGGTCAACCGGTATGGCTGACCGAGCCCAAAACCCGAAAACCATTAGCACAGTCTACAGGTCGTATTTATGAAGGGATTTCATTGTAACTTGGTAAGATGCCTCTGTATAATGCCTAGATGAGAACGTCCCCTTTTGGGCATGATCTGTCTATCGTGATGGCTGCCCAAGCCCGAAACCCAAAAACTTTTAGCACAGTCTGCAGGTCATGTTTAATATGGAGGAATTTCATTGTAACTTGGTAGGATGACTTCGTATGATGCCTAGATGAGAATTTCCCCATTTGGGCGTGATCTGCCAACCGTGACGACTGCCCGAGCCCTAAACCCGAAAACCTTTAGCACAGTCTACAGGTCATATTTATTGAGAAATTTCATTTTAACTTGGTACTTGGTGGGTTGACTTCATATAATGTCTAGATGAGAAAGTCCCCTTTTGGACGTGATTAGGCAACTGTGACGGCTACAGGGGCCCGAAGCCCGAAAACCTTTAGCACAGTCTACAGTTCATATTTATGAAGGGATTTCATTGTAACTCGGCAGGATGACTCCTAGATGAGAACGACCCATTTTGCTCGCGATCATTCAACCTCGATGGCTGCCCGAGCCCAAAAACCTTTAGCATAGGCAAAAGGTCATATTTATGGAAGGATTGCATTGTAACCTATCAGGTTGACTCCATATAATGCCTAGATGATGACATCCCTTTTTGGTCGTGATTGGTCAGCTGTGATGGCTACAGGTGCCCGAAGCCCGAAAACCTTGAGCACAGTCTACAGGTCATATTTATGAAGGGATTTCATTGTAACTTCGTAGGATCACTCCAGATGATGCCTAGATGAGAATGTCCCCTTTTGGTTGCGATCATGCAACCATGATGGCTGCCCGAGCCCGAAAACCTTTAGCACAGTCTACAGGCCATATTTATGAAGAGGGTTCATTGTAACTTGGTAGGTTGACTTCATATAATGTCTAGATGAGAACGTGCCCTTTTAGACACGATTGGGCAACTGTGACGGCTACAGGGGCCTGAAGCCCGAAGCCCGAAAACCTTTAGAACCGTCTACAGGTCATAATTATGAAGGGATTTCATTGTAGCTTGGTAGGATGACTCCAAATAATGTCTAGATGAGAACGTCCCCGTTTGGTCGCGATCATTCAGCCTTGATGACTGCCCGAGCCCAAAAGCCTTTAGCATAGTCTATAGGTCGTATTTATGCAAGGATGTCATTGTAACTTGTTAAGTTGACTCCATATAACACCTAGATGATGACATCCCCTTTTGGTCAACTGTGATGGCTACAGGTGCCCGAAGCCCGAAAATCTTGAGCTCAGTCTACAGGTCATATTTATGAAGGGAATTCATTATAACTTCCTAGGATCACTCCAGATAATGCCCAGATGAGGATGTCCCCTTTTGGTTGCGATCATTCAACCATGATGGCTGCCCGACCCCAAATCCCGAAAACCTTAAGCACAGGCTTCAGGTCATATTTATAAAGGGATTTCATTGTAACTTGGTAGGTTGACTTCATATAATGTCTAGAAGAGAACAGCCCCTTTTGAACAACATTAGGCAACTGTGACGGCTACAGGAGCCTGAAGCCCGAAAACCTTTACCACAGTCTACAGGTGATATTTATGAAGGGATTTCATTGTACCTTGATAGGATGACTCCAAATAATGTCTAGATGGGTACGTCCCCTTTTGGTCACGATCATTCAGCCTTGATGGCTGCCCGAGCCCAAAACCCCAAAAACCTTTAGCATAGTCTATAGGTCATATTTATGGAAGGAGTTCATTGTAACCTGTTAGGTTGACTCCATATAATGCCTAGATGATGACATCCCCTTGTGGTCGTGATTGGTCAACTGTGACGGCTTCAGGGGCCCGAAGCCCGAAAACCTTGAGCACAGTCTACAGGTCATATTTATGAAGGGATTTCATTGTAACTTGGTAGGTTGACTTCATATAATGTCTAGATGAGAACGTCCCATTTGAAACTGGCGGCTACAGGGGCCCAAAGCCCGAAAACCTTTAGCACAGTCTACAGGCCATATTTATGAAGGGATTTCAATGTAACTTGATAGGATGACTCGTTTTGGAATAATTTCACTGTAACTTGGTAACTTTCGTTGATATACGTTAACTGTGAGGGCCACATATATTAACTGTGAGGTCATATTAACCCACCCATCCGCTCTTTAGTACAATGTACACCTCATATTATTTTAATCAAAAACATAGCATACAGGGAACAGAAATGAACATATTCCCAATTATCACAATTCTTGTCTAATTTCATAATCCTTTCATAAACATTGAACATTATGCTTTTCATCAAACACAACACACAAGTTAAGCTACAGTGTCATTGACACTTTCATTGTAAATAGTGCTGGCCGGTTTGGGCCGTTATGTTGGGGAAATGGTTAAATATGAGAAACCACAACCTCACATCAAGGATTTTTGCAATCTTTCACATCAAGGATAACCTATATTCAAATATTTACTAAATTTGCATCAGAGAATCTGTGTATTGAAAGGGCTGAAATTTCAGTTATTACTGGTAATCACTGAAATTTTTAGTCAATTCTGGAATTCCCCATCTGAAACAGTCATTAAGTGAAATGTTTAGTTAATACTCGCATTGACTGGATTCACAGATTTTCTGTAACATATATTCGGAAAGTTTTGATGCCACTGATGATCGTTTTCTTGCCGAATATGCATTTTTCTCTACGACCAATCAGTGGAACAATACATTTTCAACGCAAGAGTTCGATGACGTCATATATGTGTGGAAGGAGAAAAAACATCCTCGAGTGGGGTGGGTCGAGATTGGGAAATCTCATTCGAGGATAATAACAACCAAAAGCAAAACCCTCTCTGTGAAATTCATTGTGAAAGATGACGAAAATCATTTTGATGATTAATACTGATATGATTGCCTTTCGAGACACAAACTCCATCTCTTTCCTTAATTATCTTTTTCGTGAGTAACTAAAAATGTTACTAGAGATGATGTGTCATATACCGAAAAACCAGATACCGATATAGCTGGGATACCGAAAAACCGAACCGACCCAATCAATGAATACCGAAGCCGTCTAAATTTTCAAATTTTCCTTCATTTGCTATTTATAAAGCCTTGTTCAGGCTTGATAGCAGTGGAAGTTTCATGAAAGAAGTGACTGATTTTCTTTTCAGTTTTATTAACCCTTAATGACCCGGGCAATTTGTCCTGAATTTCCGCTAGACTACAATCTGTAGATGACCAGTTGTTTAGCTGTGATTCTAGTCAAGTCTTGGCTGTCCTAACGGACAGCCATGACTTGACTAGAAATATCACTGCCCAGGTGATTTCTCTATTGTCAGCAGGACCCCCTAATGACGGCATGTTAATGACAAAGCTTTGAGATCGCAACAGGCCGAAATAGAACTTTAACTCTCAGAAGTTGGGGAATGAGAATTAAGTTATTGAACATGACATACCGCGAAAAACTTACAGTCAAGCAGGTGCTTTTAGCCAAGTGTCGTCTGCCTATTTAGGCAGACGACACTTGACTAGAAGTACCTGCTCAGTGTTTAATTCTCCCCCAGCCCAAAGATAGCAGAACAACCAGATTATCTGCCGTATTATATCACAGGCAAGAAAACTCGACTCCCGGCTTCTAAGAGTTAAACGTTAAGGTGTGTTTGGAACAAGTCACAAAATTACCGCAGATACAATTTGTGTTGGCAAAAGAATGCTAATGCTCATTGCCAGTGGCATCTGTATTCTATATTTTCCTGGTGTAAAATTCCCTTTCGTTCTATCAGTCAAGCCAGATACCGAATACCGAACCGATACCGCGGTATGCCTTCAGAAAAATACGGAAAACGATACCGAACTCAAAATTCTAATACCGCCCGTCTCTAAATGGTACGGTGAAAAAGTATCAATTTGTATGGTGAACACAATGGAGAATGTTTTGGTCGATCGGATGGGTAATGAAGCAAAGGGGTGATAATTAAACAATATCCGACAGTGTATGTCCATCCTAACATAAAATTGACGAGGCATGGAGTTATTTGTTCGAGAGACAGAGCATGGTATTGTTTTACACTTATTGTAAGTGGGAGCAATTCGATATTATATATGGCAGGGACTGAAAGTTTTCTCCTTACCTATTTTCCTAACACGACAAGCAGACAGCATGTGCAAGAAAGAAAACAATTTTTTTTTATTATTCGCCCCATAAACATAGTTTATGATCCCTCGGAGGAGAGAGCTCGTTGAGGGGGTGGTACAGCTGCGCTTTGGAGGCCACAAATAAAATAAATGATCAAATTTGAATGACGATTTTTGTGAATAGCTATGAATAGCGATTACTTTCCATGCACACTCAGAGAAATTTGGTTCCAAGTAAAAAAAGAAACCAATCGAAGAACCAAAACAAATGTGTCTCTGTGTGCTCTAGAACCAGGCGAGTTCATATAGAGTCACCTGTCCTGTTTATATGAAAACTTGCATTTGTCGCGCAACTTAACCATTTACCTAACAAATCGTTAGCATCCGTCCGGGTAATTTACAAATTAACCCTTTACCCAACAAATCGCCCGCATCCGCCCGCGTAATATGTAAATTCAGCAGTTGAAAAAATATTATTTTTCAAAAAATTTCAACAACCCCATATCATGTGACCCCCTCGTTGGAACGAGCTCGTCGAGCTCGTTCCAACGAGGGGTCACATGCTATGGTTTTGTTGAAATTTTTTGAAAAATTTAAAAAAATAATATTTAAAATAATAAATTTTGATATCGTCTGCGTTGGGTAAAGGGTTAAGCAGTGGCAAAAAATATATTTTTCAAAACCTTTCAACAAATCCATGTCATGTGACCCCACACTGGAACGAGCTCGTCGAGCGAACTCGTTCCAATAAAGAGTTACGTGATATGGTTTTGCTGAAATTTGGATACATTTTTAAAAAAAAACCCAATAGTTAAAATAATTAACTTTGATATTCTGTGCGTTGAGTAAAAGGTCAACGCATGGGTAATTGAACAAATGAAGACGTGCTTGTGACTTTGCTTCGTCGCCATTTTGAAACTTCAACTTAGCGCGCTTTAATATTTTACAATTTATTCAATGTCCCAGGCCTTGAGAGGCCAGTTAATGTGATAGACCGAAGAACTAATACATATGTATATGTTTGGTTTCATGTAACTAAATTTGGTTCCCCTAGCAGGACAAAATGGAGAACCAGTTTTGGTTCCCGGCGGAACCAAAATTTTCCTGTGTGCACCTCATCTAAAATAATGCTTTCTGCAAATTACACGAACATTTGATTATTTACTTATCAACTGGTACACAGCGGCTAAATTTATGTTTATTGGATTTAAGGTAGCGATCAACCAGTCAAATTTTCCGACCAACTGGAATATTCTGAACGATTAAATCTAAAAATATATCACACATTCATTTTCTTTGAACCAACTCAAAAATGTTTCTCAATCGATACCTAATATGACAGAATTTTTTATGATATTTCGAATACCATTATTCAGGTGAAATTAATACTCTTTGATTGGAATATCTACAACTAGAGCACACAAGAATATATGTATATCTTTGTGAGAAAAATGACACCGATTTTCGTCAATGGTAGTCTGTTCACAAACTTCACGAAAAGGGGTAAACAAACAGCCTATAACATCGTCGAAATACTTACAGAATTAGCCTGTTATCTGAGAGCTTGGGTCAGCGTCTGCTACTGTAGAAAAGTATTTTGTTACCCATCAACTTCATTTAGCCAAGCTACGCCTCCGGGTGGTAGTCGATTCCACATTGAGCCACGCTGGCAGGGGTGCTGTATTAAACAAGAGAGATGTTACATCCCGGCCGCACACCTACATTCATGCTTGATAGAGTCGATCCAATGACAATAAAGCTCCTTGAAGCTGCATTTGTATTGTATATATCACTCCGAATAAAAGATATATTAATCTTTAATGGGATATACAGTGATTATCAAAGGGTAATACAGGCCTTTCAATTCATTTATTTTGGGCACACCCTTTTGCCCTAATTTGGGCACATTAAAACCAGAAATAGCAGCCTATCCTGTTATGTTTTATTGCCATGCATTTCTTTGTGTTTCTGTGGTCATATTATGATGGAAGTTTTTCTCAAATGTAGAAGAGAAAGGGAGAATTTATACATTTTTCTTGATGTCCACACACCTTCTCTAATTTGAGCACACCTGTAAATGGTGGGAAATTGGGGTAATCTAAAGGCCTGGGTTATATTGCTGCAAAGGTTTTCAGTAAACCAAGTCTACCATATCAATGACCTGGATAGATCCACAGAAACAAAACTAACTTTGGGCTAAAAAAAAGTGGTTTGATTCTCAAGCAATCCCTCATTGAATTTGAAGCCCCTCATTGGACATTTGATTGCCTTTCAGTGTCTTCCAGTATTAGTACAAACTCTAGGAGACCCAAAACTTTTTATATTTTTTGATGATGCATATTTATTTAGTTGCGTCTCCAGTATGTTAGCCTTGTTATAATTTATGGGAGAGTGCCTATTCCCATAAATTGTAACAAGGCAAATCCACATAGATTAAACACTTGTACTTATTTTTCAAATTAAAAATGAATTTATTTGTATAAATATGGACTTTCTATATTTCAGTGTATAAAAAGACAGCCGAAATCCTCCCCATGTTTGCTCACCTTTTGCAAAAGAAAAATAAAAATTAAAAATAAAACCTTCCCTCCCTCACTGATTTAAAAAAATTCTCTGAGAATCAACTAATTTATTTTGTGCGGCCTTAACGCAAACTGTTACAACCTAAAATTGACTTAGTCCGAGAAAAACCTTAAAACTGTGACAGAAAATTAAGGCTGAAGAAGGTGAGCTAGAAATTACTTTAATACAACTTCTTACAACAGAAAATTAACAAAGTTTTCATGCAAACAAAAAAATAAGAGTTAATTACTGTAGCCATGGTCCTAAGTAACCTCTAGCTGCAAGTTGAAAACCCTCTGCCCACCGGGTTTGAAGAAACAAACTCAAACACAAATTCTCACAATTCGGATATTGGAGCTGGCTTTAATTGTTAGAAGTGCAAGTTCACAGATTTTTTGCTGAGAAAAGGAAAGGCGACCAAAATAGCAGCACATATACTAAGAGGAAGGGTTAAGAGAAACGACAATCGCAATAAAACACATCTTTTAGCAATACAGATCACCATTATGAGCAATAAAATTTAATTAAACACAACTTCTTATAAAAGTTTTAACCTGAAAAAAAATAATTGAAGAAAAATTTCCAGCCATCAAGGATCAACGACTGCAGTCATGCTCGTAAACATCTAGCAACCGCAAAATAAAATCCGCTGAGCCAGAGGGTTAAATATTGTACTCATAGTAGTTAATAAGCCACAACTGCAATATAAAAGCCATTGGACCACAGAGTTGAAGAAACAAACTCGACACAAACTCTTCCAATTTAGATATTGGAGCTGATAGAAACATTAATTGTTACATGTGCAAGTTCGCAGATTCTGTGCAGCAAAAAAGAAAAGACGGACAAAATAACACTACGCATACTACGTATAAGGGTTAAGAAAAACTAAGCTAGCAATAAAACACGCCTGTAAGCAGTATAGATCACCATAATGTGCAATAAAGTTTACTTTAACACAACTTCTTGCAACAGAAAACTGACCAAGTTTTCACCTAAACAAAATGAAGAAAAACTTTAAGGAATAAAGGGTTAAGTATTGTACTCATAATAGTAAATAACCCAAACTGCAACATAAAAGCCCTGGGACCACTGAGTGTGAAGAAACCAACTCAAAAAACACACTCTAGTAATTCAGATATTAGGGCTACTTGGAACATTAATGGTTACAAGTGCACAGATTTTTAGCTGAAAAGGGGAAACGGGCAAAATAACATCACATATACTCAGAAAAAGGGTTAAGAGAAATTACCCCTGCAATAAACACATCAATAGGCAGTACAGATAACCGTAATATGCAATAAATACACAGAACGACACGCGCTTATGAATGGGTTAATCGATATGGCACGAGTGCCAGCACAGAAGGACAGAACGAGAGGCCGCGGTGGCACAAGTGTCATATCGATTAACCCATTCACACACGCATGTCGTTCTGTGTTTATTACATGCCTTCACCTCTTTTAAAACAATTATTGGAAGGACACTCCGCAATTCATTCGACAACTATCAACAAAAAGAACACATTTTATCGCCAACCAAATTTGCGAGGGGAACCCGTGTTATTATTTCGTTCCCTGAGTTCCAATGTGTTCTATGTGCCTACTGGCACATAGAACACATTAGAACTCAGGGGACGATTTTTAGCTATCGCTAGCGATTCAAATTGTAATTGCAGCGCACGATTTGTAGAAAAAGTGAAAGTGAAATTCTTTATAAAGAATAGTCTGTCAAAGATTTCAGTTCCGCACATGTGTGCGGAACAGATTTTCATTTTCCACATGGTTTAGTTTTGCGGCAGATGGGGATTTCGTAGAACAGGCGTGTAATAAACTTTACTTTAACACATGGTCCTAAACAACTCACAATTGCATTTTGAAAGCCACTGGGTTCAAAGAAATTTACTTGAACACAAATCCATACAAAATTGGACACAGACGCCGACGCCGCCGGGGTCATGACATTACCTCACCTCAACGTCGTAAGTGAGCTAAAAACAGAAACGAACGCTAAAGCAACATCATTTCCCTGATTTCTGTGGACAAAACAAGCATTCTCGTTTCATGGCTGAATGGCAATGAACAGTAAATTTGATTCATGCCAAAAAGAAAGCCGCCACTCGGTGAGTGGAAGAGTACCAAATCGCCCAGTGTGCACCAAGTTTCGTCAGTGTACTTCCATAGCAGGAGGTCGGCGAATATTCTTCTTTCTATTTTCATACTCTCAATGAATAAAATATATTGTTTAGTTTTCTGCTGTTGGGATCGCATGGGGAGAACAATAGCGACACAGCCGTCTAGAATTGATTATACAATCACTCACATTCTGACCTAATCCATAATTTATCTTCTCATTAAGTGCAAATAGCGTATGTGGTGTTGAGCCAGGAGCTTCAGCTATGGGGGGATACACACTATTAACCCAGCACGAAATAAATGATGTGGGGTGGGGGATATTTTTCTGCTGCAGAAAATATATTTTGTTAGCCATCCATTTCATTTAGCCTGGTTACGCCTCCGAGAAGGAATGTAAGTAAGTAGCGCGGTGGTGGATCCCACTTTGAGTCACGTTGGTAGTGTGTGATGCGTTAAAAGAAGAGAAACGAACGCTAAACAGTAGCATTTCCTTTATTTCTAGGGACTAAACAAACACATTCTCGTTTCATGGCTGACTGCAGACGCGTAGCCAGGATTCTATAAGGGAGCGGGGCGGGGGGGGGGGGGGGGGCTAACCGTTTTTTTTCGGGGGGGAGGGCAATATTTAGAAAGCTGTTGAGGAGGTGCGAGTGCCTCCCTAGTTCTCACTTGGGGGAGGGGTGCAGTCCCGAAATCCAAGTTATAGGCCCACATCCCCAACCCAATGAAACAATTGCAATATTCAGTGCTCTTGAAGCGAATCTGTTTAGCAGCCTATATTGTAGACCATCTTAGGGCTCTACGTTATGTCAAAATTGCATTGGGCCAATGTTTCTTTTTAGCTACAACACTGGCTGACTGACAGTGGGAGGCAATGGACAGTAAATGAACAGTAAATTTGCTTGATGCTGAAAGAAAATCGCCACTCGGTGAGTGGACGGTACCAAATCGCCCAGTGTGCACCAATTTATGCCAATGTACTTCCAAACCTGAAAGTCGGCTAATATTCTTCTGTCTATTTTCATATTCTTTATGAATAAAATATATTGTTTAGTTTTCTGCTGTTGGGATCGCATGGGGAGAACAATAACGACACAGCCGTCTGCAATTGATTATGCAATAACTCATATTCTGACATAATCCATAATTTATCTTCTCATTAAGTGCAAATAGCCTCTGTGGTGTTGGGCAAGGAGGAAAGTCGAGTCGAAATCATTTCACCCATTCGCTTCGATTCGAAATCTGTCGAGATATTCGGGAAGAATACGAATATCTGCAAAATACTAAACTCACTTTAACCCTTTACCTAACATGAAAAGCAGACGACACTTCCCAAAATAGTTCTTGAATAACTAAATTTTTTTCATTTTTTGTCTCAAAAACATAGGTTATGACCCCCTCATTAGAACGAGGGGTCATAACCTATGTTTCTGAGACAAAAAAATGAAAACAATAATGAAAAATAGTTGGCGATTTTTGAGAATAGCGTTGAAACGGTTTTGGTCGTAACTTTGGGTAAAGGGTTAACCGGGAATTCTCTCCCGTAAATACCAAGCGCTATAGTACAAAATATGTGTAGAATTTCATGCTGTCACGTGCCCACTTGTTCGCAATAACCAACTAGTTAACTAGTTGACTCCATATGGACGTGTGACGGTATGTGGGAGACCACGAGTTGGTTTCAAGTGGACGTGTGACAGCATGTAATAGCCTGTAGGCTCTATCGATAAAATAGATAAATAAAATTAGTAATTCAAGAATTTTGTTTGCAAGTGTCCTCTTGTTTTCATATTAGGTAAAGGGTTAACAGTTGCACAGATGCAACCATTGGAAATGCGATACGAGGTTCAATGTTAAATGTTTCGTCCTATTCTATTTGAACAAACAATCGCGATTCGCCGGGATCTAATGTCGCAACCTCACGTTCTACGCTACTGAGGATTCAAAAATAAGATTGAAAATGTTGTTAGCAGTTTAGGTGGATGTTTCGAAGACTCGTATACTAAGGGGAACAAATCTTGAAGATGACCCTCGCACCCGTACACTGCGCTTTTGATCACGATCAACAATATTCTTTCCATCTTGGATCCCGAAACTGCCATATAATAAACAAATTATTGTGTGTATATTACAACAGTCAAGCAATATGAGTTGCCGTACTTCCTCTCCTTTGCGAGACCCGATCAACCAGATCAAACATGTCAACTCGACAGACTGCGCCGACTCAATTAAACTGACTATTACAATAATCAGGATTTATCGCATGCTGTTAATAATGCCTTTAGAAAAGGCGTGGGGGTGAGCGCTTTCGTCACAGGCGCAGTTATTTCACGCACAGAATAGATAGAATAAATAAGGTACTGTAGTTTTTTGGAAACTGTTTACTATTATTCTCAAATGATTTCCCCCTGATGTCATTTGGCGTTTATTTTTGAATTTCAACTTACGTACATGGCAACGATCGCGCCAAACAGAACAATCTGATATTATTAATAAGCAGTGAAAAGCAATATTACGATCGATTTGCATCGCTGCCACAATTAGCGCCTCATTACCACTGTATTTACTCATCAATCGCACAGATCTCTGTTCAACTGGATTACTGGAACGTCGG
This sequence comes from Pictodentalium vernedei, assembly GCA_031216915.1. Classification (NCBI taxonomy): domain Eukaryota; kingdom Metazoa; phylum Mollusca; class Scaphopoda; order Dentaliida; family Dentaliidae; genus Pictodentalium; species Pictodentalium vernedei. Next base: position 270,924,801 of record CM062291.1, read on the forward strand.
CGAAAAACGTCGCAAAGAAGTCCCCGCCCCTTAAAGTGGCGTCAAGTCAATCAAGTCAATATCAATGCGACAAGTCCTCCCAATCAAGGACTTTTGGTGATGTGAAAGTTGGTATATTGTTTAGTCACAGCAGGTCACAGTGTAACAAATTTCACTTCATCAAACATCGTTGTGTTTCCTGTCAGGAAAATTGGAAACACGGTATTATTTTTTCCCATCTGGGCACTTGTTTTTGGTCAATAATAAAAACTTTGTTGTAACCATTCAATAAATATTGCACTGAAAAATATGCACATGATTAGCCCAGTACATTTTTACCTACATCTAAGTATATTCTTTAACGCTTTACGCAACGAGTCGGCGACATCCAACCGAGTAATTTCCAAATTTAGCAGTTGAAAAAAAAATGTTTTCAAAAAGTTCAACAAAATCATATCACGTGACCTCTCATTGGAACGAGCTCATCGAGCTCGCTCCAATGAGAGTTCACGTGATATGCTTTCGCTGAAAGTTTTTGAAAATTTGTAGAAAAGAAGAATTAAAACAATACATTTTTATACCCTGTGCGTTGGGTAAAGCGTTAAAAAGCGATCGGCGTTTGCAAAGCGTCCGGAAAATGAAATCCTTCGCCAATTTTGTTATTGTTGAGCAATGTTTATTTATGGCAACTTCCTCGCCCGCCCCCTCCCCCCCCCCCCGATGGCGGCGGTTGGGGCACTTTCGATGTGCGGCCGACGAACGTTCCATTTGGCGTTGCATCTTAATGATGTATGTCTCTCTCACGTGACTTTTATTTGCTGAACGATAAACACGTGTGAAGCAAGACGGAGAGACAGCGATGACAGTTACCGTAAATCGTTCCAGATTTCACATATTTCCGAACGTATAACTCAATTTTGCGAGCGCCTAAATGACTATTACTGACAATTCTTCACTTTTATTACATGCCCATGCAGTCTCTCTTATGTAATACGGCGTGCAATACGGCTGTGCAATACGGAATTCCGTATTGCACACCAACCTGTTCCAACCGGGACTTTTTTTTATGCAATGCGACTGCATAAATAAAGTGCATGGTGTTTACCACCGTTGATAGAAAAGAAAATTAGGTCAGTAGGTGCTTGGGTCATGTAATAAATACAAAACCACATGTATGTTTCAATGAGTCGTTTTGTATTCAATTCGTCAGATGTGCGTAGAAAGAAAACGTCGAGACCGAAGGTCTCGACGTTTTCTTCCTACGCACATCTGACTCATTGAATACAAAACGACTCATTGAAACATACATGTAGTTTTGTCTATATATTAATACGTTTAGAAAGTCATACTTTGGTAACATAGTTCATAGTTAGAATTAACATTTCGTTTTGCAAAGCAATGAAAGTACACAGGGTGATTCACACTATTCGAGGTCGTATTCCCATGTGCTCTTTACCAGAAGTTTCATTTTTGGGTTAGATTTACACTTTTAATACAACAATTGATACCTACGACAAAAGTTAATTTTAAAATGAATGGTAAAGCGCTTAATGTACCATATCGACTTCTTTAACTTTCAAGCGAGTTCACGACAGCTATTTTCTGAAAAAGTTTGGGCACTGATAATATTCCACGTGCGATTTGTTTTATACAAAAATGTCACGTGACGAGGCATACGTCATTAAAATAGAAGATGCTGATCACCTCTATTCTCTATAAAGAAGAGTCTGAAATTTTTCATATCCACGCCATGCCTGTTGCAAACGAGGCTGACGTGACGTCACTGGCGAAATAAAAAATCGATTGCCTTAAGCTCTCGACGTTCTGGGGAAACATTCCAAATAATTCTTTTATACTTCCTATTCAGTGTCATTTTCAATTTTTAAATATCCATAGTCTTATAATAAACTAATTATTACAACAGTCAATCAATCAGGGTTGTCATATTCCATCTCGTTGGCGAAACCAGATCAGCCATGTCAAACACAACGACTACAACGTCCTGTTTGACCTCTCTAATTTGGTCTCGTCAGCTCGACGGATTATAACGACCCAGACCATTGAAGTGCTGTAATTATTTATTTATTTATTTATTTATCTATTTATTTATTTATTTATTTATATATTGGCGCTTAAGGTCATATATTTATGCACAATGGCTAATCATGACCGTGACAGTTTTAAGGGTGGAGGAACCGGAGTACCCGGAGAGAACCACCGAGCAACGCCGAGCAGCTGCCAGCTCCCCAACATCGTAACTCCGCACTGCAGCACAGGCAGGGTTAGATTGGTAGACATGCGTACCATCGACGTGCAGTACGCCTTAGTACACGGCGTCATCGTGCCCCCATGTGACCAGTCGGGGTTAAGTGCTTTGCCCAAGGACACAACGCGGGAGTCCGAATTGATCGCCCAGACGGTTACCCATCCAATGATTAACCGGGCTCGATGTTGCTTAACTTCGGTGATCTGACGAGAAACGGTTAGAACTGCTGTAATAATATACTACCTGTTTTACGTTTTAGTTAAAATATTGTTATGAAAAGTGTATATATTTTATATTTAATTATATTTTTAATGATTCAAGTACAGAAATTGAGATTTTGTTTGTGTTTGACATTATTTTTTAGCTTTTGAATACGATAACCATTTAAATGGATATTATTGGTAAAAGAGGAAATTTTTCAAATTTGCAAAAAGGTGGCGGAGCGAACTGATATGAGTTCAATATCGAGTATGAGACCCATCATTGTTAATTACAGCTTGACAACGCCTTCTCATGCTCTCAATCAGGTTCCAGATGGCCCTTTGTGGGATGTTGTTCCATTCTTGGACCAGCTTGGCACAAAGCTCCTGGACACTTCTTGGCTGGATTGGACAGAGAGACATGTTCGATTTGATTGAGGTCAGGGGATCTTGCTGGCAAGTCCATACGCTCAATCCCCCCCCCCCCCACCCCTTCTGTCGGTACTCCCGGACAGCAAGGGCAACATGAGGACGGATATTATCGTCCATCAGAATGAATCTATCACCCACTGCACCTGCATACAATCTGACTTGGGCATCCAGGATCTCATCAACATACCGCTGTGCAGTCAATGTACCACGGTCAAGGACACGGCGCTCTGTACGTCCATCCAAGCTGATGCCGCCACAGACCATTATTGACCCTCCACCATAGCGGTCATGCTCAGCAATGTTGGCTGCACGTAATCGCTCTCCTGGTCTTCTACATACCCGAAAACGCCTATCTGTGTTGTCTAGGCAGTACCTTGACTCATCTGTAACAAGGACAGGCTGTCAATCTTCTCTGGTTCATCCAACGTGATCCATGACCCATTTATATCGTGTCTGGCGGTGGTTCTGGGACAGTTGAATGTGAATACATGGTCTTCTCGATCGGAGACCACCTTCGTGCAACCTTGCCCGGATAGTCTGCGTCGAAACATTTACCCCGGAAGCATTCTCAAGGTCACTGCGAAGCTGTGTTGCTGCGTCAAAGCGGTTCCTACGGGCCTGAATGATCAAAAACCTGTCTTCAGGTGCAGATTTTGCCCTGTCTCAGCCACCACCATGTCGTCTGACTGGTGTGTCATACTGCTGAAATCTTGCCCAAGCTCTGGTGATCACCGTATGGTGCACACCAAGGACTCCACCAACCTGACGATGGGTAGCCCCTTGTTCCACCATCCCTACAGCCCACAACATTTCTGCTTCAGACAAATGTCTTTTTACATTTGCATTCGCCATATTCAATCATTAACTCACAAGGGTTGGTGTTGAAATGAAGACTGAATACCCTACACATCTCAATTACATGTAGACAGTACACGAAAACATCATGGAAACCAAGCGGTACATGCTTTCCATGACTGTACCGAAAAGTCTGCCTGTCAAGAGAGCTAATGTAAACCCTGGGGACCATCTCAATACATTTCTCAATCATATCCACCAAAAATATCGCAAATGTGTCACAAAAAAATTTCACAATGATGTGTCAAATATGTGGTGCTTAGCAAACTTTATGAAGTATATGTATACACCGGCCATGTCTACATAATTTTGCCACGATTTTATTTATTTATTTATTCATTTGTGTTTAAGGTGACATATTTCTGCACAATGGCTGATCGTGACCGTAACATGGATATAAAGTCAAGGACAGCCAATCGTTTATACCGATGTTGCTCATTTTAGAGACTTCTACCCCAAGCATTGTTGACTGGTCCTATTTTACCAGTAAAACAGAGCTTGCTTGCTTAACACTGTAAACAAGCACTGCTTCGCTTCCCGTGGTCCCCACGCGGGCGGGGGGGGGGGGGGGCACGATTTTATTGGAGGTGGTTTATTATACTCTCTGAAAAAAATGCTGAAATTTCTGAAAAATATGTTATGGTGTAATTCAATGTAAATTGAACTTCTTGATATCTAAAATATGTTTTTCCAAAATATTTAGATTTAAACTTTTACCCAAAGTACCGTTTAAATCCGCCCAGCACAATACACAGAATATAGTGCCATGTTCAAGTGGTCAAGTTTCTCTCTTAAAATATAAAACGATGTAAAATGCTATATTTTAGACAATAATTGTTAGACATGAAAATCCAAAACAAGTATTATGAATGTTAGGATTAGCAGTTAGTATGGAGGCTTAATTATTTCTGCCTATCAAGTGAATAACGTGGTGATGATTCGCGTGGTGATACTTAGCAAATGGTGAATTAACTAGCCTTATGTTCTACTCCCAGGTCCAGATTTAATGTGCAGCATCTCGATGTTGAACTCTCAGCTGTTAACCCCTTGAACCCTAATGATAGATTCCATGTCAGTTCAAATCCATCAACTGGTAGAGTCTATTTTCGTTACTTCAGAGAAGACCAGTCAATATTTTCAACGTGCAGCCTTTGGGATACACGTTGAAAACCTTGATTAGTCTACCACACAAATTCACTGAGCAACTATTTACTGTATGAATTTAGGTCGTGTCTCGATCCTGGAACGGAAAACAGCCTTTCAGAATCAAAGGTTCAAGAGTCGCAATAATTGCAGTAATTCAGACTAATTAGTTGTATCATCCTTTGCAGGATTTGTTATCAGTACGGGTGTGCAGATTACCTGGCCAGGCCTGTGGAAATTAGTTATTAAAAAAGCAACGAAAAGGATTACCATAACTGGTTTCTGGCAACCCATTTTTGGTCACCCCATTCAGACTTTTTAAGCGTACTGTGTACTTTAATTCTGACGTGTTTACTTTTGTTAGTAGTGCAAATTGCGAATTGACAAAGTTTAAAGCCCAGAATTCAGAGTGTCTTTTTTCTTCTAGAAGGCTGGCTTGCTGTTTTGTACTACACTGTTGGAAAGGGCCCAGAGAGCATTACATCACAGCATGTTAGCGGCAATGCCCAAAGTGTTAGTGCCAATATAATAGAGAACATGGGTCTTCAGAAGTTACAAATAAACACCAAGAGAAATTTGAGTAAAATTGTCTTGCTATTTCTGTAATCGGTGAGAACGAAAGCTCGGTACAATCCTGTGCTTCATTAATTAAAATTTTGCTGATGATGATTTTTATTACCTGGTAAAGGCGGGCAATGGCATCACTGCCCAAGCGTGGATTACGACCAGTCTACGGTGATTGTACTGAATAAAGCTATTTTGAGTTGAAAACACCTACAGATTAACTGGGTGAGTGCTAGAAGCCACTATCACGGCATTCAAAAAATGAGGGTACCAGATCAAAAGCCAACATTCATATTCAGTCAAACGCAAATAATATATTGTTTATATGAATTTGTTTTATTACAAATTATTGGAGAGTGTCCATGGACACTCTTCAATAAGTGCCAATAAAACAAATTTTGAATAACAAATTCAGACCACCAAAAATAATCTAGCCCTCAACCAGTTATATTTATATTTATTTATTGATGGTTAAGGTCACATATTTATGCACAATGGCTAATCATGACCGTGACAGTTTTACGGGTGGAGGAAGCCGGAGTACCCGGAGAGAACCACCGAGCAACGACGAGCAGCTGCCAGCTCCCCAACATCGTAACTTCGCACTGCAGCACAGGCAGGGTTAGATTGGTTGAAGACATGCGTACCATCGACGTGCAGTACGCCTTAGTACACGGCGTCATCGTGCCCCCACATGGGCAATGGGGGTGAAGTGTCTTGCCCAAGGACACAACGCGGTTGCCGCAGGTGGGCCCTCAACCAGTTAACGGCGGCTATATTTTAATCATAGCATATCTTATTTGCACATGAAAGGGTGCGAGTGCCCCCATGCCCCTCCCCCCTCTCCCCTCTCCACCACGCTCCGGCATCCTTAGAGGTGGTCACAATTTTAATTGCCAGATCAGATTCGGAGAAAAAAGCAAAGGCGGGAGTATCCGGTCCCTATGAGTGGTAGCGTCCAGCAGGTCTGCCTTCTCGATCGAAACAATTTGAGTGGCGTCTCCTACTCCTGCATGGTTATCCAAAAGTTCGAATGAAACAATGTTATACATAAGCTTGAATGTCCGGCAAGTAACGCCTCTTGTTTTGGGGCCTTCTTATATGTGTGTATGGCGTTGTAATTAAGTTTTTCTATTTTTGATTAGGCATCCTGCATCATTTCTTATACGGCCTAACCACCCCTAGTTATGACCATTCTATGAGGGAAGTCAAGGGCTCACCGCGTGCACACTCTGCTCACCATACTTGAAGTCTTCGATACATGCTTCTCGTCATCCGACATCGCCAGGAGTTTATGTTACCGCTCACCTGGTCCATTTTCTTGAATATTGCTGTTTCAATTCAGCCATCACGTCAACACATGTGACAATTAGCGACCTCTTGTCTCCATTCAATTAACGTTTTTTTTGAATAAGCGTAATGTCAAGTCGATTTGTATGATTGTAATTATATTTGCTAATTGTGCCATTCGTTCAATACCGGGAAGCGAATTGTACCTGAGCGACAAAGTGAAATCCGGAGTATTCCAGAAAGTCCTGTTCTCCGGGGATGTATTTTTTTCTTGAACTGAAGTGATGCGCTCCGACAGGTTATGACTGCATGCGTTTATGCAAAGGAGTCTTGAGAATTTGTGACTTGCACTGAAACTGGTCCATTGATGTTCATTGTGATTTTACGTTCTCTGTGAGAATTCCACGCGATCACATGGAATCATCTACTATCAACCCAATCAACTGAACTGCGGAAGAAAAGGAAACGGGAGAAATTGAAACAGAAAACAGGATGGTTGAAAATAGAGGTAAAATAGAAAACCTCTTACTCTCTGTCTACGAGGTGTTACGGTACACAACACTGGCCATGCTAAGAAATGTATTTTATTTAGTTATTGGGGTTTAACGACACTTTCTACAACTAGAGTTACCCCGAAGCGGACAGTTTTACGGGGAAGGAAGCTGGACTATCAGCAGAGAACCACAGAGCGGCGGCGAGCAACTGGCCGACTGCTCAACATACTACACTCAGTACACAGCGCCATCGTGCCCCCCGCGTGTACAGTCTAGATTAAGTGTCTTTCCCGAGGACACTAGAGCTCCCCGGTGGCATCGTGTGAATTAATTTGCATCATTCTGTCATAACCCTTTACCTAACATGACAAGAAGGCGACACTTGCAAAAATAATTCTTGAGTAACTATTATTTTCATTTTTTGTCTCAAAATGAAATAATAATGAAAATTAATTGGCGATTTTTGAGAATAGGGTGGCCGGTTTTGGTCGTTACGTTAGGTAAAGGGTTAAAAAAAAAAAACGTACAATTTCATAACATAACATCGTGTCATCCTTAAGTTAATACACACGGTCCGGTCCTGAATAGCCACACGAAAAGCCCAGTCTGGCCAGGTGCCAAGGATATCCATCATTTTAAAAAGGAGAGTGACAGCTTAGTTTTTTCATTAAAGTTCAAAGTGCCCCTCCCCCCCCCTCCTCCACACGAGGTTGTCACGAGTGGTCGCTGGTATTAGTAAATGTAAACAGGTGTGAGATATGAGCATCACTGACTAATATTGACACAGGAAGAGCGGTGGCTCAGCAGTTAGAGCATTGGACCTGAACTCCTTGTATGTTGCTAGCGGATATTCCTGCCCAGCACAAGGTTTCTTTTGTCTCTGAAATAAGTATAATTTGAGTGTGTTTGATCATATTGTCTCCATGAAAAATGGAATGGATTTTTTCACCGATGATTTCTAGTGTTACATTTAGATTAATTTTTTATCAAATCTCGTCATGGCTGTTTTGAAGCTGCTTTGGATTAGACAACAAAAAGTGACAAATTATGACACTGCTTAGATTTTTGATGACATCGAAAATAACCTGTCACCTATTTTTAAGCTAACTTCCCATCACTTATATATCACCCGGAGGTCACTTTCACCACAATTCGCTATTTCATGACCGCAACCCAAGTCTGATGTTAAGTTTGACCTTGCAACAGTTTTTAACTATTTTATCCACTGAGAAGACTCGCATCCAGGAAGTGAAAGTCGAATCCTATTTTATCACATCACCATCAGATACCTCATTACGGAAATATCGTTCACGACACCGCCAATAAACGCGTAACGTTAGAAGTCGACGTCGTAAAATGTCATTGTGAGTTGTGTGAGTGTGAATTACCATCGACGTGCAGTACGCCTTAGTATACACCCCCACCGTGCCCCTACGTGTGGGCATTCGGGAATAAATGCCTTGCCCCATGGCACAGTTACGTCTGGTGGGGATCGAACCGTAGACCTCTCGGTTTGAAGTTCAATGCCGTAAGCACTGAGTCACGGGGCACCCATCCCAAGGGTTAAATTAAACATGCGATAAAAAATATCAATTTTTTCACGATTTGACATGAAATGTCTGTACCTATAGTTCTCTAAAGTCGGCCTGAGGCCCGTTATGCCTCGACTTAGAACCGTTTCTGGGAACTCGGTTCAGAAATTTTATATCGTATCATGACTCACTGGAGATCCTCTATTATTAACCCTTTACCTAACGCAGACGATATCAACATTTATTCACATTTTTCAAAATATTTCAAGAAAACCACATCATGTGACCCCTCGTTGAACATTTTTTCAAATTTTTCAAAATATTTCAAGAAAACCATATCATGTGACCCCTCGTTGGAACGAGCTCGTTCCAACGAGGGGTCACATGATATGGTTTTGTTGAAATTTGTTTGAAAATAATATTTTTTTCAACTGCTGAATTTGCATATTACGTGGGTGGATGCGGCCGATTCGTTGGGTAAAGGTTTAAACCAACAAAAAAGAAAATCCTTAAGTGCTAACAAATCACTATCCCACTTCCTGGAGTTCCTATTTCGAAGTGTATCTGTTTGTTTATTGTGGGTTTGGGTTGTTTTCGTCATTCAAGGCTGTACTCAAACTGCAACATGTTAGAGCTGAAACGGTTAAAGGGTTTTCTTGATCGATTAATTACATGGATAAACCTTGGTTAACCGATTAATCGATTAATCACTTGCCCTTATAGGTAGCTGAATAATTGCAGTACCGTTGATGATTTATAGCATTAACCCTTTACCCAACGTAAAGGACAAAATCGGCCAGCTCTGCATACAAAAATCTCCATTCAGCTTTTATTATGTTTACAATTTTTGTCTCAAAAACATTGCTTATGATCCCTCATTGGAACGAGCTCGTTGATTAATTTTTTAGTAATTCAAGAATCTATTTTGCAAATGCCGTCTGCTACCAGAATTGGGTAAGGGTTAACTTAAGAATGACCAGTTCCAGCTACTGATGCAGTATTATGATCATGCAAGTGAACAAGTATGTCGTCATGTAACTTGCATGCTTTACTCTGTCTCATATAATTGATGTGAGTCAGTGTCACAATGTTTGCCTGTTTTGGAGCAAGTTTGTTCCTTTGTTACCCAGCAAATACAGGAGTTCAAAAGTAACGGTTAATCGATCAAATACTTTTTTGGTCGATCAAGACGTCAATCATTGGTTAATCGATTAATCTGTTAACAATTACAACTCTACAACATATGTATACAATCAAGTTTAGCCAATTGTTTACTCACATATATATACAGATATTCTTTCGTGCGCCAGTTACAACTATTCAAATCAATATGTATTTATTTCGACCTGAGGGGATCAAGGCATTAACACAGTTTGTGGAACTACGCGACATAATCATAAAACTACAGTTGTGGCAAGTATTCATTTCTTTAATGGTAATGCCATCAAACATTCCGACAAATTAAGTTTCGATTGAGCAACATTTCTAGTGTAGAGTTGCCACGTTTGTTTTAAGAATCATCGATAATCGGTCAGCAATGATCGACAGTCAATCGATTAATCGCATCATATACCATATGGGATTTTTCTTGAAACTACCCACGAAATATTCACTTACTGTTTGTTAGTTACTATATATTTATCGTTTCTAAGGAAGCAGATTGCCTTATATTATACAACGCCTATGAACAGACTCCCTTTAAAAAGTAATCATTTGTTGTCCCCAATGTGGAACACAAACTAAGGCAGGGAAGAAATTGTCAGAATTTCTCCCCTGCCTTCGTGTGTAATGTATTCCGCAAATTCATTTATACTAAATCCACATGACAAACGAAATCTAATACCGCATCTCCTTTTCCAAACACATAAAAATAGATATTTTTGACATGAAAAAGGATACCACTTTTACAAATAAAGCACTACATTCTGGTCTACTCGGTTATGAAATATAAGATGGGCAATTATTCGACTACACAAAACACTAATTGATTACTCATGTTACAAACGATTTATCGACTAATCGATTAATTGCGGCACCTTTATTCTAGTGTTGATTCAAAGACGAAAATCTTTATGGTGTTTTTCAGATTCAATCGCCTGGAATACATTAGTTGGTCGAAAAGGGAAAAGTGAAATATTCCGGGCGAGTGTCTCTAAACATAGGCAGTGGGCTATTTACGGGCTAAACAGCATCGAATTCCTAACAGGATTAGACTGGTGGTCTGCGAGGTTTCGAATTAGATTGTTAAAACTAATTACCCGGTCTATGTTTTATGATCTTCAACTTCTCCGTGTGACAAATGTGAAGAATTGTTCAAGAAATTTGTCTTTTCGTTTTGATTCCAGCAGTGCAATGTTCAACACACATTAAGAATGCATTAAGCGTTTGTTTGGGTTTTTTTTTGGCTCTGCCGCTGTTATAAATGAACGGAATTTAGCATATTTATTTATTTATTTATTTATTGGTGTTTAAGGTTACGTATTTCTGCATAAGGACTAATTGTGTCTGCAACGTGGATATAAAGTCAAGTCCAGCCAATCATTTATACCCAAATTGCCCATTTCAGAGGATTTACATCCCAGGCAGTGGTTACCGGGTCCTATTTTACCAGAAAAACAATTTTTTTACCATAGTAATCAACACTGCTTCGCATCCCGGAGTTCCCACGGGATAATTTAGCATGAGCTCCAGACACATATAAACGTTACTATACTTTCAGATGGATCTTACATCTACATGGGTATAGTGTGAAGTTATGATCGGGAAAAAATGTCACCGAGTTTCCTCTCGCAGACACTTGGCGTTTCACAAGGTATTGTTTTCTTCTCCTTGACTGCAGAGGCGACTGTAGAGCGTTTTTTGTGAAGGCACGCTCAGAATGGCTGATTCGTATATTTGAAACGGTCGAGAGCTCAATGCAGTATGTTGCTATGTCGTACTCTAATTCTTAGCTATGGTCCCGCCTGAATGGTCTGATCCAATTCTATCCTGAATATTGGCAAGATTTAACCAAAGCCCCACCTCCCTGGTTTGGACAAACTCTAAAAGTTTGTTATACCTCAATTTATTACACATCCACTAAACTTTAAACCCGTGTATTTAACATAATCGTCGCTATGACATAAATGTTCCTATATTCAACTGGTGATGCACAAGCCGGAACTTTTTCCCGGCACTGTTTATAGCAGTTTCTTTGTCGTCAAGTCATTAGTTACGCTTCGAAAAGTTTCCAAATTTCGTTATACAATTTTCGATCGTCTGTCGTGTAGTATGAAAATGAAAACGCCAAAGCAAAATAAAGTCGGTTCACAAAAAAAATAGTTGACCAAAAATTAGATAATATTTTAAAAAAAATCATTTCCAACCACAACATTAACCCAGTCCGGTGGCCGTCTCGTCTGCGGACCCCTTTGTATCTAAATTGGTAAACTTTATTTCGGTAAATCCTCAGACATCTAGACATGCTTCGAACTTCTTTTAAAAAAGTTTCTTCCAGTTGTTTTGCAAACCTGCCAAATTTGTACTTATATTAACTAACAGTAATAGCCACCAAATGGTTAGGCGTGAATGGACACCAGCTGAAGAGAAACAGCGGTACGAATTTCAAGAAAAACGCCCAATAGAAAATATAACGAATGTAATTTAGACTGGTTCCCAAAAGGTTGTTTTGATTTTTTATTGATCCAATTGATCAGTACAGCTTCAAACAAAACAAATGGACTCTTCACCTTTGGGTTTGAACATCGGAATTAAAATTTGTGTATTTAAATGCATTTTAGTGCATGTGATGTGTAATAAACACAGAATGCGATGTGTGTTTGAATCGGTGGATGTTTTACATAACCCGTTGGAATGGCGTAGTCATATGTCGAGAGAGCCTACGGCATATGACTACGGCATTCCAACTTGTCATGTAAAACATCCACCGATTCAAACACACATCGCGTTCTGTCTGTGTATGTTCAACCTGCATCGTGCATGCTCTCGCTATATGAAAGCTGGATATCCGAAGTCATCAGCTCGGTCATATTGTCTTGGACTTAATACAAATATTTATTAATGTATTTAAACGCATTGGGTCAGTTAGGGGTTCGAAACTTCGTCGGACGAGTATTCTGCGGCACTCGCTGCCCAGCGAAAATGCACCAGCCACGTAGACCTCATTCGTACAAATCCTAAAATTTAATCATTAAGAAATTTTATGTTTTGTTTTTCTTATTATTTTCATACATAATCTTCAGAAAACTGTTACTCTAGTACAGGGATTGGTTTGGTAGGATTCAAGAACCGACCAAGCTCCACCTCCACCTCCCCGTCAAAATAGCTCATCATCAACAATAGCTCCCTGTAAAGCAAAGTTGTGACAAATGAAGGTCGCAAACTTGGTTGAGCTGTTTTTGTTGGTTCGAATGTGTTTTAACCCTTTGAACACGAAAGACCGCTTTTCGAGTCTACGATTGTGGTACGACCTGAATTCAAAAAGTAGATAGTTACTCGGTGTATTTATGTGGTAGACCAATCAATATTTTCAACCTGCAGCCCCAGAGCTGCACGTTGAAAATATTAATTGGTCTCCCCCCAAGTAAAGAATATAGACTCTAACAGTTGATGGTTCTAAACTTGCATGGAATATACCATCAGTGGCATAAGGATTAAGCTTGCAAGTGGGCTAACTCTTCAGGCATCAAAACTTGATAATTTTTGTTTCTTTAATTTGTTCACAAAATGTCGGCAAAATCATATCATGACACCCTCAGTGGCGTGAGCTCAATGAGCTCGTTCCAATGATGGATCACATGATATCGTTTTGTTGAAACATTTGGAACAAGGCAATGAGTTGGCAATGGAATATACCATCAGTGGCATAAGGATTAAGCTTGCAAGTGGGCTAACTCTTCAGGCATCAAAACTTGATAATTTTTGTTTCTTTAATTTGTTCACAAAATGTCGGCAAAATCATATCATGAAACCCTCAGTGGAGTGAGCTCAACGAGCTCGTTCCAATGATGAATCACATGATATCGTTTTGTTGAAACATCAGGCACAAGGCAATGAATTGGCACAGCCAACAGATGCTCTCCGAACGCCAAAGGTGGATATACCCCCCCCCCCCCCTCCCGACTGCCAAGCGTGAGTTTTTAGTCATTGGTCTTTGTTGATATTGAATTAATAAATATCTTATCTCCATTAAACCACAGCACCAATATAGCAGGCCACCAAATGTGTCCATGGAACACTAATACCCCAGCTTTATGAAAAACTATATTTTAGTAGTTAACAAAGTCCAAAAAGGGGCCATAACTTGGATAAAGATTATCGCACCACACTCTAAATCAAGCATGTCTGGTATACTATCTACAGTAAGCTATATTCGAAGTTTCATTGAAATCCGCCACCTATAACTCAAGTTACCATCCGAAAACCAATATCAGCATGTCTTCTAAGTCGGAAAAGGGCCATAATATAAAAGGGCCCAAATAGATCGGACCAAGCCCACTATCAATTCCAACCTGTATTTTGTGGTTACAAATATAGTTCAAAATTTTGTTTCATTTCCTTTAGTCAAACTAAAGTTATCGTCTGGAAACCAATATCAGTATGTCTTCTAAGTCAGAAAAGTGCCATAGCTCTGTCAAAAAATATCGAACCAAGCCCACTATCAATCCCAACCTGTATTATAACTTTTTCAGGGAGCATAAAAATAATTTTTTGTCAGCTGCACAATTTGTAAATTGCAGGTCGGTCGCAGCGGATTCGTTAGGTAAAGCATAAGTGCTGTGTATTGTATAAAGCGAAAAGTGTCCCCTGCTCCTGGTGGGAGTTGGTCTTCTGGGAAATGGTCAAGCAGGAATTGTGTCTTGAGCTTGAGCTAATAGGAATACATCTATAATAATACGTGCGCTTAAATCAGTATGATGTGTGCAAAACGAGTGTAAAACTTGTGTGGACAAATATACTGTCCTAAACAAGTTAAGCCCCCCCCCCCATAATACCCGTGGGTGGGTATACGAATAGCTCATATTGTGACGTTCTGCATTCCTCTATCGGATCGGGCATACATACTTAAAACAGGTGAATATTTGCTGGCCATTGACCACTTCACTGCCGTGTGCTTATAGAGAAATGAGACAACATCACAGTGAGAGAAATTCGGAAGGTCATGGACAGCATGCCACGCCGATTAACCCTTTACCCTACGTAACGGCCAAAACCGGCCAGCGCTATTCTATAAAATCTCCAATTAATTTTCATTATTTTTTCATGTTTTCATTGTTTTGTCTCAAAAACATAGGTTATGACCCCTCGTTGGAACGAGCTCGTTCCAACGAGGGGTCATAGCCTATGTTTTTGAGACAAAAAAATGAAAAAAAATAGTTATTCAAGAATTTTGTTTGCAAGCGTCGTCTGCTTTTCATTTAGGTAAAGGGTTAACATGTGGTAGATATTCTCGATGCTGTTCCACCAGGTACTGAACAACGTGACGGCTAAGCCATAGAATGTACGATGTATCGGGGTAAGTGAGATCGTCTCATTTTATCAAAATTTTCAAATCACAATTAAATGGCAGATAGTCCTTCAAGTAGAGCTCCAATTTTGTAGGCGCTGCGTGCGTGCGCATTCGTAGCTCCTTCCCTGTCTACGCACATGCAAAAGCAAGATGTTTGTATATAATATCGAACAATCAAACCTACTGAACAATATTATTTTTTAGTTCTGACTAGTCCGGGGTTGTCACCAAAAAAGAATGTGGCAATTTTTTTTGTTCCCTTTTTTAATCGTATGCAAACCTGTGATGATACAAACGTTTGTCTCAAGGCAGCGCACAAGCTTTAATAAAGTCACTGTTAAACAGTTCACCTTTGTAACCTCGGCTTACAAATTGCATTATTAAAGGGAACTTTCTTGTCAGCCGGTTCCAGCGGCGGCGGAACGTTTTTGAAATTGGTAAGGGGTGGGGGTCATAAACTAGGAAACTAGAGTATACAGAACTTCACACGCGCACTGTTCGCGTGCGAATTTCAGTATACTACGGAGCCATATTTTATCGGCGCACATATATGCATTTGGATTTGCGAGGGGGTTAATAGATCATCAAACCCTGGAACTTTACACGTGTATTCAAACAGGTGTAAACAAATTTAAAGGGGAGTAACACAATTTTAATCTATGTATTGTACCGTATGGACAATGGACACCAATTTCAGATTAAATTTGGATCACTGCGTAATGGCGAGTGCCAGTTCATGCATGGTCTTCGATGTGTACGTGTGAACGCTCGGGATATTCCCGTCTCTCTGTGGAGACACTTTTGTTTTCTTAAGGCAGGGGCAGTGTTGATAAAAAGCATCAGGCATACCCCCCTCCCGGCCTCTGGCTGGATCAGAACATATTTCTGATTCTAAAAGCAAGCTGCATGGAATGTTTTTGAGAATGTGCCTTAGATGGGAACTGGATGGAAGTAAATATTCATGCGAGTCTACATGTTTGCATACAATCTAGTAACAATATAGTTATTGTCAATGGATGAAGTGGGAAACGAAATGCTCGCTGATAAATTTCCAGAAGTGAATTTAATGGAATGGTGAAACGTGTTCCAAAAGGAGACAAATTCAAAGAGATCTAGTTTTATTCCAGCCCAGTGAGCCCACATCAAAGCAATAGCACCAACGAACCTTACTGAGCCTTGAGATGGGCGATGAAAATTATGAAGGAAATAAAATTAGTCCTCAAGCCGCCCCTATAAAAATGTTGGCATAAGAAGGCGCACCAAGTATGCCCGTGGCCGTCCCACTCACCCGCAACTGTGTTGATGTATGAGTTATGTGAAAAGTTGAACAGATCAAGTTACATATCTTATTCAGTCGCCCAAACACTCCTCCCGGTCACATTTGGCCGAGCGAACGGTTATTCCTGAAAGGTCAAATGGATTAATGGGCGTGTTGACACCGATATGTGGTTGTGTTGGAGATGTTCGGGTTTCGAAACGGACGGAGCTATCAGAACGTGCATTTTATCCTTTACTTAGATATTGGCTTGCTACTATATACATATATGGTCAATATCACGCGCAGATGTGTGGGACACGCATTAGATGCGGCTTGATTTCAGCATTGCGTAGTTATTGCCCTTCAATTCTGCAGCTGTAATTATCCAATTGGTATGAGAGAAACTTGTGGAGCGAAGTTCTTTTTACTCTAAAATCAGTTGGGTTAAAAAATTACCGAAATCATCTGGGTTGAGTGAATATCAACAGATGGGTTCATATTCACCCAACCCAGTTGATTTAGGCTGATTTTTAACCGAACTCGTTTTAGAGTGTATTTCCTATATTTTCTTGAAATGTTGTATTGAAAGAAACTCTGTAAACATCATCAAAATACAATGTCTCACTTCGCTTTTTGCAGACTCATTCCTGCCATCGGTGGTAAAGCTTTGGAATGCTTTGGACCCAAATGTTAGATCCTGTGAATCAACAGAACTCCTAAAGCGATATTTAAAAAGGAACAACATAGTGGTTCCGAAGCATTACTATGCCGATGGGAGGAATGGCCAGATGCTGCACTGCAAACTTAGACAAAGGTGTAGTGACCTAAAAGGTCATATGTTTGAACGATTTTTAGTTAGCGATCCAAGATGTGGATTCAATTATGAAGATTCCGAGCATTTTCTTCAAACGTGTCCAAAATATATCACACAGCGACAAATATTATTTGAAAGCACTGATAATACAATATGTGACACAGAAGTACTTTTATCTGGCAGCTCCCATTTTGTCGGATATAGAAAATAGGAATATCTTCAAAGCCAAACAGAACTTTATTATAAAAACAGGAAGATTTTCGCTGAAAACTCAATGTTTAACAGATCTTCCAAGACTGATGAGTTCAATTGCCCATTACAATTATTATTATTATAACTATTATTATTGTTATGGCAATAATGATTATTTTTCATTTTCCCTCATATTGATATTGTTTTTGTTCCCAAACATAGCTTGTTTAATATCCACTTGCACATGGAATTATTGAAGTAATGTCATAGACGTTCAGATTCAGTACCAAACCTTATGAGACGCCAGCGTAAACTATGACTCTACTCAGATTTCCATACTTTTTCATGCACCATCGTTTGTAATTCAAAAAAGTATTTATATGTAACGGTAAGGTATATATATAGGCTTATAGCCTGTTTAGCGAACCATTTCAAGAGAATAAAACATTGTTTTAAAAAAAAAAACATCATCAACATCAAGTACCGATGTGTTTCGCCGTAGTTCGATTTAACCTTTTATCCAACGCAGACGATATCAAAATGTATTATCTTAAATATCATTTTTAAAACATTTTCAAAAAAATTTCGACAAGCTCGTTCCAAAGAGGGATCACATGATATGGTTTGGTTGAAATTTTTTTAAAAATAATATTTTTTCAGTTGCTGAATTTGCATATTACGCGGCAGATATGTTGGGTAAAGGGTTAACACGAAAAACGTTCTCGAGGTTTTGTCTTTGAAGTTAATTAAATTGGTCAACAGTTGAAATCTGGTGGCGCGAACCACCTTTACAACAGCATGTGCAGATTTACATAGCATAAATTTGCCGATTTAAGAATTTTATAATTACGGATCTTGAATTTAGTCAAAATGGGTAGGTCTGGTGAAATCTCGTTTCTATATGAAATGAATGAATTCATGAATTAAATTTAAATCACTCTTCTGAAGCAGGATACTCGACTGTGCAGGGCGTGGCCAGGCGGAATGAGGCGATGGGGGGAGGGGCAAAATATTTTTTCGACTGGATAAAGATTGCATATTCCCATAGGTGAAGGTTCAATGTCCAGGATCTTCACCGGGGGAAAAAATTCTCATGCCAAGTGGAGCAACCGGAGTTCTTTTTGAAGCTTAAGTACTCAGGAAGTGAGAGAATAACAAGAGCGAAATGACCCAAGAATTATCAGGGCGCAGTGTGCAAAATTTCAAAAATAACTCTGACTGACCGTTCACGTGGGTTGGAGATGGCTAATAGAACGCTCGACTGTTTAAAAATTTTGGAAAACTGTTTTTTATATTCATATATTGCATGGAATTGAAATATATACAGCCTCTCACGGCAAGTCTATCAAGACACAGAAAGGCTGCTTAACTGGCAGAGTGTTAGAAGCCCATATTTGGGCTTTACTCTGAACTGCGAGTACCTAAAGTTAAAGGCTTCATATTCTGTGGATGTCCTTTATATCATCTTGTGTTGAAGTAAAATTACTTCATCTTGGTCGATTTGCATTGTTACAATTTATGGGAGAGTGCTAGGCACTCTCCCATGAATTGTAACAAGACAAAAATGTGTGAACATTTCTTGAGGCTGAGATAAAATTTAGCACACTACGAGTTAAATGACTCAGACTTTACCATTCAAGATGCAACTTTTGGCTAATCGGTCGTTAGCGAATATTTAAATTTGCGTAACCACCACGCGAACGAAACGAACTTTCTCGTCAAATTTTGCACACCAGAACGAGAGTAAATGAATCATTTTTAGGAATTTCGGGCATGAATGTATATGAGATTGACATTTTTCAGGAAAAAATCGGGTGGTGGGTGATATTCCAATCCCAAGACAACGCCGCTGCGGGTGTGTGCCTCGAAGAAGGGTGGGTGCCCTGCAGACCAAAAGCTTTGCAGCAAGATGTTTCAAGGAGAAACGAATGACTTGAAAACAACACTTCACATCGTATTCTGTCCAATCAAATATGAATCGAAGCTGATAATCAAGTTTGTTTCAATAAGGAGTAATACGTTTTTGAAGCAAACAGTGAACACTTTTAGTCATTTAAAAGGGGCAACAAATAAGTAAACATGAAATTCAACCACACGTCGATATGTGTCTGATTCTTGTTTTGACTTTGTTCCGGCTGTGCGTTAAAAAACCTGACTTGGAACGGCGACGCTAACTGATTCATTTGAACATGTGTTGTTTTGAGACTGAGCTGTGATGGTGTAAAGCGGTGTTATCTATAAGCGTCCTGATGAAGGCCTAGTACCGAAAGCTTGGCGAAGAGTTATTTCGGTGTTACTAAAATGGTTTGCCCCTAGCCTTGTTAGGTTAAAAAAAGGATAAATGTTTATACGCAGGGGCGTCGTGAAGTTGATCAATTGTGAGGTGGGGTAAACTGATTTGTCCCGACTTTAAAGTCTCAAGTCCCGACTAATAAAATATTCCATCTACATTATCAATGTATGCCTGGGACCCCAACGTCCAGAATAGGCAACTGTTGACTTCCATTTGTATGGATGACTGTGTGTGTGACATGAGTCCAAGTATCAAACTGAGTCCCACAGGGAAGTGCATGATTAATAGCAAGAGCGAATCGATATCTAAGACGCATTCCAGACGGAAAATGTGCTCATTGGAAAAATTATTCGGGAGGATGGTCTCACACTCACACACCTACCCTTACTCCCTTAACTGGTTGAGTGCCAAAAGCCACTATCAGGGCTTTAAAAAAAAACGAGGGTACCAGAGGAAAAGCCAACATTTTTCTTGCTCACTTTTCATATTCAGTAAAACGCAAAAAATACCTTGTTTATATAAATTTGTTTTATCACAAATTATTGAAGAGTGCCTATTGGCACTCTTCAATAATTTGTAATAAACAAATTTTGATGAACAAATTCAGACCACCAAAAATAATATAGCTCTCAACCAGTTAACGACGTCCTTGTTCTTTCAAATCCACGCTATTACTACAATTTGAACGGACTGAGCAAGATTGATTCTGTGCGTTGGGGGGGGGGGGGGGAGGGGGCATGATATACGGAAGTAAAGCTAAACAATTTATATATGAATGACGAATTTGCCAACAGCATCTGGCGGGCATCATCGATTTCATAGGTAATAGGTTGACGGGTTATCGAAGAATAAAAATGTTGCCTTTCAGCAATTATGTTGAACCCAATGAACAATCATAATAAACAAAGGAGAGCGAAGCTATCTAACTGCAGATCCGGGACCGCGGTGACTCATTAAACTTCAAATCGAAAGGTCCACGCTTCGCCTCCCCGCCAGATGTAATTGTATTGTGTGCTTGAGCAAGGCACTCAATCCTGAATATACACGTGGAGACACGGTGGCGCCGTGTACTAAGGCATACTGCACGTCGATGCCACACTTGTCAATCAATGATAACCTTCCTTGTGTGGACTTAGTATTTTGGGGAGTCTGGGCAGTTGTTCGCCGTTGCTCGGTGGTTCTCTCCAGGTACTCCGGCTTCCTCCACTTGGAAATCTCTCCTACACGAGGTGACCCTGGATGTCAAAAGTGTCGTTAAACCTCAATAAAAAAGAAGAAAACTGCAGATCCAAACACATTTCTGTTCCAAAAAAAATGAACAGCTTTATTTCATTTCAGATTGATGGCTAAAAAATCCAGACAAGAGGATATGACTTTTTCTTGAGACAGAATTAAAGGACAGAGTGCAACAGGTGAGACACCTTTTCTAAGCGTACGTTCGAAAATCTTGTGTGCACGTCTCTTCCACTTATGAACTGACATCGATGAAAATTCACAGACATAACCCCTAACAAATGAACATGCGAATGTTCTAAAATTCTCAATTTGCAACGATTTTAACCCTTTACCCAACGTACAGGATATTAAAATTCATTATTTTAAATATTATTATTTCATTTTTTAAACAATTTTAACAAAACCAAGCCATGTGACTCCCTTACTGGAACGAGCATATCAAGTTCATTTAAATGAGAGGTCACATGACATGGTTTTGTTGAATTTTTAGGAAATATATATTTTTTTCAACTGCTCAGTTTGTAAGTTGGTGGATGCGGTGTCGTTTCGTTCGGAATGGGTTAACCAAAATATACCCAACCGTCATCCTCCCCCACCCCACCCCCTCCCTGAACCTAGATTTATTAAGGATTTCCAAATGAGAATCTTGTGCCAGCAACTCATCCTACATTTATGAAGAACCAATTGCAATGAAGCTTCTCAAACGTGACCACTTACAAGTGAACATGCAATTTTGAATCTGCAACAAGTTTAACCAGGTTATCACCACTTGAAGTTGGATCTTATACATACTTCAAAATGGATTATTCTTCATACAACTCATCCTATACAGACAATTCGGTTTTGATGAAGTTTATTAAACATGTTGACGAATGAGTAGATAGGTGCATATTTCAAAACTGTCAAACTACGACAATTTTGACCCAGGAGCCAATACAAAAGAACTTTTAGAATTGTATTTTCTAGACTTGTATTTTCTAGTTACGACTTTAAACGGGTGGAAATGAGCCATTAACATTTTCGAAGACGTGGCAATTTGCCAGTTGGCAAATTGCCACATCTTTTAAAATTCTAATGATTCATTTTAGTCAGTTATATTAATAGGTAGAAATAACAGTTTTAGAAAATACAATTGTAAAAGTTTTATAGTATTGGCGCCAGCAGTTCATTACTCCATGAACTCAGAGTTTAATCAGATTGCTACATGGAGTATTTGGATGCGCAACCTTAATTTCGAAGCTGATTTTAAAACTTCTCAGGCATGCCCACAAACAGATGAAGGTCCGCAAATTGCAGAATGTGGGACATCCACATGTGGCGGATTCAGGGGAGCCTTCTGGAAAGCCATAATTGGGAGAATTCATTACCTTCAGTGATAGTTCTAGTTTCTGGTGTATTTACAATAAACAACAGAACAAACAGTCATGATTCATAATTATACAGGAAATTCGAAAATGTTCGTATTATGTATCGGTTTTGACGGATGTTATATCTCGGCTGGAACTCCGACGACAGATGGCTGCCATGCAGCACTTAAAAAGTTTGATCTGTTATCCGACACAAAGGCTATAATTATTCCTTTTAAAACCGAGTTCCTGCCTGACTGAAATTACGACATTCAACACTTGGGGTTGAATGAATCCAGGCCTGAAGCTAGTGGGGCTGCCACTGTGTGTGGGTGGTTGGGGGGGGGGGGGGGGGGGGGTTGCTCCCTCGACCATGTCTGTCGGGAAATTTTGTTTTCAGTCGGAAAATTACAGGTCGCTCGAATATCAACATTTTCTCTGAAAGCCGCTAATTTGAAAACAATGACAATTTTAAAACAATGACAACATTTGCGAACTTAATCATTATAATCAGGGGTCACATGATTCAACGAGGGATCACGTGATATAGTTTTCTTGAAATTAAGTATTTTTTTTTCTACTGCTAAATTTGTACATTACACGGGAGGTGCCGTCGATTCGTTAGGGTTATAAAAGTATATTGAGTTAGGTGGCAAGTTCATACCGACGGTCACCGACCCGGCAACACTGTCGAAAAATCTTAACCCTCACACCATCATGTCAGAAAATTTTGAGATCCTGACTTCCGATGAGTCGGGCCTGGGTTAATTAGGTTTGTATTGGTCGTGAGTTTCGGTAGTAATTTGTAGGGATGTTGTATTAAATTAGTAATGATCGACCTCAGCTTCTGGTTGTCAAATATGTTGTTTTCAAACCAACCACCGCATTCGAAAATTCAGTATGTACCTGTTGAAAAGGGTAAACGTTAATCGTTTCAACCATTTATGCATAAAGGTGTGTTTTTTGTGTCAGCAAGTTAGGCATTTGATAGAATTTTTTCGCTGCCATTTTATATTCCAATGGAAAAATCAAAATCAAAATATATCTGATTTCAAAATATCGCGAAGAATAAAACAAGAATACATGGGTTAAATTTGCATAAACGTACGAAAAAAACCCTTTTCGAGGAAGAGAAATGAATTTTTCTATGAGGAGACCTTGCTATTATTACACACAGCCCTTGGGAGAAATGTTTGCTTCCATCTTCCGGAAATGTCATTAAAAATTTATCCACTCACAGACTGACGTATTATATGTCCCCCTCGGTTGATGTAATCAGAGAAGATAAACCTACAGATTGTTATGAACAAGTTGGATGATGACGGAATAAGTAATGAATGCATTATTAAATCTGACATGGGAAAACCAAAGAGAATAGTTTTCAAAGTAATTTAACATTCTACGTCAAATTATAGAAAAAAGATACATGTACATACACCTTTATAAGTTATGTACAGGAATTCCGGTAATTATTAATCACAGGCAGTATTTATTTATTTATTTATTTATTTATTTATCTATTTATATGTGTTTATTTATTTATTTATTTATTTATCTATTTATCTGTGTTATAGGTCAGTGTCAGTATTAATGGCCAGTGATGCTTTCTTGGGGGACGTGGGGGTAAAGCCGTTGTATTTTTTTCTGGGGGAAAGCCATTCCCTCACAGATTCTAAAGCTGAAACGGTTAAGGGGTTTTCTTGATCGATTAATTAAGTGGATTAACCTTGGTTAACCGATTACTCACTTGTCCAAATAGATATCTGAATAACTGCCATACCGTTGATGATTTACATCATGAACCCTTTACCCAACGTAACAAACAAAACCAACTAGGCCAAAATACAAAAAATATCCGTTCAAATTTATTATGTTTTCAATTTTTGTCTCAAAAACATAGCTTATGACCCCTCGTTTGAACGAGCTCAACGAGCTCGTTCCAATGAGGGGTCATAAGCTATGTTTGTGAAACAAAAATTGAAAATTTTTAGTAATTTATTTTGCAAGTATCGTCTGCTATCCGCAATGGGTAAAGGGTTAAGAACGACCATTTCCAGATACTGATACAGTATGATGATCATGCAAGTAAACAAGTATGTCAGCAAGTAACTTGCGTGCTTTATTCTGTCTCATATAATTGATGTGAGTCAAGTGTGAAAATGTTTGCCTATTTTCGAGCAAGTTTGTTCCTTTGTTGACCCATATAATACAGTAGTCCAAAAGTAACGGTTAATCGAACAATTACTTTTTGGATCGATCAAGATGTTGATCATTGATTAATCGATTAACCGGTTAACCGTTTCAGCTCTAACAGTTTTAACACCTGATATGGCTTGATCTTGGCGAATATGCAACATACAGTGTAGCTAGAAAGACGAAGGAGTGCTCACTGTGTTCAATACAGTGCAGCTAGCAAGACGAAGGAGTGCTCACTGTGTTCAATACCATGTAGCTAGCAAGACGAAGGAGTGCTCACTGTGTTCAATACCATGTAGCTAGCAAGACGAAGGAGTGCTCACTGTGTTCAATACAGTGTAGCTAGCAAGACGGAGTGCTCACTGTTTTCAATACAGTGTAGCTAGCAGGACGAAGGAGTGCTCACTGTGTTCAATACAGTGAAGACGAAGGAGTGCTCACTGTGTTCAACACAGAGTAGCTAGCAAGACGAAGGAGTTCTCACTGTGTCAAATACAGTGTAGCTAGCAAGACGGAGTGCGCAGTGTGTTCAATACAGTGTAGTTAGCAAGACGAAGGGGTGTTCAACACAATGAGCTCTCTTTCATCTTGCTGGCCACATTAAATCCATTTTTGTTATCTGCAGGCTACCTGCTTTCAGAATTATAAAATGATAAAAACACAGTCGGATACAAATATAGAATGACACCACGCAAGTGACATCCTAGGTAACTTACACGTGCGTTTGTTTTGATTTTCAGCCCAACTATGATGAATCACCACAGCATTTCTACGTTTTTCTCAATAAAACGGATGAAATTCACTGAAGAAAATCAACGGGTTTTCAGAACTAAATTTCCCATCTGGGGTTACCCTCTCTCGAGCTATCATCCCAAAACGTATATCGTCGACCATTACCGCAGTGATAACCCCCCATTCCCCTACCTTTAACGTACAGAAAGCATCACTGTTAATGGATAAAACATGACCAAAACGTATGTATAAGGCCCCACAAAGAAGATCTTCTGTTCCTCGGGCCATTTGTTTTGTTTGTAAAATTGCACATGATCGGGCGTTTTTTTATTTTATTTTTTATTTTTGTAATTATTTCTTTGCCACCAAAAGTTCATGTTCTTGTCCTGTTTAATGTTTTAGACCTCATAATCTATAGAATAGCATGGGTGGTGGTGTATTTCGTCCATTGAGTGCAACAAAGTTTTGCAATTCTAAAGCATTGCAAAGCGTTGTTGCACCCAAGGGACAAAATTATCTATATTATTAACTCGGGTAAAATATCAGACATAAACCATTTAATTTTTAGCCCACCTGGCCCAAATGGCCATGTGAGCTATTGCCATCACTCGGCGTCCGTGATCCATAAACTTTTCACATTTATATCTTCTTCTCGGGAACTGCTGAGCCGATTTGAACCAAGCTTGGCAAGAATGGTCTATGGGGTGTCCGCTACAAACGATCCTCATGTTTATTCCTGTCGGATGAAAAACATGGCCGCCAGAGGCATTCTTTGATTCTGATTTGTGGATTTTCAAAAATCTTCTCCTCTGAAACTACAAGGCCAACTATTTTGAAACTACATATGGTTGATGACTGGGACACCCTCTACCAATAATCCGCATTTAATGTTGATCGGGTTGCAAACATGGCTGCAGGTGCGTCTTATAATTACCATAGAAACCCTCTGGGAAATCACAGTTGCATATTCTTCTCTGGAACTAGTCAAACTTGACATGTATGGTCTATGGGAGGTCCTTTACAAACGAGACCCTTCTTGTTCCCGTCGGATGAAATACATGGCCGCCAGAGGCATTCTTTGATTCTGATTGGTGTATTTTCAAACATCTTCTCCTCTGAAACCATACGGCCAAATGTATTGAAACCTCAAATAATTGATGACTGGGGGCTCCCTCTACCAACGATCCCCATTTAATGTTGATCGGATTGCAAACATGGCCTCAATTGCGGCTTATAGTTACCTATGGGAAATCATATTTTCATCTTCTTCTCTGGAACTACTGAGCCGATGTGAACCAAACTTCGCAGGCATGGTCTATAGGAGGTTCTCTACAAACTTTCCCATTTTGTTCCTGTTGGATGGAAAACATGGCCGCCATAGGCATTCTGTGATTCTGATTGGTCGATTTTGAAAAATCTTCGACCAAACTACAAGGCCACATGTTACGAAACTTCACATGATTGACAACTGGGACACCCTCAACCAACGATCCTCATGCAATGTTGATCGGGTTGCAAAGATGGCCGCAATTGCAGCTCATAGTTAGTAAGTTACTATGGAAACCCTATGGGGAATCACATTTTCTTATCTGAAACTACATGGCCATTGTGAATCAAACTTGACACAAATAATGTATGGAAAGTCCTCTGAAAACAATCACCATTCTGTTTCGCACAGATGAAGTAACATGGCAGCCAATTTCATTCTTTGATTTTGGTTAGAATAATCGAGGGATATGTAATACTGTCAGGTGAGCGATTACAGGCTCTTTAGATCCTCTAGTTTTTTAAGTTTGTATTGGTTATAAAAGGAGAGCATGCGGCAGTCAAAAGGACCACGCGGTAGGGCCTGAAAACATATTCGAACTTGTGTAGGCCTAAACTCAATTTTATACTGTCGCTGCCCACTTTAGAGGACTTAGAATTCCGATCTCTTTTCCAATAAAACAGTGAACTTGCTCACCACAGCAAACAAGCAATGCTCCACTTCCTCTGGTTCCCACGAGGAGTTTGTAAACAGTAGCGAGAGATTTAAGTTCTTTATTCAGACAATCAAATCAGTCTATTGAAAAAGAAAAAATGCCGATAGGATCACCGATCCAATGTCGAGTTGTGACAGCACAAAAGTGGGTTTAATCATTATCGCATTATCGTCCGGAAACAAATTGTTTACAATTTACTATGTGAAGGGTCACTGTGACCTTGACCTTTAACCTAGTGATTCCAAAATAAATAGGGCTCTTTCTTGCACCAATGCCAACCTACCTATGAAGTTTCACGAACGTGGGTGGAACCATTGTCAAATTATCAACTGGAAACCAATTGTTTACGATTTATTATGTTCAAGGTCACTGTGACCTTGACCTTTGACCTAGCGAGCCCAAAATAAATAGGGGTCTTCCACTCACCTAGGCCAACCTACCTGTGAAGTATCATGAATGTGGATCAAACCATTAACAAGTTATCATCCGGAAACCAATTGTTTACGATTTACTGTGTTGAAGGTCACTGTGACCTTGACCTTTCACCTAGCGAGTCCAAAATAAATAGGGTTCTTCATCTCACTGATGCCAACCTACTTAAGAAGTTTCGTGAACTTGGGTCGAACTATTATCAAGTTATAATCCGGAAATCAAATGTTTTGATTCACTATGTTCAGGGTCACTGTAACCTTGTCCTTTGACCTAGTGAGTCCAAAATAAAAAAGATTCTTCTTCTTGTGAAGGCCAACCAACAGATGAAGTTTGATGAATGTGGGTTGAACCAAAAAATATCGACTAAAAAACGGAACAAATGTGCAAAGAAATTAAAATTTCCAGTCTCATGGGCATCAGACAATAGCTTATCACATGCAGACATCCTGGAATGGACAAAATCCCATCGGTCAAAATCTGTACTGAACACCTACGGATAAAAGCTCACCGTGGTCCAACGCACTGTAAACTGACAAGTTCGTTCAACCATTTGAACTCCAAAGTCCGATTTTCTGCTACACAGTCATAATATGTCCCATTTCATTAATTAAAATGGCTGCCCAGTGAATTTGAAGGGTGGACCCGATTTCAATATTTTCAACGTGATGTCCATAGTCGGTGTCAAAAAAGGCCTATTGACCACATCAAACAGGCATCTCTGTGACTTGGTAGCACTAAGCATGGTGAACCAGAAAGTGCACTGGTACGAGGAAAGTTTACAGATATGATTTTTATTTTCAACGCGCCCCAGTTGGAAATTCACCTCCGAGAAAGATTTTGAAAATGAAGCCATGAAAGGGGGCATAAATTTGATTCTGATAACCGAAATGCCAACCCATATATGATAGAATTATCAGTTTATTATTATTTGGTATTCTTCTGGGAATTGAGTATGTACTGAACAAATGCTCAAGCTTAGAACAATTGAACAATTCACACTGTCCTAACATAAAATCAGATCTTATGCAGGAATATTCAATTTTCGATGTTTCATCATTTTGTAACTGTGAAGTAAATTTTAAGTAAGTAAATGTTTTTCAACAGAATATAACAGTACAAAGTGACAATAATTAATAAGGAAATAATGATATTCTGTTTAGAAGCAGCATGGCCAGATTGGCCGTCTTCATGCCGCCTCCATCCGTATAAACATGGAGGTACGTGTGTCAGAAGAAGTGATTTTATTTTCCACGAGAAGTTGTCGTACGATCAAACACGTATTTATTCGTTGTCCTTAAATTTTGTTTTGTCCCGAGACCGATCAGTCTTACATCAATCTCTACAAGAGTATCGGAGCCGGACAAAAGCATCGGAGTTGAGCATGCTCTCGGCGACATGGCAACTGGACAAAGACTGAAATAAGACAAGATAAGGAAATGAAGATAGGAAAGTTTATTGTATTCCTCTTCGGCGTTATGACTAGCTTCATTATCACACTATAGGCACATTCACCTCCGCACCATCACCATCTCGTCAAGAGCATGTCCATAGCGCGGCGAGAAAAGAAAGCACGACACTGAATGAATATGTGTTAGGAAAGTAGAGATGAAACAAGGCAGGGTGAGCTGAAATAAGATTAGATAACATAACATAATATGAGATAAAATAAGATGACACAACAGACCAACATACCATAGGTTGGAGCCTTGACTTCACTGAAGTTGAACAAATTGGCTGGACTCAAAAAGGATTCGTATAGTACAGTGGACGCTAATTTCGGGGGGGGGGGGGGGGGGGGAGGTCTCAATGCCCCATCGAAGGAAGGAAGGAAACATTTCGTAAAGGATAATGCACGAGGATAATGCACGAGTCACTGGGTATTCGGCCAGAAAATGATGGAGGGCGAAGCCCGAGATCATTCTCTAGCCGAACACCCAGTGTCGAGTGCATTATTTGACTTAAAAACCACACGATCTGTCAGAATGACCTCTCGCCTCTGCAAACAACAACAGCGTGAGATCGACACACAACTGCGCATCATCTCCAAGAATGCCAAGCACTCCAAGAAATAATGACCAGCCACTGCATTAACAATCCACAGCTATTGTTCGCAGCGGTCATTCTTTCGGATAACAGCAAAGGGGAAGCGAAGGAAATTGTCGACAGTGGGTTTTAAACTAGAATAAAATAAGCAGACACATGTTGAACTTCAATAGTTACGTTTGAGAGAATCGGTGTTGTTATTCCGAGTAGTATGTGCACAATCACTGCAGTGTGGATTATCGTATGTTACGCATGATGAATACGAGTTTATGATTTTTATAAAGAAAGCCTTCTTAAATGCTCTTCGGGAGGAAATTCCGTTCAAATTTTCATTGAGCTCATTCCATATTTTCGAGGTTTGCCACACCGTAATTGACCTAATTGCCTTGTTATCAAACCTGTTGCATATGTGTTGACTTGAAAGAAGTTAACAAAGGTCGTTGGTAGATTGGAGTGATGACAGTCATGGGCGTACGAGCCAGGGCGCAGGGGGGGGGGGGGGCAGTTGCCCCAGGATTCGGGCAAACCAGCTTTAAAAATCCGGGCAAGGAACGAGAGAGAGAGAGAGAGAGAGAGAGAGAGAGAGAGGAGAGAGAGAGAGAGAGAGAGAGAGGTTTCCATCCCTGCAGGATTTCGGGCAAATCAAAAGATTCGCAACCCCTAAAGCACAAAAGCCCCGTACCTCCATCATGCCAGTCAAACATAAACAACGACACATTCATTTTGTAGAGGTCTTTCAGTTTTAATATTCTACTCTTTTTGAACAGTGGATCGGTATGGCAATTATATTTTTTGTTAGCTCACCTGGCCGAAATGAGCCGACGTGAACCAAACATGGCAGGGATAGATAGTCTATGGAAGGTCTTCTACAAATGTTCCTCATTTGTGTTACTGTGCATCAAAAATTCTGATTGGTGGATTTTGAAAAATATTCTCCTCTGAAACCACAGGGCCAAATGTTTTGAAACTTTGTGCATGGTTGATGACTGAGACTCCTTCTCCGAACGATACTCATGTAATGTTGATCGGGTTGTAAACATGGCTGCAATTGTGGCTTATAGTTACTATAGACGCCCTATGGGAAATCACATTTTCATCTTCTTCTCTGGAACTACTGAGCTGATGTGAACTAAACCTGGTAGGGATAGTCTACGGCAGGTCCACTACAAACGCTCCTCATCTTCTTCTCTGGAACTACCGAGCCGACATGAACCAAACTTCGCAGGAATGGTCTATAGGAGGCCCTCTATACACAGTTCTCTTTTTGTTCCCGTCGGTTGGAAAATATAGCCACCAGAGACATTCTCTGATTCTGATTGATGGAGTTTGCAGAAATCTTCCCCTTTGAAACTACAAAGTCAAATGTTTTAAAACTTCACTTGATTGAGGACTGGGATGCCTTCTACCAGTGATCCTCATGTAATGTTGCTGTAATGTTGCAAACATGGCCACAATTGTAGCGCATTGTTACCATGAAAAGCCTATGGGAAATCACATTTTTATATGTAGTTTCGGGTGAGCGATTACAGGCTCTTTAGAGCCTATAGTTATTGAACGTTTTTGAAGTTTAAATCGTCCAGAAGCGGCACTACTGTGACCCCATATTTCGATTCCGTACAGGAAGTGACTGTGAATCAGCGAGTAATACCAGGTTTCTAGGGCAGAGGAGTATGGAAGAATATCTTTTGCCTTGTTCATTAGATAGAGCGGGCTCGATACTTTGCTACAGATTTTATTGATATGGAACTTAAATTTAAGACTTTTATCCAGATATATACCAAGATTTTATGACAGACTCACCGTTTGCTTCTTCCGCCAATTAATTTCTTGGTTACTGACATGCAACCGCCTTCTGTTGGTATTGCATGTTTTATTGGGTGAACTGAACAGCATATATTTTGTTTTTTGGGCAGTCAATACAAGAAGGTTGGCAGCACACAAGTCCATTAACGCCGAGAGCCCGGTGTTGGCTACGTCAAAGACTGCATCTATACTATGATGAGAGGTGTGCATTGAGGTAACATCCGCAAATGATCAGAGATCTAACTGTGTTGAAGCACTGCAATCGTTAGCGTAAATTAAGAAGAGGAGAGGTCTCAAGATGGATCCTTGGGGAACACCACAGCTGATCTTCTCAAGATCAGAACTGCTTCCATCGTATGTGACATATTGAACTCGCCCATCTAAGTAGCTCTTAGACCAGTTATTGGTAAGGCTTCTAACACCATAAAACTCTAACTTTTTTAACAAGATGTTGTGGCTAATTGTATCAAATGCCTTTGATAAATCTAAGAATACTGAGAGGGTACAGTCCTTTGTCGCCTTGTCGTTGTTGTTGGCTATACTCTGGAGAAGTTGAAGTACGGGGTGAATGGTTGAGTGTTTTTTTCTAAAACCATAATGGTGCGGGTACAGAAGATCGTGCTTGGTTAAAACGTTTGATAATCTTTCTAAAGTAATTTTCTCGAGTAATTTTGAGAACGCCGGCAATATGCTAACTGTCTGTAATTATTGAATGGTTGAGGGTCACCCGATTTGAAAATTGATACAATTTTTGCTATTTTCATTCTGTCAGGAACGATTACAGTAGATAGCGACAGATTTATGATATGTGCTAATTCTTCCCCGATTTCATGGATTGCATTTTGTAGAAGTTTGGTGGATATCCCATCACAATCAGCACTAGTTTTGGGTTTCGTCAAGTTCGTTATAGAAATTAATTCTCCAGCAGTCGTTGGTGCCATGAATTAAGCTACTTACATTAGTATTGGTCATATAATCTGTGTAATGCGCGTTGGTGTTTGGAATTCGCTTGGAAGCTTTTGGACCAACTGTTGAAAAGTATTTATTGAAATGGTTGGCAATGTCGGTAGGGTCACTTATTTCGATGTCATCCATTACGAAATTAGTATTAGCTGTTGGTTGACTCGAAGACTTGTGAATTGCGCTTCTCAGAATTTCCCAAGTTTTTTCGTGTTATTTTTGTTGAACAATAAGATATTTTCATAGTATATTGCTTTACTTTTGCGTTTTACGTTGTTAAATATGTCGCTATACATCTTATGATTTGTCTTGTTTTGTTCAGTAGGGAACTTTAGCTTTTTACGAAAGAGTTTTTCACTATTTAAAGAAGACTGTAAGAGGCCTTAGGTCATCCGAGCTTGGCGCTTTTTTATTTATTGTTTTGATATAATTGGAAATGCAGTGTTAAATGCAGCAAGGTAAAGATTTACAAATATATTGTATGCTTCATTAGCGCAGGTCGACTCGAGTACTGTCGAGAAATCGGTTTGTGTCAACGAGTGTTTGAATGCTCTCAGATTAGTATCATTGAAGTTTCGTTTCATAATGTGTTTTTCGGTTACTATCTTCGTAATGTTCGATTCACAGCAAAATGTTCCAAAATGGTCAGTAAGGCCGGTCTTATAGTTCTCTTGAGGACTGTTCGAGGAGATGTGATCTATTACAGTAGCTGAGTGCTCTGTCAAGCGGGTTGGTTTAGTAATGAGTGGGAGAAAGCCTTGACTGATTATGGTGTCTATATATTCGTTTGTTTTGCTGTGTGTTTGGAAATTTTAACAAATCAATGTTCATGTTACCCATAATATAGGATATTCTTCGTTCTTGGTTTATCTTTTCAGTGATAGTTCATAACCCATCAAGGTCAGCCTTGGTGGAGTGTTCGGGCGATATATCACACCAATTATGAGTGATCGATGCTTATTCAATATTTCCACGAAGAGAGATTCAAATACATGGGGTATGAAAACAGCGAGGTCCTTACGTATTTTATACTTTAGGCTGTTTTTTTTAAAAATAACCCAACTCCCCCTCTTCCATCATCAGGGCTGGGGTGGGTATTGGTGATGAGAGGGCGGTGTCCATTGAGTTCAAAGTTCACACATTCTAGTACCATAAAGACTTCAGTAAGTCAAATGATGTCAAAGGTTTCATCTTGGTTTTGGAGGTTACCTAAAAGATTGACGAGAGAATCCCAAATGCTCGCTAAGACCTTGACAATTAATATCGAAAAGGGATATTGGATTTGGTATATTAGCTATTAGCTTTCTGTACTATTCAGGGGAATAGTATCTACAAGATTCGGCTGATGCTAAAGGGTTATCGTAGTCATCCTCCTCTGGGTTTTGTCTTTGATTGAACATAGTTACAGAGTCATATCTACTGTCAGTCTGGATCTCATCTAAAGATATACTATTTGGGTTCGCCATCTTTGTTCATATCTATTAATGTTCTGTTGGGAATGACACTGGTCGGTCTCGGTTTCTTGTCTCCAAATAAACGGTTTACATTAGAATTGTGTTTTATACTTAAAATTCTTCTGACACTTTTGGCGAAAATCAACATATGGAGAGAAAAAAGTGAACATACTATTATATACAAAAAATACATTTGGAAGTCAAATGCAAATGCAATTTGAGATGACCTAACTAAGTCGGATGCACAAAACAGTCTGGTCATTGCGTCTGTTGTTGCTCCCATGCCAAAGTGTCCAGAAACAGGTATGAAAAATAAAACAAAATGCAAATGAGAGAGAGAGAGAGAGAGAGAGAGAGAGAGAGAGAGAGAGAGAGAGAGAGAATGATGATGGAATTAACTCAGGATAAGGATTTTACAAGATGTGATGTTCTTGAAGTGCATTTCGAGGATGTTTTTATTACGATAAGTAAACGTACTATAGAAATCTCGTACCGATTGACATCATGCATACTTATGAATCTCGATATTGCGTACACTGTAGTTGTAAACAGCTACAGTTGAAATGTTTGTCGATTGGAAACCGAGTTAGAATTTTGGGAAGTAAAGGAGACATCCGCATCCCCAAAGAAGCTCTAAAATCCAGATAGATGGAATTTCCAACTACTCAAGACATGCCCTCCGAATTTCCAACTGTGGGAAATTTTGGCCAGGATTGGGGGGGGGGGGGGTGACACCCCCACCCCACCCCCTCTGACGCCACGTCTCTGCCTGCACCCCCCCTTCCCGTTATAACAGTCACTCTGTGAGAAGAATATATCGTCCCTTGAGTGTATCAGGGCACCATCTGTAATGTATTCCAGGTGGATACAGGGTCGGCGGGGCTTCTTACCGCCAATCGAGTTAATCGATTGGCGGTAAGACGCCCCGCCGACCCTGTATCGGACAGTGAGCGGTTATGATTCTTATATGATAGTCCATTTCTGTTATTGAGAAGGCAGACAAACTACCACCAAGAGCCACCCTGCAGTAAATGACTATTTATAAACAGCCATTTTGAATTGTTTTCAAACTTAAGAAGGGACTTTGTTTTTATAATACCTTTCTCCGCTTTACACTCCTACTTTCTGGCGGAAAATGTTTGGTCTTGCCTCACCGCTGGAGAAAATTATCTGCGCCATCAGTACGTTACAGTAAAGATAAGTGAGTTGTCGTTCTTGGACTACCTACTACCGGTTGGTAAAGTACAGCCGCAGTGGAATGGTAAAAATCCACGCGTGGGCACTGTTGCCCACGGACGCTTTTATCAATCAATAATCAGTGCTTTTCAGCAAATATTCAATGAAAGAAGCACTGGGGCGTTCCCGGTGCATCATTCATTGCAAATTTTATGGCGATTCAATTGTTTTTGTCGGAGATTCACTGTTAACGTAACCATGGGAATATTGCCCACGCGTGGATTTTATCTTTCCACGCCGACCGTACTGTATTTGTGGTATTGTGAACATTATGACTCGATTTGATAGCACATTTTCAATTTTTTTTCCAAGGGGAGAACACCCCGGCGTTCGGAGTGTTCTTCCCCAAGGAAATAATGTACATGACAATTCATATGACATGACAACCAACATCGACTTGTATAAGAATTTTGTTGGTGTAATTACTGCATACAATTACTCACGAAGTGGCAGGCTTTTCCATCAGTTGTATTACTGTTTTGACGACGCTATTTTATAATATCGCCATGTAAATCAACGCACGCTCTGGAAAAATGAAGTCGACATACCAACCGGAAGTAATTCATATTAGTCTCTACGGCGCAGTAAGAGTTCGCGGAATCAGGAGGAGATATAGAAAATTTCACTTTCACGATATCAATCAAAATGGCGGCTTTCAATGCATTACTTCAAGATGAATACGAATCAAATTATCACTGGAAATGATCAATTTGTTCTGAAAAGGTATAATAGAAAGAAAATCTAATGTTTTTGAGTGGATACCGATCATTTCCAGCAGTAATTCAACACCTATTCACCTTGAACTGATGTATGAAACCCACCTGCTGAACCAGATCGCAAGACGCTACCTGTTCCGAGTATCGATCAAATCACTTCCGCGTATCAATGCACATCGGCTGTTTACTTCCATGCATCAATTCAAGGCTGAAACGAGTGGAATTATCGATAGGAATGATCAGATTCTTAAGAAAAGCATATATTAAAAAGAAAATCTAGCGTTTGGTCTCGTGACCGAGACAATTGGTTATTTTCAAATACAAACATTTGTCTCTGTCACTCATGAGATAATTTCAGGTACCCACTCAAAAACACTAGATATCCTGTATTTATCGCGAGAGCCTGTAGATATTGCAGATCGAAAAACCCAAATATGTCAAAAAAATAAAACTCTTAGTGAAACATGTCTCTATAGAGATGAAAAGTATTGGATATGGATCACTGAAAATGAATATCATTATAGCACTGAGCACCTTTGTAACATTTTCAGGGGTATTAGATGAATTTCTCTCTGGCCAAACAATATGTATTTCGGGGCATAAAGTCTGGGAGCTTCAATGATATTTAGAGATGTATGTTTAATAGAATGGTGTCTGAAAAACACTTCGCTTTTATTTGCTCAGAAATAACCCCATAGAATGGGTGTGGCGGTGGATCGAGAATGATGAACAGAAACTTTATTTAACCCTCTGTATTCTGATGTCAAAATATAAACGTTTTCAACAGCAAATATTTCCCATAATGTAGCTTGATTTTTAGCCAAATACGGCTAGTTTGACTGATCTCATTGAGATCTTTTAAACAAAATATGATTGATTAAATTCATACTTAAATAAGAAAAGAACAGGGTTATTGGAGAAAATTCTGTTGCACTAACAGTGTGTCTGAAGGCACCCCCCCCCCCCCCCCCCCCCCAATTCTGGCCAAAATTTCCTATAGTTGGAAATTCGGAGGGCAAGTCATGAGTAGTTGGAAATTCCATCTATCTGAATTTTAGAGCTTCTTTGGCGATGGTGATGTCTCCTTTACTTCCCAAAATTGTATCTCGGTTTCAAATCAGCAAAAATTCCAACTGCTACTATTTACAACTACAGTGTACGCAATATCGAGCTTCATAAAAATGCATGATGTCAATCAGTTCGAGCTTTCTATAGTACGTTTACTTATCCTAATAAAATAAATTCTCGAAATGCACTTCAAGAAAATCACATCATGTAAAATCGTTAATTCCTTCATTGACAGTTACAAAATGATGAAACATCGAAAACTGATCATTCCTGCATAAGATCTGATTTAATGTTAGGGCAGTGTGAATTGTTTAAAGTTCTAAGCTTGAGCATTTGTTCAGCACATATTCAATTCACAGAAGAATACCAAATAATAATAACGTGATCATTCTATCATAAATGGGTTGGCATTTCAGTTACTAGAATCAAATTTCTGCCCCCTTTCATGGCTTCATTTTCAAAATCTTTCTCGGAGGCGACTTTCCAACTGGGGTCATTATTTCACTGGTCGATAGTGGTGTTATCCCCAAATCTGGTTGGAGGAAATCTTGCGGAGGTTGGGTGGGTGGTCCACAATGTCAAGGTGGTAGCTTAAAGTTGCGGTTTTGTTGTTTCAAAAGTGTATATACTTTTGATAATCTTTCTCGCTCGGGATAAAGGCACAAGAATGTGTGTCAGGATGCCGGACCCCGACAAACCGATTTGTCATTTAAACAGCCCAGCAATAATGCATGCGCTGCTAATTAAGCATGAAATTTTATGTCCATTACCGCGTTTCTGTGTAACGCCATAGTGGGATGTCTTGTGAAAGATTAAAGGTAGTAAAAGCCAGAGTTCGGGTAATTGCCGTGAAGACAGCACATCGCACATTTTCTGGACACACACCCAGATTTCGTATCTGGTCTGTCACCGAATGTCAGTATATACCGAAAATGCGATACTTTCAAAGAAACTCGACAGAAGATTTTAAATTAAGATAGATACAAGCGGCCAAGTTCAAGAGAAGCAATTAAAGTGGGAATTAATGTCTTTGCGATAGGATAAGAGTCGGGGGTTTTCTCGAAAAATTAATTCCAGTCGCAAGGCGTGTAAGACTGTGAGTCGTGGGCGAGAAGCTCTTGATGTCCTATGCTGTATGTCGGAGGAGGTGTCGCATCGATGCAAAAGTATAGGCACGTTGTAATGTAAGGAGAACCACGGAGCTAATATTTAGAATAGGAACAGTCGCAGGCCAAGTCGTGGCCATATATAAGTGTAGGATCAGAAGTAGGAAGCACGACGAGTGTTGGTATTTAGGTAGACGGTATTACCTGTAGAAGGCAAGCCTTACGTAGACAGAGTAGGCTTTGCCTGTATGAACATTATTGTGAGATAAATGGAGGGGAGCATTTAAGTCAATACGTGGCGACTGCTTAAGCGAAAAGCGTCCAGTCAAGTGACGATGCATTAGTGGCCGTGTGACGGCAGTCCACGGTGACATTTCGTCACGTGTTAGAAGAAAGGCACCCGATAAAGTGACAGTACGCTAGTAGCCGTGCGACGGCAGTGGTTGAGTGACATCCCGTCACATGTTAG
The DNA here is from genome assembly GCA_031216915.1 of Pictodentalium vernedei. Classification (NCBI taxonomy): domain Eukaryota; kingdom Metazoa; phylum Mollusca; class Scaphopoda; order Dentaliida; family Dentaliidae; genus Pictodentalium; species Pictodentalium vernedei. The sequence continues at coordinate 270,963,400 of CM062291.1, forward strand.
AGCAAAGGCGGCCGGTAAAGTGACAATACGACAATACATTAGTAGCCGTACGACGGCAGTGAAAGGGTGAAGTAACACTGAAGTTCCGGTCGTATGTTGGTAAAAAGGCAACGAGAGTCCAAAAACCAGCGACAAGGAAGGAGCAACCAGTGTCAACAAAGAACGCGGTCTCGCAAAGTGACTCAAAAACTGTGTGGGTGGGGTGTGATTGACGTTTGTTTTATTCATTGGATTTTATGTGAGTTACAAATTACTATATTTTCTCTCTTTGTATTAAAATTGTTAATTTCAGTGAACACCGGTTGATTTATGCTTTTTGATGAAAAGTCATTGATTCCTTCAGCAAAAGAACCACCCCAACAAAAACGAAACGAGCGGATTCGTCATGGTGAGACATACCTTTACGCACGGATTCAGGTGACACTCCTTGAGTTTTGGCGGAATATGCGGCGTGAATCTATCCCCCCCCCCCCCTGCAAAGACAACGCCATGGTTTCCGACACACAATATTCTGCAACCAAATTGTTGTTAAATTGAGCGCTGTGTCTGCAACTTTTTCTAGGCTGGTCCGCGTTCAACATTCCACTTCTCCTTAACCGTTTTAACCCAATGTGCATAAATTTTTGCGACAGAAAAAAATTGGCAGTGGGCGAGCAGACGATATAAAAAGCAAAAAATCTGAAGAGAGGCTCGGTAATAATTTAATTCAACAGCTCGAGAGAGCTGTTGGATAAATTATTACTGAACCTCCCAATATACCAGGATGGTTTCGCCCTTTTCGCCATTGACAGTATTAACTGAAATGATACTTTTCAGGACGCAGGTGTTAAAAGGGTTAAGTCAGAAATCCTAGATCGACCCATTCTGGAACCAAGATAACGTGATAATTTAGCACGTGTCTCTGTCGATGATTCTCGGCAAACGAAAATGTTAAGAGTTATATAATAAATAAAATATAAACAACATTTATCATATTTGATGTGAAATCGAGTAAATCTGTGACGTACAATTTTTGTTCGTAGAAGAGACATTTCAGACAGCTGACAAATTATGGCAATGTCGCAGCCGAGTGACTAACAAAATGGTATCGATTACCCAAGCTCTACTCCATAAAATGTCACAAGTCAACTATTTCTATGAATGAAACTTCGTCAATAAAAATACACATTTTCCAGAAAATTACAAGAAAAGCACATTATAGTACGCTACGCGAGATTCCACGCAAGTCGATCGATAATTTAGTCTATTTATTAACCGCTTCTGTTCAAAAGCTACAAATGCAAAAAAAACAACAACAAACAAACAAAACGTGTAATAACAACGTTGTCATCAACAGCAGCATTCATCATCATCGCCAACAACAAAAATCGGATCTGCGTTCTAATTACAAGTCTCCCACTTTAAAAGTTCATAGGTCAGAGGTCAAGGTGTTTGCCCCCTTTCATGCCGTTTCCTGATTGCATATAAAATTTGCACTGACCGTTGGTAGGTAAAATTTCAAGGTGACATGGGCAGTAAACTGAAATTTTAATTTATTTGAGTCCATTTACATATAGAATAAATAGGTACTAGGACCGGTAATCAGATTTAAACCACGAGTAGGATAACGGTTTTAACCACTCGGCTTTCATTCGGTTTCAACGACACTTTCGACAGTTAAGGTCACCTCTTGTCGGGCAGTGTTGCAAGTGCAAGAAGCCAGAATGCCCGGAGAGAACGAACGAGCAACGCCGAGCAACTGTCAGACTCCCCAGTGTACGAACTCCGCGCAAGCAGGGTTAGTATTAGTTGAAGACAAGTCAACCAACGACGTGCAGTGCGCCTCAGTACACAGTGCCACCGTTACAACTACAGCAATAAATCTTGCGTCAATAGTTTGAACTACGTTTTTAAGATAAATTGTAACTTTACTGATCAATAGGTGACAATTCGAGGTCACATGACAAATTCAGACATGTATGCCTCTTATAGTAAGTATTCTCAAGAACATTTCCATATTTCGAGTGAAGACTGAATCCACATCAAGACAGCCAAGTGTCACCACCTTAATCAGCGTGGGAGGGGTGACATGGGGGTGTTTAGCCTCGATGTTCAAAATGTTGGGGGACGAGCGGACATGGAGGGTCGGAATTTGGGCACGGGCCAAACTAGGCTCGCATAGTTGAGTTGGGACTATGATTGTCTTCCCTTCCAAGTGAACTCGAAAAAGGTTTGTTCTTCGTTAGGTGTGATTCCTAATCACTTCCGGCTGCGTAAAGGAAACGATTAATCCAATAACGATTCTTTTATTTACATTTAAAAAAAACTGATATCAGTATCAACACATTCAACAATTTGATCAATATGGCAGAAAAATTTATCACATGGGCTAAGCAGTTTCTCAATAATTTCTGTTGATCTATAGCCCTGTATTGGCGCTATAGTATATTTGAAAATGCCACTGTCGCGGGCTCGTAACAGGAGCTTCATACACCGAGTCTTAACTTTTACGTCTGTGCGTGTCTGCAGCCCTGGTGTCGGGGATCCCGACAAACAATGTTAATTACCTTATATCAACATAATTCTGATTTGGATTCGGTGTAACAACCCGGTCGGTTAACTTAGCAAGTATACATCACAAACCTTATACATCACAAGTCTACATCACAAGCCTTTGAGAGAGCTCTCCCCGAATGTTTCTGTCCTTTTGGAATTCTCACTGTTCGTGACAGAACTCACAACTTCAAAATGAGCATCCGTGCTTGAGAGAATTGTCACTGATCGACTTCGAGACGATATTCACAACACTCTGTCAGGAAAAATAGGCTACTACGCGATCAATCTCTGCGGTCCAAGGGCTAATACCACAATACAATAGCTTACACTTTGAGACAGGTACGGGTCGATCCTCGCTAACGACATCTAAACTAAGCCTTTACTTGGGTTCGTAATCTATTCTATGAATTCGGACCTGTTGGTCCCCCCCCCCCCCCCCCACACACACACACACACACACTACGTCCCCATAATCCGACAATAGCGTCGTACAACGGAGCTCCGTGGGTGCCCAGCAATCCCACTCGCACGAGCCTCTATTATGGCGTCTTCTAAAGTCTTCCTGAACTAGCTTGTTCTCCACACTTCAGACCTTGTCCTGGGATATCAGATAACAATACCTCCGGATGCCTAAAATGGCACGCGACATGCCTGAAGATAGAAAACAGCATGTACCAATGCATGTGTTATCAAGAGTATCTCGAGAAATAATATACTTGATAGCCGTGTCGACTGGAATCAATCTATAAGTGCCAGTCACTGCTAGATTAATTGACCGATGATAACAGGGAGACATCTTATCCTTTACTGTTAATATGCCAACGAGAAGTATCCCACTGAGTTTCGTCCAAGGCTAGTGATATACTTAAAACGTGCGTTTACAACACAGAAAGAAGAAAGATATATATACATGGAACTTAATTAAGCACACTATGTTTTTTTCGCAGTGGTGTTAATAGAAACTGTCCTTACTTTCATGCTATCGTTCAGATGGCCAACAGTGATTGTTTGCGGAAAGAATGGTCTATTGGCAAATGAAAGACAACACAATGATGAAAATATGAAGTATTTTAAAGGCGCAAATTACTCATATCTGTCACTAATGTTTTTGATGGAAAAATGTTCTCTCGACAAATATGGTGCTGGAACGGTCCATATTGAAACAATGCCGGTAATTACTGACAACAAAATGTAACTTGTGATCTCCCGAACACAATAGCAGTGTCTGACGTCTGTAGCGTGTATCCACGACGTCCCCGGATGACAGCTTGAACCCTCCTCCTAATGCTACCAGTGAGCCTTCAGATACGGTCCAGAGGCAACTGCTGCCACTCCTCGTGCAGTGCAGCTTCCAAATCGGCCAAATTTTGTACAGGCGAATCCCTTGATTGCACACGACGTGATGTGTTCTAAGGGATTCACATCGGGGATCATTGCAGGCCAAGGTAGTGTTGTTCTAAAGGAATGCTCTCACATCATGGGAACGATGTGACCCTGCATTGTCGTCCATGAATACAGGGCGAGTAGCCAACGGGTGGTTGTCAAAATGAGGCACGACAACCGGATTAAGAATGTCCTGGTTGTAATGATAACCATTGAGATTCACACGTACATCCACCATATCAAGTTTACAATCATGAGAGGCAATCCCAGAGCATTACTGATCTTCCACCATAAGGAATAGTAGGTCTGATGTTCCTGGGCATGTAAGCAGTATTTATATGCCTCCACACTCTCATGCGAAAATCTATGATGTGAAGCAGGAACCTACACTCGTCTGACCAATGGACTCTCCTCCACGTCCTGAGATTTCAATGTTGTCGTGCCATACACCATTCCAAACGTCGCCATTGATGTTGATCGAACAGAGCTGGGTGCTTGGTGACCCTTCTGGATCTCAGATCCAGTGCCTTGAGACGGTTTCGGACAGTTCTGTTGCACAATTGCCTGTTGGGTAGCCAAAGGCGTTTCAAAACCACTTGAAGAAAAGGATTCACGCCTAACGAGGCGTGTCAGACTCCGATCTTCCCGAGGAGAGATCTTTTGGGGGTTGTCCGGGCCTTGGTCCGTCCTTAACATCGTTGGGTTGTTGATGTTTTCTGACAAATCTGCTGATGACAGAATGACTATAACCAAGTTGCCTTCCAATAGCTTTGAATGACATGTCTGTTACTAACGACATCTTAGTGCCTCTGACGGTCTCCACCTTGTCATGTCAGCATTTATTGATAGAAGAAGTGACAAATTTTCTTGTTTTATACCCAGATATTGCATGAGGATGATAGTGTTTTTTGTTACATTCGTGGGAAGTATGCTTCACGTGGACGAGGGGATGTATTTGGGGTAGGCTATCAACCAGAAACATCATGTTTCACTAGATGAAATGTACTGCAAGATATAGCAATCATTAAAACATAATAATCAGTAACAGCAACTTCACTGTCACGAGAAACATTTCAGGGGATGCTTAATTAAGTTCCAGGTGAATATGTATATCTGAACTTTAAAATCGGGGGAGGGGCCTCCCCCTTTAAGTCAGGCTTTGCCCTGACACCAAGTCAATGTTTACCATCTGTACACTGATGTCAAAATATCAAAATCATTTTTTCCCACTGTCCAGCCGGGGGGGGGGGGGGGGGGGGGGGTTAGGAAAAAATTTGCAGACACCGATGCCAATTTTTTGTTTTTAACCGGTCGGAGGACCCACCCACCCACCCACCCCATGTAATTTTTTTCCAGTTTTACAATTTTTTTCCGGGGTTATCTGAACCACCCACCCCCACTAAATACATGCTTCTGCATCATCCTTCCCGCCACACTGCAGCATAACCAATTTTATCATACAGTATTGAGTGATTGACCTTGTGCAGTAGGATAGGTCTTGAAAGAACAGATATGTCGTAGAAACCAACAATATATATGGTATTCGACAGAGTTCAGAGGGCTTTGTAAAGTATATACAAATTGTTGATTTTTTGACGAAGGTTTGGGTGGGGCATGGCTGGGTTGGGGGAGGGGATTTATTACTTATTTTAAGTCCAGCCCTAGAAGGTCTGGTACATGATTTTGTTGACACCTGTGTTCTCAGATGTGTTTGAAATAAATTAGCAGTTCAATCAGGTTCAGTGTTTAGTAGTTTTTGTGTTACATACTTCCTACAATGGCAATTAGAGTCATTGGTGTTTTCGTAATAGGTCTGGATACATCGTTGTACAGAGTTGTTCCTGCAGCTGAAATCTATAACTGTTCCTGACTTCACATAATTGTCTTTGCACCTCATCTAAGACAGCCGATCTCACCAGGGTGAACATATTAGAAATTTAATCAAACGGAACACCCTCAAGATAACTTATCCTTAGAGTGCAGTGTTTGATAATTGCAATTAGTGATGCATTTTAACTTGCATTATTCAATATGTCATACATTGTATCACTATAAGCCGAATCATAGCTCAGCCGCAATAACAGTTTTATAATCGTATATAACCCATGGTAGGTACCCCCTGATAACTTGAGTGTCTTTTATTGGTTCTTGAATGATAATTGTGCCCAAAAGTGTCTGAGGAAAAAATTTGCAAGCATCGGAAATTTTTTTTTGTCCTCCTTGACCACCCACCCACCCACCCCGGCATCAGTGTTTCGCAAATTTTTTCCACCCCCCTGGTCCAGCTGGAAATTAAGCCAATTTAATCTTATTTGACATAGCTCACAAGCTCTGTTAACCCTTTACCTAACATGAAAGGCAGACGACACTTACAAAACAAATGATTGAATACCTATTTTTTTTCATTTTTTGTCTAAAAGACATAGGTTATGATCCCTCGTTGGAACGAGATCGACGAGCTCGTTCCAACGAGGGGTCATAACCTATGACAAAAAATGAAATACTAATGAAAATTAATTGGCGATTTTTGAGAATAGTGCTGGCCTTTTTTGGTCGCTAAGTTGGGTAAAGGGTTAATATTGTGTTTGCTCATTGCAATAGTTGCGCGATAACCATTGTTTGTTTGTTTATTGGAGTTTAACGACACTTTCAACAGTCGAGGTAACAATGCCGGACAGTACTACGGGCGCAGGCAGGGAGGTGGTTAGAGGTTTCCGATTGGAGGTGTAGGGTAGTAATTTCTAATTAAGGGAGGGACCGGGAGGAGGAAACCCCCTCCAGGTCCTCCCCCCAGTTGGAAATTCACTACCGGGAAACATTTTGAAAATGAAGCCCTGAAAGGGGGCATAAAATTGATTCTAGTAACTGAAATGCCAACACATTTATGATAGAATTATCAGGTTATTATTATTTGGTATTATCATAGGAATTGAATACGTGCAACACAAATGCCCAAGCTGAGAGTTCGGAGCGATTCACACTGTCCTAACATTAAACAAGATCTTATGAAGGAATGATCAGTTGTCGATGTTTCATCTTTTTGCATCTGTGAATGATGGAATTAACTCAGGATAACTAATTTTTATGATATGATTTTTTAAAGTTCATTTCGAGAATTTTTAGCTCAACTTGACAAAGTCAAGCTGAGCTATTGCCTTCACTTCTCGTCCGTCGGCGTACGTACGTTAGTACGTACACAATTTCCTTTGGCACACCCCACAGGTCGCATTTATGATCAGATCACTTTGAAAATTGGTATGCTGGTTTGGGGTGACCTCTAGATGGGAGCTGTCGATTTTCTTCAATTTTTGTCAAACAATGTTGCCGCGGCCAACGTTCTTAGAACTTAGTTTAGTAAAACCACAATATTTCCCTTTGGCACACCCTACAGGGCACATTTATGACTGGATTGCTTTGAAACCTGGTATGCTTGTTTAGGGTGACCTCTAGATGGGAGCTATCGATTTTCTTCAATTTCCGTCAAAAAATGTTGCCACGGCCAACGTTCTTGGAACTTAGTTCAGTCAGACCTCAATACTTCCCTTTGGCACACCCTACAGGGCACATTTATGATCGGATTGCTTTGAAACCTGGTATGCTTGTTTGGGGAGACCTCTAGATGGAACCTAGCCATTTTCTTCAATTTTCGTCAAAAAATGTTGCCGCGGTCAACGTTCTTAGAACTTAGTTTAGTCAGAAGACCTCAATATTTCTCTTTGGCACACCCTACAGAGCACATTTATGATCGGATTGCTTTGAAACCTGGCATGCTTGTTTGGGGTGACCTCTAGATGGGAGCTATCGATTTTCTTCAATTTCCGTCAAAAAATGTTGCCGCGGCCAACGTTCTTAGAACTTAGTTTAGTCAGAAGACCTCGATATTTCTCTTTGGCACACCGTACAGGGCACATTTATGATCGTATTGGTTCGAAACCTGGCATGCTTGTTTGGGGTGACCTCTAGATGCGAGCTATCAATTTTCTTCAATTTCCGTAAGAAAATATTGCCGCGGCCAACGTTCTTAGAACTTAGTTTAGTCAAACCACAATACTTCCCTTTGGCACACCCTACAGGGCGCATCTATGATTGGATTGCATTTGAAACCAGGTATGCTTGTTTAGGGTGACCTCTAGATGGGAGCAATCGATTTTCTTCAATTTCCATAAAAGAATGTTGCTACGGCCAACGTTCTTAGAACTTAGTTTAGTCAGACCTCAATATTTCCATTTTGGCACACCCTACAGGGCACATTTATGATTGGGATTGGATTGCTTTGAAACCTGGTATGCTTGTTGGGGTGACCTCTAGATGGGAGCTATCAATTTTTTTCCATTTCCGTCGAAAAATGTTGCCGCGGCCAACGTTCTTAGAACTTAGTTCAGTCAGAAGATCTCGATATTTCTCTTTGGCACACCCTACAGGCACATTTATGATCGGATTGCTTTGAAACTGCCATGCTTGTTTTGGGGTGAGCTCTAGATGGGAGCTATCGATTTTCTTCCATTTCCATCAAAAAATGTTGCCAAGGCCAACGTTCTTAGAACTTAGTCAGACCTCAATATTCCCCTTTGGCACACCCTACAGGGCACATTTTATGATCGGGTTGCTTTGAAACCTGGTATGCTTGTTTTGGGGGACCTCTAGATGGGAGCTATCGATTTTTCTTCCATTTCCATCGAAAAATGTTGCCGCTGCCAACGTTCTTAGAACTTAGTTTAGTCAGACCTCAATATTTCCCTTTGGCACACCCGACAGGGCACACTTATGATTGGATTGCTTTGAAACCTGGCATGCTTGTTTGGGGTGACCTCTAGATGGAACCTATCGATTTTTCTTCAATTTCCGTAAGAAAATGTTGCCGCAGCCAACGTTCTTAGAATTTAGTTTAGCCAGACCTCAATATTTCTCTTTGGCACACCCTACAGGGCACATTTATGATTGGATTACTTTGAAACCTGGTATGCTTGTTTAACTTGGTGTGCTCATTAGACAAGACCTTTCGATACGAACTATTGATTAGCATTCATTTCTGTGAAAAAAGTTGCCATTTACAGTAACCTCTGAACATACTGCATGTGTGTATCAACATTCTTCCTTTAGCCAGTCTTACAGTTTACATTTAAAAATCGATGTATTACTCTGTTCTTCAATTTTGCCATTTCATTTATAACTTACCAAGTTCAAGTTTTGTCAAGTTGTCCTACAGTATCATTGGCACTTTCATTTTTTATTACGATAAGTAAACGTACTACACAAATCTCGTACCGATTGACATCGTGCATACTTATGAAGCATGATATTGCGTACACTGTAGTTGTATATAGCAACAGTTGAAATGTTTGCCGATTTGAAACCGAGTTGGAATTTTGGGAAGTAAAGGAGACATGAAATTCACCAAAGAAGCTCTAAAATCCGGATAGATGGAATTTCCAACCACTCATGACTTACCCTCCAAATTTCCAACTATAGAAAATTTGGCCAGGGTTGGGGTTTGTGTGATTCCCCCTCCCTGTCGCCACGTTCCGGGGTGCAGGAAGCCGGAGTGCCCGGAGAGAAACACCAAGTAGAGGCGGCGAACTGTCAGGCTACCTAACACACTAACTCTGCCCAAGTATAGGTATCAGCGGCGGTTGAAAGCAAGAAGTGTACCATCGACGTGCAAAACGCCTAGTACACAACGCCACCGTGCCCTGACATGAACGATGTGCGATTAAGTGTCTTGCAGTAGGATATAAGGCTGTTATCACCCAGAAGCGACGAGCAGCTGTCAGACTCTCCAACTTACTAACTCTGTGCAAACATTGTTAACAGTATGCCCCGTGAGTTCCAATGTGTTCTATGTGCCAATAGGCACACCGAACACATTGGAACTCAGAGAACGTGTAGTGGAAGGCAAATGCACCATCGACGTGCAGTAAATGAATGTCAGTAATATAGGGTAAACAATTTTAATTATGTACAAGAAGGATACATTTCAAATATATTTTTTTCTGAATTATTCTACATTTCAAATAGAGCTTATCTGGAAATAAGGAGCGGTGGCGTTGCCGTTGCGATAACCGGTTCTCGTCAGATCACCAAAGTTAAGCAAAGTCGTTCCGGGTTAGTCCTTGGATGGGTGACCGTCTGAGCGACCGATTCGGACTCCCGCGTTGTGTCCTTGGCCAAGGCGCTTAACCCCGATTGACGATGACGCCGTGTCCCGAGGCGCACTGCACATCGATGGTGCGCATGTCTTCAACCAATCTAAGCCTACCTATGCTGCAGTGTGGAGTTACGATGTTGGGGAGCTGGCAGCTGCTCGTCGTTGCTCGGTGGTTCTCTCCGAGTACTCCGGCTTCTTCCACCCGTAAACCTGTCACCGACACGATATGGCCTTGGCTGTTAAAGTGTCATTAAGCCTTAATAAATAAATAAATAAAGCTGGATATAAAGAGCTTCGTATGATTTCGAAGTCCGTTGGCAGGTTGCACTTTCTAACATGATCGTAATCTACAGGAAAAGTGTGTTGATACTTTTCGCTTTTCTCGGTTTTTACTATGTCAGCCATGCTGTCCACGTCTGTGCAGAATTTCTGCCAATATAAATAGTAATACTTAACGCGCGATCTCGCTTCGGCGAGATTGCGCCTTCGGTGGTACTTTTACTTTTGTCGGAAATTTCATTCGGATTTAAAAGTCGTGCACCTCATTTTATATGAACATGCACTGCACAATCTTTGTTTCGAGTTCGTTCCGCACGATTGTCAAGTCGTCCCCGGAGTTCCAATGTGTTCTATGTGCCTACTGGCACATAGAACACATTGATACTCAGGGGATAAAGCTTAACTGACAAAACATACGGGATTAGGATTGTAATTTATATGTTGTATTGTTTTGTCGTAACCTGTAGTTCGCTCGCGTATTTCACAATTGACGTAGCCCTCACGTAACCTAAACGGTCATCCGCAAGTATTTCCAGTCCTGGTCATCACAGCTGAATTTCATTTTTGTAAGCTGAATTGATTGATAGCCAGTTAAAATCATATCTGTGAAAATACTATCAACTTTGATTGGTTAAATCCGTACTTGTAGCAATGTAAACGACGATTTCTTCCTAATACGCCAGGTTGATATAGTAAAAGTCAGGGTGAATAAGTATTTTCATAATCATTTGACTAGGATTTTTTAATACCAATATGCAATTGACGAATCTAATTTATACAGAATATATCACGAATGATAAGTTAGGCTTCTGTTATCCAGATAAAATGAATAACGGAAAGAGAATCTGCCCGGAAATTAAATACTAAGCCTTCTGATTTATTGTATCATTTGCGGGTCCAACTTTACTACAAATCACATCAAAGTGGATGAGACCTGAATAACTAACGAATTTAACTCCCCGGAGGCAAATGTTTTGTGAGAGTACCAAATTTACAGAAACATGAATTCAGAGTACAATTATCAGGAAACACGGCGGAAGTGCCCCCCCCCCCCCCCCACCACTACCCCCTCCTCGTGACAGCCCCAAAGTCTTCGAGGTTCAAATCGGAAGATTTTTCTAACCGATGCGAACCATGTTTGGGACTGGCGATAGATATTACTTTTATCTCGAAATGCACAAAACAGAACTCACTGTATCTCTAGGATTAACGCTCCGTAATTCCTCAGGAAATAACTAAAATGGATTTCTGAGATTTCGCGGAAACAGAAAGTAATCGAGTGTACATTAACTGCAAATAACAGCACCATTTATTGTTCATTGCAGTTGTTGGTTCAATGCATGTATAGAAAGATGAGCCGGTAAGGAAAATTCATTGCACAGTTTATATACTGTCCAAAACAAGTTACCCCTCCCCCTAATACCTGTGGGTGGGTATATGAATAGCTCATATTGTGACGTTCGCATTCCTCTATAGGATCGGGCATGCATCCTTAAAACAGGTGAATATTTGCTGGCTATTGACCACTTCACTGCCGTGTACTTATAGAGAAATGAGACAACATCACAGTGAGAGAAATTCGGAAGGTCATGGACAACATGCCATGCCGATTAATCCTTTACCCAACGTAACGGCCTAAACCGGCCAACGCTATTCTAAAAAAATCTCCAATTAATTTTCATCACTTTTTCATTTTTTTGTCTCAAAAACATAGGTTATGACCCCTCGGTGGAACGAGCTCGTCGAGCTCGTTCCAACGAGGGGTCATAACCTATGTTTTTGAGACAAAAAATGAATAAAAAATTAGTTATTCAAGAATTTTGTTTGCAAGTGTCGTCTGCTTTTCATGTTAGGCAAAGGGTTAAGATGTGTTAGATATTCTCGAGGCTGTTCCATCAGGTACTGAACAACGTGACGTTTTTTAACGTTGTGATGACGTCCGCGGTGCCTAATATTCATTCAATAAAAAAGAAAGCTCTAGAAACCCTTGCTTCACTAATAAGGCATATTCCCCCTACTGCAAATAGCAGGTATTTACTGTATACCCACTGGTATTATAGGGAGGTGGCGAGGTGGGGGTTAACTTTTTTGGACAGTACATTTGTTTCCAGATTATGAGCCATATTATGTCACTTTCAAACGGTGTATATTCGCATCCCGTCCATTATGAAATTAACGTAGAAAACTAACAGCTGTCTAACTAAACTATCATAGAATAATACATGCCCAGTTAGAGGACGGTCGCCGTGGACTGGCCACTTTCCACGGGAGGGCAATATTTCCACGGACGCAATAATATTAGAACTAAAATTAGATTCCAAACACTAATTACAGAAATAATCATCAAAAATTTAATTAATGATGCACAGGGAACAACCCGGTGCTCCATTAATTAGAATTTTGCTGCTGATGATTTTTATGACCTGGTAAACGCATGCGTGGACATCACTGCCCACGACCAGACCACGGTGGCTGTACTGTATCCATTGCAACCCAGTCCACAGTACCATCTGTAACTAAATATTATATCTCACGTGACTTTCCCTTCCTCTGAATGACAGAGAGGAGCTATACTATTTCCGATAGTTTTGTCTATCGAGGGTTCTAAGAATAATTTCCAAATAGGAAACACCAACAATGGCTTCCATCTTGAGTTGCCCCTCATAAACTGGAGCTGGTGCCATGATTGTCAAAATCTGTCGGCCTATGGTACATAGCGCCGTTCAAATCATTGTTGTACTCAAAATTAATTACTTCGTTACTCAGCTCTTATCTGCAGATATCAGTCAAATTGACCTATTATTATTGTGAAATTCTCGTTTAGTTGGTAGGGTAAGCCAGGTTTTTTTTTTTTTTTTTTAAAACACTTCTCTTACCAGTTCACAGTCGCCTACTTTATTTTCAATTTGCTGTACTTCAGTCCTAAGTTTTGAGGGTTCAAAGGGAAGACGAAGCCTGGTATGAATTGAATTAAATTTAATGTAACTTAGATCTTGTTTTTAGGGTCTTGGCAGGTAGACAGCCAATCTGGCTATGCCATCTCCCAGCAGCACATATTATATGTTTTTCTTTATATCAAACGTATTACTTTGTATTATACAAATGCTGCTGAATAAAGTATCTATCTATCTATCTATCTAATTGTGCACTATTACAGTGTACTATCCCTTCTATAAATAACCGTGGAATATTCTAAAACGTTCGACTTAACGAAACACAACGCGCCCTTTCAAGAGATTCATTCCGTAATTCTTTTCCGTCATTTCTAAGTTCTTAGTACATGTGTTGGCAAATAAAGCGACTACAACTACCTTCATGCCCCTGCTGTTTGCACTTTGAAAATGATTGCAACGCGACACCATCAGAACACGAGGAAGGCATGTCAAAGATGGGTCATGTTATGATGACACGGTAAAATGTTATGATCTGGCTTCTTAAATAATAATAATAATAATTTTATTGTCTTTCATCCCCATACATGGGTATATGACATACATGTCCAATAGACAACATAACATAATGCAAACATAAATTGACATCACATATATTACACGAAACTGATTTTTTTTAAGGTTTATTGTGGTTCGACCTCCTACCTGTAGTTCAGGGATGGAGTGCAGTGCACATAATTTAGCCGAAATCATCCGAAAATTCTTATCCCCCCCCCCCCCCCAACGTAACGACCAAAAGCCGACTAGCGCAATATAGTTTGTTCTGTTTTCCAATTTTTGTCTCATAAGCACAACCTATGATGCCTCACGGGAACAAGCTCACTGAGCTCGCTCCAATGAGCAACCATAAGCGTTGTTTGTGAGACAAAAATTTTATATTTCACCAATTCGAGAATTTATTTTGCAACTGCCGTCCCTTAACCGCGCTGGGCAAAGAGTTTAAAGTTTAAGATGAACCTTATATATAGATATATTATCTTGACATACAGCTCCATTTTAAAATTAATAATACATTGTTTTTTCCCAAAATAAATGACACATATTTGTGAGATTATTTTCACAAAAAAAATCTGAATGTATTCAAGAATTTTGACAAAGGTTCGCAGAGGATGTTAGACAAGTAAAACTATCACGATACAACATTACGGTGTGACAGAAATGATAGTCCGTAGGAAAATTAGTCCCTCTGGACTATTATTCCGCGGAATTATAGTCCTAGGTCTAACATTTCTAGGAATAGTAGTCCGGCGGACTACTATTCCTAGAAATGTTAGACCTAGGACTATAATTCCGCGGAATAAAAGTCCAGAGGGACTAACGTTCCTACGGACTATCATTCCTGTCACAACGGCATGCTAGATTTAGCATTTATACCACATTTGCCATGCGTATACCACGTTACGCGATACAATACAGACATGGGCTGGCACGATTATGAAATTTCATCGACTTTTGAAGAAGAATAATCAATTAACTCTTTTGGCGCGGAATAATCTGAGAAACAGAATTCTTAGCGCCTAATATTCATCAGGAATTTTACAAAAAGTATAGGTTGTTAGACTAAAGCGTTATTATTTTAAAAGATGTTCTAATGATATCATTGACAGTTTTTCAAATGATTTCCTGTTTTTATTCAAATGGCACCTTTATACTTTCAAGACACGATATCGCTGTTCGTGGATAGGACATAAATGGTGCATGAAACATAGGAATACGTATGTTTGTTCAACCCTTTCCCCAACGAATCGGCCGCATCCCCCCGCGTAATATGCAACTTCAGCAGTTGAAAAAATATTATTTTTCAAACAAATTCAACAAAACCATATCATGTGACCCCTCGTTGGAATGAGCTCGTCGAGCTCGTTCCAACGAGGGGTCACATGATATGGTTTTGTTGAATTTTTTTGAAACATTTGAAAAAATGATATTTAAAATAATAAATTGTTATATCGTCTGCGTTGGGTAAAGGGTTAAAAGAAATTGGAAATGGACACACACAGTTGGTTAAAATGACTACTGCAGTACCTTTCCGCGATCTGCCGTCTGTCGACTTTAGTCGCCTGTCGCGCCAAAAGAGTTAAAGTCGACTTGAATCATACTCTGTGACCTCTAGACACAACTATATAGAAAACTATATTTTTGGTCATTAGTTCCTCGGGCCGGGCATTCTTTAGGCATGCAGGTATTGCTCACCGAGGAAATTGCAGACTCTTTACCATTTCAGGCCCAAACCTGAGCCCAGGCCTGAGGTGGTCAAGAGTCTAATAATAGCCGCACTGAGATTTAAGAAGGCAATTGCACTCCTTGTTAAACTGAGAAGGCCAATTATTTGTTCTCCCATACTCTCTGTAACGCCAGACCTCAGGGCCGTATTATTCATAAGGTTCACTAGGCTGAAGCCTAGGGCCCGCAGGGACAGGGGGCCCGCCATTTTTTTTTGTTGGGGCACTGTTACCAGCGCCTTAGGGTTGCAATGGTTAAAGGCACTTTGCACTCTGCGCCGTAGCGATACATGTACAAATGTATTCAATTTATCCATACACATACTCTCATAAGTATACTATATATATCTTTATATAATGTACATCATTTTAATGCTTATTTAAATAATATGTCAAGTTGTGAGTAGAATTCTTCAGGAGACGCGCAAAATGGATATAGGGCTATGTCCTGCGGCACAGTGCCTACCATACCAGGGTCAGGCTGTCAGGTGTAGTGGGGTGAAAGATTGAAGTGCCGGAGGGGGCCCCGATCCGAAGTACCTAAAAGCCTAGGGGCCCGGCCATGGGTTAATACGGCACTGCCAGTCCTGGTGTCATGTGTTGTATCTTTAAACTTCTTTCCCATATCAATTACAATATATTTTGATATTCTACCGCCCCTGACACATCTTACGCGAACAATGGGGAGGAATAACTAATGATTAATTAGTAAAGGAGTGATTAAAACCCATAATCATCGACATTAAAATTGTGGACGATTATGGGTGATTGCGACGATTTTCGACGTCTCGATTAATCATGACAGGCCTGATACAGACATCAGGAAAAGTGCTAGGTTTACCATGAGTGGAATAATGATTACCCGTATGAACCTCGTGTAAGATCGCATTTGTTTGGACGTTAAGCGTCTGAGTTATTATGAATGAAATTCTTCGACACAAAACAGTGTCAAGCAGAAAGGTTATTAGGCCTCCGAAGGTGCTATTTTTCTTATCAGCTTTATCCATCCATTTAAAATGTAATCGTGGTATAAGCACAGAACACAATCCAGGAAGAGTACGTGGAACAGGAATCAATGACCCAGGGCGGAATTTTTCCTGTATTTCATACTGCAAAAACTCCACCTCGGGTCGTTGATTCCCTCCCCCTCCCCCCCCCCCCGCCCTACACCATTGATGTATCCTGTCTTATTCTACTGATAAATACAGTTAGAAATGTGATAATCATACTATGTTCATTGAAATAATACGAAATATTTTTTGAAAGATTAAAACAAACATAAACACAGCTGCATGTGCTAGAAATCACTGTTCATCCTTAGGAAGGAAGGATTCAAAGCTTCATACCAAAATGGAACTGCTCTACATTTCCCCGGAGGATTTAAAAAGTTGTTGGATTGCTGCTAATTTTCCTAATTTTCAAGAATCGCAGAGTTTAATACGTGTTTTGATTTATTAGGGTATAACGGCACTTTCAACAGATAGCGTCCTATCCTGTTGGACAGTTTAACGCGTGGAGGAAACCGGAGTACCTATCGACAAGCGCCGAACAATGGGGAGTAACTGTCAGACTAGCGGACGCACTTTGTACATTCAGGGTTAGCAGCGGCCGAAGGCAAGTCACCACCAACGTACAGTTCGCTTTAGTACACAATACCTACGTGCACCCAAAAGGCAGTCGGGAGTTTTTACCAAAGGACATAAGACAGTTACCGCTGGTCAAGATCGAACCATTGACCTTTCAGTTTGAAGCTGAATGTTCTAACAGTCACGCCACCGCCCTCCCATTTAATAAACTATTAAAAAAAGTAGGGGATATTGGATAAAAGTGAGATATATGAAGAAATATGTATATATTTGCATCAAAAAGACAGTTGCAGTATTGCACAGTGACATATGGTGAATGAATTCAGTGATAGTTGGGTGTCTGACAAGCACACATTCCACGCACTGAGCTGTAGAAGACATCGACGGCCAGTCAGAGAATTTACCACATTCAGTCCAAGACCTCAATAACTTGTAAATCCTCGACGGTTTGCGAGACAAGCGCGGATCCGACGTGGCATACTCCTCACAAAACGTCAGCTTGATATCCCTGCAGTGCAGCGACGAGTTCCTGGACATTAGCAGGGGGCTGTTGGAGTTGTCGTAGGCGCCTGACAAGCATATCCCAGACGTGCCCGGTTGGTGAAAGGTCTGGATTTAGTCCTGGCCATGGCAGTGTAGTGATGTTCTGTTCCTGGTGGAACTCTGCAGCGACACAGGCCCTGTGTGCTCTTGCATTGTCATCTTGGAAGATGAATCAACGGCCGTGACGTCGCGCAAATGGCACAATATGTGCTGCTAACATGTTGTTACGGTAGTATTGCCTTGTGACACGCCATTGTATGACATGTAATGCTGTTCTGCTTGTCATGGTTTTGCCTCCCCCACACCATAACCGATCCACCACCAAAACAATCGAGCTGCCCTGCGGTTACGTCATGGTATCGTTCGTTCCGCCGCCGCCGCCGCCGCCACACTCTGTTTCGCCTGTCGTAGAAGTCGAGAGTGAACCTCGATTCATCGGAAAACATGACGTTGCTCCACTGACGATTGTCCGAGCGCATTGCTGCGATGTCACGTTCAGTCAAACCTGGAATTATTCGAGGGCGACGAGCGTACAGATTCCACTGACTCGTACATCTGTCTCTCGGTGCAACTGCCGTCCAATTTCTAAGACACTTTGATGGCGGATACGTAATGCTGTGGTTCGGATGAAACGATCCTGGTTAGCAGTTGTCGCCCTTGGACGGCATGACCGACATATGTCATCAACATTGCCTGTCTGACGGTAGCGTAACCACAACCTGCTAATCACCGATTGAGTAACGTTGAGAATTTGAGCCACTGCAGTCTGTCTGTTGCCAGTGTCCGTCTTCGCATACCTCAAAAGTTACATTCCGACCAGAAACTATTGATGAACGAGTTTATACCAAGAAAAGAACGATGAGACCTCCGACAAAGCCCGTCCTGTTCAAACGAAAATTTCAAAACGTACCTCACAGACATTAACGCGGCGCTCGTGCGAAAAACCTGCACGAAGTTTTCATGGGCCGGTGACATTCATGATCCACACTAAATTTGGTAACATATTGATGTGTCCAATCACGCGTATTCAATACCATTTTCCGAAAATATCAGCACCAGTTTGGATATTCCATACTTTTTTGAATAGTATACATAATTTATAATACTTGGGCGCTAAACGCCCGTATGTCGCGAATTCTGAAAATATGATTAAAAATAACCCTTTATCCAACGTAACGGCCAAAACCGGCCAGCGCTATTCTCAAAAATCACCAATTAATTTTCAAA
Organism: Pictodentalium vernedei; assembly: GCA_031216915.1. Taxonomy (NCBI): domain Eukaryota; kingdom Metazoa; phylum Mollusca; class Scaphopoda; order Dentaliida; family Dentaliidae; genus Pictodentalium; species Pictodentalium vernedei. Next base: position 270,982,271 of record CM062291.1, read on the forward strand.
ATATTTTCATTTTTTGTCTCAAAAATATAGGTTATGACCCCTCGTTGGAACGAGCTCGACAAAAAATGAAAAAAAATAGTTATTCAAGAATTTTTTTTGCAAGTGTCGTCTGCTTTTCATGCTAGGTAAAGGGATAAACCGATTTTTCCAAGCAGATCAGGAATTCTCTTCGTTGTCAGTTTTCAAATATGCCGTTATACACTCTGAAACAATTTGTACACACATAGCACAAGTAGCAAGTATTTCCAAATATACTATTACGAACATTTCTGCAGACGAGGTAAGGAAGGACGGACAATTTCGTAATTTGAGAAGGAAAAGATGGAAACCAAAATCGTCTGGCTCGAGATAAAAGAGCACTTTTCAAAATGAGCCCGGATGGCCCTCCATCGTCCCAACAAAGAAATAAACGCGGTCTAAATAAACATTTGAATAACTGGTGTATACTGAATGTTTTTCATGTGTATATTTTGAAAACAAAATGTGTAGCTGAAATATTATTATGATTTTGTTTTTTATTTTTTCATCAAAATAAAATGTTACTTTAAGATTTAAAAAAAAACCCAATGTGCTATGAATTCTGTCATGGATCTGTATATTTTGACCATGAAATCTCCCCCTTCCTCCTCCTCCCAGTATCACTGGAATTTTCATTGGAAAACATCTTCTTCGCATTTGTTATGACAACACTTTACAACTTGATGGTCCGTTCAGTGATTTCAGGGTTCGATTTTTGAATTAGTATGTTTGTGCATGTGCAAGCCTGTTGGTTGTCCAAAGACAGTATCACTCGTGACCTCAAAATATAACAAGGGTAGACCACTGCGAATCACATACTTTCGATTCGAATCGAATCTCGAATCGAATCGAGTTTATAATTCGAAATCGAATCGAACCTCGAATCGAATTATTTATTTATTTATGTTTAAGGTCACATATTTGTGACAGTTTTACGGGTGGAGGAAGCCGGAGTACCCGGAGAGAACCACCGAGCAACGACGAGCAGCTGCCAGATCTCCAACATCGTAACTCCGCACTGCAGCACAGGCAGGGTTAGATTGGTTGAAGACATGCGTACCATCGACGTACTGTACGCCTTAGTACACGGCGTCATCATGCCCCCAAACGGGCAATGGAGATGAAGTGTCTTGCCCAAGGACACAACGCGGTTGCCGCAGGTGGGATTCGAACCGATGACCTCTCGGCTTGCAGCCTGCACCTCTACCAAATGAGCCACCGCGCTCCCCCTCGAATCGAATACAGGCGTCTTGAAGTCCCGACGGATAAAATATTCCAACAACATCATCAAGGCATGCCTTCGTCGAAGGCATGCCTTGATGATGGAGTTGGAATATTACTTGTTGTTCAGAAACAGAAACATGTGCGACAATTCTGCACTGGGCACTGCACGGGGGTAGCCGCTAGCAACGGTGAGCTTATCGTCGATATTGTTTGTGAACTTTCAATTTGCTTTCAGCAGTGGTAGTGACTAGTGAAACTGGAATTAGCATGGATGGTGGCATGGGTACAGATGCTTTTTATGCCAATATAGCGGAAGTTACACTCAGTTTTTATTTTCAACATTATTTATGTACCATTTCTATCTTAGCCATACGTTTTGTGATACGACTAAAATGACTGATACCAAGCTGAATACCGGTAAAAAGATTCGAAGTAAAGCTAATCGGACAACCGATTTCAAATCAAACCGAATACCAACTTAGGATTCAAAATCGAATCGAATCGAATCTGGAAGCTTCGCAGGGTCCTAAACAAGGGGTAGCGTCGTTTCCCTTGAACAAAGCGAAAACCTTTTGAATTCGTCGTTCAAATATGAAAGTTGCTGCCAACTCGACTTGCCTGATGACCCGGTCATGTTCTTAAATATCTGAAGCCAAGATAGCCAAAGAACGTTTTTGTATAACTCACCTCTGTTTACAGCTAACGCGAAAATGAGGTAGAAGACTTCTAGGTTTCACTGGAACCCTATTTTATCAGTCAAAATGTAGATGTGTATACATCGGGTGTTATGTGGCACAACCGTCTTGTTGATGTACTATATACACGTGTTATTAGTAGTATTTCATAATCAAGACATTTAGATAAAATATGTTAGCGTTACATGGATATAGCCTTAAAAGAAAGTTTAGGCAAATCAACATGGCTTTTGTGATCCACATGTTTCATAAATTAGAAATACAACACTAGCGACTAGCGAGGACTAAAATGTGACTTTATTAAGAGCAATATCTCGAGACAGATGGGAACATTCAGGTGGGTGGATACTGACATAGCTTCAATCACATGCATTCTTCACGAGTTCCGGTGTAACCTCAACTACACCCCCACATACGATGCCGTGAAAATGCAGCAACGTGCAAAATTCAGCGTGCCTCATGAAATAAACAATACCAGAATAAGGTACAGGTATCCATCCTATGGTGCAGCCTTGGGAAGGGGGATCCACCCTCACCAATGCGATCGGCATTTAAAACAACTAATTTAATTATATAACACACCACATTTAGTGTAAATTGGCGTTTTATCCTAAAATGTTCAGAATATATATGACTACTTAACCCCAGCACTCTGGTAGTGCAACAACATTTTCTCCAATCACTCTGTTTTTCTCTTGTTTAACTGTGAATCTAACCAATTTTATACTATTATTACCTATTCTACTATATATAAACAGTCTATGACATAATTTTTAGCTTTACACCCCAACCGCTGTGAAAACGCCAACAATGGGATTTCAATAGTTAACATTTACACCTACAGTGGAACTACATCCAAGCTGACCCTTGGTGACCTCGCCTTGAATGCAAACTTGTCTACATTTATCACTCGTCACCTGGTGAAGAATGAAATGAAACCGGCATTTATTTATTACGTTGTTAAATAAGTTTACCTTATGGCATACCAACAATTAACAAACATACGTTATCTTATGTTACAAAACGCACCCATAATTCGAAATAGTATGTTATTATGTTATTTTATGTTATTAAAATGAAAAAAAGCTCCGTAATTTGAGCGTTTCATTTTCTATTTCGTTTCGCTGATAAATTTGCTAGCGGAAGTACCGCCACCGTTGCTCATGTAAACAAAAACAGATTTGCACGTGTGAATATTGATTTATTTTACATTTAAACTCTTATTAATCTGACGATAATGGTATAAATAAAATATACCAATCATTGGTTCAAAGACGTCACATGCAGACTGCATATAATACCATTTACTGCCTGTCAACATCAATATACGCTGACAGCTATGGGTAATCTTCCCTTTGTTAATTGATTATTCAAAATGGCGGCAGCTGATAAACGCTTCAAGTTGAAAGATTGAGTGTTGTAAGCCCATATTTGGTCTGAAGTGCAGGTTAGGCAACTTAAAGGGCTTCATATTCAGTGGATATGTCTCATGTTACCTTCGAAATGAAACTGCATGAATTTGCCTTGTTACAATTTATGGGAGAGTGCCTGTAGGCACTCTCCCATAAATCGTAACAAGGCAAAGACACGTGAACAGATTGTGAGAATTCTCTCATTTAAGTTTGATCGCTGTTGTTATTAGTTCTGTGCATCGATGCAACAGACGGTAAGATATATTCGTTACACAGTTTGTTGGTGGCCTAATATGGTATATATGGTGTCAGTTAATTTCATATTGGACGAGAGCTCTTCGCTCTCGTCCAATATGAAATTAACTGACACCATATATACCATATTAGGCCACCAACAAACTGTGTAACTAATAATATCTCGTTTGACAGCACTCACTGACTGCATTATGCTGCTAAAAACTTTGCCAACTTGACAAAATTGGTATAACAACTCTGGACAGAGTTCAACAATTTCCGGTTGATTACACAAATATATAGCGTACTCAGTCACTGTCAGATACCCGTGCAGGAACCGATAATCCAAAATAGTGAAGACCAGTTAAGAGAATGAGCTGTAGGTCTATATATTGTGTTCACACGTGTCTCAGAGGAATGTTTCTGATACAAACTTTGACATTGTACAGTTACGGAGAAAGTGGTCCCTTACATTCAGGAGAAGTGACTTTCTCGTACTAAATTTGCAAAAAAGGTGCAACTGGCATTTAAGTTGCGTTCAGCGATGGAAATGTTTGCGTAGCGACACAGTTTTCGTTTTTGTCATTTTCAGACACCTTTGAACAGAGTTCGGAAAAACATGGATTGGCGTCGGCAAATTAGGTTATCAGACATCTTTGCAATGAAAAAAGCGGCAATGTTGTTGGTGTCTAACATCCGAAAAAGAAGTTTGAAAAAGTTTAATTGTGCAGGATTGGACTCGAGTAGAAACACGCCAGATAACTCCTGTGCAACTGACAATTTGTTTTTTGGCATCAGTCACCGGAAATATTCTTCCTATTTTTATTGTGAAGATGTCTGGTAACCTAATTTTCCCACAACAATCCAAAATTGTTCCGAACCGTGGCTATAGGGTCTGAGAAATCGACAAAATCGACGGACTTCGTCGCCTCACAGAAAGTAACTTCACCTGCATGTTAGGGATCCATTTCCATGTAACTGTACAAAGTTGTGCCTCAGAAATACGCATCGGAGACACGCTTAAATACAGCATGTACAATTTCCGCACATTCTGTTTACTGGATGCCACCATTTTCGATTGTCGACAGTGGTACTATACGGACCAATTAAAATAAAATTGTCCAAATCAGCCACAATCTTGTGCACAACATTAGGACAATTTTAAGATTCAAGTAGAATGTGGTTCAGGTCCGCCATATTGGTTTGTGTAGTTCAACGTTAAACAATAAAATGGTTTGAAGTTTGCATCTTGGGTTACGTTGTTCAACATTGACATCAAAAATGGTTTGACGCGGACTGTCTTTTCTATACACAAACGAAACATTTATCATTATTTTTTTTATTTTTTAATTAGCTGCAGTTATATTTCAGGAATACTCGCACTTTCGTGGAAAACTTTATTTTTATGTTCCATTGAAAACAAAATTTAAATAGTTTATTTCATTTTTGCGGTGCATGGCACTGAAGAAAACAAAATAAATAAAAAGGAAGCGCCCAAGAGGCGGGTGATTTAAGCTTCCCCGAGTTTGTTGAGTCTCCAAAATCATTTATTAAACTTCAATTTCCAACTTTTAAACAGCGACGGACAAAATCAAACCGTTTACGCTGCGTTTGCTTAAAATTGCAGACATCAACAAAAAATGCGCGACTGTAGTTTAATTGTTCATTCTCCCACATGACACCATTCCAGACTCTTATCTTCAACCATTGTACCAAACTCTCGAGGCAACAAGCAAATTCTCAAACGGGTCTGACATATAATCTGTAACCAATATAGCTCTTCAACACACCATTGTCTGTTTTCAAATTCAATCGGGTGGAACAGTTTAGCAGATCGGAAAAGCGAACCTGACGGCTCGCTTTTCCGACCAGCTGAATTATTCCGGCCGATTGAATTTAAAAACACCATAAGCATTTATTTTCTTTAAATCATCGCAAGAAATGATTTTCAATCGAGACTTGATTTGACCGAAACTGCAGAGACACGAGGATATTCGGACGAAAGAACTGGGTCCACTTTAACCTGCGACGGATACACTCCTGAGAGACAAATGAAACATCCCTGAAGCGCCCGGGCATTTTTGGCGGAGTTCAGGGTAGTTCAGGCGCGTGGGTAGTTCAGGCATGTACCATTTATTTCATAGGAGTGTACTCCGTTGCATGTTAAAGCGAGCCCAGTTCTTCAGTCCGTATTGACTCGTTCCTCTACAAAATTTTGAAGACAATACAATTACTGTTAGACATGATTGTTTACTTAATATATGCATAACGACTCACCACAGCTATAATTGTATGATTACGCCGCGTCATTCCACTAATTGTGTTAATATGTTGATGTTTACAATGTGACCTAAATATTTTTTGATTGAAATATATATGTATATCTTTGTGACTAAAGTACATCCCATTTCATCAATGGTAGCCCGCGCGCAAGCGCCACGAAAAGTGGGTGAAAAGACAGCCCAACAGGCGTGTAATCCCAAGCAGAATTTGACTGTTGATCTGAAAGCTTGGCATTGAACAACACGATAACAATACTGGCGAGTCTCATTTCTAATTACCCATTTTTCTTGGTCTAATAGAGAATCGCGAAAGTAGCACTGGAATATTCTGTGTCGAAGCAAGACACAGAAAATATATTCGCTAGCAGTATTATGAACTGATGCATTGAATTTTAAAGTCATACATCACTTACAGTGGAGCCCACTTAATTGGATACCTATTAACTGAATAACCCTATTAACTGAATATAACTTCCAAACACGAAACCATTTACCATACCTTCAAGACAAATTTTACCTTCCAATTGCATATAGATTATTGAGTAAACATCTCGTTCCCCGAGTTCCAAAGTGTTCTATTTTCCTACTGCCACATAGAACACATTGGAACTCAGGGGACGATCCGTTTAATGAATAACAAATCTCGTAATATGTCAAGAAGTTACCCTGATAATCACCACTGGATTTCCTTTGTTTATACACATATTTGGCACCGGTACATCAAATATAGGCATTTAATCACATATATTTTGGGTGAGAGAGCTCCATGAGCTCTGTCAAACAAGATATAATAGAAAAAATGCTCCGTTTATCTTTAGAACACTAGAAAGTGATCAAAATTCCCGCGAATTGAATACGCATGTTAATAAAATAATTTTCACTGGCAAAGTGGCTATTCAATCAAGAGGGTTTCAGGAACGGTACTATTATCGAAACACCTGACAGGTTTTTTTCTCTTCCAGCTTTTTGTTTTAAAGTAGTGCTATTTTAATTTCCTTTCGTTGCTTTATTTACAGTTGCTATGGATTCAATTTCACAAACCTCGAGGGCACCGGTAAGTACACACAATAATATAAAAATAAGACCTACACCAGCCGTGTTCGGGTTACTGATGTGCCGAGCTGTATAGTTTTTTTTATGCAAATCAGATAATTTGCTCCGGAGATATTAACCCTTTATCCATCAAATTAGACACTCCTCCAATCCATTTCTATATGTACCCATACCTTGTATGGTGTACATAATGTCGGCATCCGTGGTGGCCCTCCGTCATAAGCTTTCTACTAGTTGCGCGTATGGGTACACATCTGACGATTTCATCGGCCTATTTTTCCCATTCTGAAAATGACAGGCCTGCCGTTCTCACTCCTTTCTCTCCTTGCAGCACCCAGAACCGAATTGCTGGAAGCTATCACACATTTCTTTCTTCACAACTTCACTGATCAGCGTGCTAACTCTCTCCTTTGTATTGTACAATATCTTACCTCCTACAAGTATCTGGGAATTTCATTGGTTCAAAGATGTCACATGCAGACTGCATATAAACCATATACTGCTCGTCAACATCAATATACGCTGACAGCTATGGGTAATCTCCCCTTTGTTAATTATTGAAAATGGCGGCAGCCGATAAACGCTTCAAGTTGAAAGATTGAGTGTTGGAAGCCCATATTTGGTCTGAAGTGCAGGTTAGGCAACTTAAAAGGCTTCCTATTCTGTGGATGTGTGTCATGTTACCTTCGCAATGAAACTGTTTGGTTTGTATGAATTTGCCTTCTTGCAATTTATGGGAGAGTGCAGGCACTCTCCCATAAATTGTAACAAGGCAAAGACACGTGAACACATTGTGAGAATTCTCTCATTTAATTTTGATTGCTGTTGTTATTAGTTTTGTGCATCGATACAGCAGTCGGTAGGATATATTCGTTACACAGTTTGTTGGAGGCCTAATATGGTATATATGGTGTCAGTTAATTCCATATATACCATATTAGGCCACCAACAAACTGTGTAAGTAATAATAACCACTTTAGTATATTAGGATAGGCGAAAATTGACTCCAGCGTTGTGTCCTTGGGCAAGGCACTTAACCCCGATTGTCCACATGGGGAACGATGACGCCGTGTAATAAGGCGTACTGCACGTCCATGGTGCACATGTCTTCAACCAATCTGACCCTGTCTATGCTTCAGTACGGAGTTACGATGTTGGGGATCTGGCAGCTGCTCGTTGTTGCTCGGTGGTTCTCTCCGGGTACCCCGGCTTCCTCCACCCGTAAAACTGTCACCGACACGATATGGCCTTGGCTGTTAAAGTGTCGTTAAACCTTAATAAATAAATAAATAAATAAATAAATAAATAAATAAATAAATAAATAAATAAATAAATAAATAAATAACAGTTGTGTTGGTCTGTCGTGAAATAATATTCTTTTCAAAGGGATGTAAAGTTATGTTATTCGTGGTTAGCAGTCATGGATCTATGCAATACACAACTTTGAAACGATATACATTCCTTCACCCAGCGGCGTAGTGGAAGAAGGGGAGGGTGGAGGATATGCGTTTCACAGGGCAGTACTACCGTGACAACATGTTAGCAGCTCATGTGGTGCCATTTGCGCGACGTCACGGCCGTCGATTCATTTTCCAGGATGACAATGCAAGAACACACAGGGCCCGTGTCGCTACAGAGTTCCTCCAGGAGAACGACACTACACTGCCTTGGCCAGACCTTTTACCAATCGAGAAGGCCTGGGATATGCTTGGCAGGCGCCTACGACAACGCCAACAGCCCCCTAACAATCGCTGAAATCATTCACCAGATGTCACAGTGCAATGCCTCAACTGTCTTTTTGATGAAAATATAAATCTATTTCTTCATATATCTCACTTTTATCAAATATCCCCTACTTTTTTGAATAGTATATATCACACACATAGTCGGTCAAACAAATGGAGGTCTATGATACCCGATTCTGGAAGTTGGGGATGCACCATGGCCATTTTGGAATACGATACATGTTAATTAAATAAGAAGTCGACAAGACTACAATCGTGTATATTTTATTTTTTCCAGAAATAAATTTCAAAAAAGTTGTTCAAAAATGTTTTGAACCCTTTACCCAACGCAGACGATATCAAAATTTATTATTTTAAATATAATTTTTTTAAATTTTTTCAAAAAATTTCAACAAAACCATATCACGTGACCCCTCGTTGGAACGAACTCGACGAGCTCGTTCCAACGAGAGGTCACATGATATGGTTTTGTTGAAATTTATTGAAAAATTTTTTTTTTTCAACTGCTGAATTTGCATATTACGCGGGCGGATGCGAGCGATTCGTTGGGTAAAGGGTTAACTATAATTCTGATTGACTGGTATTCCAACTACTTCGTCGAGATCGTACCTTGATGATGTGGTTAGGATATTTTATCAGTCGGTACTTGAGCCATCACCATCGGAACAAATAAAGTTACACCCCCAATCAGTCATCTTCGCGATGCCCTTGTCTTTATCCCGTATTTTGTCTTTTCATCACACAATGCCCAACATATTTACAATGCTTTATGCCCCCGCGAATAGGCGGGGGCATATTGTTTTACACCTGTCCATCCGGGACATATTGTTTTACACCTGTCCGTCCGTCCGTCCGCCCGCCCGCCCGCCCTACCCGCGCCCGCCCGTCCGCCTGCTCGTCCGCATCCAGTGTACATTGTTTGTCCGGCTACCTGCTCTCACAGTTTTCAAGCTAGGACTTTTGTATTTCACAGGATGTTTGTACATATACCCGAGGAGGTGTGCATATTGTCAGAATTATGATTTGCTTCAATATTTCACCAAAATTACAGGTTGCTGAACTCTAACTTGCGGGGGCACCATATGTGTTTTACAGACACCGCACATGTTCGAGAAATCACTGCTTGCTCTTCCACCTCTTGTGTCCATGTATGTGTGCGGGGGGGGGGGGGGGGGGGGGAGGGGGGAGCATCAGTCTAGTTTTGAAGAAGAAGAAATAGTAGATGACAAGGATGAGGAAAGCGAGGACTAATATCCCTGTTGGGCAACTGTGAATCCATTAACTATTTGTCCATATATCCTAAACGTGTTGGCATCAGCATTCCCTAAACGTATTTGAAAATACAGTTTACTAGGGTGAGTGGATCAAACGGCATTTATAAGAGATAGTGTATTAAAAACGGTCTGCCCCTTTGCCTAACCTCTCGAAAAATTCTGCTAAGCAGAGTTCCGTAAGAAGAACCAATGAATCCTTTTATCTAATATTTTACTGCCCAAAGAAAATGCCGGATCCGGTGTCACAGACATCTGGTCTAAAAAGACGGAGACCACCGCCCACGTGCAGTTTTGCCGGAAACATTTGTTGAACGTTTTCACGTGGTGAGTTTTTTTTTGCTGAATAAACCTCATGTGAAGTCGCTCCCAATTATCCGTTAGGTGCATATTTTTAGACATACATGTTTTCAGACATTTTCCAATTTACGGGGAGTGGGAATCCACTTTTAATATAAAGGTACAAACTATAAAGTATCATTCCTGACAGGAATTAGTGCTGGAAAGCTTTATCGCGTGCCACTGGTGCCATTGCCCACGATGCTTGGCATATGTAATGTACGGGACGGGGCACCTTTATGGTCCCGTTCGCACCATCCAGTGTTAACTACACCGCTGGTATGGCCAATCACTGGAATGAATACGCCGAGTTATTTCCGCCAAGGTCCAGAACATGTAACGTAGAGTCAACAGATAGACTTTACCAGTACCCCCCGTTTGTTGACGAGAGGGTGGGAAAACGTCACATTTATTTCCAAAACAATAAACACGTGTGGAGCGATACTGGGAGCCGGCGGTGGAGGTTACCATCAATCGCTTCATATCGTCCCCTGAGTTCCAATGTGTTCTATGTGCCCAATGAAACATAGAACACATTGGAACTCAGGGGACGATATGTCACTCATTTCCTTTCGTGCAACTCATCTATGCAAACGTTTATGGCACAGGTATTGACAATACTTTATTTATATCAGTGCATTTCGAATGTTGAACTTTAAAAATTAGTAGCCCAGTATGACTTTGCAAAACATCGAAGATACGCAACTCGATTCCGGCTATACATGTACAGTCAATGTGTTCTTAACCCTTTACCCAACGTAACGGCCAAAACCGGCCAGCGCTATTCTCAAAAATCGCCAATTAATTTTCAAAATATTTTCATTTTTTGTCTCAAAAACATAGGTTATGACCCCTCGTTGGAACGAGCTCGTCGAGCTCGTTCCAACGAGGGGTCATAACCTATGTTTTTGAGACAAAAAATGAAAAAAATTAGTTATTCAAGAATTTTTTTTGCAAGTGTCGTCTGCTTTTCATGTTAGGTAAAGGGTTAACCTAAAGTGTTGTTTTCAACTCGGATTTGCCGTATTATTAATAATATTACAATTGATTCTTACCACAAAAGTTCATTTCTAACGCAAATTATTATATACCATATACCACATGCCCCCCCCTCCCCCCACCCTGCCCTCACGTGACCTATCATGGCGGATGCTGAACTCCTCTATTGTAATGAGTAACAGATGAACGTACCAAACACAGGGAGTAAGAATCCGTGGGCAATAATATACACTTGCAGGTCGGAGTTGGTATCACACATGTTGTAGTGGCAGTATTATTGACAAAATGGTGATATTGGCTGGCTGATGTCGATAATTCATCATCAGATTTGATTGCAGTACAAAACACATTAGTACAATGCGCCGGTAGACGATATTGATAGTTTGTTTGTGTGTGTGTGTGAGTGTGTGGGTGAACCGTCATTGACATTTTTTCACCTGACAACTCCTACTCAGCGTGGCATTTCTTTCCATTAATTATTCTTTGGCGACATTATATAGTTTTTAAAATATTGTGTGGGATTGTGCGTGGAACATGCTTTTAAAGAAGTCATAAAGTGATCAGATTTTATAAATTAGCTGATCATTCAGAATCAGTCTCACGTGAATCACGTTCGCAGAGCGAGAGAGGATGTTCAGCACAACCGTTTGGACTTTAGAGGAACAGTCTTCGTGTTCTCGTCTCTCCACTGTATGATTCATCAAGGAATAAGGTAAACCTGAAATCCGAGCAACAGATAAGCCGTGTACAAGCGTCTAAACATAGAACTGGATGATAGTGGGCCGAATTCGGCAGGTATGTCGCGGTAAGATATTGAAATGTTATAACTGTGATTCAGTACTCTGGCATGCCTTCTGAATTCGATCCACATTTCACTGGCACTCGTGCGTACTTTCCTAATATAATGTCAAAGTTCACCCCATTTCACAGAACATTTTCGAATTAAAATAAAAAAATTTTTTTTGAAAATTTCTCGCATCGGTTAGAACGCTGTCATTTCTAAACACCAACCTCAATTTCTGTGTTATAAGTGAGTGACGCGATCTGAAAAGTCGTAACATTGATATTTAATATCATTTTTTAACCTTGACCTAGCATAGGGGCTAAAGCCGGTCAGTGCGATTCAAATTTTATTTGAAATCGAAATTCAAATTTTTTTATCTTGCCTCAAACATAGCTTATACCACTCAATGGGACGTGCTCGTTGAGCACGTTCTGAGGTACCATAAGCTATGTTCTTGAGACTAAAAATTAATATTTTGAGTTATTCAAGCCATTTTTTGCCAGCATCTTTGCTTTTCGAGGAAAGTTAGATAAAGGGTTCAATTCCAAGGGTTTTAGTACCTCTGATAAGCGGATATCACAGGGAGAAGCGCTCTGTGTATTTATCTGTTTTTTGGGGACTACAGAATCTAGTCAAAATGTTACCAAACTATCATTTTCGCGACTTATCAGCGTTGGAATATATCACAGCTGATATCATGCCCCTACAATGCAGTGGATAAATTAAGATTCGAAAAGTTCTTTTCGAAGTGTAACGCCCATAATTGGAAAGCCTGCTTTTCACAAACAAATGCCGTTTATTTTTTTTATTTTTCAAATTTTTATTCAAAAACCTACTTCATGACCCCTCATTGGAAGAAGCTCATCGAGCGCGTTTCAATGAAGAGTCATAAGGTTTGCTTTTTAGGCAAAAATGGATTTTTTTGTGAAATAATTTTGTTGGCAATTATCATCTGCTATCTGTGTAAAATGAAGATTTAAACTCTATTTTACAAACGTTTGCAAGGGGTTAAATTTATTTATTTATTTATTTATTTATTTATTTATTTATTTATTTATTGGTGTTTGAAGTCATATTTCTACACAGTGGCTAATCGCGACAACAAAGAGATAGAGTCAAGTTTTGTCAATTGTTTATACCTATGCTGGCCATTTTAGAGGACTTGCACTCCCAGGACTGGTGATAGGTTCATATTTTACCAGTAAAACGGAGCTTGTTTATCACAGTAAACAAACACTGCTTCACTTCCCGGGGTTCCCACTGTGGCAAGGGTTCAACTAAACGTTGCAATAAGGTACCGAGGTAAGTAGAGTTTATACTATCCTGAACCCTGACAGATAATAACTAACTAGTTTGGGAGCCATGACCAATAGAGATGGGTGATATTGAAATTTTCAGTTCGGCATCGGTTCCGGTATTCTTAGGGGGTATAAAGAGCCAACGAGCCCAACATTCTTTTGCTCACACAAATCATATCTGGATGGGTAAAGATCAATCTAAGAAACAAAAGTATTGCCCTTGGGGTTATGTATACTGTGCGGTGGGGGGAAGCAAACCCAAGTGGAATGATTGGATATACTCAACACTAAGGTCCAATATCACAGAACTAGAAAACAGGGGGCTCGGTATAATTTTGATGGGTAACTTTAAAGGACACATAGGTGATAAGGAAGAAGGTATAGAGGGCGGGGACAAGAAAGTCAACAGGAATGGGAGGAAGCTGTTGAACTTCACAAATGAGCTCGGTCTGAAGATTCTGAACAGGGACGCCATGTGTAAGGGGAAATGGACCTGGTAGAGGAATGACAGAAAATCAATAATCGACTATATTCTCACAGATATTATTTTATGGAGGGAGGTGATGGAGGCAGACGTGGATGGTGAAGGTAAACGGGAATTGGATAGTGGTCACAACTTGATTACAGTGACGATCAGGGCCAAAAACCTAGTAAGAAGCAAAGGAAGCTTTAAGGAGATTTGGGAACTCAAAAAGGATGCTGACTAGGCGAACTTCGAAGAAATATTGATGAAACCAAAGCTTGCAACCGTACACAAGGGGGGGGGGGGGGGGGGCAGTGCCCAGAAAATGGCCGACACCATAATTGCGAGCCTAGTGGAGACAGGGAAGGAAAGTGTAGGAAAGATTTGGGTGCCAACACGGGAACTTGGGACGAAATAAAGTAAATAAGATTAAAGACGATAATCGGAGAGGGCGAAATAGCAGTCTTGTTACGACGATATGAATGACAGGGGGGTCGAGTTCGAACGTATTTTGGAAATGGGTGGATAAGCGCAACAAAGGAAGTAACCCACAGAGTATTAAAGTAGATGGCAGAGATACAGACGATCAAGATGATCAAATCGCATTAGAAGTAGTCCAGCACTGGGAAAAGTTAAACGATAAGCGATGGGGGATGGAGGACCCACTGGAGTGTCCGAACCAGGTCGAGGAAAATCTATCGAACTTCGTGTGTAGCGAAATCAAAACCGAGGCGGTGCGAAAGGTGATCTCAAAATTAAAGAATGGAGCAGCGGGAGGGGTGGACGAAATTCCTAACAAGTTTATCAAAAAAGAGGGAGAGGAACTCTGTGAAAGCCTAACTGCCCTGTTCAATTTTGCCATAGAAAAACAAGAGATCCCGAAAGAGTGGAGAGAAAGCCAAGTGACATTTATTCACAAAAAGGGGAAAAGGACGTTTTGGATAATTATCGAGGAATCTCTGTCACCAGTGAAATTGGAAAAGTTTTCTGTCAAGTCCTGTAAGGGAGATTAGAGGAGGTGATTGAAGAGAAGGGTTTTTTGGGAGAGATTCAAAATGGCTTCAGGAAGGGAAGGAGAGTCACTGAGCATTTTTTCACGCTATCCCAAATGATAGAATTCGCGAAAAGCAAAAAAGAAAAAGATGTTTGTGGCCTTTTTGGATGTTAAAAAGGCATACGATAGAGTATGGAAGGCGGGTATGTGGCGAACGCTTGAAGCTTTGGGCATGGGAGGCGAGTTTGTTGGGATTCTGAAAGCATTATATAAAGATGTACAGAGTGAACTTAGCCTGGGTAACATAACAACAAAACATGTGCCTACGGAGATAGGCCTAAAACAGGGGTGTATCCTTTCGCCAATTCTTTTTGCATTGTACATCAAATGTTTAGGAGATGAACTCCTGCATAGCGATGAGGGGATAGCAGTTGGGGACATGAAGATCCCAGGGCTATTTTTTTGCAGACGATATTGTGCTAGTGTCCGAAAGCGAAGTGAGACTATCGAAAATGCTGGGAATTATTGGGAAATGTGGAAAGAAATGGAGACTCGAACTAAATGAAAGCAAGAGCAAAGTTATAACAGTGGGCCGCAAAGTGGACCCCACTCGAAGGTGGAGAGTGGGGGAGTTCTGTATTCCGGAAGGTAGCAGCAAACTTCTTAGTGTAGGAGAGACAGGTGACTACGAGTATTTGGGAGGTAAATATAAACATCACAGGAAGAGGTATCTACCGAAACCACACAAATATATTGATTCTGAAGGGGAGGCGAATCCTTAACCAAATGAAACTGATAGTGGGAAACAGTTTCAATAACGTTTTCGTGGGGAACACAATTTGGGAAATGGTGGGTCTGCCAAGTTTTACATATGGTACAGAAGTGGTACCCCTAAACCGAACGGCTGTAACGATCTTGGAAACCCTGCAGAACGATGCAGGCCGATTGATAACTGGGTCGAGTAATGACGCAGCACTAGAAGCAATCAGGGGAGAGCTTGGGTGGATGAGGATCAAGGACAGGATGGACTCGGTTATCTTATTTGGTACATCTCCCCTCCAGCCGATGGTGTAAAGTAATATTCCAGAGTATTTTCAACTCAAATACAAAGACAGGGTGGATGGTCCAAGCGAGGGAGCTAATAGAGAACTACTTATTGGAGATCTCGGACCAAGACATAGGGGCAAACCAGGGTAAAATAAAAAAAAATCGTCAGAGAAAGGGTCATGGAGGATGGTAACCTTAACTGGCGAGAGAGAGTCAGATCAAAGAGGTCTATGGGTGTCCTATGTGATAAAGAGAATCCTGGTTTTGAAGAGTACCTTGATGGCACCTTTGGGGGTCACTTTTGTTCAAGCTAAGGTCGCGGTCCCTGGAGCTAGGGGAAAATTTGGAAAAAAACTGTGAAAAGGAGTGTCAGATGTGTAATTCAGGCGTGTTGGAGACCCTGGAACACTTTCTACTAGAATGCCCAAAATACCAGTCTAAAAGAATAAGATTCACTGGGAGTATAATGTGAACGTGGGATGGGAGATTGAAGGACATGTGGTTAGTGAGAGACTCAAAGGAGGGGTTTAGTATGCTAATCGGAGACATTGGGAAGAATAGGGCAAGGGATGTTATCAAGCAGTTCGTCTCCGGGTGTTGGGAGGAGAGAAGAAGCGTGGGAATAGGGAGGCAGTTGGGAGTACAGGGGTAACCAAGGCCTTCTCACCCGAGAAGCTCGACAAATCAGCGACCGGCCAAAGGTTTGTTATTATAACTAGTTAGAGAGCCTTGGCCAACAGATGTGGGTGATATTGAAATTTTCAGTTCGGCATCGGTTCCGGTATTCTAAGGGGGTATAAAGGGTCAACGAGCCCAACATTCTTTTGCCAACACAAATCATATCTACAGGAATTTAGTGATTTGTTCCAAACACACCTTAACCTTTAAAGTCATATTTTAGGCTTTTGCAATCTCAGAGCATGTGCTCTTAACATGCCGTCATTACGAGGTCCTGTTTAGAATAGACAAATCACCTGGACAGTACATTCTAGTCAAGTCTTTAACAGGCAGCCAAGACGTGACCAGAAATTACCACTGAGCAACCGGACATGTGCAGGGTGTAGTCTAGTAGGATTTTAGGACAATTGTCCAGGCCCTAGAGTGTTAACAAAACTGAAAAGCAAATCAGTCACGTCTTTCGTGTTAATGACCACTTCAGCTGCTACCAGTTCTCAACAAGGCCTTATAAATAACGAATGTAGGAAAAATTGAAAATACAGACGGTTTCTATTTTCGAAGCTTGGTTCGGTTTGATTTTTCGGTATCCCTCATATGATCTCGGTATCGATTTGGTTTTTCGATATATTGCCGATCTCAAATCACCAACTGTATTCGTCATTGAACAGACGTTCAAAAAAGTTAACTCCCTTTAATTTAGTAACCCTCTCTGAGAATTTAACAATAAGGTAATAGTTGAGCGGCCAAAAAATTGCTAAATTTTATTCGCGTTTGGATTTATATGGACACATGTCAGGGAAATCATTCTCCCCATTCCCAAATTTTAACACCAATTCTTTAAAATGTTCCTTGAAAGCTCTCACCTGGAGCTTCCCCCAATTCCACATTTGAAACCTGTATTATCAATGAAGATATTTATGGTCAATCTTTCTTGTTGTTTTCCTTCCCCTTACACCGGGCGTTCAGTAAGGACTAGAAACCTTTGTTGTAAATAACCAGGCCCGAAAATAAGCAGTCTGACATTTGAAAAATGAGGTCCCCAGAGGGTGAATTTGATGATGCTGTTATAGAATTGATCTATAATTGTGGAAACTCACCATAAAATACAAGTTGTCAAATCCCAAAACCAGACGTCTTGACAATTCGCCGTCCAACAGGTGAGTACATCAATTATCACGGACGGAAAAATCACATCAGGTCTGTTCCAGTTCCAGTGGAGTACTCCGAGTACCAGACAAAACGTCCAACACAACAGGTTGTAACTAACTTTTCTGACATAATTATTGGTGTTCACCACATTCCTCCCCGTTCCATTAGGACAGCGACATTACTTGATTTTGGTTAGGAGTTAATTGTGCAAGAAATGCAAAACATATGTGGATTTTTCCAAAACCAACAACCAACACCAATAAAAATAGACAGTTACGCCAATTAACCAAGTTGGTCAACCACAAATTATTTTTTTACAAGACGATTGTTTTGACAAATGATCAAAAGTAAGAACTTTTGACCCAGGAAGGAGGCATTTTACCTCAAGCAGTGGTCATGTCAGAAATTTTTAATGTATTTTTTACAAACTGGCGTAACTGTTAAGTACCCGAAAGTACACTGGTTTTACTTTTTTTTCTTTTTTTTTAACAAACAAAGCCCTGGACTGACAAAGCTTTCTTATGAAGCAAACACAAATTTACTATTTATAAAATAGTTTATAATGTTCATGTTTTATTCAAACAGTTCTGTGCTAAAGTGTAAACATCATATGAACATTTTATCAAAATGTACCAGAAGATTCAAAAGTATGGAACTTTTGAACACCTGATAATAAATCGAAGAGATGTGTCGAGATCCAAAAGTAGAGGACTTTTGAATATTCAACACAAATGAATGAATAATCTGTCATTTTACAGTATTTACAATTTCTACAAATTTACATTCCTGGCAATATTTGTTTAACCTCTAGCACAGATCTATGCCATATAGATGGCAAGCATTTTGGTTTGCTAATGAAACCAAAACTGTTTTTGGAACATTCTTTATGTAGCTGATGCGGTCAATTACCGGCATCAACATCCAGGGTGTGTTGATAGGGCAATGGCGAAGAGGTGAAAGATATGGGGCATCTGATTCCAAAAGAATCTTTTCTACAGGTAACCCCGAAATAGCTTCCAAAGTAGCATTATCCCTGAAAATGCTACCAGTAAAACCGAACTTGCAGTTTGGCAACTTTTGTTGCCAAGCGGCAAGCTCATCCATGTTTCCCATGAAACAATGCCTATGCACTTTTAAATTCTGCAATTTCAAATCTTCAAAAACTTGAAGAACACGTTTTGCCGCTTCGCCATTACCATCATCCCTACAGTGGATGACAACAGTTTTACTGTACTTTTTAGCCAAGGGGAGTACTTCACGCAAGAACTTTTCTTGCGACACAATTTTACTTTTCGTACATGCCACTACATTGTTACAACGGGGTCTACATTTACAAGTGGTGGTCATGTCTATACCAACTTTCCCTAAGCCTACACAATCAGGGAGTCTCATATAAGACTCAATCTGTGTTGAATAGCGATCTACTGATCGTGCTGTAATCATGTGAGGGTGTAGACCAAAGGTTAAATATACACGATTATCTCCATCTTTCTGTTTCTGCCAGAACTTCCAGTGTTCAGGAAACACGTAATTTGCGACAGCACCAATGAGTGATAAACAATTTGACTCTTGGGTCATCAACTCAACATCCTTCAGTGATTTTCCTCCAGATTTTTTAAGTAACTGGTCCAGATGAAAGTGGCTATCAATGATAGTAATTTTTCCTTCATCGGTTAATATCTCAGGTATTGGAGGTGTTTCCATTCCATTGAACAGAAAAGAGCTTTCTAAGGCTTTGACTTCCTCTTGTTGTCTATCATTCAATTTCAGCAGTTATAATTCTCCAGTGAATCAAAGCAATCACTGAATTTGGAGGCGATATAATAAACTCTGATGGCTTCTCTAACTTTTGCTGAGTGCAGTACTGTTCCATCAAACCTTTCTCTTCTACTGTAAAAAGCACTAAAGACTTTTCAGATGGAAACATACTGTTGTTTACAGTGTAATGTAAGCGATCTTGTAAAGATGGCAGATTAAAAACTTCTCTGAAATAATGAAGCAGACCGTTAACCATTAAAATCCATTGTTTCAATGCATCATCATTGAAACCAGCTCCATTTGGATGATCTACACTCTCCACATGTCTTCTTTTTAAGAAGCAGTTTATTCCCTCTTGCTTCTTGCAGATCCAACAAGCTGTTTTAGCAGCTACATACCAGGGTAAATGGAAAGTAATACAGTGTCTCTTAAGATTTCTCTCCTTAACATTGCAAATAGGGCAAGATCTATGAGTTGTCCCTGCTTTCTTCATCTCTACCACTCGTGTATCTTGAGGGCTTTTTTTAACAGCACTTTTATCAGGAATGTCTTCATCAGACGTTGCTTCATCAAGGATAACGAAATCATTAAAATCAAATTCAGCTTCACTGTCTGAAATATTAGTTTCCTCAATGACAACAAATTCTTCATTGCCCTCTTCAAGTCCTGTCTCATCATAATCTGGGATGAATAATGCTTCGTTGCACTCTTCCATCTAAAATTAAAGATAAAGGTATACCTAAGTAGGAGCCACTATATACGTGTGCTTTGTTAGTCTGGAACAATAGTGCAGTTCGTGCTCTGAAAGTGGCATGCTTCTGTTGTCTTATTTACGATAATCTTTGAATCTAACAGGGACTCTGACTTTCCTTCCCCCACGTGTTAAGATGGGTTCTTCGAATAATCTTGGTAATACTCCTCCTTCTATACTTTTTAGTGTGTGATCTTCTGTTGCATTTTTCAACTCAGTACGGACCGAGTCATGCAACTGTGTATTATCTGTTGTAGGAAGATCAACCATATTGGACTCTTCTGTTTCTGAAGCTTCATCTGTTGTTTCAGACAGGTGATTTTTCTCATTACCCATTCAGTAAACTGTGGCGCATTCTTTTCAACCACAATGGGAGAACAGCATCCCTGCAGATTTTTAATCGATCATGATGCAACATGAAAGTTCCTTTCCTGTCTCTCACTTGGTACAAAGGAGGCTTGCTACTTATCACCAAATAAGGTCCACACCAGGGAGCCTTCAACTTTCTACTGTGTCCTACTTTTGTTGACATATCAGCTTTGTATACAACATCACCTGGATCATACAATGTCTCACTGGCTCTAAGGTCATAATCTTTCTTCTGACGTAACTGAGCCTGTCCCAAATTCTTTCTTGCCAAATGATGAATTCTAGGAAGAGTCTCATTTAGGTGTGTAATCCATGCTGCTGCATCATATTACTGATGATTCATGTCATATAAACCATACAACAGATCCACTGGCTGTATTACTTCCCTTCCAAGCATCAATTGGTTGGGTGTAAACCCAGTTTGTTGATGTACAGTGGAATGTAATGCCATTGCTAAAAGAGGGAGGTCTCTGTCCCATTCTTCATTATGCCCTTCAATATAGCATCGAATCATTTGCAGAACTGTTCTGTTATACCTTTCTACTTGTCCATTAGAAGATGGATGGTAAGGAGTTGTCCTCGTCTTGGCGATCTGTAACTGTTCACAAAGTGATTTAAAAAGATTGCTCTCAAAGTTCCTACCTTGATCTGTATGAACTTCAAGTGGGCATCCAAATGTGGTAATAAAATGCAAAATAAATTTTGTGGCAATTTTTTCAGCTGTCTGGTCTGGAATTGCTGCTATTTCAACCCACTTTGAGAACTGATCAATCATCATTAAAACATACATATTTCCACTACTACTTGTGGTAAAAGGTCCAAGTACATCCAAGTGCACCCTCTCCATTGGAAATCCAGCATGGTGGGATTTAAGATGTGCTCGTGGAGTGACATTGGGCTTCTTCTGAATGTTGCAGATTTTGCAAGACTGTACATATGCTTTGCAATCCGTGGACATGTTGTACCACTTGAATGACTTTTTCAGTCGCTGCAATGTCTTAGTTTGTCCCAAATGTCCAGCAGGTTTAACATTATGGCAGTAATACAAAACTTCTTGTTTCAAAGATTCTGGAACCAGAAGTACAAATTCTCTGTCCAGTTGATGTTCCCATCTGTAAACAAGCACTCCATTCTGAAACTGTAGTTGGGAACGACACAACCATAATGCTTTTACACCAGGACTACTCAGATATAATTCTTGTTTTTGAGGAGAAATATCATTCTCTAACCAATATATAATTTTATTCAAATCTCTATCTTGCTTCTGTAGGTCTTGAATTTCCTGACTAGTATAAGGTGTGAGCCAGGATACTCTGCAAATACTTAAAGTATTCTCATCAATTCCATCAGTACTTGATGTAGGTTCATCAATGACTTGATTATCTTGAGGAATCTGTTTGACAGCCAGAGGAACCACATCATCGACATCTTCTGTAAACCTCTCCCATTGTTGATGAGCTCTTTTGCAGTAGTGACATCCACCACAAGGCAGATTTTCTGGTTTGCTTCCAGCATTATAACAATTACATTCTGGGAAACTGTCTGGAATTCGTGACAAACTATCAGCATTGCTGTGTTGTTTCCCAGGACGATGAATGATTTTCATGTCATACTGTGAGACTTCCGCTATCCATCGTGCCAATTGCCCTTCTACATTCTTAAAGCGCATCATCCACACAAGACTATTATGATCTGTGCGAACAATAAATGGTCTTCCAAGCAAATAATGACGATAATGTCATTGGGGTTTCCCCGCGTGGGTTCGTATCCCATCCTCGTCGCCAAATGTTATAGAATTGATCTGTAATTGTGGAAACTCACCATAAAATACAAGTTGTCAAATCCCAAAACCATGTTTGTTTGTTTGTTTGTTGGTGGTTAACGTCACATATTTATGCACAATGGCTAATCGTGACACAACATGGCGATGAAGTCAAGGATAGTCAATCGTTGATCAACATGTTGCCCATGTTAGAGGACTTTCACCCCAAGCATTGGTGACTGGGTCCTATTTTACTAGTAAAGCGGAACTGGTTTACCGCAGTAAACAAGTGCTGCTTACTTCCCAATCCCAAAACCAGACGTCTTGACAATTCGCCGTCCAACAGGTGAGTACATCAATTATCACGGACGGAAAAATCACATCAGGTCTGTTCCAGTTCCAGTGGAGTACTCCGAGTACCAGACAAAACGTCCAACTCAACAGGTTGTAACTAACTTTTCTGACATAATTATTGGTGTTCACCACAATGCTATCCCATACACTGGGCCAATTTATCCTCTGGGTACCTCTTTCTGTTTAGTTTTGAGACCCTGAATCAGAATGAGGTTCACAGAGGGTAAATTTAGTGATGCTACCCTGCTGTGCAGGGTAGTATCACTAAATTCACCCTCTGGGAACCTCATTTTGCAGAAGACAGTCTGCTGATTTTCTGGCTTGTAAATAACACAAGTTTGGGAAAGGTGAGAGACACGACCCATGGGTATTTTTCTCATTATATTAAAGCCGACTTTTATCTCACTACAAAGATTTATCGAGCTTCAAAACAGGAATTTTGTGTTTTTATCTGAACGAGTTCATATAAATTATGTATATTGTAACTCCAGCATACAAGCGCATATTTAATAACAATTTGTTTGTGGCATTATTATAAGAACATTACAAGCTTTAAATTGGCGTTTGTGAAACACCCAAAACTTGGAAAGGTATGTAAAATATGAAAAGAAAACAAAAACACACTACTCACAAGGAGGGTGCAATAATCAAAATATGAACTTATATCAATATCACGCATCAGCATCTAAACCATTAACTCTTTGCGTGCTGCTGGCAGATACTCCTGCCCAGCCAGGGTTTCTCTTGTCATTGAAATAAGTACAAGTTGGACACATTTAATCGTATTTGCCCCGTGTAAATTGAATAGATTTTTTCACCAATGATTTCTTGCCTTACATTTAGATTAATGTTTCTTTCACCAAACCCAATCATGGCTGCTTTACAGCTGCCATGACTAGATTTGATGAAAAATTTCTAGCAAATACTCATCAGATTAGGAGTTAAAACCATTCAACTGTTGCCACAGCAGGCAGTTACAACGTCAAGTGTCTTCAAATCAGAATGTTGAACATTTCGCGGCTTAATATTTTATCAAGAGATCGGGAAAGTTAAATTTTTATTGAGGTTTAACAACACTTTTGATAGCCAGGGTCACCTCGTGTCGGACACTTTTATAGAGAGGGGGAAGCCAGCGTTCTCGGAGAGAACCACTGAGCAGCGGCGTGCAACTGACAGACTCATCAACATACTTATGTCGCACTTCGGAGTTAATATCGGTTTCCTGTTCGAAACTTATATTGTCAAAGAAGATATTTATGGTCAACCTTTCTTGCTATTTTCCTACCCCTTTCACCAGGCGTTTAATAAGGACAAGAAACCCTTGTTGTAAATAACACAAGTTGGGGAAAGGTACTGAGGAATCACCTGTCTTACCTGGGTATTTCATTTCTTTTATCTTCCCTAATTTCTCTTCACTAGAGATCTCGTTTCCGATATCTCTTTCTTGGTCTTTTCTTTAGTAGCAACTCTTTCCATTAATCTAACTATGCCTTTCAGCCTAAGTTGATACATTATATGACCTACTCGCCATATATATATATACACTAATGTTCAATTTGTCTCATGGAGACAGCTTACATAAGCATTCATGCTTGCTGCTGAATCCATTTTCATTGATTATACTGTTTTTCATGTTGATTATTACGTTATTACACTATGATGTATCAGTTTAACTTTGAAATAAAATATTGTTTACCCTTTGAACTCTAGTGGTATCTTCCATGCCAGTTCAACAGCAGCAATTAGAAGAGTCCACATTCATTATTTGGGGTAGACCAATCAATATTTTCAACGTGCAGCCACGGGGCTGCACGCTGGAAATATTGATTGGTCTACCCCACATATTTACTGAACAGCCATCCTATTTAATGACGTTATGGTGTATCACGTTTCTCGCCGGAAAAGTTAGGGTTCAAAGGGTTAAACTAATTAATATCGGTTGAAGGCAAATGCACCATTGGCGCGCTGTACGCCTTGGTACACAGCGCCACAGTGTCCCTACGTGGGTAATCCGGGGTAAGTGTCTTGCTTAAGGACACAAAGCAGTTACCGCTGGCCAGGATGGAACCGTGGACCATTTGGTTTGAGGTCCAATCCTCCAGCCACGAAGTCACCGCGCTCCCTGGGAAGTTCAATGCAGCTGCATACCGAAAGAACCAGTGTTTTCTTGAATCTGAGAGTGAACTTTGAAATGGAAATGAAAGTAAATCAAGTTTCTGGCATCTTGGAATTTTGAGACAAATATTTCATCGCCATCGTGTGTTCGTGTGCAAAAATGCTGTATGAGAATCTCGCTCTTATTAATCGTCTTTGAGGTATCGCTGAACTAATAATTTGAATTAGAGTTACCTGCCTTGAAATGTTGCAGTCTCTAAAAATAAACAGCCTTGGGAAAATATATTGTTTCAATAAACGTTTGAAACATTCTGTTGACATCTTACATTATTGTTGAATATTCCTGATAAAAAAGAGGGTGATTTGATGGTTTTGGACTTAAAAAATACAATTTACTTTTTGTGTGTTTTTGTAGGGAATTCCCAGAAAAATATGTGTACGTGGCCGGTACTTCCCTTCGTGTCATTTGTACTCTCTTAACTGTTGCATGACCTGGCATGACCCCATTCGGGTCAGAAAAAGTTGTCTGAAGGTCTAAACTTGACAAAGATAAAAAAATTAAAGTGATGCGATCATATTTTTTCGCATGAACGTTATAATGGTAGCCAATGGGTAAAAAGAATTAGTTCTTTGATACCTTAAGGAAAACAGTACTGAGATTACAAATGTGATCTTTTTTGCAATCAGGGGCCAATACTATAAAACTTTTACAATTGTATTTTCCCGAATTGTATTTTTTACAAGTGAATATAAATGACACAAATGAATCATTAGCATTTCAAAAGATGTGCAATTTGCCAACTGGCAAATTGCCACATCTTTGAAAATGCTAATGTCCATTTCAACTGTTATAGCCATGAATAAAAAAATACAACTTTTACAGTTGTATTTTTCAGAATTGTATTATTCTGAAAAATACAGCTGTAAAAGTTTTATAGTATTAGCCCCAGATTGCTATTCGAGCGCCACGCAGTCACACCAATGAGTCGAGATTTCTCAAGGAAATAGTGCGAAATCAAGACTGCATCATGAAAACAGATAAAGCATTCAATGTTTCTGCATTTCTGTTTCTATCGCTGAGAGTCTAAGGCGTTATGGCGAGGGAAGCTGCATGGAATTTCGACCAGATGGCGATCCAATTGCTGTACGGTCGAAATTCTCTGTCCGCTTTTGTGATCACAGTATCTCAACTCGGTGAGATGTATTCTTAGAAACAAGTGCTCCACTCCGATATAGTGTGTGTGTGGGGGGGGGGGGGGGGGGGGGGGGAGGGGGGCGGTGGATAAGTAGTTACGGCATTGAACTTCAAACCGAAAGGCACACGGTTCGACCTACACCAGGAGTAATTGCGTTGTGTCCTTGGGCAAGACACTTAATCCCGATTGCCTACGTGGGGGCTCGGTGGTGCTGTGTAGAAAGGCATACTGAACGTCGATGTGCACTTGTCTTCAGCCAGTGCTAACCCTGATTCTGCGGAGTAAGTACACTGAGGAGTCTGACAGTTGCTCGCCGTTGCTCGGTGTTTCTCTCCGGGTACTCCGGCTTCCTCCACCCGTAAAACATTCCGGCACGAGGTGACCCTAGCTGTGGAAAGTGTCGTTAAACCCCAATACGAACCAAACAAGCAAATTCAGTGAATTCATGTCCCCCCCCCCCCCCCCTGGGCAGCAGTTTCAAGGGGAATTAATGCATCCAGTGGAATATAGTTGAGTTGCAAGTGGAAGTTATTTAGAAGAGAGAGAACAGACAGTGCTTCAGACAGTGCTTATCAGATATATTTTCACGGAGGTCAAAACCAAATTTAAGCAACCTAATTAAATATGCGCGGAAAATGCCCATGTTCGAACTGGGACCCACAATTGATGAAAGTGATCTACTACCCAAATTTCATCGAAATCGACTGACTGTAAGGAAAATTAGAGTCTGGAAACGAAAAACACGGAAGGTGTGCATTTACTGTGTATTAGTAGTAGCACTGAATAAATCAAAGTTTCCCTAATTTGCATAATTTTTGCACGAAAACAAAACCCGTATTATATGTGATGTATTGCATGTTACTAAACATTTACACAAAAATTTATGCAAATCCGAACATTCATATAGAAGTTCTGTACAAAAAACTGATTACACCCAATTTCGGAACAAAATGGCCGCTGGCTGCCATCTTGAATTTTGGACCAAACCCCAAAACACATATTCTGGTCTCACAAGGATAACAAAGATACCCAAGAAGTTTCGCGAAGATCGGTTCATAAATACGGCTTTTAGTCCGAGGTGCGTTGACGCACGGGGCAGACGGACAGGCAGACGGACGGATTTTCGGTACAAATTTCCCACATTCGAACTTTACCTAGGTATTGATAAAAGTAATCCATATATGAAATTTCATCGAAATCGGTTGATTTTAAGAAAAGTTAGAGTCTGGAAACCGTCAGCCAATCAAATTTTAGCAACCCAATTAAATGCCCATATTCGAACTTGGACCCACAATTGATGAAAGTGATCTACTACCCAAATTTCATCGAAATCCGGTCACTGTACGGAAAGTTAGAGTCTGGAAAACGAAAAACACGGAAGGACGGAAGGATGGAAGGACGGAATTTAATAATGTTTTTTTTTTCAAAAAGCGGGAGACAAAAAAAACAAACATCTGATACAGCATTTTTGTACATAAACACACTGGCAATAATATATGTTACATGTATATTTGCATAAAGATATGAAAATTTGATATTTGTTTTTTACTTTATCGCAACACTCGCATCACATTTAGTGTGTAAATGGCAAAAGTGTGTCGCCCAATGACACCATCAGAGGTGTCGCGAAGATGGCTGAGGGGGCGGGGTGTAAGCGCAATTTGTCCCAACTGTAACGACTCATGCCCCGACTGAAGAAATATATTAACAACATCATCAAGGCATGCTTTCTTCGAAAGCATGTCTTGATGATGTAGTTGGAATATTTTTCAGTCGTCACTTGAGTTATCAGAGTCGGAACAAATTAGATCACGCACCAGTCGGTCATCTTCGCGGCGCCCCTGCCTTTTACCCTGCATTTCGTCTTCTCATCACACAATGCCCAGTGTATTTACTAAATGTTTTCAAGAAGAAATGGTAGATGACAAGCAAGAGAAACATGAAGACTATCCTCGTTGAGCAACAGTGAATCCATTAACTATTTGTCCACATATCCAAACTTGTTGGTAAATATGGCTTCCGCCCATCAGCATTT
Source organism: Pictodentalium vernedei (assembly GCA_031216915.1). Classification (NCBI taxonomy): domain Eukaryota; kingdom Metazoa; phylum Mollusca; class Scaphopoda; order Dentaliida; family Dentaliidae; genus Pictodentalium; species Pictodentalium vernedei. The sequence goes on from CM062291.1 coordinate 271,010,296, forward strand.
CCTAAACGTATTTGAAAATACAGTTTACCGGGGTGAGTGGATGGCTTCTTTCGACATTATCAAAGGGCATTAATAGGAGATAATGTATTAAGAATAGTCTGCTCTTTTGTCTAACTACTCCAAGAATTTTGATAAACAGAGTACAGAAAGGTGACCCAATAATCGTTTTTAAAAATAAACAAACTTTTACTGCCCAAACAGAAAGTCGGATCAGTGGCAAAGACATCAGGTTGAGTAACAAGTGGACGACCGCCCCACTCTCAATTTTCTCGGGAACCTTGGTGGGTGTTGTCATTTTTTGCCCAATCATCACAGGCCTTCATATTATCTTACGCCAATGGGATCTCCTGTTAGATTTGTTTGCTTATTGGGATGCAACAACATTTTCAACAGGATCTCAGAATCACCAACTTACTAACCCGGCACAGAGTTCGCAGCGACTGAAGGGAAATGCGTAGACGTGCAGTTCACATTAGTACATTAGCATCACCCTGCACACCCCTCCCCCACGGGAGCAATGCGGGACAAAAAGTATTTCACAAGGACACCTCACAGATAGCGCGGGTTAGAATCAAACCATCAATCCGTATATTTTTAAGTCCAGTGCTCTAAGCGGCGAGCAACTATGCTACCCTTCCCCTAGGTTTATCAAGCTGGGCCAATACTATAAAACGTTTACAATTGTATTTTCTAGAATTGTATTTTCTACATGTGAATATAAATAACTGAAATGAATAATTAGCATTTCAAACGACGTGGCAGTTTACCAGTAGGTAAATTGCCACGTCTTTTGAAATGCTAATCACCCATTTCAATTGATTATTTCAGACACAAAAATACAATTCTGAAAAGTACAATTGTAAAAGTGATATCGTATTGGCCCCTGGTGGTATATTTTTTGTGACAAGCTGCTGGACAGTGGTTATTTTATATTGGGAAAGTTTTATGGATGGAGCAGTTGAACAGTTAATCGAGTCTGTCAATTGATCGTCGCTTCTCAATTAACTACAAAATTCTATCTAAATCACCCAGCGTTCATTCATACTGCGACTAATGGTTTATTAATAAACTCTTGGAATTTGAAAATCTCCAAACAATGTTATTCACGAAACTGTTTCCATGGAAACCAGGCGACAGATATCGACAAGATGACAGTTCTCTGAGATTGTTTTCTCCATAATTAGAGAGAGGGAAAAAAGCTTCAGCGAACTCCTCTTGGAGAATAGTTGAGTGATCACCATCACATCGGGGAGTTGGATTAGAGTTTGTGAGAAATTCCAATGGCAACATCTCACCCAGTGGAGGGGTTTGCGTTCGATATCGAATCATGTCACAGCGTAATCGTGACAATAAACCAATACTTAAGGTAGGAATACATTTCGTGGGAATGCTTTTTTTAAACAATTTTCTTATTGAAAAATGCTATTATGTAATTTCATTTTATTTCCGTCGATAAAGTTAACGTTCCCACGCAGGTACATTGCTATGGAGTCTCATGTGGGAGTGGGTGGGGGTCCACCCCTAGAGTCCCAAATGCACCTGTCACTACAAACTTACAACAAGTGGGAAATTCCAAATAGCATCCCACCCCTCTACACGACTTGGGTTACACAAATTCCATCTACTGGTTTTAAAATGCAGAATTCCATTTGCACCCCCTCCCCTCTTGACTGTAAATTATCCAACTGAGGCTGTCGGCTTTCACAAATTCAAAAAACAAATCAATATTTGGGGGTATGTTTTACTACTTTCAATCAATATTTGGAGGACTTTCACTACTTTTCAGTCTAAAATTCCATATTTTGGCCAAATTCTAGACAAGTTTGGAAAAATTCCTCCAGTGCCGTGATGACATTTCCAACCTTTTCCAATTTAGCCCCCTCCCCTTCCCCCTCCTCCTGTCGCAACGCCCCTGTTTCCCACATATAAAAATAGCCATGATTTCTTTTACAGCTAAAGTCGAACCTTCCGTTTAATCCTTCATATATTGTATGGTTTTTATAAGCTCAACTTTGACGTAAGTCAAATTTGAGGTTATGCGATGGCCCGTCGTCCGCTGTCCATCTGTCCGTCAACAATTCAATACGGTTCGGGCTAGAGGTTGTATTTATGAACCGATCTTTACGAAACTTCTTGAGTACCTTTGTTATCACCGTGGGACGAGAACGAGATTTCAAGATGGCCACCAGCAGCCATTTTGTACTTTAGTTAGTGCAATCAGGTTTTTGTAAAGAACTTTTGTATGAAAGTTCTGATTCGAATAACTTTTTGTCTAAATGTTTAGTAACATGGAATACATCACATATAATACGGGTTTTTTTCTCGTGCAGAAATTCTGAAAATTAGATGAACTTTGATTTTTGCAGTGCTACTTACACACAGTAAGTACACATGTCAATACGGCTCGGGCTAGGGGCTGTATTTATGAACCGATCTTCACGAAACTTCTTGGGTACCTTTGTTATCGCCTTGGGACGAGAACGAGTGTTTCTGGGTGCGATCCAAAATTCAAGAAGGCTGCCAGTGGCCATTTTGTACCGAAATTAGGTCTAATCAGTTTTTTGTACACAACTTCTATACGGCTCAGGCTAGAGGCCGTATTTATGAACCGATCTTTACGAAACTTCTTGGGTACCTTTGTTATCACCGTGGGGCGAGAACGAGTGTTTTTGGGTGCGGTCCGAAATTCAAAATGGCCGCCAGCAGCCATTTTGTAATCAGTTTTTTGTTCAGAACTTTTGTATGAAAGTTCTGATTTGAATAAATTTTTGTATAAATGTTTAGTAACATCGAATACATCACATATAATACGGTTTTTTTTCTCGTGCAGACATTATGCAAATTAGATGGACTTTGATTTATTCAGTGCTACTTGTATACAGTAAGTACACATGTCAATACGGCTCGGGCTTGGGGCTGTATTTATGAATCGATCTTCATGAAACTTCTTGGGTACCTTTGTTATTACCTTGGGACGAGAACGAGTGTTTCTGAATGCGGTCCAAAATTCAAGATGGCTGCCAGCGGCCATTTTGTACCGAAATTAGGTCCAATCAGTTTTTTGTACACAACTTCTATTTTTGTAATTACAGCGGTATTCAATCGATATTGGTTTGAATACTGGTATATATCTGCAGCCCTACTGAATACAATACTTGAATGGAGACTGTCAATAATTACGTTTGTTAAAAAAGCAATATCTACAACATAAAGCGCAGTGAGATTCGATTCTAAAATCGATTCGGCATTCGATTCTATATTCGATTCGAGTTTCGATTCGCGATTCCATTCGATTTGATACGAGATACGATTCGAAGTCATCTGTCTGATTCAATTCGGGATTTGACCCAAAATTGAGATTCGCACCTCCCCTACCTCTGACTAGAGCTTTAAAGTTTTGGAATATTCGACGTTCACTTGTTCTTGGAGAGTCTGAGAAGCTTCATCAAAATTCACTCCTAAATGTACATTATAAGGAGTTGAGGATCCCAAGAGTTCAAATAGAAATTCGCGTGGAATGCAAGTTCAAGGGGAGATACCCAGGTCAACATTGTCGTAGCCTGAAACTTTGGAAATATGCACGAGTTCACTTCGCAAGTCATCATGCACAGAACGTTTCATCAAAATCAAATCATCTTTCTGGGATGAGTTGCTCACTGAAGAATAAAATATGTATGTACACAGAACGTCACCATCGGTGAATGCGTTCGTATTCGGCACGAGTGTCAGCGCGGAAGGATAAAACGAGAGGCGCAATGAACGACTAATACTAGTTGGTACTTATGGTCAAAACTCAGACTGCCCCAACGTCGTTAAAAGCATATGGGATCAAGTAGCCATATATGGAAATGGTTCTTTAGGTTTGTGTGGTGACTGAAATTTTATCCTTCGCCATGAACTGGATACAAAAATATGCCCGTGAATATAATATAAATACGAAACAATTGGTGATTACCAACATGGAAGAAAATGACTTATATGACACCTGGCGAAATCTCCATGGAAATAAAACCGCTTATACATGGTGGCCCAGTAACAGAAAAAAGGGTATTCACGGAAAAAGTGTATATAAGTCAGGGATGATTAAAGAAATAAATATCCAATACACTGATCAAAATGACCGTAGACCATAACTATTTCTGGATGTTCGGCTCTTAAAAATAAGGGGTTTGACAAAATCATATGCATCACCTAACATACAGAATGAATCAAAACGACGAAGAATGAACAATGGAAAATGAACTTAAATCCATCTAAAGCATCTGGCCCAGATAAAATTCCAAACAGAGTGTTAAAAGAATGTGCAGAAGAGTTGAGCCTAGGTCTCAAATCCATCTACCAACTTTCGATCGACACTGGAACTCGACCCAAGGACTGGAGAAACGCAAACGTCTCTTGTGTTTTCAAAAGAAGGAAATAAACACACACCGGGGAACTACAGACCAGAATCGCTAACATCCGTTCCGTGTAAAATTTTGGAACATATTATATAGGCCGACACATCCTTAATCACCCCGGAAAAACACGAAGTTCTCACAACATTAAATCATGGCTTCAAATCAGGACATTCTTGAGAGACCCAGCTGCTAACAACAACCAACGACTATCTCAAAACATATGACAACAATAAACAAACAGACCTGATCATACTAGATTTCTGGAAGGCGTTTGATACAGTTCCTCAATCTAAATTACTCTACAAACTAGAAGAATATGGCATAAGAGGTCAACTACACTCCTGGCTCGCATCTTTTCTTATGCAAAGGAAAATGAAAGTGGTGCTGGAAGGCAAGAGTGCGAGTGAAGTGGATGTTGACTCATGAGTGCCGCAAGGAACCGTCATAGGACCAAAGTTGTTTCTGTACCATATAAATGACCTACCAGACTCTGTAACATCAACGGTCAGAATGTTTACAGACGACTGCCTGTTATACAGACAAATAAAGTCACCCGCATACCAAATAAAGCTACAAGAAGACCTCAATAAGTTGGAGAAATGGGCAGCCAACTGGGGAATGAAGTTCAACTCCAAGAAATGTTATGTCATCAGCCTGCAAAAAAAACAATACACAAAATTCTACTCATTGTGTAATGCTATTCTGGAAAACAACGCATACTTGGACCTGCAGATATCCAGCGACCTAACCTGGTCAAATCACATCAGTAAGACCGCCAAGAAATCAAACTCAATACTGGGTTTCTTGAGAAGAAACCTAAGGTCCATGCCCGAATCATCAAAACGGACAGCATTCATAGCGCTGGTTAGATTAATCATGGGCTATGGCGCCGTTGTGTGGGACCCGTACAAGCAAAAAGACATTAACATCATAGAGAGTATACAAAGGAAAGCAGAGAGGTTCATAACAGGAGATTACAGATCAAGAGAAAAGGATAGCATGACAATCATGCTCACTTGTCTGCAGTTACCGTCACTGGAGGAGAGAAGACGGGTTCAAAGATTTACATACCCTCATATCGTTGCACATGGTATGGTACCGACACTACCAAAATACACTTTCCTAACAGAAGGAAACAGGGGAGGAACATCAAAGCAAAAAGCTTCCACGGATTTCAAACAAAAAATATCGTTGAGAGGAGAGTGGCTAAAAACACGAACAATTTCGTAGTTCCAACAGCACGAAGCGAACAATACAAACATTCCCTCTTTGTGAGAACAGTGATAGATTGGAACCATTTGAACGAAAAAACTGTTTCAATTACAACATCAGATAACTTTGCCGCTTCTTTGGATTCTGAGAGCAAAGCAAAAAGAGCTGCACAATAAACAATATCCACACCCGTCCTATTATACCAGAATTGGTCACTTGGGCGTATATATACAGACAGACAGACAGAAGGGTTGGCGCAGCTCTATTCTGCTCACGACACAGACTAAGGTAACAGGGTTGATGGCATGTATAGTAAATTCAATATAATTAGGGAAAGTAGGTTAAATGAAACAACTCGAGATCAAGAGCTGAGTGGGATGAAAATGAGGAAAAATCAGCTGAGTATTTTGCGGACTAGAAAAACGAAATTATCAAAACGACATGATATTCAAAATCAAGCAACCCGGCGGTACCTACGTGACAGAAGAGAAAGCAATTCTAAGACAATTTTACCAAACTCTGTATAGGATTTAAAATTTAGAGTACTGCAATCTGGACCGATTAATCGACAAATCAGAAGTGTATATTTTAAATGAAGCTGAATCATTTGCCGCCGATGGCTACCTGTCAATGGTAGATATAACAGACGCCCTGAGCGGAATGAAAAACAACAAAGCATCGGTGATTGACGGTTTTACAGTTGAATGATTTTTTTTTCAAATTGTTCCGATTTAAAATGCTACGTTTTAAATGAAAAATGACAATTGGACAACGTTACGTCATTCTTAAATGTATTAACCCTTTACCCAACGTAACGGCCAAAACCGGCCAGCGCTATTCTCAAAAATCGCCTATTAATTTTAATTATTTTTTCATTTTTTGTCTCAAAAACATAGGTTATGACTCCTTATTGGAACGAGCTCGTCGAGCTCGTTCCAATAAGGGGTCATAACCTATGTTTTTGAGACAAAAAAAGAAAAAAAATAGTTATTCAAGAATTTTTTTGGCAAGTGTCGTCTGCTTTTCTTGTTAGGTAAAGGGTTAAATGTATTCCAAAAATAGATAACGACAAAACTTTACTAACCAATCAACGTCCGCTCCTACTTCTGACCATTCTTTTTAAAATTACAACAAACACAGAAAATCGTATAAAACTCCTCCTCCCTAAGCGTATTGGAAACGAGATTCATAAAAGGTAGTTGTGTAGCAGATATTTGTTTACCTTTTTTTTTCGTTCCATTTCATTCCCACTCACACTTCTGACTTCAGAGTGTGAACACCTTGCCACCTTGAACAGTAATCATGGACACGCTGGATTTACCAGCAAGACTCGCTAAAACCATCTCAGCTCTGGGCGTCTCTTGCCACGTCACCTGGACTGTCCGGGAGACAGGCAAGAGAGTCCATCTGAGCTTGCAGTTCATCGTTGAAGAGAACAACACCACCACACCTTCTTCGGGGAGAGGTAGCACCTTTTGTGAGAGGAACCCCTTTCACACTGGTCCTCACCCGAAGAAGCCTGGACCTGGCCCTGAAAAGAAGAGTAAGAAGAAAAAGAGCCCATCCACCAGGCGCCGGAATGCCCGGCGGCTGGAAACGTTCCTGAAAAAGAAGAAGGAAGAGAAGGCGGAAGACGGAGGACGCCACTACTATTTCCTCACCTCCAACTTCTGTGACTCCCATCCACTCCCCAGCTGCCTCTCCTTTGAGGGGCAACCTGGAGGATGGCGATGTCACCAGCGAGTCGGAGACGGAAATGGAAACTGGCTCTCAGAAGTCTCCCTCTCCAATTTCAACCCCCCCATCTGGATCAGGAACAGGCACGGATACTGTTTCAGCAATTACGCAGCCAAAGGGAAGATATCAGGACAGCACGGGAAGAGTCAGAGGATCGCACCAAGACCACGACGGCACTCCTAGAACACCGCAACAGCCACAGCACTCCGGAAGCAGCAAGGACTCGACCATTCCACCATAGTCAGTCCTCTATCATCAACAGCCCAACTACACAAACAACTACTACAGTCTCTTCCCAGCCACCTCCACCCAAAAAGAAGAAACAATGGCATAAACGACGCTAAACTGTCAGAGAGGGTCGAAAGGGGGCTTGCTCTCCATATCGTCCCTGCGCGCTTTCGGCGCGCGAAACCATTCCTTTTGATATTTGTTTAATGAAAGATGTAATCGATTATACAGAAAGCCAAAATATTCATGGAAAATTTATTTTTAATTGACTTTGAACGAGCTTTTGTTACGATAGAATGTAATTTTATAAATTCGTTCCAGAGATAGATAAATGATAACGACACATTCTCCACCGTATTACAGTCTGATTCCAGATTGGTCAAATACACCCAGAATGTCGTTGTAAGCGTGGGGGCACCTCATCGTCGTATTTGCTTATCTTGGGCCCTGAAATACTGGATCTTCTTGTTGAACAAAATATCGACATAACAGGTAACAAGATAGCAGACAATAAAATTAAACTTACTCAATATGCAGACGATACTGTTTATTACTGGAAGACTTTACAGCATTAATTTCAACGGCTGTGATGGTCTTAAAATAATTTCGCAGTGGTTATTTATTTATTTATTGGAGGTTAACTACGCTTTCGAGAGCCAGTGTCACCTCGCGTCGGACAGTTTTACGGGTGGAGAAAGTCGGAGTACCCGGAAAGAACCACCAAGAAACGGCAAGCAACTGCCAGACTCCCCAAGGCACTAACTCTTCACAAGCAGGGTTAGCATTGGTTGAATACAAGTGCACCATCGACGTGCAGTATGCCTTTGAACACAACGCCACCGTGGCCCCGCGAGGCCTCGCTCAAGGACACAACGCAGTTACCACTAGCGGGGATCGAACCGTGGACCTTTCGGTTTGAAGTTCAATGCTGTAACCACTGCCCCACAGCACCCCCTTTTTCGCAATGGTATTTGATATCAAACTAACCATAAGAAAACTAAACCACGTTGGATAGGTGCAGTCCCCTAGGTAAAAAGGGCTCCCAACTAAGATAACTTTACATCACTTTTCTTAATAAAATTATGCAAAATGTCACATTTCTTCAAACATTTCCGAGTACCAGAATATATTGAGAAAATTTTTAATAAAACGCCATGGGTTATCTTTTTTGGCACCAAGTCCTGAATTCTAAAATCAGTTGGATTAAAATTAACCCAAATCAACTAGGTTGAATGAATATGAATCCAACTTGGTAAATATTCACTCAACCCGTGGTTTGGGTTAATTCTTAACTCAACAGATTTTAGAGTGTGCATTCGTGGAAACACTATATAGAATCAACTGACAGAATACAAGCCTATTTCGTAAAATCGTCTTTAGGTTATTTGAACCCCAGAGGCCGTTTTTCGGCTGATACTTCATAATTTCATTAAGTAGATTGACTTTTGAGTGAAGGTGTGGTGTAGACCAATCAATATTTTCAACGTGCAGCCCCAAGGCTGCACGTTGAAAATATTAATTGGTCTACCCCCAAATAACGAATATGGACTCTTCCCGTTGCTGCCATTGAACTGATATGGAAGATACCATTAGGGTTCAAAGGGTTAAGGAATTGATTGACGTCAATAAGATAGTAAGCACTGCAGAGTGGAGGAAAAATAGAATTAGATTCGTTCGAGACCTCTTCGACTCAGACGGACAAACTCGGACCTACCAAGATGTCAAAAATATATCCTGGAATTTCTCGAACTTTATAAGTTTTTCGAGTATAATAACCACAAATAAAAGTAAAATACAAAATCTAAAAATAACTGAACAGACAACCGCATCTATCTGGCAACCAATAATACCAATAACTTTTGAAAACATACTGACAGGAAAAGGTCACAGACTGATGAAAATCCATTCAACAGAAAAAGCTTCGAAGAGAGTAAATCACAACTAAAATGGGAACTGGAATTGGAACCGAAGTAAACTGGAAAGTAATATAGAGAAACTCATTTAACTGTGGCCTAATGCACCCAAAATTAAAATATTGTCGGCATAAATTAACTCGCCGAATTTTGGGATTAAATCAATTTGTCGCCAAATTCATCAATGACCAATCCGCGGCAAACAGTTTTTGTGAAAGTGAAGAGAAAACTATAGACCATTTATTTACCAATTGCGATGCAACAAATTTAGCTTGGAGAGACTTCACAGTTTTTATGCAGGTATTTATGTATTTATTGATGTTTAAGGTCACGTTTTTATGCAGGAACGAGGTTTTAATATCCGTTTGGCAAAACGGAAGATTATGTTTGAAACTGACGACACTACGGCGTTATGAATAGTACGTTGATAGCAGCAAAATTTTATATCATATATATCAATGCAAATACAAAAAAGAACTTTCTAATTTAACGTCGTTCAAAACGAGTCTCAATTTTTTTTATAACGTAGAGAAGCACATTTACCTTAAAAACAACCATGAAAGCGAGCCCATAGACAGATGGATCTGCAGATATCTACTTACGGAGTTCGTACAAAATTAAACATAACGTTTATTTTAAAAATCAAGACAGATTGAGGACATGGCTTGCCTTGCTATGCATTCATGACTGCGAAAGAAGACACAATGTCAAAGTTCGACGATTCGAGGGTTAATCGATTGCTTGCAACCACTCGTCAAGCATGAAAACCGTCATAGCCTCGTGTGCAAGTGATCAACAGGCGATGCTGCCAGGGACGTGGCTAGAGGTTTCCGATTGGGAGGGAGGTGTGGGGTAGTGAATTTCTAATTAGGGGAGAGACCGGGAGGGGAGACCCCCTCTCGGTCCCTCCTCCTAGATGGAAATTCACTACCGAGAATAATTTTGAAAATTAGGGGGTGTAGGGTAGTGAATTTCTAATTAGGGGAGGGACCTGGAGGGGAGACCCCCTCCCGTTCCCTCCTCCTAGATGGAAATTCACTACCGAGAATAATTTTGAAAATGAAGCCACGAAAGGGAGCATAAAATTGATTCTAGTAAGTGAAATTCTAACACATTTATGATAGAATTATCAGGTTATTATTATTTGGTATTATTCTGGGAATTGATTATGTGCTAAACAAATGCTCAAAATGAGAACTCTGAGCAATTCACACCGTCCTAACATTAAATCAGATCTTATGCAGGAATGATCAGTTTTCGATGTTTCTTCATTTTGTAACTGTGAATGATGGAATTAACTCAGGATAACGATTTTACATGACCCCCCCCCCCCCCACACACACACACACACATACACCCCCCCACACACACACCCTGTCGCCACGCCCCTGTCCGCTGCCCTCGCAGGATATCGCGAACATCATGAACTGCATAAACACTGCCGCAACTCGGAACAGACTCGATGATCCCTGTCGTAGCCCGTCTGTTGGCGGATTGGACATACTGGCTGTATTTCTGGGCATTGCTCCAAGAGATGGGGCCAGTATGTCAGTTTTGCTACTTCACGAGGAGCGGTTGGGGTTATTCAGTTTATTCTCTAGTTATTACTCCTATCATGCAACCTCCTACTTCACAAACTAATTTTCCCACACCACGGCAGAACCGACTAGTTTAGTATTTCCTCAGCACAACCCGAATGGATTAGTCGACTCGTGCTTTATCTGAACATATCGACAAACCGAACCAAGTCTGCCCAAGGAAAACCATAACATATGCCCAGAGAATCGATTTCTACGATTTTACCAGTAATAACCTTCTACAATTTTTTTATATCGTATTCATGATACCACCCCATACCCATCCCCAATATATTTTTTTCCACTCGAAATCCAGATACACGAAAGCAAAATGATGCGCACCATTGTGTATACCACATTCAACTCTAGTATCCCATGGTCACTTGAGAATTTATAGAAACTTGTAAAATTGTTGCTCATCATTATTTAAATAAGCACTCGGAAAAAAATATACTAAAAATAATGTCTTTAAAATTTTCGAAGTTCAAGGGGAGATAACTTGGTTAAAATCGTCACAGATTGAATGTTTGTAAATATGTGCATGCAAACCTGCTGGTGCTCATGTTCAACTCCTAGCACTTGGGTAGTTTTCAAGATTTTCGTTAGTGTGACTCCATATTGCCAAAACAGCATGAACAATTTAACAAATTAAGTCTTGTTTGACAGTGCTCAATGAGCTCTGTGAAACAAGATATATATATTTTTTTAATTCTCAATTGCAGTGTGGGAAAATTCGCTGCTGAAAACTTGGGTATTTCAAAGTCAGAGTGCAGAAGGTTAAGAAATTTCGTCGAAATGAGTTCTTAAATGTAGGAGAATTTGCGAACAGAATAACCTCATATAAAAATCTATATTACGATAGAAAAACGAGGTTGGTGTACTTGGGACAGGAATCAGTTTCTGAGTGCCGTAGGCGCGAGGGTATATATATGAAAAACTCTCAGAAGGGTCGTGTTTCCTGCCCAACCCCCCCCCCCCCGTACTCCACCCTTATTGAGTCATTATACTCTGTCACAATAAAGTGAGTTCCTTTTTCATTTATACAACGATTAAACTTGAATTAAGTGAACGAAATTTCGACTATGAAAGGACCTTCGACGGTCTATTTCCTTTCTTGTGGGAAGCATTTCATTCACATCAGTCAGATGCAAAACAACCAATCACATACTTTTTTACAAGCTGTTCTTACATGTAAGGCCGTGGTTTTCCTAACACATTTTTCAATGCCTGTATTTTAACGGGTAACATTGAATACACACACGAACTGACTTAGATATCAATTAAAAAAATGCTAATAAAAATATGTTAGTATCAGAAGATTACAACACTTAACTTAATACCACAAACTACTCTTCAATGGACATCAGTGAGAACATCTCTTTTACAAATTTCCCGAGTACCAACGAATCAAGGAAGGACGTTGCTTTTATTGCAAGTGGCGTAACGGCCAGTGGCGTACCCTCGGTCTGCGGGTGACTGAATGGTGTGTAGGGAATAGTACAGTTTCGCTATTGGTACTGAAGGAAACTCTAACGACGCGGATTAGAACTCCTAGTATGCCAGTTACAATAAAAATATGATATGTAAGAGATAGAGGATATGGAATGGGTGTTTTTCTCATATAATATTTATGAAACGAGTCTTAGAATTTTCCGTTTTGGCGAGCCCAAACGGAAAATTCGGACGAGTTTCATAAATATTATATGAGAAAAACACTCATTTCATATTCTATTTATCATATGACACACACACGCACAAATTAGCCACTTAGTATGACCCTTTTAACCCATCACCTAACTTGAGTTGCAGACGACACTTGGGAAAAAAAACATCCTTGTATCACTAAAATTTTCATTTTTTGCTTCCGAAACATAGTTTATGACCCCTCATTGGAACGAGCTCGTCGAGGGGTCATAACCTATGTTTTGGAAGCAAAAAGTGAAAATATAAAAAAAATGAATGGCGTTTTTCTTGTAGGTAAAAGATTAATACAAAAATAACCCACCCTAAATATGACAGATAATGTAAATTCTCCCTACTGAAATTATGCAAATGTGGCCCAGTTGTATTTTGTTTAGCCAATCAAACTGTCCAGTTTTGAAATTGACCAATGAAAGCTCCCAACTCTAATTATGCAAATTATGAAAATGTGGCCCAGTTGTATTTTGTTCAGCCAATCAAATTGTCTAGTTTTGAAAATGACCAATGAAATTGAAGGAAGGTTTTATTTATCACTGATTAATATGAAAACAAAATATCAAATGTTTTAAAGTGAACAAAACGGACGAGTCATATGATAAAACAAAGTATGAAATGCGAAACGTTTGTAAAATCACTCAGTACTCAGAATTCGAATATTTTTTCCAGGTATTGGATGGTTCAATGGGATCTACCGTGGCACCTTACATCACTATAATCATTTTGGTTACCGGAATAGCAGGAGGACTTATCATTGTTATAACTGTTATCCTTGTGTGCAAGTTCTGTGTGAAGAAGAAGCCAGACATCGGAAGGTAAGTAGGCATCAACATTTGGGTTTCACTTAACTGATTAAGTATTGCTACTAGCTTGATTGACGTAGAGATAGGTTTCCCTCCATACTCACAGACCGGACAAGTTATGGCACCTGCATTTAAGAATGAAGTCCAAATATGGGTTTCCAGCCCTCAACCAGTTAACAAACAAACAAAAAAACACTAACACTCTGTGTATGTCTGTAAATATTTTGTATATTTATCTGAATAAAAAAAGGAAAAAAAAACGGAAAAAACACTAAAATAAAAATGAAAGTCTTCCCCATCATTGATTTGAAAAAAATAATTGCTTGAGAACCAAATGTTCTTTTTTTATTTGACATTACCGTAACATTTACGATAAAGAATTGGAATTGATAGCCGGTTGCCAGTCTTTCACAGTATTTTTGATGGTAGTTTTTTACAGTGTAATCTAGCTAACCCTTTGAACTCTGGTGGTATCTTCCATGTAAGTTCAAGGAAAGCAATTGGAAGAGTCCATATTTATTATTTTAGGGAAGAGCAATCAATATTTTAAGGTTGCACGTTGAAAATATTGATTTCTCTACCCCACGCTTCAACTTAGCTGCCACCCTGCTTAATGAAAGTATGACGTATCCTGTTCCTGGACCAAAAAATCAGTCTCTCGGGTCCAAAGGATTAACAAGAGGGGTGTGTCCATCCCCATTAGCTCACCAACGCACGGGATCCATTATTATTATGCTAGTGTTACTAAGAGACATAGACTCCGCAATATTAGGTTCAGGGTGGTTGAAAAGCAGCCAATATTAATTTAATATTAGGTGCCCGTCAGCCGTTTTATCATTATATCCACACGCCTCAGCTTTTAATTTACACGTACGTACATGCTGCAACGCAGTCGTACAGAAGACCCACCACATAAAATAGCCCCGTCGTATAAACACTGCATTCGATTGAATGAAACTGTTATAATAAAATGCCAAACCAGCCCAAAACATTGGCGGTTATAGAACAAGTCACGAGTGGTTTATTAGAATGCGGAAGTTACTCCCCTTGTTGCGTATGTAAACATCGTCTGCTTTGTTTACATTTTTCGAGAAGTGCGCATCATTTGACTACTCGTTGAGTTAACTTCCCCAATGACATTTTAGCATGCCGTGCAGAATAAATTTATTTATTTAGTATTTATTTATTTATTTATTGGTGTTTAAGGTCACATATTTATGCACAATGGCTAATCATGACCGTGACAGTTTTACGGGTGCAGGAAGCAGGAGTACCCGGAGAGAAACACCGAGCAACGACGAGCAGCTGCCAGCTCCCTAACATCGTAACTCCGCACTGTTTCAGAGGCAGGGATAGACTGGTTGAAGACATGCGCACCATCGACGTGCAGTACGCCTTAGTACACGGCGTCATCGTGCCCCCATGTGGACAATCGAGGTTAAGTGCCTTGCCCAAGGACACAAAGCGGGAGTCCGAATCGATCGCTCAGACGGTAACCCATCCGAGTATTAACTGGGCTCGACGTTGCTTAACTTCGGTGATCTTACGAGAACCGGTTACCGCAACGCCACCGCGCCCCTTGCACAATAAATATTCGCCTCACCTAATATTTTCTCTTCGCCGTATATGACACTGTATCTGCCAACTAAACGCCCTGTAACTTATAAACCTAGGCGTATTACAAATCTGCAAAACAATGTCCGGTCATGTCCATGTATAGCAAAACAGGTCGGAAAGTCCACAGAGACAAAAAATCTAACATTGCATTAAAATAGTCCAAAATCTCCCCAAAAATGTCCGGCCAAGGGTTAATGTCATGTTATATTGATGCATTCAACACATATATGAGATATAAAAGCCACAGCATACTGATGGTATCCACTCATGTATAGCAAAACAGGTCAGAAAATCCACACTGACAAAAAATCCTAACATTGCAAAAACACTAAAAATCTATAAAATATCACTAGGTAAGGGTCTGTGGGTCATTGTAAGCCATAGAAACACAGTATGAGGTGCATAGCAACAGGGCTCAAAGCCATAGTGAACGCGTACAATAACTTTAACTCAAGTGTTGACCCCGACACCGACTCGCCTCTGGTCATGACATAAGCTCAGACAACTTCATTGGTGACTTAAAAATAGACACTTCTCAAATCAAGTCATCTTTTGACATTGACGAGGTTTTCCATAAGCAGGTATGAGAGTTAAATTAGTTAAATGTAGTTCGTTCAGAAACAAGAGTGCATTAAGCTGTTCGTATATCGTACCATTACCAAACATTAAGCATTGACCATTGTTAACGGTAAATGTCGCGGTGATGAGAACAGTAGCTGGTTTCCAATTATTTTCATGTATTATAACGGATTTTTTTTTTTTTGCCGTCTGAGAAGCATGGATGGTGGGTCTAAATGTAGCCCCACTACGGATTTTGTTAGATATACAGAGTCTTTTCAGATTTTATTTCGTACACGATGGCCCATACACGCCTAAAATAATTGCATTTTGTCAGTCAGGGGCAAAGAGAGTAAGCCATTGCATTAAATTATCAGAGTAAATTTTTCCGAGTGCAAAATTCGCCCGGGCTATATGAATTACGAGTTCCAAATGCAGAAGGGACATGGCTAGAGGATCTTGATTCGGATGTGCACCTCCTCTGAATTTCCAACTGTATTCCACTCCACGACTGCCGAACATCTAAAATTTGATAAAAATCATTTGTACCTTGGAAATCGCCTCTTGATTCCAACAAGGCGCCATCTGCAATACTTTTAGCATGCACGCACTGGACGAAATATTAACTCCAGTTAGAAAATCCCATGAAATGTGGTTCAGAAATCACAAAATGTCTGTTATAAACGGTCACTGCTACCAGGGGCGGACTGGGCTAAGAAAAGTTACCGGGAAATGCCCCGGACCCGGAGAAAATTGTGATTTTTCGAACTGAAAGAACGCTGCTTACCTGCATGTGAGCGACCAATTGCAGTCCACGTAGAGGACATTTCGATGGCATATTTATATCATCTGCGTTGCTCATTCGGAAAAAATGTTTGCACCACCGATCTGATCATAGTTCGGCCTTATAAGAGGAAGTTTTGATTTTTCAAATGCAGACTAGACCGCTGGTATATCGAAATGTCATGTGGACCGCCAATGGCGGTCCACATAGAGAGCACGTCGGTATACCGGCAGTCTATGCAATCAGATCTATTTGGCCTGTTGGTCATTTTCACCGAATTTCATGCACCACACGCGTTGGGCTGCATCAATTTTGGGGCCACATGGGTACCCCCCACTACGGGGATCACCGGGAAGTGTCCGCCTATTACTGCTGCAGATATAATGCCACGAAATCTACTACCATAGACATGAAATTTCCAACTGTTGTTGGTTGGAGGTTTCAAATTTATTTACTACTGAAATTTTGTTTCTTTGATAATATTTTATTTACAAACATATATATATATATAAATATAAAAGTATAAATGGAGACACTAAGTAAACATAAATTATAAGTTGGAAAATGGATTCAACAGCAAACCGAAACTTAGGAAACTGCTTCCAGATCTGGAAAAAAGGACGTTTATACGGAAGCGATGAGGCGCCAGTTGAGTTTTATTTCTATCTTGCACGTGCAAGTTAGCTATTTTGCACCTGAAAGTTGACATCTTGCACGCACAGATTAGCTATCGTGCACGTGCATGTTATGTATCTTGCACCTGCAAGATACTATCTTGCACGTGAATGTTACTATCTTCCACGTGAGTGTTAGTTATCTTGCACCTGCAAGTTACTATCTTGCACCTGCAAGTTAACGATCTTGCAGTGCAAGTTACTATCTTGCACGTGCAAGTTAGTTACCTTGCACCTGCAAGTTACTATCTTGCACGTGCAGGTTAGTTATCTTGCACCTACAAGTTAGTTATCTTGCGACACCCAGCCCAGCCACCCTATCTCAGATGCCCCCGGCTCCTCATACTTGCCCCAGTGGCTTACATTCCCGTATTTGACACGGCGACCTTACCTCTGCGGATCGAACAAGAGCGACACAATCGCCCCTTCCCTTTTTCCAGAAGCCCACCCCTGCCACGACTCCCTTACCCTACCTTCTCGACCCAGCACCCTCATCACATCACATCAGGGACCCATCGACCTTATCCTAGGAGCCCAGGCCTCCACGACCTGCGCCAGTGTGCCAGGGACCCTACCCCCAGCGTTCCGATTAAGAGCGGCACAGCCACTCTTCCCTTTCTTCCGGTTCCCTGCCTCTCTAAGCTCGAAGAGTCGCCCGACAGGTCAGTCAATGCTGATCGGTGGGGGTCATTGAGATGATCAGTGATCGCAGGAACCCCGGTGATCACTTGGTGATCACTATAATCCAGATGTAGAAGAGTCGTTCGAGGAGTCGCTGGGACTCACTCTTTGGTTACTCATTTGCTCCTCGGAGGCTCATTTCAGGGAATAGTTCGAGAAGCTGTTCATGGCCTGTTTCAGCGATAGGAATTTCGGTAATCCGGGAGGGGGTCCGGCAAATCTGGACCTAGATCCGACAAATGGGTCTAGGAAGGACCCTTATATACTACTTTTGATGAACTCGACTTCAGATATGACTATAATGATGTTCCTCAAATATAACTAAATTGCAGGTGCAAGATAGCTAACCTGTACATGCCAGATAGTAACTTGTAGGTGCAAGATAGTAACTTGTATGTGCAAGATAGTAACTTGCAGGTGCAAGATAGCTAACCTGCACGTGCAATATAGCTAGCCTGCACGTGCAAGATAGTATCGTGCAGGTGCAAGATAGATTCCGTACGTTTAAGTTATTACCATGAAAAATCACATTTCTCAAAATAGCAAGAGGGTAAACTATAGAATAAGGTATCATTGATTGAAGCACAACAGAGTTTGAAAAATGTTGAAATTTTGATCGGGGTTGAGAGCGAGACACCAGACTTACAACCACCTCCTTGATCACATCCCTGAAATGCACTCACACAAAGAAAACTGTATATGCACCTTTGAACCAGACAATGTCGACCAATAAAAGATGTCGTCTGTATCCGCTCGAATACTATGTTTAATGGGTCATCGGCGACAAAGTCTGGATTATTATAGTATACCTCATTTTTAAAGGCTATAGTAAACTGCCATTCGATTTGATTTGCTATTCTACAATATTCCCATTTAATACGGGTAATATTACGTTTTAACATTTTCGGCTATGTCTCCCGCTTGGGTCGATGTTTCCCGAAAAACGACCGGAGAAGAAGCTTTCATGCTGCAATCTCTCAGATTGATTATCGTTGAATTTAATCATTCGAATTAACAATATTAACCAAATTAAACAAATTTTAACCATTCAAATTAAATTATTCCAGGTTCCTTTATTCAATATTGTGTCCTGGATAGTTGAAACTCTTTGTCTCAAACTTGAAATCAAATGCCCGGTTACTAGTATAGAAGTGTTGGATACAGTTTTTTTTTTCAAATTCATCTCACTGGGGGTGGGAGATAAAACCCCAAACATTGCAGATTTCCTCCACCTGGAACCAATGTCCTCGAGGACAATCAGCAGTGTTACCCTCAGGTCAGGTCATTATTTTAATAGTGTATAACTCTTAACTGCACAGAACACTAGAACACACCACACCGGTCCAGGACAGGTTGTTTTAGTGTTCTTTTGTGTTTGGTCCATGTGTACAGTAAAGAGGTGTGCAATCCAGATTTTTCGTGCTTATCAATCGCAATTTCCGAATACTGCCAGATCCAACCGCGCCCGTTTCCCGCGAAGGCCCGCCGTTTTCACAGCCATAGTTAAAAATGGGTACATACAGAAATGGATTGGAGGAGTTCCTAATTTGATGGATAAAGGGTTAACATCTCCGGATCAAATTATTAGATTTACATAAAAAAAACTATACAGCACAGCACATCAGTAACCTGAATACATATATAAAGTAACCTGATAATCGGATTAATATTTTTTGAGTTATCGCATGCCGAAGAAATGGATTGGACGAGTTCTCAATTTGAAGGATAAAGGGTTAATATCACATGATCAAATTATCAGTAACCTCAACACACATATGAAGTAACATGGCAATCGGATTGATATTGTTTTAGTTCTCTCATGCCAAAGGGATTGGAGGAATTTTCAATTTGAGGATAAAGGGTTAATGTCTCAGGATCAAATTATCAGATTTACACCAAAAACTATAACTATACAGCTCGGCACATCAGTAACCTGAACACAAATATAAAGTAACTTGACAATCCAAGCAATATTTTTCAAGTTATCTCATGCCAAAGGGATTGGAGGAATTTTCAATCTGAAGGATAAAGGGTTAATATCTCAGGATCATATTATCAGATTTACACCAAACACTATACAGCTCGGAACATCAGTAGCCTGAAGATATATATAAAGTAACATGACAATTGGAGTGATATTTTTTGAGTTATCTCATGCCAAAGGGATTGGAAGAATTCTCAATTTGAAGGATAAAGAGTTAATATTTCAGGATCAATTTACCAGATTTACACCAAAAACTATACAACTCGGCACATCAGTAAACCTGAACACAAATATAAAGTACCTTGACAATCCAAGCAATATTTTCCAAGTTATCGAATGTCAAAGGGAGGGATACGGACGCCAGACGGACGGACGGACAGACGAAGGATGGACGAACGACGGATGGCCACCCCGGATGCCGGCATTATGTGTACCATACACAGTATGGGTACACATAAAAATGTAAGTTTAGAGGGTGCCCACCCACTCTAAATACGGGGGGAGGGGGGGGGGGGGCAGACCACACAATTCCGACATAAATACACTTGGTATAGTGACGTAGGAAGCTTTCGGGATTGGAGGAGCGGACACAGGCACAGAATTGTAGCACGGCAACGCACAGATATATCAATGGGGGCGTGGCCTTACTGACATGGTAGGAATACAATACATAAATCTTTGTTTGGGGCTGATGAAACTCAACATTAAGAAAAATGCATATTTCTGGTTCTATGTTCAACACATTTTCTAGTGGGAAGTTTTGTTAAATATAAAACCCAAATTTGTACTTTTCGCTGCTTTAACCCTTTGAACCCGAGCGGCTGTTTTTTCGTCCAGGAACATGATACGTCATAATTTCATAAAATGGGATGGATGCTAAGTGCATGTATCTGGTAGACCAATTAATATTTTTAACGTGCAGCCGCAAGGCTGCACGTTGAAAATATTAATTGGTTTACCCCTAAATAATGATTGTGGACTTTTCCAGTTGCTGTCATTGAATTGATACGGAAGATACCACCAGTTTCAAAGGGTTTAAGGTTGATACGAGGGAATCTTTAGTCACATCATGAGAGTAAAAGGAATATAATTCCCAATAAGACTGCAATGACGGGATCCTAAAGGAGAAATACAAGGTTCGGCTGACTGCATTTTAGTTGAGAACTCACCCCCGACCGCCCCCCCTCCCCCCCCACAAACCCTTCTCCCATTTTCCCCATTGTCTGGTGGTGGTGGTATTATGATAAAAATATATTGGGGAATATGATCTCGTTTACTGCTTCTCTCACCATCTCCCTCTTTATTTCCCCTTTTCTCGCTATTTCAACTATTTATAGGAGAAAATGAATGCACGAGACTTTTGTACCACCTCCTTTTCCCAGTTCCTACGTCTCCGCCTTGATAAATGAGCAACGGCTCAAACTCGATGAGAAACAAAATCATTTATCGCGAACTTCCGAATCCTTTCCATTGTCACATCGAACTAGAAATCGGACATATGAATCTAACAGCGTGTATGACAAATGCCGGATCTCATCAAGAAAGAAGAACATTCGCGTCATATCCCCTTTGACTATGATCGACTTTTAATTTACGCTCATAAAAACGTAATGTAGAGGGGAGGAAATGAAGCGACGGGTGAAATTCAGTTCATTATTTCAAGATGAATGCGACCTTTTGTATCATGGATTTCTAAGTTGGCTCCAAATTATCACCATTTTCATGTCCTTTGACTGCCGACGAAGTGCTGAAAACAACTACATGACTGCGAATGCAGGCAGGCCTGAAAATAAGCAGTCTGACATTTGCAGAATTAGGCCTCCAGAGGGTGAATTTGATGATGCTATCCTATACAGTGGGCCAATTTATCCTCTGGGTACCTCTTTCCGTTTAGTTTTGAGACCCTGATTCAGATTGAGGTTCACAGAGGGTAAATTTAGTGATGCTACCCCTGCTATGCAGGGTAGCATCACTAAATTTACCCCCTGGGGGCCTCATTTTGCAGATGACAGTCTGCTTATTTTCTGACTTGAATGCAGGCCTTATATGTCGAAGAGAATCCGTGAATCTATTCACGGAAAGATTCGCACAACAAACCAGCGAGGATCCATGTAGATTCTCGCTGTACCTCTGTTAGGATTTGCATGAAAAACATTGAGTCCATTTTAACCCTTTACCTACCATTTATTGGTGTTTAAGGTCACATATTTCTGCACACAATGGCTAATCATGGCCATGACAGCTTTACGGTGGAAGAAGCCGGAGAACCACAGAGCAACGGCGAGCAACTGTCAGCTCCCCAACATACTAACTCCACACAAGCAGGGTTAGCATTTGTTGAAGACAGGTGCACCATCGACGTGCAGTACGCCTTAGTACTCAACGCCACCGTTTCCCCATGAGGGCAGTGGGGGTGAAGGTGTCTTGCCCAAGGACACAACGCGATTGCTGCAGGTAGGATTTGAACCAAGGATCTCCCGGCTTGCAGCCTGCACCTCTACCTGCTGAGCCACCGAGCCCTATTACCTATACCATAGCGGCATCAAAATAACCAATGCAAGACTAACATGCCATAAAATATCCGAACACTTTGTCAATAAAATTGTATAAATGGCTGTCATTGAAACCGGCTCCAAAGGCATCCATATTTGCAGGTTTTATTGTCAAATTCACTTTATTTTAAAAAAAAATAAAAACCTGTGTTGTGTAAAGGGTTAACACGTGTTATCAGTATACAGCAGGGGTTCAGCCATGTTGGCCTCATGTTGGGATCCTGGGACACTCATAGCCGGTAAGGATTCTCGCAACCATTTTTCCGAGAATCCAAATGGATTCCTCCAAATTCAGATGAAATAGAAGCCCTGAAATAACCCTCGAACGATCGTTTCGGTCACGTGAGGTTAATTTTGTTGTAAAATATGCGAACTACAGGTTACGCCAAAACAATACAACATAAATTAAATTGCCGCTCTCGCACGGTATGTCACTCAAACCTAACAATCTTTCAGAACATCTCGTTTCAAAGGCTGAACATTGTATACACATATGAATACAGTGGCATGCCATCAGGCGCGTAGCCAGGATATCAAAGTTGGAGGCAAGAGTAATATCTAGGGGGGGGGGGGGGGGGACATACCGAATATGATTCGCTGCATCATCCGAGCCCTGTAGCGGCAAGATGTGGGCGAGCACAAGAGGGGGTGTCCCTATCTAATTCCTCCGGGAAACATTTTGAAATTCGAGACAAACAAAATACAATTTCCATTGCCTCGTTTGTATCAAAAATTTAAAAGTTATGAAAGGCATGAATAATAAGGTAACAATGTGAACTAACTTGTTGTGAAAGGCATCAATAATTAGGGCCACAATGTGGCCTAATTATTGATGCCTTTCGCAACTAACAAATTATGGACACAAACGAACTCAGACAAGTAAATTGCTAGATATTAAAATTTCTTTCCTGGTGTTCCCTGTATGGGTGAACATGAAGGGGGGGGGGCTGAAATTTGGGGGGACAAATTTGCCCCCCCCCCCCCCCGTAGCACCCCCCCCCCCCCCCACATGGCTATACCACTGCATGCCGTTTACATCTTACCAGAATTTCCCGTGTATATTCTTTTAAAAACAAAGACACACAACCACGTGGCATTGCAGCTGATATGAGGATTTAGAATGCAGGCTGCTTTCGGAGGACCTCTATTTCTAATAACAGAGCAGGCTTGAAACTTTAGGGAAGTACACACCCCGGGCATAACATCATCTAATTTATTTGGAAAATTTGGTTCTCGAAATTGTCTAGTTTTACAGCTTTTGAGCAGACTTAGTGTAAACAAACTTCCTGCCACACACCAACACCCACTCCTCATACCCAATGATAGATTAAAAAAAACAAAAACGCCTCAACTACTGCACCGTGCACAGTGAAAATTTCATAACTGTGCACAACCCCTCGAAAATCAACTCAGATCAAGCGCATTGTTAAAAGAAGACAATTTTTAGTACTTGGTCTTTTTTAAAAGGGAAAGAAAAGAAGCACGGGAATAATTTTTAGATCTCCCTGTGCACCTCCTGGGAAAATCCATCTCCAAACTCCGAATCTATCTTTATGCGTGAAAGATGTTACGAAATCCAACTGGTATCTTTAAGACCGCCACCAAAGGATCCGGACAGTGATTTCAGATCTTAAATAATTGTATATTTTAGGCGGATGTTTCTATTTCTGATTGGCGGAAAATCGTCGACCAGATATCAATGCTGAACAGATAGTACTCTTCGACTAACGTCGGCAGTGTCATTGACGTGGCCCTCTTATATTTTCAGCATTGTTTGAGCTCCGCTCAACAACCTCGTAGCTGTTTCAACTGCCTATAGAAGCCCCATGGAAACCCCTCTACAACTCGCCTACAATTTACTTTCCTGTTTTCTTACAGCAGTACTGTGGTGACTTTTCCACTTACTGCAAAGCCTGTAGAAAGGTTGGCAAGCATACTGTAGCTTACTTTAATGGCCAAAGCACCCCTCACTGATGAGTGATGTCATGTTCAATAAATTCATTCTGATTTCCCGGCTTCTAAGAGTTAAATATTCGGCAAAACTAAAACTTGTATATTTAAGGCGGATGTTTCTATTGCTGACTGGCACAAAATCGTCGACCAGACATCAATGCTGAACAGATAGTAGTCTTCGACTAACGTCGACAGTGTCATGGGCGTGGCCCTCTTATATTTTCAGCATTGTTTGAGCTCCGCTCAACAACCTCGTAGCTGTTTCGACTGCCTAGGAGCCCCGTGGAAACCCCTGTACAACTCGCCATCAATTTACTTTCCTGTTTTCTTACAGCAGTACTGTGGTGACTTTTCCACTTACTGCAAAGCCTGTAGAAAGGTTGGCAAGCATACTGTAACTTACTTTAATGGCCAACGCACCCCTCACTGATGAGGGAGGGGGTATGAGGTGAGGACAGTCGGGCTGCGATAGCAGACATACGTCCGGTGCACTAACGTAGCTGTCTGTGTGCACCTGTGGGAATTTGTGAAATCCTATCCTCACGCAGTGTGTAATAATTGCCAAGTGAACTGAGCGAGCTAATTGTATACTTTCTGATGTTTCCACTAAAATGATGACTGCCACAAAAATCAACGAGCAGCCTCACATACTGGTTAACCGGTTGATTGCTAGAAGCCATCATCGGCGCTTTCAAAAAATGAGGGTACCGGAGCAAAAACCTATGTTTTCCTTGCTCATGATTCATATTCAGTTGAACCTGAAGGCAAATAGTATTTTGTTTATATGAATTTGTTCTATTACAAATTATTGGAGATTGCCAGCGTCCATTCTCCAATAATTTGTAATAAAACAAATTCTGAATAACAAATTCAGACCACCGAAAATAATCTAGCCTCCCCCCCCCCCCCCCCCCCAACCAATTAACAGTCACTATAGAACCATGTTTTTTTTTCTAGGACCATGATTTTGGTTCTCGAACAGGGTATTGGTCCTCGAAGTAAAGATGCGTTGTCAAACTCATGAAATCAAACATACCGTCGCCTGAGTGCCAGAATGTCCTATGTTCCATATGGGACATAGGACATTCTGGCACTCAGACGACGATACATCAAAGCTAATGCAAGCACACTCCTCCCCACACACAATCAGTCTCGTTTCACTTTCGTTGTGGGGACTAGTTTCTACTTATTTTGTTCGATGACTAATTGGGTTTTCTTTTTGTTTTTTTTTTGTTGTTTTTTTTTTTTTGGGGGGGGGGGGGGGGGGGAGTTGTTATTTCAACAAAATAAAAAAAAACTAACTATGACAAAACCCGGAAGACAAACCCTAATGCACCGTTTTCTTTGTGAGGATCTGGAGAAAAAGAAAATACTTGTGGGGGCGCAAACACTATTGACTACGTTCTCAGAAAGTCGGGAAGTCAAACCTCACCCCACCCCCCCCACCCCCTCACACACACACACACACACACACACAGTCTTGTCTACCCTACATACCGAGGTACCCCATTGTTTGTCCCTTGTGTGAACTAACGGTTTCTACCTCGTTTTGCCGGTACAGTTCTGGGAAAACAACCGAGGTAAAGGGTTTCTTTTGTCTTTTGTACCTCGGTAAGGCGAAACACGGAAACTCTTTTGTCTAGTTACCTCGTCAAGTTGGTAAGACAAACGCACACACACACACACACACACTTATAAACATTTTAATGAAAATCAACTTACGCGACATGAATTCCGTGCTAAATGGAACTATGGAGTTTTTGCAAATTCCGTGGAAGAAGTGCAGTGGATTAAATGTATATAATTCCGCCTTAATCCAAGTCTGATAAAATTAGGTACACGATTTTAGTTGTTAAGTATATCTCGTTATCAATGTAATTACATTGGAAGTTTCTGATGCTGTTTTAGTGGCGAATTCCAAATATTTGTTTGCGTCGTCATTCTTTCATGTTTTAGAAAATGTAGATTATGTTGTCTTAAAAAATAAACCTGAAATGCAAATATGTAGGGTTAAACTTTTTTAATTGCTGTAATCATTGCCCAGAATAAAGCTATACAAGGAACCCTTTACCTAACGAATCGGCCACATCTGCCTGTGTAATATACACATTGAGTAGTTGAAAAAAAGTTTATTCAAAAGTATTTCAGCAAAACCATATCATGTGACCCCCCCCCCCCCCTCCTCATTGGAACGAGCACGTAGAGCTCAGGTAATCAAAATCAATCAGACAGTCAAGCTAGTGCACAACCACCCATCGTCACAAATTCAACAAAACCATACCATGGTATCCCCTCATTAGAACGAGTACATCAGAGATGGGCAATATACCGAAAAACCGTATGAGGATACCGAAAAAACAAACTGAACTGAACGTTGAATACCATTACCGTCTGAATTTTCAAATTTCCTCCACTCGCCATTTATAAGTTCCTTTTGAGGCTTGATAACAACTGAAAGGTTCATTTTCATGAAAAAAGTTACCGATTTTCTTTTCAGTTTTGTTAACTCAATGGACTGGGCGACTGTCCCGAATCCCCACTAGGCTACCACCTGTACCTGTACATGTCTAACTGCTTAACCGTGACTTAACCCTTTACCTAACATGAAAAGCAGACGACACTTGCAAAAAAAATTCTTGAATAACTAATTCTTTTCATTTTTTGTCTCAAAAACATAGGTTATGACCCCTCGTTGGAACGAGCTCGTTGAGCTCGTTCCAACGAGGGGTCATAACCTATGTTTTTGTGACAGAAAATGAAAAAATAATGAAATTTAATTGGCGATTTTTGAGAAGGGCGCTGGCCGTTTTTGGCCGTTACGTTAGGTAAAGGGTTAACAGTGACTTCTAGTCAAGACCTGACTAGAAACCACTGCCCAGGTGTTTTGCCAATTGTCAGCAGTACCTCCTAAAGATGGCATGGTCAGGTCACATGCTCCGAGATCGCAAGATCCTGAAATACATGTAGGTCTTTAAACATTAAGATGCGTTTAGAACAAGTTATAAAGGGGCGCGATGGCGTTACGGTAACCGGTTCTCGTCAGATCACCGAAGTTAAGCAACGTCGTGCCCAGTTAATCCTTGGATGGGTGACCGTCTGAGCGATCGATTCAGACTCCCGCGTTGTGTCCCTGGGAAAGACACTTAACCCCAATTGTCCACATGGGGGCACTATGACGAAGTGTACTAAGGCGTACTACACGTCGATTGTGCGCAAGTCTTCAACCAATCTAACCCTGCCTGTGCTGCAGAGCGGAGTTACGATGTTTGGGAGTTGGCAGCTGCTCGTCGTTGCTCTGTGGTTCTCTCTGGGTACTCCGGCTTCCTCCACCCGTAAAACTGTCATCGACGCGATATGACCTTGGCTGTTAAAATGTCGTTGAACCTTAATAAAATAATAAATAGATAAATAAATAACAAGTTATAAAATTATTGCATATATGATTTGCTGTCGTAAAAAATGCCACTGTTGAGCTCGTTGGCAGTGTCATTAAAGACATTGTGGTAGAATGATACTACAACAACTTATTCTGTTTTTCCTGATGTGAATTCCTCTTTGGTACTATCGGCAAATGTCAGTCTCGTCAGATACCGAATACCGAACCAATTCCGAGGAATATCCCCCTAAAAATACCGAAACTGAACTTTAAAATTCTCAAATCGCCCATCTTTAGAGCACTTAAAACTCAGATCATCAAACCGACAGCAAAGCTTGTGCACACACGCACCCATCCTCACACACCATCAGTCTTGTTCAGCAGCCGTTGCGAGGGCTAGTGTTTTTTTTTTCTTTATTTTATCCGAATGATAAACTGTGACAAAATCGGAAAGACAAGCCCAAATCCATTGTTTTCTTGGTGGGGACCTGGAGAAAAAGAAATCCATTGTGGGTACGCAAATACTATTGTCTTAGTTCTCACAAAGGGAATACAAACCGCATATCACCCCCCCCCCCCCTCCCACCACCACCACCACCACCACACACGCGCATCCTCACGCATACTCAAACACACGTGGTTTTGTTGAAATGTTTTGAAAAAATAATATCTAAGGCTAAAAAAAAATGTTTTGATTCTCAGGCAATCCCTCATTGAATTTCAAACATCTTATTGAACATTTTATATTACATTCAGTGTCTTCCAGTATTAGTACAAACTCAGAAACTCGGGGAGACCCGAAA
This sequence comes from Pictodentalium vernedei, assembly GCA_031216915.1. Taxonomy (NCBI): domain Eukaryota; kingdom Metazoa; phylum Mollusca; class Scaphopoda; order Dentaliida; family Dentaliidae; genus Pictodentalium; species Pictodentalium vernedei. The sequence goes on from CM062291.1 coordinate 271,038,843, forward strand.
CTTTTTTACATTTTTAGATTGATGCATATTTATTTAGTTGCGTCTCCAATAAGTTTGCCTTGTTACAATTTATGGAAGAGTGCCTATGGGCACTCTCCCATAAATTGTGACGAGGCAAATCCCATCAGATTAAATACTTTTACTGCAGAGATAATATGAAGAGCATCGAAAGAATATGAAGCCTTTGAATTGCAATACCTACAGTTCGTTTTCAGAGGAATGTTTTATTTTTCAAATTAAAAATGAATTTATTTGTAGAAATATGCTCTATCTACACTTTTGTGTGTAAAATGACAGCATAAATCCTCTCCATGTTTGCTCATTTTTTACAAAAGAAGAATAAAAATTAAAAATAAAACTCTCCCTCCCTCATTGATTTGATAACAAATTGCATGAAAATCAATTAATTAATTTGTGTGGCCTAAAGTAATACATTTTGGTATCATGTGCGATGGGTAAAGGTTTCAAGTACATTGGTATTTGATGAATGGGGACCTGAGCATCTCAAATATCGAACAGAATCGAATCTCGAATCGCATCAAGGAGAGTTTTTCGAATCAAATTGAATCTCTAGTCAAGACGAGCTGTTTTTCCAAAGCGTTGGACTTTCTTACAAACGTGAAATACAGCAAATATTGTCAGTCGCCACTCGAGTATTATATATACTACTCAAAGTTTGCTAAGCACCAAATATTTGACACATCATTGTGAAATTTGCTTGTGACATATTTGCGATATTTTTGGTGGATATGATTGAGGAATGTATTAAGATGGTCCCTAGTGTTTACATTAGTTCTCTTGACAGGCAGACTTTTCGTGACAGTCATGGAAAGCATGTACCCCTTGATTTTCATGATGTTTTCGTGTACTGTCTACATGTACATGGCATGTATAGAGTATTCAATCTTCATTTCAACACAAACCCTTGTGATTTGATGATTGAATATGGCAAATGCAAATGTAAGAAGAGATTTGTCTGAAGCAGAAATGTGGCGGGCTGCAGGGATGATTGAGCAAGGGGCTACTCATCGACAGGTTGGTGAGCCGTTGGTGTGCACCATACGGTGGTCACCAGAGCCTGGACAAGATTTCAGCAGTATGGCACACCAGTAAGACGGCATGGTGGTGGCAGAGACAGGGCAACATCTGCAGTTGAAGACTGGTTTTTGGTCATTCAGGAACCGCTTTGCCACAGCAGCCCAGCTTCGCAGTGACCTTCAGAATGCATCCGGGGTAAATGTTTCGACGCAGACTATCCGGGCAAGGTTGCACGAAGGTGGTCTCCGACCGAGAAGACCATGCATTTGCATTCCGCTGTCCCAGAACCACCACCGCTAGGCACGATATGAATGGGCCATGGACCACGTTGGATGGACCAGAGAAGATTGACGACCTGTCCTTTTTACAGATGAGTCAAGGTACTGCAGAGACCACACAGTAGGCGTTCTAGGGTATGGAGAAGACCAGGAGGGCGATTCCATGCAGCCAACATTGCTGAGCATGACCGCTATGGTGGAGGGTCAATCTTGGTCTGGGGCGGCATCAGCAGGGATGGACGTACAGAACTCTGGCATTGAACGTGGTACATTGACTGCACAGCGGAATATTGATGAGATCATGGATGTCCACGTCAGATTGTATGCAGGTGCAGTGAGTGATAGATTCATTCTGATGGACGATAATGCCCGTCCTCATGTTGCCCATGCTATCGGGGAGTACCGACCGGGGGAGGGGAGTGAGCGTATGGACTGGCCAGCATGATCCCCTAACACCAATCCAATCGAACATGTCTGGAATGAGTTGCAGCTTGCAATTTCAGTCCGTCCCCTCCAGCCAAGAAGTGACCAGGGGCTTGGTGCCATGCTGGTCCCAGAATGGAACAACATCCCACAAAGGACCACCAGGAACCTGATTGGGAGCATGAGAAGGTGTTGTCAAGCTGTAATTAACAGTAATGGGTCTCATACTCGATATTGAACCCATACCAATTCGCTCTGTCAACTTTTTGGCAAATTGAAAAATTTCCTCTTGTACCAATAATATCCATTTTCCATGGTTATCGTATTCAAAAGCTAAAAAATAATGTCAAACACAAATAACATCTTAATTTCTGTACTTAAATCATTAAAGATATAATTAAATAAAAAATATATACACTTTTCATGACAATATTTCAACTAAAACGTAAAACCGGTAGTTGGATATACTTGGTGCTTAGCAAACTTTGAGTAGTGTATAAAACGGTTAATTGCCTGTTTGGACAAGTCAATCAAAAGAAAGTAGAATATTCCAGAAACGGAATCAAAGAAGTTTCGGAAATGGAATCTCCTTAACTCTTCACCCAACGTAACGACCAAAACCGGCGCTATTCTCAAAAATCGCCAATTCATTTTCATTATTTTTTCATTTTTTGTCTCAAAAACATAGGATATGACCCCTCGTTGGAACGAGCTTGTTCAAACGAGGGGTCATAACGGATGTTTTTGAGACACAAAATGAAAAAAATTAGTTCTTCAAGGATTTTTGTTGCAAGTGTAGTTTGTTTTCAATGTTAGGTAAAGGGCTAACTCTTCTTCTTTCATCAGGTCTTCTGTACAGGAAACTTGATAAAACAAGAACAGTCCAAAACACTCGGTAGAAATTTGGGAACATTTCGACGATTCGACAATTTCCGAATCCGCGCCAACCGTACCGAATAGAATCAACGTGACGAATTTGAATCGAATGGAATTGATATTGGAAGGTCCGCAGGACCCTATCGCTAAAGAACACGTGGCACAGTATCAGAAGGAGTTCTTATGATCCAAATATTCAGCGAGAGAGAGAGAGGGGGGTGCACACAATTTCCGACAAATAGTTGTCATGATGGGCAGGTGATCTGCGATTACCCTTGTAGGCGTCATGCTCGTGCTTACAAGCGATCACATCTGACAAGTCATTGTTCTTGCTGCATCTTCATGACTGATTAAAAATAACCGTTTAAATGAAGTGGCAACACAGATTAATGTTTTTTCCTTCTCTTTTTGTTTTACTGGGGTTTAACGACATTTTCAACAGCCAGGGTCTCATCGCATAGGACAGTTATACAGGAGGGAAAGTAACTATCAGACTCAATAAAAAATTAAGATTAATTGCAATAGTGACAGCGCAAACAATTTAAAACGTAACGTCAATCGCGTTGTTTGCACGCTTGTAAAAATAGGCCGATGAAATCGTCAGATGTGTACCCATACGCGCAACTAGTAGAAAGCTGTATGACGGAGGGCCACCACGGATGCCGACATTATGTACACCACACAAGGTATGGGTACATATAGAAATGGAATGGAGGAGTGTCTAATTTGATGGATAAAAGGTTAATATCTCCGGATCAAATTATCAGATTTATATAAAAAACTATACAGCACAGCACATCAGTAACCTGAATAAATATATAAAGTAACATGACAATCGGATTGATATTTTTTGAGTTATCTCCTGCCAAAGGGATTGGAGGAATTTTCAATTTGAAGGATAAAGGGTTAATATCTCCGGATCAAATTATCAGATTAAATTAACACCAAAAACTATACAGCTCAGCACATCAGTAACCTGAACACAATTATAAAGTAACTTGACAATCCAAGCAATATTTTTCAAGTTATCAAATGCCAAAGGGATTGGGGGAATTTTCAATTTGAAGGATAAAGGGTTAATATCTCAAGATTAAAATAACAGATTTACACCAAAATCTATACAGCTCGGTACATCAGTAACCTGAACACAAATATAAAATAACTTCACAATCTAAGCAATATTTTTCAAGTTATCGAATGCCAAAGGGATTGGAGAAATTTTCAATTTGAAGGATAAAGGGTTAATATCTCAAGATTAAATTATCAGATTTACACCAAAAACTGTACAACTCGGCACATCAGTAATCTGAACACAAATATAAAGTAACATGACAATACGAGAAATATTTTTCAAGTTATCGAATGCCAAAGGGATTGGAGGAATTTTCAATTTGAAGGATAAAGGGTTAATATCTCAGGATCAAAATAACAGATTTACACCAAAAACTAAACAGCTCGGCACATCAGTAACCTAAACACAAATATAAAGTAACTTTACAATCCAAGTAATATTTTTCAAGTTATCGAATGCCAAAGGGATTGGAGGAATTTTCAATTTGAAGGATAAAGGGTTAATATCTCGGGATCAAATCATCAGATTTACACCAAAAACTATACAGCTCGGCAAATCAGAAACCTGAACACAAATATAAAGTAACTAGACAATTCAAGCAATATTTTTCAAGTTATCAAATGCCAAAGGGATTGGAGGAATTTTCAATTTGAAGGATAATGGGTTAATATCTCAGGATCAAATTATCCGATTTACACCAAAAACTATACAGCTTGGCACATCAGTAACCTGAACACAAATATAAAGTAACTTGACAATCCAAGCAATATTTTTCAAGTTATCAAATGCCAAAGGGATTGGAGGAACTTTCAATTTGAAGGATAAAGGGTTAATATTTCAGGATTAAATTATCAGATTTACACCCAAAACTATACAGCTCGGCACATCAGTAACCTGAACACAAATATAAAGTAACTTGACAATCCAAGAAATATTTTTCAAGTTATCGAATGCCAAAGGGATTGGAGAAAGTTTCAATTTGAAGGATAAAGGGTTAATATCTCAGGATCAAAATAACAGATTTACACCAAAAACTATACAGCTCGGCAAATCAGTAACCTGAACACAAATAAGTAACTAGACAATCCAAGCAATATTTTTCAAGTTATCGAATGCCAAAGGGATTGGAGAAATTTTCAATTTGAAGGATAAAGGGTTAAGATCTCAAGATCAAATTATCCGATTTACACCAAAAACTATACAGCTCGGCACATCAGTAACCTGAACACAAATATAAAGTAACTTGACAATCCAAGCAATATTTTTCAAGTTATCGAATGCCAAAGAAAATGGATACGGACGCCGGACGGACAGACGGACGGACGGACAGACGGACGGACAAAGGATGGACGAACGACGGATGGTCACCCCGGATGCCGGCATTATGGGTACCATACATAGTATGGGTACACATAAAAATTAGGAATGAAGTGACCGCCCATCTATCCCTCGGGTGACCTAACGATTTTTAAATGAATTTGATTAGAAATACAGTAGAGTCGCCGTGGAATGGTCGTAATCCACGGGTGGGCAGTGATGTCCACGCATGAGTTTACCAGGTAATAACAATCTTCAGCAGAATTTTAATTATTATTTATTTATTTAATGGGGTTTAACGACACTTTTGACAGCCAGGGTCACCTCGTGTCAGACAGTTTTACGGGTGGAGAAAGCCGGAGTACCCGGAGAGAACCATCGTGCAACGGCGAGCAACTTTCAGGCTCCCCAACATACTTACTCCACACAAGCAGGGTTAACATTGGTTGAAGACAAGTGCACCATCGATGCGCAGTATGCCTTAGTACACAACATCACCGTGCCCCCACGTGGGCAATGGGGGGGGGGGGGGTGTGAAGTGTCTTGCCCAAGGGCACAACGCGGTTGCTGCAGGTGGGATTCTAACCGAGGACCTCTCGGCTTGCAGCCTGCACCTCTAACTAGCCATCGCGCCCCAGAATTTTAATTAATAAAGTATCGGGTTGTACCCAGTGCTTCATAAATTACATTTTTGATGGTTATTCCTATAATTAAGGTTTGGAATCTAATATTATTGCGTCCGTGGAAATATTGTGACCAGTCCACGGCGGGCGCACTGTATCATTACCCGGCGGAAAAAACAAACTTGGACCGAGTTTGATTAGTATTTTTTTTTTATCACGATGCACAATTTCATTCGTGCCGCTTGTTTGATAGAATTGAAAAAGGGATTCCATTTATTTCGATCAGCTGAGTGTGGCTTTTTGTTTCTTAACGACTATTTTTGAAAAGTGATGATGGTTGTGAGTTTGGTTGACTGAATGGTAGATAAAAGTGTGATGTGCTCATTGTGTTTGTATACAATCTTTTGTCGTGACACTACTGGTTTTTTGTTAACCCATATAATACAGTGGTTCAAAAGTAAGGGCTAATCGATCAATTACTTTTTGGAGCGATCAAGATGTTGATCATTGATTAATCGATTAATCGGTTAACCGTTTCAGCTCCAATTAGCAGCACCGCGCCCTCAACGATTTCGGTTGGATTCCAGCGACTTGAAGCGACTGATTTTACTATCAAAACAAGACAAGTACAAAAAGAGCATCAAAATGTATCACGATTCGTTGCTAGAGCACTGACCTCTATAAAACTGGATTGCTGGGACGTCAGCGAAAAACGTCGCCATTCAAACTACCCCCTTCCGCTCCCCACAAGTCAATTAATGCGGTAACATCTCCCAATCCATGATGTCTAACGACGTGAATACACAGAGCAACACATGCGTGTGAATGGGTTAATCGATTTGACACAAGTACCATATCGATTAACCCATTCACACGCGAGTGCAGTTCTGTATTTATTACACGCCTTCACGTCTATAAAAACAATTATTAGGACACGCAGCAATTCATTTGACAACTATCAACAAAAACAACATATTTTATCGCCAACCAAATTTGCGAGGGGAATCCGTGTTACCTTTCGTCCCCTGAGTTCCAATGTGTTCTAAGTGCCTACTGTCACATAGAACACAATGGAACTCGGGAGAGGGTGGTCAGCTATCACCAGCGATTCAAATTGTAATTGCGTTGCATGATTTGTAGAAAATTCCAGTGAAATTCCGCTTCTAATTAAAAACAGTCCGTCAACGATTTCCGTTCCGCGCATATGTGCGGAACAGATTTTCATTTTCCGCATTGTTTAATGTTGCTGTAGATGGGGATTACATAGAACAGGCGTGTAATACAAGCTGTTGGGTTATAGCACAACAGTTTTCACTTCATCAAACGTCGTGGTGTTCAACTTGCCTAAAAACTAATAACACTATATCAACTTTCCTCTGCACTTGTTTTTTGTTACTAATAACTAAAATGTGTTATGTATTCAATGAGCATTGCCACGAAAACTGCGCACATCATGAAAATTTAACCGCTAAATAGCACTAATGTATGACAATCTTTTCCTGGTCGCCGGAAAATCCACAGTGTGGAAGAATCCGATTCCGTATCACTATAGTATGATGGGCTATTTACGGGTGCGTTCGAATTCGCATAATTAGCTGGTCCGGTCGCGGTGAGTACTTTACTCCGAGCTGGAATTGGTGCGCTCGAACGGCGGTCCAGGTTTTTTTTTATCTTATTCGTGATCTTTTTTATCGTATTCATGTGCATCGGGGGATTCCCGGGAAGTGTGTACCTGCTACAAAAATTTGTGTAAAAAAATGTTCTTTTTTACTTCAATCCAATTTACCAAAAAGGTTGGAGGAATTGTTAATGCTAGCGTTGAATTATAAGTCATATCGGCCCCTGGGTTCCAATGTGTTCTATGTGTTAGTAGGCACATTGGAACTCAGTGGACGATATAATAAACCTTTTATCGCTGCAGTGAAGTGATCTGGGTCGTCGCATCACGTCTCGTTGAGGAGGTTAGATCGCCGGATCGGCAGCTCGTTTCTTCCGGCGATCTGACCTCCTCACTTCCTCTCAATATGTATGTATGAACGCAAAAAATGTTTCTCAGTGGAGACTTGATTTGACTGAATCTTGAAAGATTCAACAATACAATCAGACATGTTTGTTTATTAAATAAGTGAGAACGAAGACTCTTCACAGCTGTAGTTTTATGCTTATGCCGCGTAATTTAACGAATTATGTTGATATCTTGAAGTGTGCAAGGTGAATTAAATATGTACTGAGAGGAATATCTCGAAGTGGAGCAAGAAAGAATACCTGTATCTCTCTGTAACTAAACATTTATTTATTTATTATTTATTTATTGGTGTTTAAGGTCACATATTTCTGCACAATGTCTAACCATGACCGTGACAGTTTTACGGATGGAGGAAGCCGGAGTACCCGGAGAGAATCACGGAGCAACGGCAATCAACTGTCAGCTCCCCAACATTCCAACCCCACACAAGCAGGGTTAGCATTGGTTGAAGACAGGTGCACCATCGACGTGCAGTACGCCTTAGTACACCACGTCACCGTGCCCCCACGTGGCCAATGGGGCTGTAACTAAATGGACATCACATTACATTAACGGTACTCTTCGCACAGACTTCACGAAAAGCGAGTAAACAAACAGAATTAGAGTTGTGAGCTGAGAGCTTGCCCAGGTCTGCGTACATTCTGATATTGTTTATTGCGTGAGAAATTGTGTTCATCATTTGCAAATAAAGTGCGTCATTGGAACGCGGACGCGATAAAGCACTTCCGAAATGAATAACTGTTCATGGCCCCTTAGTCACAATTCCGGTGGATTCGCACACGAAAACATTTTATATGGCACAAACGATTCATTCTGCATGCGACGTTTCCCTACAGTGAGATCTACTTGGAATGTTTCCGGTGAAAAACATCCTTGAAATGTTTCTTTTTCTGTATTTTAAAAAATATAAAGAAGCAAACCTATAATAAGACACAATGTATACGCTTTCCACTGATCTTGTGGAATATTATTTGTTTATAAACACTGCAAGTAAAGCCCCCGAAAAGTAGACCATCTGTTTCTCAGCCCATTGGTTGTAAAATTGCCTGTGGACCGGCGGGTTTTATTAGGCTTTCCCAAACCCAGTTTGGGAAAGACTCTTGTTATTCTTCTTTTTCAAAATTTTTCTTCTCTATTTTTTTTTTTTTTTTCCTCCCTAAATTTTGTCTGTTGAGCTGTTCAAAAACATGCTGTTCGATTTTGACCAAATTTGGCATACTTATGTGATGTCATAAAATCTAGTGAAATGCGGTATCGTCATATCTGTGAAAACGCGTATTTTCAAAATATTCTGCCAAAACCTTCAAAATTTCACTATTTTTCGAATGTCTCAGAATTGTTTACAGCTTTTTAGCTCAAATTTTCCACACCTTTAGAACATAATATGATACACCACAATCACCACTCAAATCTTTCAACATTAACCCCCACTGGCCAAAAATGACATGAATATAGATTTTTTCTTCAAACTTCAAGGGCAAATTTCTCTAATTACAAGGTTGTTGTAACAATTATTTTGGTTTGGATAGATGCAACAATGATTGCGGAAGAAAGTTACTGTTTACTTTTTAATCTCAGATTTAACCCTCAAGAACAATGAGGGCGAGAATAAGAGTACCGTTTGAAAATGCCAAAATTAGCCAACTTTTTTTCTATCATTTTGGAAAGGGTTAATTTCAAACACTTTTCATGTACGTATTCACAATTGACTACCGAGCATATTTACTGTTGTGAGCTTGGTTGTAAAGTTTAACCTTATCCTATTCTGGTTGCATAAAAGTAGGTACCGTCCAAAAAAACTCCAATTTTTTCAGAATTTGGTAAGTTTAGGTGACGATTTACTCCATTTTTAATTGCTTGAGCTCTGAATGTTTTCTATAGCTGCATGCAGCAGTCAAAGTATGACAAATTTTGTTCTATATGTTATTATTAAAAGTTTAATCCATAGCAGATTTGAGACTTCCCATAAGGGTACTGTCGGAATAATTGTTATTTTCGCCAACGTTTACATGCACTTTCTCAGCATTGGAACCATATTGTCTCAAAACCTTTTCCATGAGAGGATTGGACCTTCATCCAAGAACAATTTTGCTGTTATATATTTTATTAAAAGTTTTAACCTTCACCCAGTTTTCGGGATTTGAACTTGAGTGCCCTAAAATTCTTCATAAAACTGGCTAATTTGGAGCTAACTTCTCTTCCATTTTCGAAAGGAATATCCAAAAATGATTTACATGTTCGTATTTACAATTGCCTACCGAGCATATCTGCTGTTGTAAGTTTGGTTGTAAAGTGTACCCCTATGCTCGTTCTGTTTGCATAAAGATAGGTGCAGTCCAAAAAAACTCTCGTTTATCAGAATTTGGTAAGTTTAAGAGACGATTTACTCCATTCCTAATTGATTGAGCGTTGAACGTTTTCTATGGCTGTATGCAGCAGTCATAGTATGATAACTTTTGTTTTATATGTCATTATTAAAGGTTTAACCGTTGGCAGATTCGAGACTGCCCATATGGGTACGGTCGGAATAATTGATATTTTCATAAAATCACTGAATATTGATAAGCGTGCAGTGGTTGATTGGAATAGAATATCCGAAAATGCTTTCGAAATTCGGATTTACAGTTCAATTCGAAGAATATGTTCTGTTATAAGGTTGCTGTAAAGTTTAACGCAATCCCTGTCTCAGATGCATAAAGATAGGTGCCGTCGAAATTTTTTTCAGAATTTCGTAGGTTTAAGTGACAATTTACTCCATTCCTAATTCATTGAGCGCTGAATGTTTTCTATGCCTGCATGCAGCAAGCATAGCATGACGACTTCTGTTTTATACGTTATTATCAAAAGTTTAACCCTTGGCATATTTAGGAGTTCCCACGTGGGTATAGTCCGAATAATTATTTTCGTAAAATCAATCCCTGAATATATTGGTAACCGTGCAGTGGACTTTCGGTGGTGCAACATGAAGTCGCAAATAGTTAAGGTTGAAAAGTTCATCAAATAGACAGATATAATGCCTCACTCAGTCGGTGACAGGTAAATAATGAATGGAAAAGTCGTTGAATTGAGAATAAAGTAGGGACGAATCGTGCCCTCGGTTTCCACCTAATCCGCGGTATTTCCACGTGGTCTCAGCACGTGACAAAGATACTAAAGTGTCAGGCAGGGACAGTAGGAAACATTCTGAGAATTTCAAGTTTCTGTCTTGCATGGTCGGGACATAATTGGCGTATATCCGACATTGTATCTGTTCAATTGGAATGTCAAATTAGCCAGATGGCGGCTTTTTGCCACCGGGTCGAGTTGTCAGTTTCTGCTGGGACGGTCTAAAATAAGCAGTTTAACTCAAAACTTTGTGTCCCATATGAATGTGCGAATATTTAAAGCTGAACAGTTCATCAAATAGACAGATATAATGCTTTACTCAGCCGGTGTCAGGTAAATAATGAATGGAAAAGTCGTTGAATTGAGAATAAAGTAGGGACGAATCGTGCTCTCGGTTTCCACCTGATCCACGGTATTTCCACGCGGTCTCTGCACGTGACAAAAATACTAAACTGTCAGGCTGGGACAGTAGAAAACATTCTGAGAATTTCAAGTTGCTGCCTTGCATGGTCGGGACATAATTGGCGTATATCCGGCATTGTATCTGTTCAAGTTGAATGTCAAATTAGCCAGATGACGGCTTTTTCGCCTCCGGGTCGAGTTGTCAGTTTCTGCTGGGACGGTCTAAAATAAGCAGTTTAACTAAAAACTTTCTGTCCCATATGAATGTGCGAATATTTAAAGCTGAACAGTTCATCGAATAGACAGAAATAATGCCAAACTCGACCGGTGAGAGGTAAATAGTGAATGGAAACGGCATTGTATTGGGAATAGAGTAGGGACGAAGCATCCCCGCGGTTTCCACGCGATCCACGTTGTTCCCACGCAGGCACGCCACTCGACAAAGATATTGTTCTGTCGAGCATGGATAGTGGAACAACGTCTGAAGATTTCGTGTATCTGCCTTCACTGGTCTGGACGCAGTGGGCGTGTGAGCGACACTGCTGTCTGTTCAATTTCAATGTCAAATTAGCAAATTAACGCCTTTTCGCCATTAACCTATGCGCGATTTCTGTCCACTTTTCATTTTTGGCAATTACCTAACTGTTATCCAAGAACAATTTTGCTGGTATATGTCTTATTCCAAGTTTTAACCCTCGCCCAGTTATCAGGCCTTGAATCGTAGTACCCTCAACTTGAACATGTGCATTCAAATACCAAGATTCAAGATTAGTCCATGTCTCTTTTCAGACACTCTGTCTGTGATTGATGTTCACACATTAAGAGCATAATATGATACACTAAAATCACCACACAAATATTTCAAAGTTAACCCCTATTGGCCACAAATGATATGAATATATCATTTTATCTTCAAGATTTACTAACTTCAAGGGCAAATTTCTCATAATTGCGAGGTTGTTATAACAATTATTTTTGTATGGATAGATGCAACAATGCTTGCAAAAGAATGTTACTGTTTAATTTTTAATCTCATCTTTAACCCTCAAGCAAATGAGGGTAATAGTACCATCCGAAAAGGCCAAAATTAGCTAACTGTGGTGTGGTTGCATCTTCCTGTCATTTTGGAAAGGGTTAATTCTAAACACTTTGTTTTGCTATAGGTAGAGATGCCTAATGAACAAATCCTCTGCTGTAAGTTATGCTTTAGGGCTTAACACAACATAAGCTCTGGCCATGTAAAGAATAGTACTCTCAGAAAAAAATTGATTTTCAGTGAAGTTTGCAAACATCTGTACTCATTTCCTGGAATTGCAAGGTTGTTGTAGCAATTATTTTAGTATGGATAGATGCAACAATGATTGTAGAAGAAAGTTACTGTTTACTTTTCAATCTCAAGATTTAACCCCCAAGCAAAATGAGGGCGGGAATAAGAGAACCGTGAGGGAATGCCAAAATTAGCCAACTTTGGATGCTTTTTGTCTATCATTTTGGAAATGGTTAATTTCAAACACTTTGCTATATGTAGTCTGCATTTTCACATTGGAAAGTTGGGAAAGCCCGTAATTTGTCCAACAAATTACAATTCTCTAGTTTTAATTTTAATTTTTGTAATCATTTCTTTGCCATTAAAAGTTCGTGTTCATGGTTTGTTTTATGTTTTAGGCCTCACAGTCGAAAGAATAGCATGTTTGTGGTGTATTTCGTCCCTTGAGTGCGAGAAGGCTTTGCAATGCTAAACCATTGCAAACACTCAAGGGACAAAGTTATCAGTTTTATTAACCCTTTACCCAACGTAACGGCCAAAACCGGCCAGCGCTATTCTCAAAAATCGCCAATTAATTTTCACTATTTTTTTCATTTTTTGTCTCAAAAACATAGGTTATGACCCCTCGTTGGAACGAGCTCGTCGAGCTCGTTCCAACGAGGGGTCATAACCTATGTTTTTGAGACAAAAAATGAAAAAAATTAGTTATTCAAGAATTTTTTTTGCAAGTGTCGTCTGCTTTTCACGTTAGGTAAAGGGTTAACTTGGGTAAAATATCAGACATAATCCATTTCATTTTTATTTTTTCAAGTTTACATTGGTTATTAAAAGGACCACGCGGGAGGGCCTGAGAAACATATTTGTTTAATTTTTGGCCTAATATACGTTCTACTGAACCAACGATATTCTGGGCTGCCCATTCCTGAATAGAATTATTTGACGCATGCAGCTTATTTTGTAATGTGGCAAATAGTTTTATTCGACAAGTGACAAGCCAACACAAACGAAGACGGGGTAAATATTAAGAAAACATTCTTCAATGAAATGAGATTAGTTTATATATGTTCAGCTGCATTATATGGTTTCTTATATAACACAAAATAAATATCTTGTGTAGGTACGGTACTTTAACCCTTTACATAACATGAAAAGCAGACGACATTTGCCAAAAAAATTCTTGAATAACTATTGTTTTCATATTTTGTCTCAAAAACATAGGTTATGACCCCTGATTGGAACGACCCTTTTGGACGTTACGTTAGGTAAAGGGTTAAACTTGTTGACCACGTTCCAATGAGGGATCATACCCTATGTTTTTTATATACTACTTAAAGTTTGCTAAGCACCAAGTATATCCAACTACCTGTTGTACGTTTTAGTTGAAATATTGTTATGAAAAGTGTATACATTTTTTATTTAATTATATCTTTAATGATTTAAGCACAGAAATTAAGATTTTGTTTGTGTTTGACATTATTTTTTAGGTTTTGAATACGGTAACCATGGGAAATGTATATTATTGGTAAAAGAGGAAATTTTTCAAATTGCCAAAAAGTTGACGGAGCAAAATGATATGGGTTCATTATCGAGTATGAGGCCCATTATTGTTACTTACAGCTTGACAACGCCTTTTCATGCTCCCAATCATGTTCCAGATGGTCCTTTGTGGGATGTTGTTCCATTCTTGGACCAGCATGGCACCAAGCGCCTGAACACGTCTTGGCTGGACTGGACGGGGTGAAATTGCAAGCTGCAACTCATTCCAGACATGTTCGATTGGATTGAGGTCAGGGGATCTTGCTGACCAGTCCATACGCTCATTCCCTTCCCTCTGTCGGTACTCCCCGACAGCATGGGCGACATGAAGGACTGGCATTATCGTCCATCAGAATGAATCTATCACCCACTGCACCTGCGTACAATCTGGCATGGGCACCCAGGATCTCATCAATATACAGCTGTGCAGTCAATGTACCACGGTCATGGACACAGAGCTCTGTATGTCCATCCCAGCTGATGCCACCACAGACCATTATTGACCCTCCACCATAGCGGTCATGCTCAGCAATGTTGGCTGCATGGAATCGCTCTTCTGGTCTTCTCCATACCCTAGAACGCCTATCTGTGTTGTTTAGGCAGTACCTTGACTCATCTGCAAAAAGGACAGGTCGTCAATCTTCTCTGGCCCATCCAACGTGATCCATGGCCCATTCATATCATGCCTGGCGGTGGTTCTGGGACGGCTGAATGCGAATACATGGTCTTCTCGATCGGACGCCACCTTCGTGCAACCTTGCCCGGATAGTCTGCGTCGAAACATTTACCCCGGAATGCATTCTGAAGGTCACTGCGAAGCTGGGTTGTTGTGTCAAAGTGGTTTCTACGGGACTGAATGATCAAAAACCGGTCTTCAGCTGCAGATGTTGCCCTGTCTCTGCCACCACCATGTCGTCTGACTGGCGTGCCATACTGCTGAAATCTTGCCCAGGCTCTGGTGATCAACGTATGGTGCACATCAATGGCTTCACCAACCTGACGATGGGTAGCCCCTTGTTACAGCATCCCTACAGCCCACCACATTTCTACTTCAGACAAATGTCTTCTTACATTTGCATTCGCTATATTCAGTCATTAATTCACAAGGGTTTGTGTTGAAATGAAGACTGAATATCCTACACATCTCATGTACATGTAGACAGTACACGAGAACATCATGGAAATCAAGGGGTACATGCTTTCCATGACTGTCACTAAAAGTCTGCCCGTCAAGAGAGCTAATGTAAACACTGGGGACCATCTCAATACATTCCTCGACCATATCCACCAAAAATGTCGCAAATGTGTCACAAGAAAATTTCACAATGATGTGTCAAATATGTGAGGCTTAGCAAACTTTGAGTAGTATACAAAAATAAATAAAATGAAAACTTTTGGTCAACCAAGAAGTGTAATTTGAAATTCGTATCTGGTAAAACTTTTTAAACCACCCAAGAAACTCCGGTGCAGATGTAATTTTTTAAAGGAACTATTCGTATTCCGTCACGCAGCGATGACCCAAAACTAGTGTTCAACCGATTACCAAAATGGTTGCTGGCCGATTACTGGTTATTTGAACTCACAATCCGCCGATTCCGATGCCGATTCCGATTGTAATACCGCACACTACTAGACAAGTCGAGCCTCGCAAAGAACGACTTTAAATTGAACATATTTGTCAGTGTTTACAGTCCGTTCACTACTAGATAAGTCGAGACTCGAAAGAACTGCATTGAACTGAACACATTTCACAGTGTTATTTATTTATTTATTGGTGTTTAAGGTCACATACTTATGCAAAATGGCTAATCGTGACCGTGACAGTTTTACGGGTGGAGGAAGCCGGGGTACCCGGAGAGAACCACCGAGCAACGACAAGCAGCTGTCAGCTCTCCAACATCGTAACTCTGAACTCTGCACCGCAGCACAGGCAGGGTTAGATTGGTTGAAGACATGCGCACCACCGACGTGCAGTACGCCTCAGTACACAGCGTCATCGTGCCCCCATGTAGGCAATCGGAGTGAAGTGTCTTGCCCAAGATCACAACGCGGTTGCCGCAGGAGGGATTCGAACCGAGGACCTCTCGGCTTGCAGCCTGCACCTCTACCAACTGAGCCACCGCGCCCCCATTTCACAGTGTTAATCTTCGTTGACTCAGGTCATGTTAAATTACCAGTCGCGCACAGTTGGGCGGTAAACGTGGCTCTCAGCTCTCAGAGCCACGTTTACCACCCAAGTGCGCGCAACTGGTATTTTTTACTGCGACCTGAGAGTCAATGGACTGCAACCTTCACTTTTGCGGTATGGACTGGCGATTGCAGCAAGTACTCTCAATTGTAAGCTTTACACGTCGTTTAACTTGTATATCCCGTAAAGGGGCGTCTGGAGAGATTAAGAATACACATTGTGGTGGTTTTTCAACTTTATTGAATGGTATCATTGATATCATTTTACATTAACAATTGAACAATTGCAGAAGATAACAAAATGCGGTTTGTGAATCATCACAAAATGCTTGGCAACAAACGGCTGAACCAATGTTCCAGAAGCCGTTGCCGTTGTCATCCGATTGCCCACAATCAGTCGATTGTGTAGGCCGTTTCCGATCATCGGTTGAACACTACCCAAAATGACACGGGTGGCTTCTTCAGTCTTCGTGGCATCTTCAATAATTATTTGCACGACGCGCGGTATGCAAAACACATGTTTAGTCCTTTGAGAACGAAAGCCTCTTTATCAGACAGTGTTCATAATTCGTCCTAATTTCAGAAATTAAATTATTGCTCATGGAGTGAACTTGCATGTATTGACCAATTGCTATTTTCAACGTGCAGCAACATGCTAATATGGACTCTTCCAATTAATTCCATTGCACTGACATGGAAAATGCCTCCAAGGTTCAAATTATTGAGATAATGAACCTCACGATGGAGGTACTTGTGCGTTCCACGGTCTTTTGAGAGATATTCGCTGGGAGTGATTTGCACTCCAGGGATGTTTCAATGGTAATCGACTTCCCACGTACTGTACTTTAAACTCCGCCTTTCTCTTTTACACTGCAGGGCTATAAAATGAGATAGGTAGGGGGCATGGTGGCTCAATGGTTAGAGCCATGGCCGGGGAGGGGGCGGTTGTAACCCCGGTGCCCGGAAGTTTAGTGGGGCCCGGGCTTGGTCTACCATTCTTGGATCAGACCTGGGAAAGTTCTGACTCCTGTGCTAAGACTTTGGCCCCCGATCTCCGAACGAGAAACAGCAAGGTAAGTTGCCATTCGTTTTGGAATACTAGTTGCCACCCCTGTAACGAAGGAATGGGAGTGCCTGGTGGAGATTTTCAATTTGTTAACCCTTTGCTAAACCTGAAAAAACAGACGACACTTGCAAATAAAATTATTGAATATCTATTATTTTCATTTTTTGTGTCACAAAACATAGCTTGTGACCCCTCATTGGAACGAGCCCAACGAGCTCGTTTCAATGAGGGGTCATATGTTATGTTTTGGAGGCAAAAAATTAAAACTGAATGGCAATATTGTGAAAGCGCGGGCCGGTTTTGGTCGTTAGGTTGGATAATGGGTTAATAGCGTGTTATCTATATACATATGCACCAGACACGGTGTTATCACTCCAAGAATTCTTCACTTCAAGAACTTCGGCATCTGCATCAGTATCCCGACACTTTCGAAAGGGGGCCCGTCACAGAATTAACCCTGGGGTCCGAATTTCCTATCGTGTCGATTTAGACAGCGTCACCCGCGCTGTGACTTTGGGCAAGACACTTCATCCTGCAGTCCACATGGGGCACGGTGGCGCTGTGTAATGAGGCGCACAGCACTTGCTTTCAACCGCTGCTTACTCTGCTCGTGTCGGGTAAGTAAGTTGGAGAGTTTGACAGTAGCTCACCAGTGTTCCTCTCCAGGTACACCGGCTTCCTCCACCAGTAAAACTGCGCAACAAGATACGACCCTAGCTGTTGAAAGCGTAATGGAACCTCAACAAAACAAACAAATCCGTGAATGTGTACACCTGGAACTTAATTAAGCACCCCGTTTTTTCGCAGTGGTGTCAATAGAAACTGTCATTACTTTCATGCTATCTTTTAGATGGCCAAAAGTGACTGCGAAAAGAATGGTCTATTGACAAATGAAAGACAACACAATGAAAATATGCAGTATTTTAATGGCGCTAATTACACGTATCTGTAACCAATGTATTTGATGGAAAAAAATGTTCTCCGACAAGTATGGAGCTGGAACGGTCCATGATAAAACAATGCCGGTAATTACCGACGAAAATGTAACTTGTGATATCCTGAACACAACAGCAGTGTCTGACGTCAGTAGCGAGTGTATCCACCACTGGATGGCAGTCTGAACTCTCCTCCTAATGCTATCAGTGAGCCTTCTGATACGCTCCAGATGAAACTGCTGCCACTCCTCGTGCAATGCGGCTTCCAAATCGGCCAAATTTTGTACAGGCGGATCCCCTGCTTGCACACGATGTCCAAGAAAGTCCAAGAAAATCCCAGATGTGTTCTGAGGGATTCAAATCAGGGCTCATTGCAGGCCAAGGTAGTGTTGTAATAGCGTTGTTCTGAAGGAATGCTCTCACAGCATGGGAACGATGTGGCCTTGCATTGTCGTCCATGAATACAGGGCGAGTAGCCAACGGGTGGTTGTCAAAATGAGGCACGACAACCGGATTGAGAATGTTCCGGATGTTCTGATGACCATTGAGATTCCAACGTACAGTTACCATATCAAGTTTACAATCAAGAGAGAGGCACCCCAGATCATTACTGATTCCCACCATAAGGAACAGTAGGTTTGATGCTCCTGGGCACGAAAGCAGTATTTATATGCCTCCACACTCTCATGCGGCCATCTGTGACATGAAGCAGGAACCTACTCTCGATTGACCAATGGACTGTCCTCCACGTACTGGGATTCCAATGTTGTTGTGCGATTCACCACTCAAAGCGTCGTCTTTGATGGTGATCGGACAGAGCTGGACGCTTGGTAACCCTTCTGACCTCATACCCAGTGCTTTGAGACGGTGTCGAACAGTTCTGTTGCACAAGCGCCTGTTGGGGGTGGGGGGAGGCGTTTCAAAACCCCACTTCAAGCAAAGGGTTTACGCCTAACGAGGCGTGTCAGACTCCTACTTTCCCAAGGAGATGTTTTTT
This sequence comes from Pictodentalium vernedei, assembly GCA_031216915.1. Taxonomy (NCBI): domain Eukaryota; kingdom Metazoa; phylum Mollusca; class Scaphopoda; order Dentaliida; family Dentaliidae; genus Pictodentalium; species Pictodentalium vernedei. The sequence goes on from CM062291.1 coordinate 271,057,991, forward strand.
CGGGTTGTCCAGGCCCTGGTCGATCCTTAACATCGTTGGTTTCTTGATGGTTTTGGACAAATCTGCTGATGACAGAAGGACTATAGCCAAGTTGCCTTCCAATAGCTATGAATGACATGCCTGTTGCATGCATGCCAACGATTTGCTATCTTAGTGTCTCTGACAGTCTCCTCATTGCCATGTCAACATTTGTTGACAAACGAAGTGATAGATTTTCTTGTTTTATACCTAGTTATTGCATGTGGATTATAGTGTTTTGGTGAGAATCGTGGGGAGCATGCTTCAGGTGAACGAGGGGATGTGTGTGGGATACGCTATCAATCAGAAACATCAGATGAAATGTACTGCAACACATAACAATCATTAAAGCATAATAATCAGGAACAGCAACTTCACTGTCGTGAAAAATTTCAGGGGGTGCTTAATTAAGTTCCAGGCGTATATTATTTTTATTTTTATTATTATTATTATTATTATTATTATTATTATTATTTACTAGTGTCTGAAGTCACATATGTCTGTACAATGGCCAATCATGACCGGAACATGGACATAAAGTTAAGTTCAGCCATTCGTTTATGTCCACTGTGCCCATTTTTGAGGACTTACACCACAAGCTTTAGCTACTGGGATTTTTTTGCCAGTAAAACAGAGTTTGTTTGCCACAGTAAAGAAGCACTGCTTCACTTCTCGGGTTTCCCATGCGTGACCTGTGAATTTAAATGCCTGAAATGCAGCCCAGGTATTTTAAAAGACCTCTAGGTTAATACTTCTATCAAAACCTTAAATATTCATTTAAACAAATTTCAAACCTTTACAGTTGTCGAAAGAAATGAAATTCTGCAAAATACGACTGCATGCGCTTCAGAGTACCATTACGTGGTTAACTAGGTTAGACAATGTTTGAAGATCTTGATTTCCCAATTATAGTTCTACTGTGTATCATTCCAGATAATCACCGGAATCGAGCGACTTGCGCGCCCTGATGTATATTTAATTGTCTCTCCCGCTCTGCTGTATTCGAGTCTGCACAGTTTCTTCACTATCGTTTTGTTTGAGACTGTTATCTCTAATAAGTTCGATCGCGCATTAAATGGAGGATTGGTTGTGTGAACTTGCCGAGTGATTGCATTTAATTCGTTACAGAAAAATCTAAGCAACTAACAACAACAGGACATTGATCGCTTCATGTTTCTTGTTTTCAAACATGCCCTTAACTCTTTTACGTAAATTATCGGGTAAAACCTTCCAAGCAATACATACGATCCCTACTTAACCCGTTATCTAACGTAACGGCCAAAACCGGCCAGCACTTTTCACAAAAAATACTATCCAGTTTTCATTATTTTTTCATTTTTTATCACAAAAACATAGCTTATGACCCCTCATTGGAACGAGCTCGCTGAGCTCGTAGCAATGAGGGGTCATGAACTATGTTTTTGTGATAAAAAATGAAAAAAAAATAGTTATTCAAGTATTTTATTTACATGTGTCGTCTGCTTTTCGTGTTAGGTAAAGGGTTAACTGGTAGAATGCTAAATTATTTTGGGTTGTCAAAATTTGTTCACGTGTATTTGCCTCGTTATAATTTATGGGAGAGTGCCTGTAGGCACTCTACCATCAATTGTAACAAGACAAATCCACGCAGACTAAACAATTTCACTTCACAGATAATACGAAAAACATCCACAGAATATGAAGCATGTAAGTTGTGCAACCTTCACTTTAGAACAAAGCCCAAATATGGGCTTTTAGCACTCTACCGGAGTGCTGGAAGCCCGTATTTTGCTTTTCCATGAAGTAGGGGTATCATAGATTAAAGGCTTCATACTGTGTGGGTGTACTTCATATTATCTTTAAAGTGAAATTGTTTAGTCCATTTTGGCGTTGTCTTATTACAATTTAAGGGGATATGACGCTCTCTAAGAATTGAATTGTAACAAGGCCAAGAGATGTGAACAAATTTCGACAACGAAAATAATTTGGCAGTCTCCCAGTTAACTAGGTATTCATCGTTTCTCTTCGTTCCAATTATGGCCAATAAACAGACCTTCTGATAAAGGTGAATAAATGGGTAGATGTCCAGCAAGAAGGTTCAGCTCATCGCGAACATGAATATTAAAGCAAGACGTCTCAACAAATCTGTTTAGGCAGAATATGGGTAAATGAAATCGACTATTTTTGCCAAATTAGCTTCACGAAAATAAATATATTAACGCCTGTGTTATATAAACGTTTCTCACATGGTGTGGCCCTTTTTCCACCCTTACTCTTCAAAAGAGGTACAGCATCATCAGCAATTAACATTCTGGAAGTAGTTTCAGGTTTTCGCTTGAAACTTGAATCAAGAAACTGAATAGGGAGATGAGGAATCAAATTAGGACGATTGATAAGCACGGACCTGGCTAGAGGTTTGTGATTGGGGGTGTAGGGTAATGAATTCCCAACTAGAGGGATGGACCGGGAGGGGGAACTCCCCTCCCGTCCCTTCCCCTAGTTGCAAATTCACTACTGAGAAACATTTTGAAAATGAAGCCATGAAAGGGGGCATAAAATTTATTTTAGTAACTGAAATGCCAACACAATTTATGATAGAATTATCAAGTTATTATTATTTGGTATTATTCTGGGAATTGAATACGTGCTAAACAAATGCTCAAGCTGAGAGCTTTGAACAATTCACACTGTCCTAACATTAAATCAGATCTTATGCCGGAATGATCAGTTTTCGATGTTTCGTCATTTTGTAACTGTGAATGATGGAATTAACTCAGGATAACGATTTTACATGATATGATTTTCCTGAAGAGCAATTCGAGGATTTTTTTATTACAATAAGTAAAGTACTATAGAAATCTCGTACCGATTGACATCATGTATACTTATGGAGCTCGATATTGCGTACATTGTAGTTGTAAATAGTAACAGTTATAATTTTTGCCGATTTGAAACCGAGTTGGGATTTTGGGAAGTAAAGGAGACATCAGCATCACCAAAGAAGCTCTAAAATCCAGATAGATGAAATTGTCATTTTCCGACTACTCATGACTTGCCCTCCGAATTTCCAACTATGGGAAATTTTGGCCAGGATTGGGGGGGGGGGGGGGGGGGTTGACACACACCCTGTCGCCACGTCCCTGCTGATAAGGAGGTATTTTAGATGACATATTAATTGGAAATTTTTTTTGCAGGAGACAGTACTCATCGTGTGCCAGCCGAACATCAGAACGTCAGTTTCGATTTTTGCAACGATTTGAAACTGTAAACTCGGATGTTTTCGCTGAACCAGGTATAAACTCGACAGAGATAGTGCCAGTGGGATCGCGGTTCACCGAGGACCTCAGGTATAGTTTAGTGAATGGCTTCGTAAAGAAAAATGTGTCCAACTCAAAAGTATATGAGATATAATACTGTTCGTACAGGAGCATGAAACGGGACCCAGTGGTGAACTGAATGATCTTCTGTTCCCATGATACATGTCAAAACTATTGATACATATTAAAGTACAGCTGCCGTGGACGGGTCAATTTTTCCACGGAAGCACTAATATTAGATTACAAACACTAATTATAGGAATTATCACCAAAAAATTAATTAATGAAGCACCGGGTACAATCCGAGCATCCTTAATTAAGATTTTGCTGCTGGTGATTTTTATTACCTGGTAAATGCATGCGTGAGCATCACTGCCCACGCGTGGATTGCGTCCAGTCCAAGGCGACTGTACTGAACATCTCACGTGACGTTCCATTCATTGGTTGGCCAACAGGTACTATACTGTACCCGATTGTTTCTAAAACAATCGAGCGCTACTCTCGAGCATTAATCTCGTGTACTATACACTTTCTAACAATAGTCGTGGCATGTTCTAGGATGCTAGACTAACGGAATACAACGCGCCCTTGATAAGAGATTATTTTCCGGAACACGGTGTCGTTATATCTAAGTTAAGAATGGAAATGCATATCCTGAGCAAGTCCCTGACAATAGGCTGTGTACGGACGATTGGAATCCAGGTAATACTTCATGGTATGTCGTTGTTTATGCCAAAATAGCGGTCATCGATGAAGAATAGTCCACCCGCCTTCGGCGCGTGGACTGTTCTTCCTCGAAGACCACTAGTTTGGCATGCCAGTCAGTCATATAATATTTATAACATAGTTGGACATCAATGTGAAGTACTGCAGTGACGAGAGTTCCTCTTCAAAAATGGGAAAGGGAAAACATTTCTTGATTGCATATGCATGTGACAAAAAGTTCGTTTGCATGCATGTTACATATGATTGCGTTTCACAAAAATATCGGCTCATTGTGGTGAGGGTGCTATGTTGGGATCTTATTGTGAAGATCCCGAAGAAGCATACCAAACTGTCAACTTTGCGACATTTTAGCTACAAATGTTAACAATTTGGACTCAACTTAAAATTCCTTCGCTTTGCAAAACACTTTGTAAACAACAAGCAAAAGTCGATAATTTTTTCCAGTGACAGTGCTCACGTAACGATTTCACATGACTGTATTAAAGAACTCATTTCAAAATTTGGGTGTTGTGTTTGAACAATCGGTGAATATTGATTGTCGAAGAAAGAGATCGCGGCAAAAGGTAAGATTGTATGGACAGTTGCGTGGGCAAAATGGATGATTAAACTATGATTATGGTTCGAATAGACGAACAATAATGACATGTAAATTGATCATTCAAGCGCAGACATCTTCCACCAAAGGAACAAATCCCAATCATAGCCGTCTGCGTCTGCATAACAATCACTTTAACACACATTCAGTGATGCGTTCCGAAATTTAGAAGTTGGAACACTGTGGCTTATCGTTGCAGTAATGGCCGACGATATGCGTTGTTGTGGGATAGCCCGAGGTGGGGTATCCGTCTCCTTCTCTAGATTTAAGGGAGTGCGGGATAATTTTGAAATTTCTTACTAAAATCCCGAATTCTCGTTGATTTTCTACAGTGAATTTCAGTAGTCCGATTACCCGATAATTAGGATGCCTCACCATCCCTCTGTGTCATTGAGAAAAACGTAGAAATGCTCTGGTGAGACATGATTGAGTAACAAACCAAAACAAACTTGCGTGCAACTTATCAAGGATGTCATTTTTGTGACGCCATTCTGTTTATTTATATCCCATGGTATATTTAAAAAAAAAAAAAATCAGAAAGCAAATAACTTACAGATAACTAAAATGGGTTTACTGTACTGTTGCTAGCAAGATGAAGTAATACTCGCTGCGTTGAACACAGCAAGCACTCCTCTTTGTCTTGCCAGCTGCAAGATATGTCGGACATTCGTCAAGGACAAACCGTCCCAGGTCCTGAAATTGAAAAAAGCAGGGTAAGGGTGAGGGCGTTCCCCACGCCCCCCCCCCCCCCCCCAAGGAAAGTATCACTGCACGCATACACTCTAGGAAGAAACTTCCTCTGGACATAATTCATTCCTGTTGTTTAATCGTGAACTGTACAAGCTCTGCCATAATGCAACACGATAGTGACGAGAGTACACCAATTACAGGAAAATCTGTGTTTGCCGTTTTATTAACACATTCAACACTCACGCCATGAATGATTCGTCTTATATAGCACACGTGCAGCCAAATCGGTGACTCTTTTGCATTTTGGGGGAGGTTCAGTAATAATTTAATCCTACAGCCCTGCATGCCGTTGGATTAAATTATCACTGGTCCTATGTCCAGTTAGGTATTTATCTTGTTTGTGGTTGTCGCGATTATTGATTTTCCTGATCGATTAATTGCCGAGATAATCGATTATAATCTTCTAATCGTACCTTGGCGTCCCTTTAAGAGTATTAAAAGACAAATACCCTGAAGAACAAAAACGAACATCACGAATGGCCCATGTAGGATTCGGTAAATTGGTTAATCCACCGTCTCCCAGAGAGAGAGAGAGAGAGAGAGAGAGAGAGAGAGAGAGAGAGGAAATCATCTTAGGTTTCAATGTTTTCAATCTTCAATCGCCGGTAAAAACCCTTATATATCCGTGTAGTTACTCATTTGATAAGATAATTCCCACACCAATTAAAAGCATTAGATATTCTTTATGTACAGAAGGTTAGAAATGTCTTTGCCTTGGAATCTTTAATTCTTCGTGAAAACACAAGACCCATATTCCCAGTCGGTTACTCGTTTAACTACTCAATCTGTCCATATTTTTTATGCAAAACAACAATGCTGTTGCAGCATGCCAAATGCAGACAATTTAACAGTCAATAATGTTCAGTTGTGTGTACACCTCAAAGCGCGCTCGATAAGTTTGTTAATTGGACAAACAAAACTATCTTTATAAGTTTGCAGTGGTAGTGGAATCTTACGGAATATATATTTTCTTTCACCCGATATACAGTTTTCATTATCCCAAAATATCCTTATGCTTCATATATCGAATTCGTAACGACGAATCAGATATATTCTGACACGACGTTCATACACATAGGCCGATTTCCAAGCGTGGTTTTTTGTAGGACATTTCTCGATGCCTCTAGTGTAACGGGTAACGTTCAATACACCCAGCAATCGTGGTACAATGTTTCCACCTCAGAAACTGAAAAAAATGTTTGATCCATGAATTGTGTTCTTGTGCTGGCATCTGCGGCGTCACTTCGACTGACTATTTTTCACCTTTTGGTTTAATTCAGAGATGAGCAATACACCGAAAATCCGAACCGATACTGATATCATGGGAATACCGAAAAAATGAACCGAATCAATCATTGAATACCGAAACCATCATTATTTTATAATTGAATTCCCACTAGACTACAACCTCCACGTGTCCAGTTGCTTAGCAGTGATTTCTAGTCAAGTCTTGGCTGCATTAACACGCAGCCAAGACTTGACTAGAAATCACAGCCCATGTGATTTTGTCTATTGTTAGTAGGACCTGATAATGATGGCATGTTAAGGGTACATTCTCAGAGATCGCAAAATCTTAAAATAGGCCTTTAAATTTTAAGATGCGTTCCTAACAAGTCAAAAAATGACTGTAGATATGATTTGTATTGGCAACAGAATGCCAATGTTGAGCTCGTTGTCAGTGGCATTTGTGACACTGTTGTACATGTACATGTAGAATGATACAAGAACAACTTATTCTGTATTTTCCTGGTAGGGGCGCGATGGCGTTGCGGTAACCGGTTCTCGTCAGATCACCGAAGTTAAGCAACGTCGAGCCCGGTTAGTCCTCGGATGAGTGACCGTCTGAGCGATCGATTCGGACTCCCGCGTTGTTTCCTTGGGCAAGGCACTTAACCTGATTGTCCACATGGGGGGCACGATGACGCCGTGTACTAAGGCGTACTGCACGTCGATGGTGCGCATGTCTTCAACCAATCTAACCCTGCCTGTGCTGCAGTGCGGAGTTACGATGTTGGGGAGCTGGGAGCTGCTCGTCGTTGCTCGGTGGTTCTCTCCGGGTACTCCGGCTTCCTCCACCCGTAAAACTGTCACGGTCATGATTAGCCATTGTGCATACATATGTGACCTTAAACACCAATAAATAAATAAATAAATAATAAATTTTCCTGGTGTGAATTCCCCTTAAGTTCTATCAGAAAATGTCAGTCAAATCAGACACCGAATACCGAACCGATACCATTTTGTATTCCCCTAAAAATATCGAAACCGGCACCGAACTCAAGATTCCAATACCGCCCTTCTCTAGTTTAATTGTCCATGGTAATCAACCTGATAGACAGTATATTTCATTGATTTTTATTGTTTGAAAACTAAAGCAGTAGCTTATATACGTTCGACTGGTTACTGAAATTGTTTTAACCAAATTGTCATTTTAAGTGCAACAAAATAGTTAACGGTTTTTGAAATGCATCCAGTGTACCAATGTATAATTGAAACCAATCCAGAAGCCAATAGCTTTCGTCATTGGAATTGGTGAGTGCATTTAATAATCATCTAAATTACAGCTCGTGTGATTTGAAAATTTGAGAACCCAGCAATAAAAACAAAGAAGTTATCGATTCCTATTATTGTCAACCACTGACCTCCTTTATGAACATTATTTTGTACGTTTTATCCTCTGTAAATATAACACTGAAGACGTGTATATCTAGATTCCACTGGAGGTCTTTACGCGTTGAAAGATAGTAAGCCATTGAATTTAGAAGACATTTGCAATGGAACACACAGGGACGTAGCTAGAGGCCTTTTAATGGGGGGGGGGGGGGGGGGAGACCCTTTGAAATTCTAACTGAGAATCCCGACACTGTGGCGATACACCAGCGCCGTAGGATGGTAGGTGCGAAACTGCGAGCGCCAAAGGCACGAATCTTTGGCAGGGGGTCTGGGGTCCTCCCCTAGAAAATTTTGAAAAATTGATGTGCTCAGATGCGTTTTCATGGGTTCTGGTAATAGTTATAAGGCTAATTTTCAGTTCCAAATTCAGTGATTTTTTTTTGTAGGGAAACATTTTTAATTCGAGTTGGATACAAATTTTCAATATCTTCTTGCTTTGCCCGAACTATCCCCAGTGGCTCGTACGCCTCCTGTCTGACGGATACACATCGCCTTTGGGAAAGTGGGAGTTTTTTGTTTCTAGAGCATTCCACTGGCACTTGACATGACAAGTACTTTTTTATTAACCCTTTGAACCCGTAAGACTGCTTTTCCGGTCCAGGATCATGACACACCGTACATTTAAAAAGTAGAATGGCTGCTCAGTGAATTTGTAGGGTAGACCAATCGATATTTTCAACATGCAGCGTCCCCACATTCTAACTTCACCTTCTTTGGGGGGGGGGGGGGGGGGGGGGGGCATCACTCCAACTAGTGAAAGTTACACTGAATATGTATCAACGAAATTGATTTCCAGTCGACGAAAATGGGGCACATTGATTTACAAATTATCTCCCCTGGACTATCAGCGGCTGCTAACAAAACGTGGAACGCAAAGCGGGTATGTGCAGTTGATACGGCATCAGTCTGCAGGCCGCGTGGAGTCGGAATTCTTTGACCCGATTTTCACCCGAATGTCTCGGTAGTCGGAATATTTCATTATTATGGTCCTCCAGTCGGAAAAATAGGTTTGTTAGTGAATTATACCGTATATTCAGTAGTTTTCAAATTTCTAACTGTTGATATTTTTGCCCTCCGAATTTCCAACTATTGAGGTTTTGATAAATATTGGGGGGGGGGGGGGGGGTGAAACACCCCCCACCCACCCACCCCTGTCGCGACGTCCCTGGGAACACAAATGTCGTAGCCATGTGTATTTGCCCTTGTACTGCAACACCTTTTTTTTGCTCTGCGGATGTTGTGACCTCCTCAATTGATTATTGCAATCGCCAATAAGTTTATTAATAGCCATGATGGCAGAGTCTGGCAGAGACTACTTGAATATGGGATATACTATTTCCATGATTTCTCAATATTTGGTAACTTGGAAGAGGGAAATTTATGATTTGAAAAAGGCCATGAAATTTTTGTCCATCTTAAACGCCCAGGGAACATTAATAAAAGAGGGGATGGGTTATCTCCATGAGTTATTTCCAGTTCGTACAGGTCTCTATGTTATTAGAATTTGTCATTTCTCAAAAAGGTCTACCTGATGCAAATATGAATTGTAATGAACACAACACTGTACTGTATATCGGAGGGCCAAACGATACACTCTCTAGGACAAAACTGTTCACGGGTTGGGGGGGGGGGGGGGGGGCGAAACTACAAGGAGCGAAGGGACCCGAAGCGAAAAGACTACGGGGAGAAATGGTTCTCTGGGCAAAACGACACTAAACTCTCAACAATTCATGAACAGAATCATTCTGCTATCTGACTGGGTTCCCATTAATGTGACAGTGTCTGAGCATATCGAATTCACTGTCATATGTTCGTGACTAACAGAATATATCTTCCAACCTTGTACTTGTAGGGGCTCCAGTCCATTAGACGAAACGGAAGAAGTGAACGAAACGACAAAATTAACATCTGACTACGAAAGAAGTAAGTCCTGCTTGTCAGCATTTAGTTAGTTTCTCGTGATTATAGATGGCTGTTTTAAAAAAAATATATTATTCGCTAAACTATAGATTATCGAAGAAATTGCGGAAAGATAGAAATCGTATCCCCCACTGTGAAGATATAGAAATGTTCACTTTCACGGTATGAATCAAAATGGCGGCTTTGAAAGCATCACTTCATGGTGAATACGAGCCAAATTATCACTGGAAATTATCATTTTGTTCTTGAAAAAGTATAATGAAAAGAAAATCTGGTGTGTTTGTGAATGGATACCGATCATTTCCAGCAATAATTCAACACGTATTCACCTTGAATTGATGCATGAAACCCGCTAGTCCAAACATGGCCTGAAAGTTCGAAATATAAGTTTTTGGTAGTTGTGTCCTTTCAAAGGACGTACCAAACCAAAAACTTATATTACGGACTTTCAGGCCATGTTTGGACTAGAAACCCACCAATTGAATCAGATCGCAAGACGCTATCGATTCCGAGTATCGATCAAATCACTTCCGCGTGTCGATGATTCAATGCTCTGTTTATTTTCATGCATCAATTCATGGTTGAAACGAGTTTAATTATCAGATTCTTATAAAAAGCGTATAATAAAAAGAAAATCTGGTGTTTTTGAATGGATACCGAAAATTATCTCACTTTTTTATTTATTGATTTATTTATTGATGTTTAAGGTCACATATTTATGCACAATGGCTAATCATGACCGTGACAGTTTTACGGGTGGAGGAAGCCGGAGTACCCGGAGAGAACCACCGAGCAACGACGAGCAGCTGCCAGCTCCCCAACATCGTAACTCCGCACTGCAGCACAGGCAGGGTTAGATTGGTTGAAGACATGCGTACTATCGGCGTGCAGTACGCCTTAGTACACGGCGTCATCGTGCCCCCACGCGGGCAATAATTATCTCACTTGTGACCGAGAAAAATGGCTATTTTCGCTCGCGCAAGCGCTCACGAAAAAATAAACATTTGCATCGGGCACACATGAGATAATTTTCGGTATCCACTCAAAAACACTAGATATCCTCTATATTCTAGTTGAGCGCAATGCTTTAACCCTTTACCTAACATGAAAAGCAGACGACACTTGCAAAAAAATTCTTGAATAACTATTATTGTAATTTTTTGTCTCAAAAACATAGGTTATAACCCCTCATTGGAACGAGCTCGTCCCAATGAGGGGTCATAACCTATGTTTTAGAGACAAAATATGAAAAAAATAATGAAAATTAATTGGCGATTTTTGAGAATAGCGCTGGCCGGTTTTGGCCGTTACGTTAGGTAAAGGGTTAAGAAATGGCTAACAGCACTAGAAGCCCTGTTACGAACTATGCACTTATTTTGACATAATGTCGCGTTGGAATTGCGCCAATGTCCCTATCGAATGGAATCCAAATCATGAGATTCTCCTGGTTATCAATAGAAAGCACGAGCAATATTTCAACCAACGAAATTTCGATTTAAACCCGGGAGATCCATTTACTGGAACGTTCCTTGTGCATAGGGCATACGTACAGAATTTGGTAGCTTTACTATTGCCATAGCACGCCGGTCAACGCGCAGAGTGAAGTGCTATTTGCTGGCAATTCATGACAGGACATGTAGTTTTAACTGGAAGATGGAAACTTGCGAAGTTCACACTGTCAAAAAGCTACTTTTGTATGGAAACTCTACTGTTTCATCTTTTATCGAACAAAAACAGATTGAATTCGATCAGTACTATCGCCATACAAATTTTGATGTACTTTTGGTTGTATGTGCAGGGTGTGTATGGTCAAGCACCCATATGATATTTGATGATCGTACCTGTATTTAAGAATATTGATCAAACTACGAGGGCCTGTGGGGTTAACCCCCTTAAATGGACAATAAGCCGCCAATTGAAAAGTTGTCGCTTTGACGAAACCAAAATTATCACTTAGCGAATTTCCAGAAGACAATTAACGAAGCGCAACCAACGACGGGTCGTGGCCAGGGTTGTGGCTAGAAGTTCCCGATTGGGGGTGTAGGGTAGTGAATTTCCAACTAGGAACCCCCCTCCCGGTTCCTCCCCAGTTGGAAATTCTCTACCGGGAAACATATTGAAATGAAGCCATGAAAGGGGGCATAAAATTGATTCTAGTAATTGAAATGTCAACACATTTATGATAGAACTATCAGGTTATTATTATTATTTGGTATTCTTCTGGGAATTGAATATGTGCTGAACAAATGCTCAAGCTGAGAACTTTGAGCAATTCACACTCTCCTGACATTAAATCAGATCTTATCATTCTTACGCAGGAATGATCAATGTTCGATGTTTCATGATTTTGTAACTGTGAATGATGGAATTAACCCAGGATAACGATTTTACATGATGTGATTTCTTGAAGTGCATTTCGAGGATTTTTTTTATTACGATAAGTAACGTACTATAGAAATCTCGTACCGATTGACATCATGCATACTTATGAAGTTCGATATTGCGTACACTGTAGTTGTAAATAGTAGCAGTTGGATTTTTTGCCGATTTGAAACCGAGTTGGAATTTTGGGGAGTAAAGGAGGCATCAGCATCACCAAAGGAGCTCTAGAATCCAGATGGATGGAATTTCCAACTACTCATGACTGGCTCTCTTTCCAACTATAGGCAATTTTTGCCAGGATTGGGGTGTGGGTGACACTCCCACGTCCCCTCCCCCCCTCCCCTGTCGCCACGTCCCGGGCCTTTATAAGGGGGAGGTATGTGGATGTCGATTACTCAAGCGTAATTTACTTTCAACTGAATGAGGTAAACTTTAATTTTGATAATATGAAAAAAATATGACAATGCACGCTCGCCGCTATTTCTTTTAACGCCTGTGAAATTATTTTTGTGCTGTGTTATGTTATTTGGGAGTAGGACTGTCACCAAATAGGATGGGATAACTCCTGTCGGAAGTGACGTCATATCTCGGGTATTTAAAGGGGAATTTTCAATTTTTTTCAATTTATTATTCGGGGTGATCGATACTATAACTCCCCTTAATTTCAACTATTTGCAGTGAAATTTCAATTTGATATTTTCCAATCCTCGGTCGCCATTAACCTGAGGCTTTAACTATTTGCCGACAATGTTGAAAAAAACGTGGCAGGTTAGAATTTCCCAGGTCATAACCACAGTTGTCAGTAGTGAGATTTTCAAAAGTTGAAATATAGCGGCTTGTTTCAGGCGCTGATATTAAAAAAAATCAAGAAAAGCGCGTAAAATAGGTATTGTTTTGGATAAAAGTCAAAAATAAAAATTATGAGTCTCACGACCTCAAGTGTTCCTGACCGTCGACAAAGGTGTTACATTTCATGGGCATGGCTTCGTGTACGATGAAGAAAATCCATGTAGGACAAAGAAAAAAGAAAAATATAGGGTAACAATCGCAATTAAGTCAAATCAAATTCGTTAAATGACTTAATTATGCAAAGGTCCCATTACAAGATGTGGAGAATGTAGTATCACCAAATCAACCGTAGAGTGGAGATTCCATCCAGGCAATAATTGCAAATTCGCTGCAAAGCATAACCCGGAGGTCCATTGGCTGAAACATTGCTTGCGTTTTTTGTCCATATGTACAAAATTTGAAAGTGATACTTTGGATGATAACTCCACCCCACGGGTGATTTAGTTACAATCCACTCTCCACGCACTGTATGCTTTATATATCATATGTTTGGAAGCATCCGTTTCGAGTAAATAAATTAAATTGAAGGCGCTAATTTACAGTTCTTTTCAAAAAAGACATGCAACCCTCATAAATCTCAATTTAGTTACCGATTACTAGCTAAAAGTTCCGAACAACAACACACACTGCATGTCACTTTTTATTTTCGCCATAATGTGCTTTCTCAGAAGGACAAAGCTGAAGCTTGTGTTTACGTGTTTTATATATAGCGGTTGTGTCCATGCAATTTGATTTTGGGTTGTACTGTGAGTTTTGTTCGTAGTAAAACTGGGCTTTAAAATAAACAAAGTTGTTGGCGTAATCATGCACAATTATTGCTAAAATAATTCACAGTTATTGTTCGTGGCGTTCAAAATAATTTCACTATCACTACTGTCCAATTGAATGACATTGATTCAGACAATAGTGATGATGAAATTATTTTCATGTGTATTCAGAAATATCACGCTCTTGTGTTTACTTGGGAATTTCCCCGTTCATGTGCGGGCAACCCCATTTATCTCTCCGCAATGTTGTATCATCTGAAAATGTGTCTGCATTAAAGTTTGTAATTACAGATTTAAGTAATATTGCGCGGTTTCTGTGTCTCACACTTTGGTTACAGTGTTATTTCACATACTTTTTCACATACAAGTAAACTCTGACAGCCGATATCTTTTCAAATTAGCAACTCATTGTCTCTTTAAGGGTGGGGGGGGGGGGGGACGTGAATATTCATCCACCCTCATTTAAAAACGGCCATTCCGTTTGTATTAGCTCATTCCAATAAGGTGCAATAAACAATGTTTTAATGGAAAATATGTTAGTTACTCAAGAAACGCCTTTCGCAAATGATATCTTCTGAGCGTAAAAGTTAATGGGGTTAAATGGATTATTTTATTTCAAGAACATAATATAATAGAGCTGCAACGATATGCTTCCCTAACGATAAGAGATGTATCATGATCAATCTGCACGATACTATATGTACCATGATACACATGATCTCTCATGCCATCCAAGTACAACTATCAAATACTTTGAATAACATGTATTCATTTCCAGTAGCTTCCTTTTATTACAAATTTTTGAATGCACTCTTCAAACGAGGTGTAACTTCTCAAAGTGATGACCATTGGCACTCATTTATTTCAGGTTTTGATTTTATGACCCGTTTTCCGGTGTTTTTTTCCTCCCAGAAAATATGTTCAAACAATTTAATCCCGTATATCTTGTTTGACAGAGCTCTTTGAGCTCTGTCAAACAAGATATAATGGATAAATCAAAGAAATATTTAGCAAATTGGAGGGCATTCACCAATCTTTGGTTAACTGAACAATCCCGTATTAATGGCATATTTAGCACTGTCAATGCTGGTATGCAAAAGACCCCAGGGTTTCACTGCATCAGCTTTCAGAATCTACCCAGTTGTTTTGCCTGATAATATTTATATTTATTTTTATCACGATACACAGTGAACAACGATACGTATTGAATCGTGAGCAGTGTATCGCGGTTCAGGCGTATCACGATTAATCGTTGCAGCCCTATAATATAATGCTTGTTTTTGCAGGTGTACTTTATGACAGCAAAACCGATGGGCGGGCAGCCGGCGGTGCAGACCAAAACGACGACTATTGCAAAGTGAACGGAGAACGTCGTGTGTCCTTCCAACTTGACACTTTACCAGAGCTTACATCTTCTTATTTAAAGAAGGGGAGACGGTGAGTTGTGTTTTACTGATACCCAGTGCCACCAACGATCATAGCTTTATCTGTTGTCTTCAAGTGGTTGGATGGGTGACCAATTCAGCGACTGATTCGTGCTCCCGCGTTGTGTCCTTGGGCAAGGCACGATGACGCTGTGTACTAAGGGGTACTGCACGTCGATGGTGCGCATGTCTTCAACCAATCTAACCCTGACTGTCCCGCGGTGCAGAGTTCAGAGTTACGGCGTTGATAGAGCTGACAGCTGCTCGTCGTTGCTAGGTGGTTCTCTCCGGGTACTCCGGCTTCCTCCACCCGTAAAACTGTCACCGACATGATATGACTCTGGAAGTTAATGTGCCGAACCCTAATAAATGAATAAATAAATAAATCTGTTGTCTTGAGCCAGTTTCCATCATTCACTAATATCGTTATGTCCTTGCTGTTATCCTAGTGTGTATTGCTCGACGCTAGCACAGCTCGTGGATGTTCTCCACATTCTTACCCCCGGCACATAGGTTTGGAACGATGGGGTGATGACAGACCCCAACGGAATAAGTTTTACCAATCTGCTGCATAATACCAGAGAGTGAATGGAAAGAGCATCTTCGAAAAAAGGTAAACACGGGTAGAACATAGGTGAATATCATTTAACCCACCTAACATGAAAAGCAGACGACACTTGCAAAAAAAATTCTTGAATAACTATTTTTTTTTCATTTTTTGTCTCAAAAACATAGGTTATGACCCCTCGTTGGAACGAGCTCGACGAGCTCGTTCCAACGAGGGGTCATAACCTATGTTTTTGAGACAAAAAATGAAAACATTTTGAAAATTAATTGGCGATTTTTGAGAATAGCGCTGGCCGGTTTTGGCCGTTACGTTGGGTAAAGGGTTAAGATTCGATGTTGTATTATTATTCAAAGTTTAACTAAAATAAAAAAAATACAGTAAAACAAAGTTCTTCATGTATTGGCATCGGGTAACCTACTCTTTTTTCATTTTAGTGAAATTTAGATGATATTTTTTTCAAGTTCGTACTTTCATTCAGGGTTGAAAATTATGAAGACCTCTCTTGAAAAGACACGGAATCGCGAAGAAAAAGATGGTTTCCGAGGGAGCGGGGAGAGTGTGTGCGTTTTTTTATTCAACTGCACCGTTCGACTCGATAACCTTTAGCCCTCTGAGCACCGAGCTCCTCTCTGAAAATGTAGAGTTTGTGAAAGTATCTTGTGACGAGAGGCTTTCTCCCGTTCTGGTCCAACATCACATCAAATAACATTAAAACTGGACAATCTAGGGTTGAGTTACGACACAAAACGTTTTTACAGATCAGGCCTGGTATTGTCAGGAGAGAGATTTATTTGCTCGCCTTAAAAAAAAGTTAAGGAGGGCGAAACTAGCCCTCCTGGCCTTAGAAAATAATGATTACCATAACAGCCTATTTCTAAAACTCACATCTTTTCAGATCTCTGCTATGTTGGTGGTCTCCACAAGACGGCCACGTTGCCCCTCCCACACCTCCGGGCCTTACCGAGGCCCGGGGGTGTGGGAGGGGCAGTGTAGCTGTATCACAGAGACTACCTTGTTAGCAGCGCCAAATAGAATGCACAAAACCCACAAGGCAGAATTCATTAATAGTAAAACTTCATTTTGCCACGTTTATATAGCCTTTCTAAGCATGAGGAGAGCTAATCGCTCCCCTAGGCCATGCGAGGGGAGCGATTTTAGCCTTCCTGCATTTTTAAGAATGCCAGGCCTGACAGATGAGAAACCTCAGTATATATATTTTAAAATCCAAAAGGACTATAATTCTGATACAAATTATTGGAGGGGCCTAATCCCCTTGTTGATAGCACTTCCCACAAGCTGTTCTATCAGCATACCAAACATCATTCACACAGGAGTGTTGGTGCTAGAGTTAGACACAGGATGTTTGTACGGATGCAAGCACGAACGTAACTCGTGACTATACCGGCGTGACCACCTAATCCGAGGTCGGGGCATGACACTTCGGCCCGCAGCTGATGTGTTGCATTTCACAGATGAAGACTCCATTACCCATGCGCTCCCCAGCATGCTCACTACCCTATCTCCCTCATCCCAGCATCCAGAAATGAATTGTTAGATGGTGCTCCGCACTTCTCTGTCAGTAACACAAATACGCATACGAGCCCTATCACTTGTATTACCCAATACCCACATATACTTCAGTTTCCCATCCTATGTCCTCATAATACTCCCGGTGAAACGTATTCTACTTGGCGGATATTTTTTGTTTTGAGAGAAAGTGTCTCCAATGCTCCCAGTTTACACATCAAGCATTCCTTATCACCGTCTTTCTCAATTTCGCTCATGCGTTCCAAGTACAAGTTGCAAGATTAACATTCTATCGTGTAAAAGGAAAATATCATATTCATCCCTATTAGCGCACTTGTGAAACGATAGCTACGGGCTTCCACCCCCGCCATTTTCAAAATGGGAGGAGAGCAATGGTGCCCCCCCCCCCCCCCTAAATGAACTCAGGAGGACTACTTTTGCCCCCCTCCAACCCACATTTGACACAAGGATGGCCACTGGGGTCTGTTCTTGAGATTGGTAATTTTACCATATCTTTGCATCTTTTTGTTTGAGTTGTGCATATAGTATTTAATGTAGTTTGAAAACAGCAATAATTTATTGCAGAACATGTCAGGATTTCTACCTTATGTATATAGTCAGACAATTATAATCAGTATCCCATAAGTAAGCAAAATGGCTATAAGTTAGTCTCTGTGAAACCCCAACACCGGATTCAAGCCAGAGTCCAAGCGCAGCGGTCTCGCGGAGACCAGCTACCAGCAAGCTTTTCAGAAGTGCACGTTGTCATATTAAGATGAGAGTCACCAGTCACCGCTACAGAACAAAGTTCACTTTCGTGGATCTTCTTGTATGTGGCAAGGAGGGCATTTACAACTCTCTCAAATTTAGTTTAGAAGAGCCATCGAGAGCGAGGGCGGTCGCCCTCCTTAACATGGCAGGCCTGGCTCAGACTTCCCTCCACTAAACATACAGACAACACATTTTCATCTGATAAATTGCCGTGCGTCATGTACACAGATTGACAGTTTATTATGTTCCATCCGCAAGTAAACGATGTAGCAAATAGCTCCGCCCGTCTGTCGTATCATCTGTCCGTCTGGAAGTTTGTTTAAAACCATACCTTAAATATTAGTTATCGGATTTGGGTTATTTTTGTGTGATGTTTTAGATTAACAATGTCTTAGACATGTTAAGGGAGTGTTTGAACATTATTTTTTTTAAAATTTTCACCAAAATTTCAATAACATGTGGTAAACATTGTCTTGGAAAAGTTCGAAAACCGCAATGATTTCTCAAGAGAAATAGAGAGTTATTGTCTTTTGTAAAATTTTGCTGGACATGTCATTGTTTATGCAAAAATCTGAAGAAAAGTAAACATCAAATTTCAACGAATTATGATATCGTGCTTTGTTTTTAAAATGTCTTGGGCAAGTTATAAAAACCAACTACGATGACTTTTTGAAATTCGAGTAAAGTATTGCCATTTGTTGGTTCCGTTTATGTCATTAACTGAAAAGTGAACATCAGAATTGAAAGGATTATTGACGATTTCTCATTCCTTGCAATATACCGAAAAACCGAACTGATACCGTTATTATGGACATATGGAAAAACCGAATCGAATCTATCATTTAATACCTAAACTGTCTGAATTTTCAAATTTTCCAATATTCACTATTTATAAGGCCCTGTTGGGGCTTGATAGCAGCTGAAGGATTCATTTTCCTGAAAGAAGTGGCCGATTTTCTTTTCAGTTTTGTTTACTCTCAGGGCACTGGGCAATGGTCCTGAATTCTCACTAGACAAAAACCTGTGCATGTCCAGCAGCTTAGCAGTAATTCTAGCCAAGTCTTGGCTGCCTTAACAGGCAGCCAGGACTTATCTAGAAATCACTGCCCAAGTGCTTTTCTATTATCTGCAAGACCTCTTGAATATGGCATGGTCAGGGCACATGCTCTGAAATTGCATACACCTGAAATAGGCCTTTAAAGGTTAAGATGTGTTTAGAACAAGTCACAAAAGGACTTTATATGTAGATTTGTTTTCGTAAAATAATGCTACTGGTGGGCTCATTGGCAGTGGCATTTGTGGCACTGTGATAGAATAATCCAAGAACTTATTTTGTATTATTCTGGTGTGAATTCCCCTTTGGTACTATCAGCAAATCTCATTCAAGTCAGACACTGAACCGATATCGAGGTTGACCCCCTTAAAAATATCGAAACCGAACACAAAATTCCAATACCACCCCCACCTCTACTATGTCACAGTTCATCGGGGATGGGGTGGAGGGTATGTTTTTTTTATCCTCCTGCAAGGGAGGGATATTGCGTAGAACTCCGTCCGTCCGTCCGAACTTTGTTTATGGCATACCTTGGCAATAGTTAACGGATTTCAATTCTTTTTGGCATATGTCTCTACTGCAATAACGTTTACGTCAATTTCGATGACCGCCGATATCCCTTGAAAAGTATGGGAGTTATTGCCCTTTGTTATAAAAATATTCTGTAAATCTTGTCTACGGCATAACTTGAACAATAGTGAACAAATTTCAATTCTTTTCAGTAAATGTCTCTATAGCAACAATGTCTACGTCACGTTGGATGACCAGCGATATCCGATGAAAATTATAGGAGTTATTGCCCTTCGTTTAATAAAAAATATCGTGTAATGCTTGTTTATGGCATAACTTGAACAATAGTTAACAAATTTCAATTCTTTTCGTTAAATGTCTCTATAGCAACATTGTCTCCGTCAAGGTCGATGACCAGCGATATTCGATGGAAACTATTGGTGTTATTGCCCTTTATTTAATAAAAAAATATAGTGTAACGCTTGTTTATGGCATAACTTTAACAATAAAACGGGATTTCATTTCTTGTCGGTATATGTCTCTATAGCAACTGTGTCTACATCAAGTTCGATGACCAGCAATATTCGATGAAAATTATGAGAGTTATTGCCCTTTGTTAAAAAATATCGTGCAATGCTTGTTTATGGAATAACTTAAACATTAGTACCCAAATATCATTTTTTTGGTATATAACTGTTTGGGAACAATGTGTACCTCAAGTTTGATGACCACCACCATCCAATGAAAATTGTCCGAGTTATTGACCCCCCCCCCCCCCCCCCCGCCCTGCCTGTGTAATCTCGCCCACTCCAGGTCAGGTAGCGGATCTTATCTAAATATGAATACTTGCAGATCTAAATAATAAAAGAATTTAAATATAATAATATGAATTAAATTTTGAAACTTGTTTTTTTTCGAAAATAAACAAATGAAATGAAAGTGTTGTCGTTTTGATAAAACAGAACGTCTGTGTACTGAATGAAAAGGTTTCGAGCGCCGAAGGCGCGCTGGGACGCTGTGGGGCATGCCCCTTCCGACCCACTGTGACTGTTTAAGATCTTGTAGCTAAATAATGTCTAGGCGTGTTGAAGGAGGACAAGGATTCGGGTACTCAGTAGATGTCCCAGGCTTAGATGGTCAAGAATAACGTTTGTTTGTCTTTGTGTTGGTCGTTGACTGAACCCACGGGTGAGGACCAGAGCGAGAGGGGGGCCTCTCACAAAGGTGCTACCTCTCCCCGAAACCTCTAAAACCAGCTGGGTTAAATATTAACCCACATCAACTGGGTTGAGTGAGTATGAACCCAAATGGGTTCATATTCACTCAACACAGTTGATTTGAGTTAATTGTTAACCCAATTGCTTTTAGAGTATGGCAAGATAAGTTGAAGGCCAACTGAAAGATTACTTTCCACCTTGAGCCAATACTATAAAACTTTTACAGCTGTAGTTTCTGGAATTGTATTTTCTACCTATTAATATAACTGACTAAAATGAATCATTAGCCTTTTTGAAAGATATGGCAATTTGCCAACTGGCAAATTGCCAGCTCTTTAAAAATGCTAATGGTTCATTTTAACCTATTTTAAGTCATAACTAGAAAATACAATTCTAGAAAATACAATTGTAAGTTTTATATTATTGGCCCCTGATCTACTACATTTTACAAACAGTAGCAACGTATAAAGCATTTAAGTCTGTTAACTGTCGACCATTTTCAGCCTGAACCCCACCAATATCTCCACAATATTTAATACACTTGAGTAATGTCCAACTTAGCTTGAAAATAGGTGACAGGTTATTTTCTATGACGTCAAAAATGCACACAAAAAATGTAATAATTTTTCATTGTTTTTGTCGTTTAGAATTGTTCAAAAACACAGATAGACAACAAAAAGGACACATAATTACATTATTTAGATTGCTGACGATATTGAAAACAATTCGTTACCTATTTTCAAGTTAAATTCCCTGTTTTGTTTTTATTTACACCGCCATAAACAGTGCCCTGCAGACAAATATTTTACCGTATTCTTCGAAAGGCTTCTAAATGTAATTACATAATATTTAAATGCGTCGTCATCAGTATAATTTACACAAGAGCAGGCTCTGTTGACTAAATAATAGATTCGTGCAAATTATTGTGACTGTAGTATCAGAATGGATATAGCCCGATTTGTTTGTGTTCTTAATTCACTGATATAGAAAATAAATTATCGCATTTGCGACCTTTGGTATTATAATTGACGGGGGGGTTAGTTTGATGACAATGTTATATAAGAGATTGAGAGAAAATAAGATAAGATTTTGCATAGCGGAACCTGATATTATTAGTTACACAGTTTGTTGGTGGCCTAATATGGTACATATCGTGTCAGTTAATTTCATATTGGACGAGAGCGAAGCTCGAGTCCAATATGGAATTAACTTACACTATACACACCATATCAGGCCACCAACAAACTGTGTAACGAATATATCTTACCGACCGCTGCATCAATGCACAGAACTAATAACAACAGTGATCAAAATTAAATGAGAGAATTCTCACAATGTGTTCACGTGTCTTTGCCTTGTTACAATTTATAGGAGAGTTCCTACAGGCACTCTCCCATAAATTGTAACAAGGCAAATTCAACATACCAAACAGTTTCACTTCGAAGGTAACATGACACACATCCACAGAATATGAAGCCTTTGAAGTTGCCTAACCTGCACTTCAGACCAAATATGGGCTTCCAACACTCGATCTTTCAACTTGAAGCGTTTATCGGCTGCTGCCATTTTGAATAACCAATGAACAAAGGGGAGATTACCCATAGCTGTCATCGTATATTGATGTTGACAGGCAGTATATGGTTTTATATGCAGTCTGCATGTGACGTCTTTGAACCAATGAAATTCCCAGATACTTGTAGGAGGTAAGATATTATTGTTTACGTCAACGCCAGTCGAATAAACACGCACGCACGCACGCACGCACGCACGCACGCACGCACGCACGCACGCACGCACGCACGCACGCACACACACACAAACACACACACACACAAATAGTCAAGGTTGTTCCTGTGCTCCCCCCCCCCCCCTTCCGTGCTCACTACGCCCCTGGTAGTAACTAATGGGTTAAATATACAACGGGAACTGTTTTGAGAATGATTGGGAGCAAAATTATATTAACCAACCGTTTTTCCATTGAAAATAATACAAACAAACCGCATCAAGGGACGTAACCCCATAACATACTTACAACGCGCGGGACCGCGGTGGATCAGTGATGAGAGAATTGAACTTCAAAACCGACAGGTCCACAGTTCGATCCTGACCAGCGATAACTGCGCTGTGTCCTGGGGCAAGACACTTATACCTAATTGCCAACGTGGGGGGGGGGGGGTGGGGTGGGGGGAGACGGGGCGGTGGCGCTGTATACTAAGGCGTTGCCAGGGATGTGGCTGGAGGTTTCCGATTGGGGGTGTAGGGAAGTGAACCCCCTCCCGGTCCCTCCCCCTAGTTGGAAATTCACTACCGAGAAAAAATTCGAAAATGAAGTCATGAAAGGGGGCATAAACTTGATTCCAGTAACTGAAATACCAAAACTTTGTGATAAAATTATCAGGTTGTTATTATTATTTGGTATTATTCTGGGAATTGAATATGCGCTAAACAAATGCTCAAGCTGAGAACTTTGAGCAATTCATACTCTCCCAACATTAAATGAGATCTTAAGCAGGAATGATCAGTGTTCGGTGTTTCATTATTTTGTAACTATGAATAATAGAATAACTCAGGATAACGATTTTACATGATGCGATTTTCTTGAAGTGCATTTCGAGGATTTTTTATTACGATAAGTAAACGTGCTATAGAAATATCGTACCGATTGGCATCATGCATACTTATGAAGCCCGATATTGCCTACACTGTAGTTGTAAATACTAACAGTTGGAATTTTTACCGATTTGAAACCGAGTTGGAATTTTGGGAAGAAAAGGAGACATCAGCATCACCAAAGAAGCTCTAAAATCCAGATAGATGAAATTTCCAACTACTCGTGACTTGCCCTCCGAATTTCTAACTATACGAAATTTTGGCCAGGATGGGGAGGGGGGAGGGGGTCCCTGCGTTGCGCGTCGATTGGGCGGTGCTTTCAATCGCCGCTAACTCTGATTGTGTGGGGTTAGTTAAGTTGGAGAGTCTGGCAGTTGGTCGCGGCTACTAGGTGCACTACTCCGAATGCTCCGACTTCCTTTACCTGTGGAACTGTACGACACGATGTGGCGCTGGCTGTTAAAAGTGTCGTTAAACACCAATGAACAAGCAAACTTACAACATATTTATAACGACTGTACACGAATGTTCAGAGTTTCAAGACGCGCCCTTGAGAACACTGCAATTTGGTTTAGAAGTTTATTTCAACAATCCCATGATAAGCTGTGATGCACTGCACCGCTAGAAAAGGATCTCTTGGTCCTTTCCAGCAGTTTGTTTAGGCGCAGCGTTTTTTTGCCAGGGACAAAGAACAAGAAATTTTTAGATGATCGCGGTTCTGGAAAATGTAACAAATGGGTATCATGGACGATATGAGTAAATATGTTTGTCTGACATGCAGTTATGCACGAGAACGAAAAATCTGTCCCCATTTTCTTTTTAGGCGAACGAAACGATCGTTCACCCAACCTGTGTAAGTCCTGAGTGTCAAAGTAGCTTAACAAATAAATATAGAACACGTGCTGTATCGGAAAAATCATTTTCAGAACAGGGACACCTACGATTTGGTTTCTTTTATTTCTCACGAAAAGGTACTTCTGACAGTCTCATAACGAAGAAATTCAGGTCATTCAAGAACACGTCGAGTTGACGAGAAGAGATCGGCTAGATCAAACGAGACACCACAAGCGTCTCGTTTGATCTAGCCGATCTCATCTCCTCAACAAGGCGGAATACAACAACACAGATCACTTGACTGTTGCAGTAATTTGTTTATTATATGACAATTAGCATTTTAAATTGATCACAAAACCTGAAAAATCAAATACAACAAGAATTATATTTGCCAAATGACCATTAACAATTTATGGAATTGGGGAATCTCAAACGCGTAGTAATATCAAACGTTCGTGTCGAACATGAAACTTGAAAGTCAAAACAATGGAGGCAAGACTTGATTTTCAATCGGAATCGCTTTTGATAATACAGATTCCCCTATGTTTTGTTGGATTCGCATCTTGAAAATAGTTAATTTTTATTTTGCAATTGTTCACCATGGCATTTTCAAATAGACCTCGACTGGAATGTTTGTCAACGGAGTTTAATGAGCAGACACTCGTGTTTATGTTCCGTGCTTCTGTTCTATATTTATTTATAGTCACTGGTAGAAATAGTCCGTCCACGTGTGCCTCGTTTGAGACAGGAATGATAACTATCTGGAAAACCTGACACACTTGTTTTCTGGAGGGCTGGATTTGATGGGCAAACTACAGTGGTACTGAGGGGCTATTAGTGGTAGTCATATAATAATTCAAGTTATCATGTTTATCGTGAGTGACCTGTCCTTTCTCCTCAATCGACTTCAAACTCGGCAGGTGTATGTATTTTCATCCGATATAACTAAATCGAAATGTTTGGTGCAAATATATTTGCGTTATTTACCCCAAATCGGCAATTATGTCGCAAGATAGTGATATTTACTGTAGGTAAAATAGTTTATAAATTCGCAGCGTTCTATGGTATAAGGGAGGTAACTGGAAATTGAACTGATTCCTTATTTGCGCAAGGAGATTTAAAAAATATTCATCCCTGAAATGCAATAAGCTATATTTAAATTAGTAATTTATGAAGTATTTTTGCTAACATCCATGACTTATCTCGTCATGAATATCGACTTTCGACAAAGTTATCTCCCCTGAAATTATTAGACGGGCGAGAAAGGTCCTATTATGAAGCATGCAATTGAAGAGAAAACATATGCCATCAGTATAAAATAAAGCGAAGTTTCCTACTGCTACTTTTAATAAACGAAAACAGTAGACAGCTCTCGGAGTTGTTTCTTGTTTTTATTTATTAAAAGTTACAAAAGGAAATGCTACTTTTTTATGACAAGCGAATCAGAAGCAATTCACTAACCGCCCACTTTGGCTCTTTCTTTAACCCTTTACCTAACATGAAAAGCAGACGACACTTGTAAAAAAAATTCCTGAACAACTAATTTTTTTCATTTTTAGTCTCAAAAACATAGGTTATGACCCCTCATTGGAACGAGCTCGACGAGCTCGTTCCAATGAGGGGTCATAACCTATGTTTTTGAGACAAAAAATGAAAAAATAATGAAAATTAATTAGCGATTTTTGAGAATAGCGCTGGCCGGTTTTGGCCGTTACGTTGGGTAAAGGGTTAACGCATGCGTTTTTAAAGTAATTTGCAAAATGTTATTCTTCCCATGAAAAAATAGTAAACCTTACCTCTTGGACTTTTATATAAATGGAAAAGATAGTGTCTGTATAATGTGTAACGATGCGAACACCGTTGATATATTGAACAGGAAAAAGTTACAGAAACAGAATATCAAAAGGTGATGAAAGCACTGTTTTCTTGTTTTAACCCTTTACCCAACGCAGACGATTTCAAAATTTATTATTTTAACCCTTAAGCCGAAATATAGCCCCAAACCGCCACTTTTATATTGCGTTGAAGCAGGTGCTCCCTTGTGTAATCTTTTTTATTACTCTTGTGTGTAGAGTGAATTTTCCTTGGCAGTGGTTCTACATCACTGCTGGCTGCCTGTATAGGCAGCCAGCAGTGATGTAGAACCACTGTCAAGTCATCAATAACTATGTAAGCAGAAAAAGGCCATAAATACTTTAAAATTAATCTGAGGACTTAAGGGTTAAATATAATTTTTTAATTGTTTTCAAAAAATTTCAACAAAACCATATCATGTGACCCCTCTTTGGAACGAGCTCGACGAGCTCGTTCCAAAGAAGGGTTACAGGATATGGTTTTTTTGAAATTTTTTGAAAAATAATATTTTTTCAGCTGCTGATTTTGCATATCACGAGGGCGGGTGCGGGCTATTCGTTGGGTAAAGGGTTAAATAGGTTCAAACAGAGACTAATAGGCAAACGTTCAAACTGATTGGGAAAAAATTTTTAAAAACAGTATTTTTAATACTACTCTTCAGGAATATTCCTGAAATTTGTAAAAGGATGCGCACATTGATGATATATCTTCTGTAACATTCTTAACGTCAATTTTTCTATGAAATTTCCATACCCTTAGTGCTAAATTTACTGACAACTTTAGAAAATGAATCTAACTTCAATGACGGAAATTGTCAGCCATGTATCGTCTGCTTATCAGGTTGGGTTAAGAGTTAAATAAAAAAATAAATTTCACCTACGGACAAATAAATACCGCCACTCTGTCTCTAAAACGAGCATTTTAATGAACTGGCGCAAGGTATATTTTGTAAGATGAGAAAAATGATCTTTTATCTACATTTGCGACATAACATTTACTGCGGCGCAGGTATGATGAAGCAATAATGAACACAGCAGTCTTTTATCTTTACTTTGTGAAAGTAATCTAGGAGGTGTGTATTTGTTTACAGTATTCTTTTCTTCTGTTTTTATAGATACACAGAAGGGGACTTTCATTACTTGAAAAACGCGAGAATAGCGAAGCCGTCAAAGTCGTTGCTGAAGCAGTATTCTCTGGCGGAGCAGATGTTAACGCGGGAAAGTTCGACGGAATCGGGGGACTCTAAACCAGATCATGTGATAGACATGTATACGTGTTTAGACTCTAGGGGAAAAAATATGGATTCACCTTCCCCTCCTGAAAAGTTATCACAGACCGAAGTAGCAGTTGAGATTCACCATCATCACAACGGCAGTAAGCCAAAGACTATAGGCGATATTGGATTATCCGACAAACAAAAATATCATAGATCTCTTGGGTTTTTTCGTGGTGCTGGACGACGAAATCACTCGCTTAGTCTCGATATCAATCAGTGTTTGCTGCCAGTCTGCAATAAACTGGCTAGAAAATCAAAAAGTTACGAAGCTTCAATAGATTATGACGCCTTCAAGATAACTGAATTCAACAATGGTGTGTGTTGTAATAACGAATATGAAGCTTTATCCGAAGTAGGTTCTCCAAGTCCCAGTATAGTACGCTATCACGACACTGGAAGTTTAGAAAAGTTAAACGAAACTCACGATGAATACTGGGGAGATTACGGTAACGCCACAAACATTCCCGATGAAAGTGACGATACGGAAACTCTTAACGGGGCACAAGTATACAGGGAATTATGGAATTTACGAACGACATTGGAAGAGGAAGAGGAGTGCAGTGACACGATTCGAATGGAAGATACAGTTTCCTCAGATCAATCGCCGGATCAGGAAATAATTCTTGGAGAGTTATCACAGTTTCGTGACGCTAATGGGAATATTTCTCCAAAGATGATTGTCGACGAGCCGGGACCACCCGGAGACTACCTTTTACACCCCACTTACGAAACACGAAAGCAGTCTTATAGAACAATGCTGTTGACTAAATCTGTAAAGTGTGCGGAGCAAGGGGGTAGTGGTAGTGTCGAAAATAGTTTCGACAGTTTTGAAACTGATGGTGATGTGTCTGATACTAGTCGGTACGAAGTTACAACGACTTCATTTGAATCAACTACTGATAATACTGACAGTACCACAGAAAGTCAGACGAACAGGCTTCGTCAAATGAAAGCAGACAGTGGTTACAAATCTATAGAAACCCAACACACTCAGGGAGAACAAGAATCCGCCAATCGTGAGTGTCTTGCAGCGGAATCTAAATATGAAACACATAAATTTGTGCCTCCCAGAAGCCTCTCCGAGGGATCTCCTACAATTGACCAATATAACGAAATGGCCAAAAATGACAACTTTGATCGTAAAAGTGCGCGTACCGCATCACGTAAAAGACGAGAATACGGCCGCGAAAAACACGTTATGAGAGTTCACGAAAGTTTAACTGAGCCAGAAACGGAATCATTTCTACCTTCAGGGGATAGCTTTGATGAGAGTGCTGTTCCTCACAAAGGTTCTATTTTTTCTCGTTTCTTTCGATCTCAAAGCAGAGAACGGAAATCAAGACTTCTGGTTAGGGATTTTAGCATTGACGAAAAAAGCAACAAAATTTTCAACGAATTTGTTCGACCCGACCCACGACTTGACATATCGCCAAAGCGTGGTCATCATCGTCATCGATTTCACAGAAAACATACGGATTCGCCTACATATACAGACGACAAAAAGAAACATGACAGACTACTCCCAGACATGCGCTGTGCTAGTCTGGGAAGCGACAGTAGTGTGGGTTCCGCGAGGCGGATTTCTCCACAAGATAGTATAGAAGAGGAGGAGTTCGAGGATGACATTTTGGCAAAGCAGGATGCAAGACGAAAAACTGAACCTGTGTTGCACACACAAGCGATACAGGAGATACCAATCATCAAATTACCAGAAGAAGAAGTGCGGGACACATAGAAGATTTCGTCGTCCTTTGGGTGGGTCCGGAAACTATTTTACAAGTGATGATGAAATATAACTTATTTTCACGGTTAGCCACCTGTGAAAATATGCTTTATTATACACTAAACGATAGATTATAGAAGAAATTGTGAAAAGACAGAAATTATATCCCCCACTGTGAAGATATAGAAATTTTAACTTTCACGGTATCAATCAAAATGGCGGCTTTCAAAGCATCACTTCAAGGTGAATACGAGCCAAATTATCACTGGAAATGATCAATTTGTTCTAGAAACGTACAATGAAAAGAAACTCTAGCGTTTCTGAGTGGATACCGATCATTTCCAGCAATAATTCAACATGATTTCACCTTGAATGGATGAATGAAACCCGCGAGTCCAAACATGGCCTGAAAGTCCGTAATATAAGTTTTTGGTTTGGTACGTCCTTTCAAAGGACGCTATCTGTTCCGAGTATCGATCAAATCACTCCCGCGTATCAATGATTCAATGTGCTGTTTACTTTCATGTATCAATTCAAGGTTGAAACGAGTGGAATTATCAGATTCTTATAAAAAGCGTATAATAAAAAGAAAATCTAGTGTTTTTGAGTGAATACCGTAAATTATCTCGCTCGTGATCGAGAGAAGTGGATATTTGCGCTCATGAGATAATTTTCGGTATCCACTCAAAAACACCAGATATCCTCTATATATTTCGTCTTCACATGTGCAATGACTTCGGGCCCACTGGAAACGTTCAGTTGATTCATACATTATATGGGTTAGTCATTCCTTCTCTTGAGAGCAATCAAAAAGAAAATACACATCAAATGACCCAGTGCTTCATTTCTGTCCAACTAATGTGTGTCGACAAAAGTGCATCGAAAATTGCTAAGGCGAAATGTTTGAGTAGCTAAAATAGTGCAACTCAAAACCTTACAGCCTGCAATTTGAAAAAAAGGAAAGTTTCGTACCTGCAAAATTGGAATCCATGTATCACTGCTTCACGTAAGAGCGTGAAGTTTTGGTCCATATAATATTTCTCAAGTTCTGTTAAAAGGGGAGACAGAGTACTGTGAATGTTTGATCTGAGGAACGTCAACCCGGACGAACTTTAAAAGTTTGTGGTCTTTGCGTTTTTTACATTCAGTTACTCTCACCTTCGGGGCAAAGCACTCAGCGCGGTAGAATATTCTTTAGAAACTATTGAGCTAAATTTGTCAACAAGATACTGAGGGTAATAAACTGATACAGCGTTCTGCACGTGTAAGCAGCGTGTAAATGGAATAAATAAGGCGCGTTAATTCCGACATCGCGCCTACGAAATGAAGCATCGAGACGGCTGGGTGGGGTGCAGATGAGATTTGTTAGTGATAGTGATCAATCAGCTCATTGCAGCGTTAATTTGGAGAAATGCGTTATCCAGTACATGTGTGTTGAAAAGGCCCGCTCTTACTCTGCAAGCTTATCACGTCAGCACAACGCGAGACGATTGTGTCCACAGGTAGACTTGCGAACACAACCGGCTTGTATTTTACTGATGTAATCTGTTTGCAGACATAATAGGCCTGGGGTTTGGGGAAGTAATCGGCCCAAAGCCCGTCTTCAAGCACTATCGTTAGTTTATGGACAAATCAGCTTGTCTGCAGAAATAATTGACTCGCGATTCAGGGACGTAAGGGGCTTGCAGACATTACCGGTCGTGACGGTTGGTATACCTTTTCCAAAAGAGAAGTACAGAGAAAAATGGTCATGTGTTATAAAGTGTATGCAGTTAAATGAACGAATCTATTTTGGGGGGTGGGGTAGGGGAGGAGTAGATTCAGTAATACTTTACATATATAGAGCTGTAGGACGAAATTATTGCTGATCATACTTTGGTATTTGTTGTTCACTGTGTGGTCCGCTCGTCGACTGGCATTTTGCGTTTACCGCAAATATGTGTCTGAAGTATCTTTTGATCTGTGCCTTTGCATCGTTAACTCATTTCTTTAAAATGGTTATTATGATTGAATATGGGGTATCTAATGTGCGTGTGTTTGTTTATTAGGATTTAAGGACACTTTCAACAACCAAGGTTAGATCGTGTCAGGCAGTTTTACGGGTGGAATAAGCAGGAGTACCTGGAGAGAACTACCAAACAACTGTCCAACATACTAACTCTTCATAAAGTGAGTTAGCAGCGGTTCAAGTCAACCATCTACGCGGAGTACGGCTTGATATACAGCGCCACTATACCCCCACATGGGCAATCGGGATTAAGTGTCTTGCCCAAGGGTACAACACTGTTGTCGTTGCTCAGGTCCGAATCGTGGAGCTTTCGATTTAAAGCTCTAAACTCCAACCATCGAGATACCGCGATCTCGGATATATAATGTTGCTGTACGGATACAGTCGATTATCCAATGAGTTGGACACGCAAAATGTATTTATTACATATGATTTTTTTTCCCCAGAATTGCCCATTATCAAGCTCGTCTGGTGAATTCAAACTCGGCTGATATGAGCCCGATCTCGGCCGATATGAAGCAGTCTAGAGTTGTCTCCCTTGATGCATTGCTGGTTGCAGACATTTTGTTTACATCGTAAATCGTTCACGGTTATTCTTCGAAAGCAATCAATTTGTAAAATTGCGTTACCAGGTAAAAGGGAGTAGTTTTTGTACAGTGAGGAATTAATGATGGTAATAAGAAAGGATTTGGTGGATGAAGAGAAAAAAGCAGAGTTGTACACAACATTCAAAGCAAATTAAGGTTCAGAGCCGTAAGCAGAGATTCGCCGAAGACAGAGAAGAGATAGTTCAGTTAGCCGAACGTCGCGTTAGCTGAACTAGGAGAACAGGATACGTCAAACTTAATGAAAAGAAACAATATTTATTTATTTATTCGTGTTTAAGGTCACATACTTATGCACAATGGCTAATCGTGACGCGACAGTTTTACGGATTGAGGAAGCCGGAATACCCGGAGAGAACCACCGAGCATCGACGAGCAACTGGCAGCTCCTCAACATTCTAACTCTGTCCAAGCAGGGTTACAGCGGTTGAAGACATGTGCACCATCGACGTGCAGTACCCCTTAGTACACGGCGTCATCGTGCCCCCACGTAGGCAACCGGGATAAAATGCCTTGCCCAAGGACACAACGCGGGTCGTCCCGGACGTGGATCGAACTCGGGACCTCTAGCATAGAAGTCCAACAGTCTACCACTGAGCTATCGCGCCCCCATTAAGAAACAGTAACAGAAAACTCGAACAGATCTGCGAACATTTTGTAATTATTTTTTTGGTTTAATAAATAAAAAGGTTATTACTTGGTTAGTTTCATAACGGCAGAGATATGAGCCTTCGGTTACTTTACTCAGTCTTTGACCTTCGGTCTCCGTCTGATAAGAAGTTACCTCGGGCTGATATTTTGGCCGATATGAAAGTAACTGAGTAATAACCTCTAAATACTATATTTATCCTACGAATTTGATAATAATCAGTAATACCCGCGTGAAAACACTACATTCTCTTTTTATTTAGCGCATTTTGGAAAACATTTCATTTTCTCTGGAGCCACAAGCCAGTTATTCAAAAGACAGTTCAGCTGATTGCTGTCTATCATTTACTGAAACGCCGTTGAAACAAAATAGTTTCTAAGTATTTTTACACGTCGTTTAGAAACTGGTCGAAACGTCTCAAAATATGGTTTTAATATCGGGGAAACACCAACCAAATACCAACAATTTCGATTGGAGTAAGGCTTTTTTAAAATGTTTTAAGGAGATAGTCTGGATAACTTCAAACTTCCAAAATTTAACTAAATTTCCATGCGTGATACCAATGTGTTATGTTTTGGGAGAAAACGCAAAGTGTTGAACGATATTTGAATATACAGCTGTAGGAAGGGGGTGGGGAATCTCGTTATCATGACCAAGGAGTGATAAAATTAACAGTTTAAACTACTTCTTGAAAATTAATGTTTCAAAAGTAAAGAATCAAATTTGTCGGTACAGTTGAGATTAGATGGAATGGCGATGCAGGTGACATACCACGCTTGGCGTTCTTTCCGAGCCTCCAAGTAGCGCCATCTGGGGCATATTTTTCGAAAATATACCCATCCCTGTCTCCAACAACGCGAGTAGAACACCACATTGATACCGTTCCCCAATTCAAGACATCGATCTTCGTGATATGCCCATACGGCATAAAACAGTTTGGACCCCAAGCCACCCACCCTCCCCACCCCACCCCACCCCAAATTGGTGATATGCCCATACGGCATAAAACAGTTTGGTCCCCACCCACCCCCACACCAAAAAAGATCCATGTGCCCCCCTAATATGGATACCTGGCAACCCGGCTGAAAGACGAAAGGAAATAATTGAATGTCCTAAATTTATTGCATTATTTTTCTTTTGTGTTAATCTTTTTTTTTTTAAATATTTATTTATTTATTTATTTTTTGCACTGCAAATGTAACACACAAGTTTTACCTTGAGTCTTTAGTAATTATTGTGTGATCTTGTTTACTGCTGGTGATCAGTGAATGACAATCCATGGGCAGATCCGGTTGGGACGAAAGCACCCCTACAATTGAGAAAAGCGGTCATTCATTGCTCCATATTTAATAAATCTTCCTACCGGACAGAAACAATGTTTCTGTCAGGTAGGAAGATTTATTAATTTATTAAATACAGAGTCCAAATGTGCACTTTTCTGGACTTTAACCTTTTACCTAACATGAAAAGCAGACGACACTTGCAAAAACATTCTTGAATAACTCATTTTTTTCATTTTTGTCTCAAAAACATAGGTTATGAACCCTCATTGGAACGAGCTCGTTCCAACCAGTGGCCATAACATATGTTTTGGAGACAAAAAATGAAAAAATAATGAAAAGTAATAGGCGATTTTTGAGAATAGCGCTGGCCGGTTTTGGCCGATACATTGAGTAAAGGGTTAAAGGCCGCAGAAGAGACAAATCGTACAAGGAAATATTTAGTCACACCTTAAGAGGAGTCTGCGTACCCCATTCCTGCTAATGCCCAGTAAGGTTGAACGTTTATGAAAACTTGGACACGAGGCCGTAAAATTGACCAACAAATTATTGCACGGCCTGTAAAGCCCGCAATTTAATGAATATTTTGTTTGTAATCAGATTAATTGCTACAAACACGTCGGGCAAATGTATGCATTCGACGTTAACATGCAATCAGTGACATTCATAACCCCATCGTCGATTCTGTCAAGTTATTATAAACGAAACACCACAGTCTGTTTGCGATTTACCGATAGTCGGCTCATAATGAACTAAAATACGCAATTATTTGATGTCCACAATTAATGCGCACAACTGACGTTTAAAAAAGTATCAGTGGACAGAGGCCATGTCTGAAGTACTTTTTAAAGTCAGTTAGGTTAAAATAAACCAAAATCAGTTGATTGATTGATTGATTGATTTATTGGTGTTTAAGGTCAGATACATCTGCATAATGGATAATCGTGACCGCAACATGGAGATAAAGTCAAGTTTAGTCAATTGTTGATACCCATGTTGCCCAATTTAGAGGACTTCCACCACAAGCATTGGTGACTGGGTCCTATTTTACCAGTAAAACAGAGCTTGTTTACCACAGTAAACAAGCACCGCTTCACTTCCCAGGGTTCCTACGGGCGACCCAGTTGATTTTTAACCCAACTGATTTTAGAGTGTATCCACCTCAGAATCGTACGGAAGCATTCGGGCTCTACCCGGTTGTGGCCTTATGGGGCCTAACTACGGTCGAGAAATTTTCATCTGAGTTGGCGTCTACGATA
The DNA here is from genome assembly GCA_031216915.1 of Pictodentalium vernedei. Classification (NCBI taxonomy): domain Eukaryota; kingdom Metazoa; phylum Mollusca; class Scaphopoda; order Dentaliida; family Dentaliidae; genus Pictodentalium; species Pictodentalium vernedei. Next base: position 271,093,136 of record CM062291.1, read on the forward strand.
TCGATGCACTCTCGCTGGTAAATATGTTCATCTTTACAGGACTAGATTGTCTTCTTGAGCTTCATATGCCATGCGCATTCGGACTCATGCAAACGGAGGTCTGTGGCTGATTGGTGATGCCAGGTTCTAAGCATGAGCAATTTTGAGTCCGGTATATGCTAATTTAATAAGAAGTTGGGAAGTCCATGCATCAGGACTACTGCTTGTATTTATCAACAATTTTCCTGAGATTTTTAAGTATCATTCCCGTTGATAAATATTCCAACTTCATCATCAAGGCATGCCTTCGAAAAAGTCATGCCTTGATGATGGAGTTGGAATATTTTTTTTCAGCCGGGACTTGAGTCATGACAGTCGGAACAATTTGGGTTTATACCAGGCTTGTCAAAGTACCACTGGTACCAACATAACCGGTACCGGGACGGGACAGAGCCTGTCCCACCGAAACCGGTACCACTGACCCGGTGATCTTTTTCAACAACTGGATGACATATCGCAATCAAATGGCAGAAATTCGCATTCAAACCGCGCCAGTCCCCAAGATCGCAAGACAAACATGGCATCGTCCAATCATTCTGCGGTGACATCAAGTAATCATAAAGCATGAAGATCGTGCTTTATGATTACTTTAATGTTACCACAGAATAATTTCTTTGAAGTAGCCGATGTCAGTGTCTTTGATGCGACGTATGGAAAATCAAAATGGTCGACCTTGTCGAGTTGTGGTGCAGACAGAACATGCACCTACAGTGTTTTGATATGTTCATTCACAAGTAAGCTAAACGTATGTCGTGCAAGTGTGCCATACAAGATTATCAGCCTGTTTACCCTCGTTCAATTAGAATTTCCCATAAAATATTTTTGTCCAGGTACCGGTAGGACAAAAGCTTCAGTACCGGTACCGGTTGGAGCATGAGGGAATCGGCGGTACTGGGGCAGGTACCGGTTGACATGCCTGGTTTATACCCTACCATCGGGCATCTTCGCGACACCCCTGTGTGGCATCACTGTCTGCCAGCAATTGTCACAATTTATTATTTTAACCCTTTACCCAACGTAACGGCCAAAACCGGCCAGCGCTATTCACAAAAATCGCCAATTAATTTTCATTATTTTTTCATTTTTTGTCTCAAAAACATAGGTTATGACCCCTCGTTGGTACGAGCTCGTTGAGCTCGTTCCAACGAGGGGTCATAACCTATGTTTTTGAGACAAAAAATGAAAAAAAATAGTCATTCAAGAAGTTTTTTTGTAAGTGTTGTCTGCTTTTCATATTATGTAAAGGGTTTTAAAAGAAAACCAACGCTTTCAGGACGAGTGAAATTCATTTCGGAATCTTCTCCACGTGTTGTTCCACAGCGCGGCTCCTCGATTTACGAGGGGGATAGTTTTCTGTCCCCCACTCTCCCGAATTTCAACCCTGTATCTGCCCTTGGGTATTGTCATTTTTTAAAACTAGCATTTCATCTGTTTTACCATAAATTGTTAGACATTCTTCCACTGAACTATTTTTTTAACATATCAAAATGTCACATTCTATGTGCCTTCAAGGTGTGTACTATGTGTTGTGAAAAAATAAGTGACCTCTGACCCGGTGATCTTTTTCAACATATTGCATTATCAACGTGTAAATTTATAATTGGACATGTAGTAGTTTGTTGTAATAATAATGATGTAATTCTGCCTTGTTCTGCCATGACTCACTGATGGAGCTGACTCAATGATTATATGGCATCTCTTTGTGCGCGTGACTGAACTATTTACAGAAAAAAAGTTCATTCAGGTTTAAAATTGCCCGCATTTGTGTAACATTTTACCAATAATTCCAGTTATTTTGAAAAATGATTATATATTTTTCATTGGATTTGTTCCAATGAGTGATTTCTTCCAGAACATGGACAAAGCCCATCGGATATAAGCCGTATTATACAAAGGCCGTATGGACAAAAGTCTTATGCCCTAGGGCTTTTGTCCCAAAGGTTTGTGTCTGATAGGGCTTTTTATGCCTACAGTGGTTGTCATGCATCTGATTTAGCATGCAGACAATTAATTGTAGGTGACCAATGAAGAATTGCGTAAGAGAGAGTGAAGCTGGATAACAAGTAAGAAACCACAGCATGACAGGGAGATACATAAAAGTGTAGCATGAGAGGCGACGCCCAACCCTACCCCCTCCAAGTAAAGAATTTGCGAGCTAATCGGATTTTTTCTTCGGACATGGAGACTTGGTTGTGATACCTCAGATTCAAGTGTACATAGTTTTTTGCCACCAGCCAATAAGAATCAAGGAGATTGCCCTTTTTACATCCATTTAAAAGATATGTAACGTAAGGAAAAGGATTCACCTTTTCAGAATCCGGGGGTCCAGGCCATGAAATTTCCGATAGAAATTAACCTTTTGGGCAACGGTGGTATCTACCATGCCAATTCAATGGCAGCAATTGGAAGAGGCCAATTAATATTTTAATAATAAATAAATAAATAAATAAATAAATAAATAAATAAATAAATAAATAAATAAATAAATAAATAGTTTGAGGCTGGGATCACTTCCCACCGTGTTTGAAAGTCTAGGTGGTGTTTAACCTTTTACCTAACATGAAAAGCAGACGACACTTACAAACAAAATTCGTGAATAACTAATTTTTTCATTTTTTGTCTCAAAAACATAGGTTATGACCCATCTTTTGAACGAGCTCGTTCCAACGAGGGGGTCATAACCTATGTGTTTGAGACAAAAAATGAAAAAAATAATGAAAATTAATTGGTGATTTTTTAGAATAGCGCTGGCCGGTTTTGGCCATTACGTTGGGTAAAGGGATAAACTTGGGTGCTATAAAGATAAATACTAGAAAAACGCATGGCCAGTTTTTTTGTACATCACGTGATTTAGACGGTTTAGGAGTTTGTCCCACTTTCGAGAACATAAAGGAATCATTAAAGCCTTACTACATACGACTTGTTGATGTCATAAGGAAAATATTAGACAATTACTGCTCCACTTCTGATGTCCACATGGTGGGCAAGTGCTATTCATTATAATTTCCTTTCAAATTTGATTACTGTTTTAACTTTCGTCTTAAAAAAATAGATCATGCCCCCCTAAATGGAATGAACTCGTAGTGCTCGTTGGAGTGAGGGCGTCATACGCAATGTTTTTGAGGCAAAAAAATAAAATTTTCTAATTATTCAATAATTAGTTTTCTAAGCCCTGTCTTCTTGTCGTGTTAGGGTTAACCCTAGAGTTACAAATCGGACTCATCCAGCCAAAAATTAAAACAAATGTCAACAAAACTATATCATTTGACTACTAATGAGGGAGACACATGATATACTTTTGATGAAATATTTTGAAACAGTAATTAGGCCTCAAAAAGTTAAAAATCTGTTTCTCAGGCCAATCCGCGTGGGCCTTTTGGCTGCAGCATGCTCTCTTTTTATAGCCAATGCAAACTTTAAAAAAATAAAAATTAAATGGTTTATGTCTGATATTTTACCCAAGTTAATAAAATTGACAATTTTGTCCCTCGAGTGCAATAAGGCTTTGCAATGCTTTAGCATTGCAAAACCTCCTTGCACTCAAGGCACGAAATACATCACCGCCCATGCTGTTCTGTAGATTATCAGGCATAAAATATAAAACAAATCAAGAACATGAACTTTTGGTGGCAAAGAAATAAGTTACAAAAATAAAAATTGAAATAAAAAAACAGCCCGCCCACATGCAATTTTTACCAAAAAAAATGGCTTGAGAAATAGAAGATCTACCTTGAGAGGCCTTAAAATAAAAGATTTTGACAACGAGTGCGTTGGATAAAGGGTTGAACAAATTTGTCCCTTTGCCCAACAAACCTTCCGAACATACCCAACAGTGTTTAGTTTTTTTCAGGCAAGTGTCGTCTTCTGTAATGTCATGATAGGCAAAGGGTTCATTTTGTCTGAGGACCTTTGGACGAATTGAACTCATAATGACAAAACACTCTGATCGATATGGAAGGAAATTAGAAAAACGTATTTAAATGATCTGTAATCTATTTTCGTTTAATGGGATTTTAGTTTAATGAATTACGTTGTTAAAAAACAAATTCCAACCGGTTGTGCTACGTGGAACATAATTCATCGTGTAGATAGGAATTGGATTTTCTTCCACTAATGTTGGAGCTCGCTATTATAATTATGTTACAACCTACTCAAGTAATCAATGATTGTAATCTTTTCAGTACTCAACCTTGTATTTATGTAACGCCTCTCCTGGCAAAGCGGACCATCATTTCGTGTCAGTGGCTCAGATACTGAAAGAGCAGAGTGGGAGCGCGCAAGCGCAGTAGCGCAGCAGAGGAGTGGGTGGGAGGGGGGGGGATTGGCGTCCCTAACATTTTCGCTGCCCCCCCCCCCCCCCCCCCTTCAAAAAGAAACATTGGCCTAATACAAGTTTCACACAGCATAGGGCCCTAAAATGGTCACCAATGTAGGAGCTAAACATGCAACAAATGCCTCAGATACGCTCTTAGAGCACTAAATTTTGAAAACTTTTCTCGGGGTTTGGCGGGGGAGGGGGGGGGGGGCAGTCAAAACTTGGACCCTCCAATCGTTTCCCCTTCCATCCACTTCCCTAAAAGTACTCTTGCAGCTAATCAAAGTGATACATTTGTTTAAAAATGATACTGCACGAAAATCATGAATTACATTCGCATCTCTGTTTTTTGAGTTTACTTTCCACTATTAAAACTAACGGGGCAAGCATCTGCGAGTGATAGATATCGTGTATCGTTCTCTGAGAACAACAAAGCGCCATTGGCAATGCTAAAGCACTCAAGAGACGATTTAGCTAAGACGAGTAATTTACTAGCGCCGCATCTTGTTTTCTCTACAGAAGTAAATGTATTTCGATATTTTTATATTAACTCTTTGAACCCTGGTTGTATCTTCCGTGTCTGATCGATGGCAGCAATTGGAAGAGTCAATATTCATTATTTTGGAATAGACCAAATGATATTTTCAACGTGCAGCCCCAAGGCTGCACGTTGAAAATATTGATTGGTCAACCCCACACATTCACTTAGCAGCCATGCTACTTAATGAAATTATGAAGTACCATGTTCCGGAGCCTGTAAAACGGTTTCAGAGGGTTGAAGGTGGGAATATTAGACAGCGAAAGAATAATTGAGAGTTGTTGTAACTCCAGATTTGCCGAGTGCGTTGCTGTTGGACCCATTGAAGAAAATGTAATATTGACTATCTGAAATGTCATTTCTGGCTTTATTTGTACCTTAGAATTTCTATTAATCCGACGGGCCAAATTCCAATTTTGATCCATTTTCACTGCAACAAAACATGTGCTACAAAATGGAGTTTCGGAGTAAACTCGAAGTTATCATAGGTACGTTGACAGTCGTTTCTAGGCAAGTCATGACAACATTTTTAGATAGCCACGATTTTCCTAGAAACAAATACAAAACCATAAGAGGTAAACGGTCATTACGTAGCAAATATGTATACAAACCTTCAAAGCCTTTAATTATTAAATCTCTTTAATGAGATTAGACGAAAAAGCATAAAGAACCAAAACAAGTTTATTTGTTGCGGCCTTTAATTTGCCAACATATCTGTAATTTGGAGATATCAGTTTTCAATGTGACTTTGGTGGGATTTAAACACCCGGATAAAACACGAACCGTCGATACTTTAGAAACTAGAATGGAATCTGTTGATGATGTGGTCCTTTGTCGCTGAATGCCAACGATTAAACGTTAAAGAGATGTGTTACTTACCTATCAGTATAAGTGAAATAAGAAGAGAACAAAATAGAAATTATGACTGTTGCGCAGACAAAATCAATTGTAATTTCGACGAGTTACTGACAGCCTGTGTCTATCAATTGACGCTCTGGAGAATAAGACTTTCTCAATATTTCTTAATTTGACGATCAGACCAAAGGCTTATATGCTATACATTTTTTCCAACCCAAGCAGATCCAAGACATAATTTCTGTGAACACTTTAAAACAAAGAAACTGTGCTCTGAACATATCCTGTTCTCAGTTCTAGTTTACTTGAAATGCCACTTCGAACATCTGTTTGAATAATAAACAATTCTGCCTTCCATAAAATTGATTTATTTCAATTTATTGCCACTTCTTTTATGCAGGTCTGTACAGCATAGAACTTAAGGCACATGAAAGAGGATTACCTTAACATATTTAAGGTAACCTCTTTTTCGATAACCCTTTTAAAAAAACAACAAATGAATAGACAAGCAAAATAATACAAAGAGCCTTTTCCATAGAGGATAAATTTCCTTTTTTGGTGAATACCATAATTATTTCATTAGCGACTAGCAGGGGAAAATAAGTTTTCAACGAGTGACCTGTGGTCGCCCGACGAAAATTTATATTTCACCTGCCAGTCACTCATGAACTAATTATGGTAAGTACTAAAATAAAAGGTATTGTTTTGCCTATTCTAACACAAACATTTTACGTTTTAATCCCTAATTACTGCCAAGCATTTGTTTTGAAAGAGACAAACATTTCAGTTTAAAAAAAACGTCCGCGGATAGCCCACGAACAGCTTTCACCGACGAAATTAATTGTCCACGAAACAAAATAGTTCCCCTCCAGCTGTTTCACTGAAAGCTCCACAGAAACGTTAATGGATAATACTTTAATACCACAAATAACAAACAACAACTATTCACCATGAAATAGTAAACATTCTCTCATTTTCAAAAAAATTTGAAATAGTAAACATATCCCATTTTCATAACATTTTAGTGAGCTTATTTCGTTCTCGTTGATACTGCGTTCACTGTGATTCGCAGGTTCGACCAATAGTGAAAAATAAGATTTTCAAATAACGTAATCGTATGTCTTGTGTCGGTCAGGACGAAAAATACGATATCTAAGCTTTCGCCATGTACTTATATTTTCAGAGGAAGCATATTCCAGAACCGTGAGTGCAATACGTCACTGCCAAAGTACAAACGAACCGAATTCTATCATTCATAAAGTACATCGTGATTCGAGAAGACGGAAGAGAGTATTGGACGGGGTAGCAAATGAATACCAAACACAACTGGAGTAACCTTCATGCTATTTATCTGGGCTCTAGTAATTTACGCAAACGAAAAGTTTGTTGACCTATTTTTTTTTGGGGGGGGGGGGGGGCGAACGATATGCGAACGATATGATTGTTTGCCAAAGTATACAGGCCCAATAACGCGAAGCTGTAACGACAATCGTTACAGAGATTGGACAAGGTGATTTGATAACAGGCCAACTTGGAAGTGAACGGCCGATGAACATCAGCTATTGCAGCTTGCGTGCTTGAGGAGTTGAGAAAAAATGTGTCCTAACAAGCAAATTTGCAGTTCATGGGCCACCAGGCAGACCACTCTCTTGATTCGCTTGTTGGATCCTCAAAATCTACAGAATTTGCGAAAAAATGTGCAGGTAGATGTCATCGATCGGGTACCAAATAACTCTATAATGTGTGCACATTTGGAGAATTTGTGACCGGAACCATCATCAACAGTGCGTCCATTTTAAGCAGTTTAAGCAGAATGTATTTATTTTTTTATTTATTGATTTATTTATTGGGGTTTAACGACACTTCGGCAGCCAGTGTCACCTCGTTTCGGAATTGCCAGCAAAACAATAATCCTCAGCTGACACTAGACTCAAGACGTCACGCGATATAAATATACTTGGTCGCTTGTTTCTTATTTCTGTGTTCATGTTGCAGAAAAAAACAACAAAAGGAAATTTAAAAAAGCCAATGCTTGAAAACATCTTCATAATGTATGCTATCATTTAGATGGAAAACCTCTCGCACAAATATTTGCCCACACGTTTACGTTTTTCTTCTCAGAAAGAAAGTCTCTTCCGGTAAAATAAATTTAAAGTTCTGAATAATTCAGTTGATCGGTTGACTGAAGTGTTATCTCAATCTGAAAAGTGCCTGCTTGCCATAGTCACTTAACTAATTGACAAAAAAATTTAGTCACTTAACAAACTGAGTGAAAAATCGAACGAATTTGTTCTTGACACATCGCCGGAAATTGAAAATTAGTCAATGAAACGAAGTTACATGAGTATCTGTCAAGAGGTGCCGTGGGGATGTCATCAGATCAGACTGAAATAATCAATATGAGCGAGGAAGGTGTTTTAGAAAACTCAGTTGTCTCCCAGGTTTGTTAATAAAAATATAAACATATTGCGATCATTTGTCACAAAAAAAAAAATTCTAACACCTGACCCAAGCAAGATACAGGCCTAAAAACTGAATTAAAAATCTGTTCCTCATCATTTTGGCTGCCGCATGCTCTCTTTTTTATGGACAATGTAAACTTTAAAAAATAAGAATTAAATGGTTTGTGTCTGGTATTTTACCCAAGTTAATAAAATTGATAAATTTGTCCCTTGAGTGCAAGAAGGCTTTGCAATGCTTTAGCATTGTAAAGAATTCTTGCACTCAAGGGGCGAAATACATCACCACCCATGCTATTCTGTAGATTATGAGGCCCAAAACATAAAACAAACCAAGAATATGAACTTTTGATGGCAAAGAAATCATCACAAAAATAAAAAAAAACCGTCGCATGCAACTATACAGAAAACAATGGCCTGAGAAACAGAAGATTTATTTTGTGGGGCCATATTTGTCTTCACTAAACGAGTCCACATTTTTCCCAAGCAAAATATTCGATTAACTTTTCAGATCATAGGTCGTGACATTAAGTATTCGAAATTCTTTGCACAACCCGAATTGCAGCGACACTTGAAAAATAAATTCTTTAACCCTTTACCCAACGAACACGTTATCAAAATTTATTATTTTATATATGTTTTTTAATTTTTTTTTCAAATACTTTCAGCAAATCCATACAATTTGACCATTATTGGAACGAGCTTCACAAGCTCGTTCCAATGAGGGAGTCACGTGATATAGATTTGTTGATTTTTTTCAAAAAATATTATTTTTTCAACTGCTCGATTTTAATATTACGAGTGTGGATATGAACGATTAGTTGGGTAAAGGGTTAATAACTAACATTTTTAACATAGCTTATACGCCCAATGTAATGAGCTCAACGATATCGTTCCAATGAGGGGTCATACGCTATGTTTTGTTTGAAAAAAATGAAAAAAATATAATTTGAATGGCGACTTTTGTGAATAGCCCTGGCCTGTTTTACGTCGGGCAAATGGTTAACCTTTCTACCATATCTTTCCGAATGAGCTCATCGCATGCAATACGACCCAAGTTGAAGGCAAATCCAGTGTTCAATGTTTAGGGACGTTTCCATATAATATAAGCCTACAGCCATATAAGGTTGTTGGATGAAATTATTTCTGGAATCTTATACAGGATTCTTAAACATTGTGCCAATTGCAGGGTGTCTTCCCACTAGACCAATTCCGTTTAGACCAATTCCCTTTAGGACAATTCCCAAAAGACCAATTCCCAAAAGACTAACTACATACTTTTATTGATTAAGGGTTGAGTAAGGATAATTAAGAAAACATTTATTTACTGATAAGCACTTTATTTGGTAAAAAAAATATTTATACGCATAACAAACAAAAACATATAGGTTTAAAACATTTCGGTTTATAAAATATCAACAAGCCAGAAAATAAGCAGACTATCTTCTGAAAAATGAGGTTCCCAGAGGATGAATTCGGTGATGCTACCCTGCACAGCAGGGTAGCATCACTAAATTTACCCTCTTTGAACCTCAATCTGAATTAAGGTCTCAAACATAAACAGAAAGAAGTGCCCAGAGGATAAACTGACCCACTGTATGGGATAGCATCAGCAAATTCCCCCTCTGGGACCTCATTCTGCAAATGACAGACTGCTTATTTTGAGGCTTGAATATCAATAACATTAAATACATTTAAAAATATATCAAATTATTGATGTAGAATTATTTTAAAAGTAGAACGCATGAGTTGGTCTAAGGGGAATTGGTCTTTTTGGAATTGCCCTCGTGGGAATTGGTCTAAAGGGAACTGGTCTAGTGGGAATGAACCCTCTTCAGGGTGAAGATCTCCTGTATTGAAAACTTCTCCTTCACGCACACCGTATGAAATAAATTGTATACCTGCTGTAGAAGGTTAATTTCATTTCAATAACCGTACGCTATCATAACTCTCACGAAACATTTTGTACATCTGCGACATGTTCTTTTACCTTTGTTGTAATTGTGAGTTTGTGAAGAAGGTTATGCAAAAACGGAGAGCTGTTGTTCCAGAGAAGCTACGAGCGCAGGCGTGTGATTAGCTGTGTGGATGTGAATGCGTGCGCGTTTGTGTGAATGTGAATTGCAGGAAGGAACAAATCGCACATTCACCGCTCCCCTCCACGAGGGCACTGCACTTGGGTAATGAGCACAATTCACCATGTGCATAGTTTTAAATTTAAGCTTTTACCCAACCCATTATACGACCAAAACGCATTTTTCATAAGACGCAATTATCTTTCTTATTTATGTTTTTTTCTCTTCTTTGTGCTCGAAACACGGCTCATGAATTTGATTGGAATAATCTGAGAGAGCTGTTTTCGCCAATTATAAGACCACATGCTACCCATACTATGAAAAAAAAAATAAATGGAGTATCTTCAACGCGCTCCCTGTTTGTCGTAAAGGTTAGAAATGCGTTCAGTTAATTGGGTCAGTGGGGTTCATACCTAATTTAATGAAGTGTTGCGCAAAATTCACTATAAAACGAGTTTAAGATATAAATCACTTGATCCAACACTCTACAAATGATGTCTAAATGGCTCAAGAAACAAGCAGGACTCAATCAATATAAGGCCCCGAAATACGTCTTTAACCCTTCACCTAACATGAAAAGAAGACGGCACTTGTAAAAAAATTCTTAAATAACTATTTTTTTTCATTTTTTGTCTCAAAACATAGGTTATGAACCCTCATAGGAATGAGCTCTTTCCAACGAAAGGTCATAACCTATGTTTTTGTGACAAAAAAATGAAAAAATAATGAAAATTAATTAGCCATTTTTGAGAATAGCACTGGCCGGTTTTGATCGTTACGTTGGGTAAAGAGTTGAAAGCAATAAGTTGTTCGGCAGAGTTAGAAAAAAACAGTTTCTAATGACGTAAATATTTTGAAGCATACAGTAACAGAAAGTTGTTGAAACAACGGTTCAAAGTTCATTAAATGTGGCCACTTAATGTGTTTTTATTTCATTCGTCGTCTCTCGAGTTACTCTCAATGACTGTCATTTTGTGCAAGAATACAGGTGAGTACAGCCCGGTTTACTTCCGGAGTGTTATTGAATGATCGTGCTTTGACAGCGTTTAAAAAAATTAGCTTATTGATCGATAAATGTGATAAATATTATTTAGGGAAAGTTTTCGACTTGTATTTAAATCGTAAAAAGTGAATAGCTGAAGGTGACAAAAATGTTAGCTTGCAATAGGATCCATGCAATGTTTGTATCCATGATCTACTCATATACATTTCATAAATACGCCAGTTACACACGCTCACTAATCTCCATTCAGCTGGAGTGCTGGAAGGCTTATTGATTACTTTAAAAAGTATCTCACTTTCTGCTATCTTGGGGCGGGGAGGTGGGGGGGGGGGGTGGGGGTGGTTAGACAATTTACAATAAACAAACAAATAATGTCTCGAACGTTTTCTGTTTTCCGACGCCACGCCAACGACGATTGCGTGTTAAAGAATATCTTTTGATGTCTGTCGAAAATGAATTTGTTGGTACGGTGCACATTTTTTCGCTGAAATGCAGACTGAATTTTTACAACATATTCTAGTTATTATTGACAAAAAATAAGTTACGATATTGGAAAGCTGTTACCTCGTTAGTTGTTACTAGTTTTCGTGCTAGATAAACGCCATACTTTTGATGAAGTGAAAGATATTCTGCTGTGACTACAGTCACAGCGTAACAAGTTTCCCGTCACCAAACGCTACTGGTGCGAGATTTAACACGTTGATTGCATTGCGACCGGAAAAAGAAGTCGCTGAATTCCAGCAGAGTGAAATTATCTTCCATCCGCAATCCCCAAAGAAGGATTATTTATTTATATATTTATTTATTGGTGTTTATGATCACATATTTCTGCACAATGGCTAACCATGACCGTGACAGTTTTACTGGTGGAGGAAGCCGGAGTACCCGGAGAGAACCACCGAGCAACGGCGAGCAACTGTCAGCTCCCCAACATACCAACTCCACACAAGCAGGGTTAGCATTGGTCAAAGACAGGTGCACCATCGACGTGCAGTACGTCTTAGTACACAACGTCACCGTGCCCCCACGTGGGCAATGGGGGTGAAGTGTCTTGCCCAAGGGCATAACGCGGTTGCCGCAGATGGGATTCGAACCGAGGACCTCTCGCCTTGCAGCCTGCACCTCTACCAACAGAGTCATCGCGCCCCCAATGAAGGATCTCCAAGATTTATTTATTGGGGTTTAACGGCACTTTCGACTGCCAGACTCACCTCGTGTCGAACAGTTTTACGGGGAAGTCTGACTATTCGAAGAGAACCATCGAGTAGCGGCGAGTAAGTGTCAGACTCCCCGACATAGTCCTTTCCAAGATAGAGGATAATAAAGACGTAATTTATGTGTGTGGGGAGGGTGGGTGGGTGGGGGGGGGGGGGGTAAGGTTGAAAAGTGTTGATATCTTGTATTTAACAACTGGGGTGGTACATTGCATTTAACCATATCTTAAAACCTATGACAATTCACCTGTAACGATGTCATGTGTCCTAATGAAATGTCGTGATATTTATGACTTACAATATTCGTCATTAGAAGAGATTTACGGGAATGTTAGCTCCCATAATTTCCTAAGGCTGTCACTATATTTACCACTCACTAAATTTACCACTCAAAGAATGGGAATTTCATATAAAAATTGAAATTCCGAGAAGTTAGCGATTTGTACTGAACGATGTGCGCATCATTTCAAAAACCTCAGACATTTTCCTGCAGAGTAGCATAAAAATACAGAAGCTGACTTTTTACAATTTTTGTCCCCAATCAGTTGGAACGTTTGACTATTATTCTCTTCTGAAACCATTTAGTATAAAGAAAACGATGTTGTCACGATCTGTTGATTGTTCTCTGATTTTTTTTTCTGTTCTCTATATCAAGAGTTTGCGCATCATGACATCTAATACAGACACTGTCCTTTCCATCAATATAAAAGTTCACATGTGAGATTTGCTATATTTTCCTGTTAAGAATACAAACTTACAAATTACTGTAAAAACATATTCGCTAAACGAAGACCCAAGGTGGACACTTAAGGCCTTTTTATACTGGAGGCGAATGTGACCGCGACCGCAGTGGTCGCATTTGTTTTATTAACACCAATTTTGATGGAGTCGTTCATACTAAGGGCGAACGCGAACACGGCCCATGTTTTGTTCGCGCGGAAAACCGCGGAGATTGCCCCCAGAGCGAATTTTGGGGAATTGTTCGCGCGAACATCAATTGACGTGTATAAGAGGGAGGAGGGGGATTGTTTATTAACACTGCGAATTTTCGAATTTTCGCGCGAATCACTACTTTCAGTATGAATGATAATTCTCACGGAAATTCGCAGTGGTCGCGTTCGTGTTCGCCTCCAGTATAAAATGGCCTTTAGTGTTGGTAGGTGTGATACTGATAGATATTCTTGATGGCGGATAATACTTCAACTAGTTGTTTCCAAAGTTGCTTGTCACAAAAAGTACAGTTTCCTTTTGCTACTTTTAATAAACGAAAACCACAGACAGCTCCGAGAGCTGTCTGTTGTCTTCGTTTATTAAAAGTAACAAAAGTAAAAAAAAATGGCTTTATTTTCTCCTGATATCATAGGTGTTGTCTCAACAGTTATTTGCTTCTTAATTGGACCGTACTCGCGCAACTAATAAATTCAAGGGAGATAACTATCGAAAATCGATTTCCATGACGATATTAGTCAGGGATTGTGATAGCACATACCACGGCATAATAAAGATATATTTTTCACAAACACTACATGTCGATGTGATACTAAAATTAGCGTTATATGATACACTTCACTTCGTGAAATTAAAATGAATATTTACTATAAAATAAGACTGTATTTTTGTAACTTTGTTATATGAGTTGTGTTGAATTAGTAGTCTGTCGACTATTAGCGTTTGGTGACCACATAGAAACCACGTGACAGTTCGTTTTTCATTCAATATGCAGTATCTACTTGCAAGAGATGTTGTGTACCTTGTAGAATACAAAATTAGTCATGTTCACACAATTTCGTCTTTAAAGGTAAATCGCAAACTATGCTAACAGAAAAGTATTTCTATACTGTTTACTGTTTAAGTGTTTGGTAATTTGGTTAACCGATTTATCACTTGCCCTAATAGGTATTTATTTATTTATTTATTTATTTATTTATTTATTTATTTATTTATTAGGGTTTAACGACACATTAACAGCCAGGGTTATATCATGTCGGTGACAGTTTTATGGGTGGAGGAAGCCGGAGCACCCGGAGAGAACCACCGAGCAACGACGAGCAGCTGTCAGCTCTCCAACATCGTAACTCTGAACTCTGCACCGCGGCAGAGGCAGGGTTAGATTGGTTGAAGACATGCGCACCGCCGACGTGCAGTACGCTTAGTACACAGCGTCATCGTGCCCCCATGTAGGTAATCGGGGTTAAGCTCCTTGCCCAGGGACACAACGCGGAAGCACGAATCAGTCGATGGAATGGTCACCCATCCAACTACTAACCGCGCTCGACGTTGCTTTACTTCGGTGATCTGACGAGAACAGGTTACCGCGACGCCACCGCACCCCGCCCTAATAGGTAGCTGAATAACTGCCGTACCGTTGATGATTTATATCATTGAATCTTTACTCAACGTAATAGACAAAACCTGCCAGCGCCATAAACAAAAATCTTCATTCAACTTTTATTATGTTTTCAATTTTTGTCTCAAAAACATAGCTCATGACCCCGCATTGGAACGAGTTCCTTGAGCTCGTTCCAATGAAGGGTCATAAGCTATGTTTTTGAGACAAACATTGAAAATCTTTAGTAATTCAAGAATTTCTTAGGCAATTATCGTCTGCCACCCGCATTTGGTGAAGGGATGAGAATGACCACTTCCAGCTACAGATACAGTATAATGATCATGCAAGTGAACAAGTATGTCATCATGCAACTAGCATGCGTTACTCTGTCTCATATAAATGATATGAGTCAGTGTGACAATGTTTGCCTGTTAAGTTTGTTCCTTTGTTAACCCTTATAATACCGTAGTTCAAAAGTAACGGCTAACCAATCAATTACTTTTTTGATCGATCAAGACGTTGATCGATCAATCGGTTAACCGTTTCAGCTCTAGTGTCTTGACATTGTTAATACCGTTACCTGTGTGTACCCTACTTTCGTGAAGTATTTGGGATATGCGTATACAATATACTTCCCCTCTGTCCTGGACTGTTATTACGCCAGCCGGATAGAATAGTGATATTTAGTGACCGAGTACTGAGGAGTACACTGACAATAATCGTCAACAGCGATCCCATATTAATTCAATATACCGATACTGGCGGTATATCAATTATCACTGTCCGCCATTTTGTTTTTATCGCAAAAATTGCATCCTGAATTCGACTCATTGACACTTTAGAGAGTTTGTATTCAATTCAAAGCTTCGTAAAGCAGGTAGAATTGTAATTGCGTCCAGAAGTTTCGGAGGTAACAAATCAATAATTTTCTTGGCGATCAATGAGATGTTGGATTACTCCCCTTGTATTGCATCTGTACTCCTCTGCTTTTGTACACAAATCGAATCTCATGGCTCGTTCAAAGGAAAATTTAACGAAAACATGGAACGGTTTGCAAACACTTCGTAGGCCGGCATTATAAATACCTTACGAGACGTTTAGTTGGTGGATACGGTGTCACATAAGGCTCAGCGAGAACAATATTAGCCTAATATTGTTCTCACTTCACCTCGTGCGACGCCGTATCTGCCAACTAAACGTCCCGCAGCTTTCAACATCAGGGGTGGATCCAGGAAATGTGATTATGCATTATCACGGACATGTCTAGAACGCGAAAGGCTCCCAAGAAGATGGAAAGCCTAGTATTCTCTACAGAGAAAAGTATGATGTTATACCATCAATCTCCCCGCACAACGCAGATTGGGGCCTTACTGTAAAACAAGGATCAATATTCACTACTATGAGACCAATGTGTAAATCGCAACATAAAATATTTTCAATTTTGGCCTCCAAAAGAAAGCTTGTTGCCCATCATTGAACGAGTTCGAATGACTCCTGCCAATGAGAAGTTTTATTCTTTTGGCAAAAATTGAAGAAAAAATAACGAAACCCAAAGAGTGAGTTCTGTGAATAACGCTGGGCGGATATCTACGTTATCTTAGGTACATGGAGTAAGAATCAAAAGTCGAATCCATTCGATGAAAGTTTTATTTCCTATTGGCAGCAAATTCCTTTTTTTTCATTTATTCATTTATTTTCAGCAATCATTGTAATTTTGGAATGAGTTTTGGCCTATCGGTTTTTGACTGAAGGAAATTAATTTCATGATCAATTCAGTGCCTGTATATAATTACGAAAAGTATGCCTTCTGAAACTATAATACAGTACCTGTAACCTTTGACATATTGGTAGCTACATAAGGACACGCAAAACGATCTTCAAAATTCACACACCAGATATGATGTAAGCCTTCCGTGGGTTATGAAAGTAATAAGTTTGCAATTCTGACAGTGTTTTGGCTCTGGGTTTTTATTTCTTGAAGAACAAAGACAATAATCATCGGAGTTAGTCCGTTGTCAAATACTTAATATATAATGACAGAATGCAATTCTGACGCAACGATTCGTTACGTCAAAATCCTATTCAGTGATTTTACACACCAGTTTGTGCATCGGTTGCATTGTAGCTAGAATTTGTGTTTGTTGTACAAATACACGAGTGAAATTAAAACCGTGTAGAAATTGCAAAATGGGATGGAAATCTGATATTTGTTACTTTTTTTGCAACGCTCGAAACATACGTACCTTGTTTGATGTGTCATTACCTTAAAAAAATGAACAAAATATGCTTGACGTTTCACACTTTACTCACCACACAGAAAATCAAAATTCATTATTTCAGTTATTGGATTTGTTTCCAAATTTTTTAAAAAGCTTCTACAAAACCACAACACGTGACACCCTTTTTGGAACGTGCTCAACGAGCACGTTCCAATGAGGGGTCACAAAGTACTTTTTTGTTGAAACTTTTTGAAAATTGTTTTTTTAACAACTGCTCAATTTGTTAATTACGTCGGTGAATGCCTCGTTAGGTAAAGACTTAACGTAGGGATACTAAATCAATCAAAAGTGTATTACTATTAGAATGGTGTTTTTCTTTGTATAGTCACGTGACATGAAATGGTTGTGGTTTCCTTGATGAATAGATTGTTTTTATTATTTATTGTTTCATAATGTTATAACATTCATTTTTATTATATTGTAACATACTGCCAAAATCGCTCACTGTTTCATGTGAAATCTGTTGTCTATTTCATATTTTAATCTTTCACTTGAAATCTTTATTCTATTCCCAAGACAAATTCTTCGTTATGAAATATTTTTGTATTCTTTCGACATTCCAATAAATGTCCTTGATCACATTTGTTTGCTATTTATTCTTTAAAAGCCCAGTACATAAGGTATACAATACAAATTAGCAATATTTTGTCCTAAACTCCGGTGCAAAACTGTATTTTTGCTTTGCAAATATGCTTTCCCAAGCGAGACGAGTGGTTAGTCGTTGACACTGTTATTTATTTATTTATTTATTTGAGATTAACGACACTTTCGACAGCCGAAGTCACTTCGTGTAGGACAGTTTTACGCGTGGAGAGGAAGCCGGAGTATCCGGAGAGAACCGCCGAGCAATGGCGAGCAACTGTCAGACTCCCCAACGTACTAACTCCACACAAGCAGGATTGGCATTGGTTGCAGACAGGCGCTCCTCTGATGTAGAGTACGCCTTTGTACACAGCGTCAACGTGCCCCCACGCGGGCAATCGGGATTGAGTACCTTGCCCAAGTATACAAAGCAGCAACGACTGACGGTTATCAAACCGTGGACCTTTCTGTTTGAAGCTAAATGCAAGAACCACTGAGCCACACTCTCCTACTAACGCTCGTTACTGCCTTAACCTTTTAACCAACGTAACGGCCAAAACCGGCCAGCGCCATTCACGAACATCGCCAATTAATTTTTATTATTTGTTTCATTTTTTGTCTCAAAAACATAGGTTATGACCCTCATTGGAACGAGCTCAACGGACTTGTTCCAATGAGGGGTCATAACCTATGTTTTTGAGACAAAAAAATGAAAAAAATTAGTTATTCAAGAATTTCTTTTTCAAGTGTCGTCTGCTTTTCATGTTAGGTAAAGGGTTAATATATTCGATGAGAACTCCCTGACACTCAACCGAAAGACCTTTACAAGTCACGAAACAGCTATCGCAAATTGATGTAAATACTGGATTCGGTATTTTTAGTTCGTCTGAATTAGAATTAAAACGCGAAGCCCAGTTTCTATCTCGGTACAAATACATATTCGATGGAAAATATGAAGGCAACAAGAAAAATTTCAGTTAATGGACCTCCTTTTAACTAGAGCTGAAACGGTTAAAGGGTTTTCTTGATCGATTAATTTATTATTTATTGGTGTTTAAGGTCACATACTTATGCACAATGGCTAATCGTGACCGTTACAGTTTTACGGGTGGAGGAAGCCGGAGTACCTGGAGAGAACCACCGAGCAACGACGAGCAGCTGTCAGCTCTCCAACATTGTAACTCTGAACTCTGCACCGCAGCACAGGCAGGGTTAGATTGGTTGAAGACATGCGCACCATCGACGTGCAGTACGCCTCAGTACACAGCGTCATCGTGCCCCCATGTGGGCAATCGGGGTTAAGTGCCTTTCCCAAGGACACAATGCGTGAGTCCGAATCGATCGCTCAGACGGTCACCCATCCAAGAGTGTCTGTGATACATGGACTGAAGTTTCTGAAATGATGCGCACATCAATGATGCAACATCGCCAACATTCCGAAATTTCAATTTCTATATGGAATTCCCACATCCTTAGTGTCAAATTTATTGAACACTTTATAAAATTAAGGGGTGCTATATCTTTCCTGAAAATCTCTTCCAATGATGAAGATTGTCAGCCATGATTGGAATTATAATGAACAATAATATTTGGACTGAAGAAGCGGAGCTTGTTATTTGTTGCGTCATCCTGGGCCGCCAAAAGCGAGGACGGGCCCAGGGGCAATGTGTAGAATGGGCGTTGCGGTCCCTACGAGCGCCGGAGTCGCGAAGCAATAAGCGGGGAAGGGGTACTGCGTTTCCGCCCCCAGAAATTTATTATAAATTAATTCTAGAAGCATTCTCCGGCATTCTCTTGACAATATCTACTCAATTATTTCCTTATAATTTGGGTAATGTATTACCTGTCCTTCTGTGGGTATGGTGCATTCTTTTTGTCGAAGGATAATCGTGACCACAATATTTACTGAACTGCCATCCTATATAATGACGTTATAACGTATCATGTTCCTGGCCGGAAAAGGGGCGCTGTGGTCCAAAGGGTTAACAGCTAGTGATGATACTTTATCAGTATCTTTAGGTCCTTTATATGCCACAAACGTATACGTTGTTTCGGCATATTTCTGATTGAACTGCAGAGTTTGTCGCAGATGTTTTGGGAAGAAGCAAGGTCCAAAATAACGTTTTTCTCAGATTTCGAGGAGAAATATGTGATTTACTGGTCTTAGTTGTGGAACGTGGGTCGTTCAAATGTGGCAGACACCATAAGTGGTTCAGTATTCTAATTCCCAATGCAGGAATATACTTCTGATTTCTAGTATAAATTCAACAGTTTGAGGATTTGATAAAAAATCAAAAGCGAGGTTTAGTTGGTTAGCAAGCAGTTTGGATACATATTGTAATGAAAGTTTAAGTCTGCGGTTCTACAGAGAAGTTTCCCCTTCTTTAACAAGCATTGAATCTATGGGTGATGTTCCAAATTCTCCCTGGGATGTTAGTTCTAATATTACCATTGTAGATTGCACCAAGTAGTTTAAGGTGTGATTTTCTGGCAGAAGTGCATACTGCACAATCACCATCCAATTTTCATCGCAAAAGCGACCTATGCAGAACGAGCAACGTTTTTGGCCAGCTCCCTGATCATTGCTGCAAACAAACTACATTTAAAAGGTTAAGAACCTTTTTTACATCTAATCTTTAGTTGTTTTATACGAGATGTGAAATTCAGTTTATTGTCAAACAATTTATTTGTTTATTCATTTATTGGTGTTTAAGGGCACATATTTCTGCACAATGGCTAATCATGGCCACAACATGGGAATAAAGTCAAATCCAGCCAATCGTTTATACCCATGTTGCCCATTTTTGAGGTCTTTCACCTCAGGAATTGGTGACCGGGTCCTGTTTTACCAGTAAGACAGAGCTTGTTTAAGCCCATTCTGAGAAGGTCTTGTAAAAATCCATACATCAACGTTGTGTCGCATGCATCCCTTTTCCACGTCAAAGAAGATGGCGACGAAGCGTTCTTCTTTTCCGAAAAAGCATTCCAATGAATTTTAACCAAACGATCCACATAACCTGTTTAGTTTCAGAAACTGCACAAAACATTTGTAAGCATGGCTTAAAATTTTCGTCATTGGAAATGATTTATAGGAAAGTTATCGCCCCCTAATTTTCTAAAATCGTCAGTTCATTTAACACTTTGGGTATCGGAGTTTCATATAACAATCCAATTGTTAGCGAATTTGTATCATCGATGTGCGCATCATTTCACAATTTTCGGGCATCTTCCTGTAGAGAAATACAAAGATACAAAAGATGTCTTTTTACAATTATTTTCCCAAATAGTTTGAACGTTTGACTCTTATTCTCTATTCAAACCTATTTAAAAACAAAGAAAAGGCGATTTCACCATCTTTTGGTGTTCTGTAACTTTTTCAGTTCATTATATCAACAGTATATATAATATAATAGTCTTGGAAGTAAGAGTTGCTAATTTTCTTCCGGGGAAGAATAAAATCTTAATAAACACAGTCACTAAATAAGGAGGCTAAGTGGTCAGTTACTTAGTTTCTTCAAATAAGCTTGCCATAAAAGGTCAAGTTTCCTATTGAACTTTTAATCCATTACCCAACGCAGACGATACCAAAATTTATAATTTTAAATATCATTTTTTGAAATTTTTCAAAAAAATTCAACAAAACCATATCATGTGACCCCTCGTTGGAACGAGCTCGTCGAGGGGTCACATGATATGGTTTTGTTGAAATATTTTGAAAAATAATATTTTTTCAACTGCTGAATTTGCATATTTCGCGGGCGGATGCGGCCGATTCGTTGGGTAAAAGATTAATGAACGAAACAACAGGCAGCTTCGTGAACTGTCTGTTGGCTTTGTTTATTAAAAGTCACCAAATGACTTTTGGAACGGGCCTCACTTGACTGAGGTTTTCTGATAGTAGCAAAGTGGAATTCACATCAGCAAAAACAGAATAAGTTGTTATAGTATCATTCTACCACAACGCTATATGTGACACTGCCAATGAGTTCAACAGTCGTATTATTTTACGACCACAAATCATATTCACACTTGTTCTGAACCGATCTTAATGTTTAAAGACCTCTTTCAGGCTCTTGCGATCTCAGAGCATGTGCCCTGACCATGCCATCTTCAGGAGGTTCTGCTGACAAAAGACAAAACACATGCGCAGTGATTTCTAGTCAGGTCTTGGCTGGCTTAATAGGCAGCCATGACCTGACTAGAAATCACTGCAAAGCAGTTGGACATGTACAGGTTGTAGTCTAGTGGGTACTCAGGACAGTTGCCCAGTCTATTGATGGTTAACAAAACTGAAAAAAAAATCAGTCACTTCTTTCATGAAACTGAACCTTTCAACTGTTATCAAGCCTCAAAACGGACTTATAAGTAGTGAATGTCCGGTATCCCCATGATGTCGGTGTCGGTTCGGTTTTTCGGTGCATTGCCCATCTCTACGTTCAGGTAATCAATAATAACAGTGTTTTCTGCAAACATTTATTTTATTAGAAAGCCCAGCCCATTCAAATTTGATGTAAAGCCTCAACATTTCCATTGATTTATATTACTAATGATGTAAGCCATGTTAGGTGGTGATTTACGTGGTGTATGGATGGGAGAAATTGACCCGGTAGGCTTTCGTGGCGAAACCAGACACAGAGGCCTACCCAGAGAGAAATTCAGGATTAGTTGATTCGAAAACGTGTTATCGATGCAATCATCGACCGGCATCTTCATATCATCCAAACATGTTGCTTGCAACAAGATTTTGAAAAGCAATATAGATGATCTATTTGGTGTTCGTTTTTGTTTTAATATTTCTTTTTTTATTTCTCTGACTCCGACTCGTATGTTGTTCCTCGGTTTCAGTGTCTGTTTTAGTTTCGGTTTTCGTTTGCTATGCTCATTTTGCTGATCGGATTTAGCTTTTTCTTCTTTTTTCCCTTGCTGTCAGCTGTTGTCTTAATTTTTTTCTTGTTCTGTTTTCTGTTTGGAATTAGGTTTTTCTTGTGTCCATTTTGGCCAGCTGACGGTTTTTCGTTGAAATAGCATTCAGTATCGCTGGTATGTTTTATTGAAAAGGGGTGTGTAAGAATGTTGGAATTGTGCCGTCGGCAATTTGTTCCGTCCGACATTGTACTGATTTTGAGGGAATTTTCTGTATTAATATTGTCGCATATGACGTGTTCATGCCCGGCATGGATGACACAATGTCCCTGGCCTCTTACCTGGTTTGCACATCTTACTTTTTATATACTTTTCTCCCACTTTCCAGACAGGACACTCTTTTGAGAATGGCATGATTGTTTGACAGTTTATATAATATAGAATAAATAGGAGTAGGTAATAATTGAGAGTTTACGACCACTTGTACATGTACGTGTACAACATACGTACACGATGCGTTCACCAACGTGGAATTCAGTGTTAAATCACACGCTTGTTCACAAAAACTGTACATGGTCTTGAATCCCCCCCCCCTCCCCCCATGTACAGTTGTGACTCCTAGATCGCACTTTTAACGTTCAAATACTCATGGTGAACGCGTGTTTTTAAAAAAAGGGTGAAATTGTACATCTTCACTTGTATCTTGTACGTAATTTTTCGTCGACGTTCCCATCGCAGATCAGACCCATCAATCCATCGTTGGCGAACGCGATCAAAAGCAAAAAATTCTGGGTCATCATCAAAAAACAGTTTTGGGGACTCTAGACCAGCGGTCCAGAACCCGCAATTGTGTTGAGACAGATGGTCTAGAACCCGCAATTGTTTTGAGGCGGTGGGGTTTTTTTTCTCCCATTTATGACATTATTAGGGGAATTCCTCCACTATGAGAAATTCTCAAAAACTCAGCTGATCGAGCGATCGGATCGCTCGATTCTCGCAAAAACTCGATCTGAACGAAGAGTGTTGTTGTCGTCGGTGTGTTGGAAATTCGCGAATCCAGTCACGTCTTCCTGAAGTAAAAAAAACTAACACATGTTATCGTAATGAGTGAATGAGGTTTTTTTGTTCAAAAGAGTCGATTATGAATATGGTCTGTATTATAGACAATCATGTTTTCTCTTGATGGGACGGATATAAATTGAGTTTTGAGGTTTTTTTTGTTCGAAAGAGATGATCTGTAATAGATATTCGTATTTTGCCTTGATGAGAGAGATTGACTGTTAAGCGTTCGTTCAAACACTTATCGGAATGTTTAAAACGCATTTTCCACTCAATTAGGTTTTGAGTGGTAAAATTTTTTAATATATTCATGATAGCAATCGCAGTCATCAAAGGATTCTCTCTTAATTCGACACTCAGTGAATTGATGTGTGAATGAAAAATCTTTTGACAAATGTAAAAACTACTGTCAAAATGCGTTAAGTCAGAAACCGGTTTGTCATGTACTGTTTAAACGTATTTTTAAACTTCAATTAACACAGTCATGTGAGATGTGAATTTTTTCAAATTATTATATATTAAGACGGAAAGAGTTTTTTTATTACTTAAAACATAAAAAATATAATTAAACATTTAATTTTGAAAATAATAAAAACAATTAAAAATGAAAGATGTTTTTACAGATGGATCCTAGACGCCGAGATTTAATTTTAGACCAGTATGAACGTGCTAAGAAGGGCATTCAGTCTGCTGACAGGAGCAGACGTCTCGGTGAGATGGAACTCAAACGCGAAGCCACAAAAATATTTAAACCCGTGACGGAGGGTCAAGAGTGAAGCAGGAAGGAGATAGTCCAAGAATTGAGACCCATAAAGGAGAGTTCTTTGAGAATGTGTTCGTTGCCTCCTAGTTTTGGAAATCGGTATTCCGTTCAATCTACACCGGATTACGTTCCCACGGGAATTCAAACAGATATGAGCGAGAGCGACACTGATACGGCTTCGACTATCACCACTAGTAGCGTCGTATCGTCCGATGATGATGGTGGCGGTAAGAGAGATCAGTCATATGGATTTTATAAGGATTCGGAGGGAAGGATTTTTGTAGGTGATACGGAAGTGGATATTGGGGATGATGAATTGATCGTCGGTTCGAACAGATACGAATTGACCGATGGTCTGCGGAGATTGCTCCTTTACGACAAGCACGGCGATTACACGGAACAGGATTTCGACAATTACGGAGACATTCTGGTCCAGACCCACGCCATGAAGAGAAATAACGATGCCAGAGAGACGAGACCCAAAGCCAACAGAGTTTACAAGTGGACGAAAGTGGTGAAACCCATATGGGATATGAACAAGAAGTTCGTCGAATCGGTGACTGGCAAAGGGGTGAAAACCACTTTTCTTCCGATCGATTCTGACGCTCTGTCTCAGAGATTGAGTTTGTTGATGGCGAGCAGACGGGCTGGTAACACGGGATTAGATAATCAGATAGTTGCTATATCTGACGAACTGTTAAGACAGAAGGTTTTGAATAAAAACCAGTATAAAAGGCTGATGAACGAATTGAAGGATTGATGTGTATATAATAAGTAGAGAGAAACAAAACAAATAAACAAACAAAAATAAAACAGTAAATTCTTACACTAGAATAATAAAAGTATTTAAACGGCAAAAAACGATTTACCAGTGAAAAAAACAAAAATATATCATAAAAATAAAATATGCTGGTGATTAAGAACAGGGGATACGTCAGAACTTACGTTCAAGGCGGTTCTGGCATCGTCGATTCTATCATGCGAGCGTTCACGAGCAATGCGGGTAGAAAACTCGCATCGACCACGTTTGAGGTCGGTAAGAAGATGGCTTTGGATGCTGGTAAGAAAGCCACTTCCGAAGCCAGTGGTAGGATAGCTTCTGTGGCCGGCAAGAGGGCAGCCGACGCGTTGATCGACAAGTTGATCAGTCCGCCGGCGAAGCGAGCTGCGTTAGAGCGAACGCCGAAAAGTTGGAAAGATTTTAAGGATGCTGTGGTGCCCATACAAGATTTAGCCAAAATGACGAGTGGATCCGGATTGAAGAGAACTCGCGATGGTGCGATATAAATAAATAATAATAATAACATTAAAAACAGAGTTTGAAAAACATAAAAAAAATTTGTGTTTGAAAAGAATCTAAAATAACAAACAAAATAAAAACAAAGATGAACATTAAAGATATGTCTTGGAACGACGCCACAACCAAGAGGTCGAATAACGAGTTCTTTCCCAAGAGCATAAGAGGTTTGATAGTGGGAAAATCGAATTGTGGAGAGACCAATCTGTTGATGAATTTGTTGTCCCAACCCGACTGGTTGGATTACGACAGATTGTTTGTGTTTGGCAAGAGCTTGTTTCAACCCAAATACAGATTGCTTCGAGAGTGAATGGATCGCAGATTGCCCAAGGACGTCATAGCCAGAATCTTTGACAGTAGGGAGGAATTCGACAGGAGTGGAGCTCCACTCTCGACCATTTTGGACGGCGCGGTGACGGAGCTGATGAAGAGAAATGCATCTTCGAACATCGAGTGTCGATTTTATGAGAACGCTAGCGACGTTCCGGATCCTAGAGAACTGAAATCGGAAGATAAGAATCTCATGATTTTCGACGATCTGCTTTTGGAGAGACAGAACCGATGCGAATCGTATTACGTTAGGGGTCGAAACAGCAACGTGGACTGTTTCTACCTGTCGCAGAATTATTTTCGATTGCCCAGACAGACGATAAGGGAGAACGCTAATTTTCTATGTCTCTTTCGCCAAGATCTCAATCACATCTA
This sequence comes from Pictodentalium vernedei, assembly GCA_031216915.1. NCBI lineage: Eukaryota > Metazoa > Mollusca > Scaphopoda > Dentaliida > Dentaliidae > Pictodentalium > Pictodentalium vernedei. Next base: position 271,119,511 of record CM062291.1, read on the forward strand.
CGGCGATCACGTCGCAAATGACATGAGCGCTGTGGAATTCAGGAGATTCTGCAAGAGGGTTTGGGATGGTGGACTTTACAATTTCGTCGTGATCAATTTGACAAGCGAATTCAATCGCAGAAAATATCGGTGCGGATTCGACAAGTTTTATGTTTCCAATGATAATAATAAGATAGAGCGTGAAAATAAAAATTTAGAAAATAATAAATCTTCAAATAATTAGTTTTGAATAAAAAAAAAAAATTAAATTAAATATAATGTTCGAACATGGAGAATTGTTAGGACGGATAGCCGAGAATATGGCTGCAAAACAATCCATTCAAATCGTGGTGAGTGGCGATTCGACTCGATTCGCTACGAAATTTGAACCTTCCATCGAATTGAATAGAGAGAAAAGTTACGAGATGGCGTTGGTGAATCTGGAGACTTATTATTCCTTTCCCAACGTCACCGAAAAGAATAACTCGTTCAAGTATTCCGACGGAGTGGATTGGTTGGAGATTCGAATTCCCAAAGGGAGTTACGACATAGACGATTTGAACGATTACATTCAGATGTGAATGAAGATGGATGGAAAGGGAAGCAACAAGATCAGACTCGCTCCCAATCCTAATACCTTACAGACGATGTTGGATTTGGAAGATAATTTTCGAGTGGATTTCAACACGGACGATTCTATAGGCAAGATGTTGGGATTCGATCGAAAGATGTATCGAGGCCACGCGGCATCTGGAAATACGGTCGACATTCTCGCAGTCAATAGCATTCTGGTGAATGTGGACGTGATTGCTGGAAGCTACGTGAATGGTAGCGCTCAACCGACGATCTATTCCTTCTTTCCAAATGTGTCGCCGGGTTATAAGATCGTGGAGCGACCTCGAAATTTAGTTTATCTACCAGTGATTTTAGACACGTTGTATAGTCTCAAAACCACGTTGATGGATCAAAATGGTGAACTGTTAGATCTTCGCGGAGAGAGAGTGACGATACGATTTCACATAAGAGAAATATAAAAGCAAAAAAAAAAATAAAAAAAAATATTATATATACAGATAACAAAAATAAAATAAACGCAATATTAATTTTTACAAAATTATTTTAATATAATTATTAAACAAGAAACAATTGAAGTAAATATATTTAAAAAAAAAAAAACAGAATTATGACAGAATACGTGGTTAAAAACGTGAACATATCCGCAGGACAGAGGAAGAAACTTAAGAGAGCGTTAACAACTCGAGGCGAGGCGGTGAGATTCAAATTCACTCACGAAGATCTGACGAGAGGCGGTCAGGATTCGATCGCCTGGACCAGAAGTCAAATCAAAAGGATGGAGAAAGCGATTTGCGATGGAAGAGGGTTGACGGTGAGAATGAGTCCCGCTCAATTGAGATACAATTTGAGAATGAAAGGTGGTTTCCTACGCTATTGGCAGGAATAGCCGCAAAAGCATTACCCTTCGCCGCAAAGGCGCTACCCTTTCTCGGAAAGACTCTTGGCGTGGGAGCTCTCACGGGACTCGCTAGTTCGGCAGTTGAGAAATTAATGGGTGGCAGCGGACTGTTTTTGAAGGGAGGAGCCGTGTGTCGCGTCCACGTAGACGACAGCGGTAAAGGATTGTATCTAGAACCCGTCAGAGGTGGCAACTCTCTGAGAGGAAACGGTCTCTATCTGAAGAGTGGACGGAACGTCGAGCGACTCGGCAAGGGTTTGTTGCTCGGTGAGAATTCGCCATTTAAGAACATACTGATTTTGAATATGTTATTATAATATAAAATTATATAAAATATAAAATCATAGAAAGTATAAAATAATATATTTAAAATGGATAAAAAGGTGGAGAAACAAATTTATCACCTGGATGAAAAGGTGGAGAAACAATTTGATGATAATGACGAACATCGCGAGCCAGAGAGTGAAAAAATAAAAAAATGGTTAGACGCTAATGATGGATATCTAAGGAAAGAACTAATGAAAGAGATAGATGAAGCACGGGCTAGACGGTTGAGAATGAGACGATGCTTTCCACGGTCACCACTACCTTCTGAAGAGAATGGTAATGATGCGAGTGTTACCAAGAGATGCACAACATTCGTTCATAATTATGATTCGGATAAACAAAAATGTTACCATAAACGTATCACATCACAAAGAAAAAGAAAAAAAGAAAAAGAAGAATCAACGCTGAAATTTGAGAGAAAAGGAAACGTTATTATAATATATTATGATGATAGTGAAGAAGAAGGAAAACAAAAAAAAAAAAAAAAAAAAAAGTAATGAGATCTAAAGATGATCTTATTTTTTTTTTTTTTTCATTTTTTTTCGCTAAAAATCAATCACTCTATTGTTTATATTTCCAAGTCCGTTATTAGCATGTTGACACTCGTCTCTTCTCCTTTTTCGAAAACGTGTTGAATGTTTATCTTTACTCTTTTGAGTTTTTTTACATTGGTCAACTCGCTCTCACCACCCAATTTCTTCACGAGTTCGAATGAGATGTTTGGAAATATGTAATTTCCATAGGGCAACGACAAATCGTCCTTGTCGAATTCTCTATCTTCAGTGATGACGATGTTCTGCAGATCGCTTTGGTACTCGTAAATCAAATCGAGCGCGGCTTCGTCCAATTTCAAAGGCATCTTATATTTCTCGTATTTGTGCTCTAAGCCCTTCGTCTCGACCTCGTTCAATTCGATGGGATTGTGTCATTGTAATCTATAGATTTTATGACCGAATTTCTTATACGTTTCGACTCGTTTCAATTTCAATTCGCATCTTTTAGGTGTTGTTGTCTTCATGATTGATTATTTAGTATTTAAATAATAATTTGTTTAAAAAGTTTGTTTTTTTTTACTCTTTATATATATAAAAAAGTTGTTTTTTTAATTTTTAATTTTCTTTAATGTAAAATTTTTTTAGTAAAAGTTTTTTTTTCTCTTTATATATATATATATATATAAAAAGTTAAATTTTAATTTCAATCTCTCTATTGTTTATATTTCCAAGTCCGTTATTAGCAAGTTGACATTCGTCATTTTTCCACATACGAAAATGGTGTGAATGTTTATCTTTACTCTTTTGAGTTTATTTTCATAGGTGAATGCGCTCTCACCACCCGATTTCTTCACGAGTTCGGGTGAGATTATTGGATATATGTAACCTCCATAGGACAACAATAAATCACCCCTATCGAATTCTCTGTCTTCGGCGACGATGATATTAATCAGCAGTTCGCTTTGGTACTCGTAAAACAAATCGAGTGCGGCTTCATCCACTCTCAAACACATTCGATATTTGTGGTAGTAGCGCTCTAAGTCCACCATCTCAACCTCATTCAATTCAATGGGATCGTGTGGTTGTAATGTATAGATATTAAAACTGGATTTCTCATACTTTTTGTCTCGTTTCAATTTCAATTCGCATCTTTTAGGTGTTGTTGTCATGATCGATTATTTGGTTTTTATGAATTCTTGCAAATAATGTATATTTTAAATTTTGTATTTAAATAATAATTTGTTAAAAAAAAAAGTTTCTCTTTATTTCTCTTTATATATAAATAAAAGTTAAAAAAAAAAATTCTTACAAACTCAATTTTGAGGTAAAAACAATGATCAAGTCCAAACATCCGAATTATAGTCTAGAACGTGCAAGACTTCAAACGTTTAAAAATTGGCCTTCGCATCTCGCTCAAAAACACAAAGACTTAGCCGCCGCGGGTTTCATTTACGTGAGTAGAGATGCCAAAGTCAAATGTTTTTGTTGTGACATACATTTGATGAATTGGGAATCTCATGACGTACCTTTACTAGAACACATAAGTAATATTGAAAAAGGCGAATGCGATTATTTGAACAAGATCCTAATGTTGGGATTGATCAAAATCCAAGACGAAGAGAGAGATAGAGATAAAAACCAAAAATTATTAATGGATATGTTACAACTCGGATACACCAGAGAACAATTGTATGATGCGTTAAACAAAGTGAACAAGACCCTGTCTCAATTCATAACTTTAGAACATCTCATCAAATTCATGGCGGAAGCGGACGAGTTATCGTTACTCGTCGAAAACAAACCGAGTAAAACGTCCACCACCAAGTGTCTGGTCTGTGAAGGTGTCGCAAACGTCTTGTTTCTACCGTGCGCACACCTGCGTTACTGTAGAGAATGTCATTCTGAAGACGAGAAAACGTGTTCGGTTTGCGAGCGAGAAATAAAAGCGGTCTTAAATTGTTTTTGAATAAAAACACATTAAAGAAAAAAAAATTGAATTTAAAATTTAACTTTTTTTTTTTTTTCTATTATATATATATAAAAAGAGTAAAAAAGCAAAACTTTTTTAACAAATTATTTAATACAAAATTCCCACCCCCCAAAAAAAATATTCTTACAAATGAAGCAAACAGATAAAACAATGGTAAATTTAAATGAGAAATCCATATACCTCAGTTAAACAAGATTTGTAAACTATTACAAATTTCAGATTTCAGAAAGCATAGAACTAAATCAAAAAAAATTGAAGTCATACAAGAATATTTGCGAAACGCTAGAAAGGCAAACGAAATGTCGATAGCAACGACGTCAAAAGATGCATCGGTTGTGAAAAATAAGAAGACGACTAAACGAAAAGCCATTGAAGAACATCAAGTTTCCAAAGAAAAGAAAAGAAAAACTAAAACGAAAACGAGTGATGCACTTCAGATTCAAGACAAATGAAATACATCGAGCGAAATTCAACGAGCAATCGACGAAGAGAAAGGAGAAGAATATGTAACACGACTCGTTGCGGAACTATTCCAATTGAAACCCGTAGAACGGGAGAGTGCGATCAAAGGCATTTTTAAAACTTTCGACGTGATTCCCTCGTTGAAGAAAGTCGATCCGAAATTGTTCATGGAACGGGTGAAGAAAGAAGTATTGGATTTGTTTCGCGAATACATGAACGTGGGATTAAAAATTAAGATGATACTCCATTGCATAATGAATAAAATCAACGTGAAGTCCGGTGAGAGCATCGTGAAAAATGCATATGTCAGATCTAACGTTGAACCCGTATTTCGAGGTTCAGATCTATCGGACGTTTTCGAAAAGATGAAAGACAAGATGTTGACGTCTCTCGCGAATTATCAACATGAAGGTAGTAATTGGACGTTCGGTGAGGTGTTAAAACTCGAAATTCACATGAATAAAAATGAACCGTTGAAAGGATCTTCCTACTTGGAATTACCGTATTTCTTGACTAAGAAACACGCCGTGGTCAACGTGAGAAATAAAGATGATCAGTGTTTTAAATGGGCAGTCACCTCCGCTTTATACCCTGTCGAAATACACACCGATAGAGTTTCTCGTTATGAGGAAACTTCTAAAAATCTTGATTGGACCGGAATGACTTTTCCAACAGAGTTAAAACACATCAAACGTTTCGAGTTTCAAAATCCCACCGTAGCGGTGAACGTCGACGAAAATCGAACGATCTATCCTCTCAGACAGATTTCGTATCGCGGAAGAGAAAAGACGATTATTTTATTATTGATTTCGAATGGTGACAATCGTCATTATTGTTGGGTTAAACATCCGACCCGATTACTGTCGAAACAAAATAATCATAACGGAAAGATATCTTTATGTTACAATTGCATGAACGTGTTTCACAGCAAAGACTCGTTGGCGAAACATCAGGAATATTGCAACGAAAATTAAGGTGTCGCCGTCGAAATGCCCAAACCCAACACCATCGTGAAGTTTGAAAATCACAATAGAAGGTTAAAAGTACCATTCGTCGTGTACGCCGATTTCGAATGTTTCACCACAAAAATGAGTTCCTGTCAACCCAACGCTCTTCAAAGTTACGTCAAAAAATATCAAAAACACATACCTTCGGGCTATTGCATTTACGTGAAATGCGCTTTCGACTCGCAACACGACATGGGTCCCTTCACCTACACGAAACAGCGTGAAGACGACGACGTGGCTCAAAGGTTCGTGGAAGAGTTAGAATCGAAAATTCAAATGTTATACGACAAATTCAAAACTCCGGCGAAAATGATCATCACGCGAGAGCAGCAGACCGAAAATAACAGAGCCACCGAATGTCACATATGCAGACAATCGTTCAACGAGAATTCGGAGGAAAATAAGAAGGTCAGAGACCATGATCATTACACGGGTCTGTATCGCGGTCCGGCTCACAGCAAGTGTAATTTAAAATATCGAGACGCCACTTTCTATCCGGTGATGTTTCACAGTCTCTCAGGTTACGACAGTCATCTGTTCGTGAAAAATCTCAGCACCTCACCCGAAGAATTAAATTGCATCGCGAACAGTGAAGAAAGATACATTTCCTTCTTGAAATGGAAGCTCATGGAGAGGAAAAGAGTAATCAACGGAAATACGTTGAAAGAAAAAACGAAATCCATTCGTAGATGCATACGTTTCATCGACAGTTTTAAATTCATGTCGACCGCTCTGGAAAAATTAGTCGATAACATGAGCAAGGATAAATTTAAAATCACGAGCGAACATTTCAGAGAACGAGTAGACGTCATGTTGAGGAAAGGAGTCTATCCTTACGATTACATGAACAATCTAAAGAGATTCGAAGACACCGCACTACCTTCGAAAGATGATTTTTATTCAAAATTATACGAATCCAACATTTCCGACGAGAATTACGAACACGCCAAAAACGTGTGGAAATCATTCGATATGAAAACCATGAGAGATTATCACGATCTCTATCTGAAGACGGACGTTCTGCTCTTGGCAGACGTGTTCGAAAATTTTCGAGACGTCTGTCATCGAAATTACGATCTGGATCCCGCTTGGTATTTCACCGCACCCGGTCTGGCGTTGGACGCTCTGTTGAAGACCACCGAAGTCCAATTGGAATTATTATCCGACGTGGACATTTTGCTCATGTTCGAAAGGGCTGCGAGAGGAGGCGTCTCGATGATCTCTCACAGATATTCTGAAGCTAACAATCCTTACATGAAAGAAGGTTTCAATTCGAAACAGTCGACTAAATACATACAGTATTGGGACGCCAATAATCTGTACGGTTGGGCTATGAGTCATCCTTTACCGATTAGAAATTTCGAATGGGTGAAGGAACCGGAAGAGATGCAAAAATGGAGAGACTATCCTTGCATTTTAGAAGTCGATTTGAACTATCCGGAAGAATTACACGGTCCACACAACGATTATCCGCTGGCTCCCGAATGAATGGAACCGAACGAAGGAGACGAGGAAAAACTCATTCCCAATTTATTTAACAAATGTAACTACGTCGTCTACAGTGAGAATTTGAAACAGTACGTCGATTACGGGATGAAATTAGTCGACATACATCGCATCATTCGATTCGACGAAGAGCCTTGGATGAAAAAATACATCGATCTCAACACGAATCTCAGAACTCGAGCCGAGAACAATTTCGAAAAAGATTTCTTCAAACTCATGAACAACTGCGTGTACGGCAAATCGATGGAAAACATCAGGAAGAGAACCGACGTTCGACTCGTCACGTCTGAGAAAAGAGCTAAAAAATTAGTGGCGAAACCTAATTACAAACACCGAACCATATTCGACGAAAATCTAGTGACCGTTCACATGCAAAAGACGCACCTGAAGTTCGACAAACCGTATTATCTTGGACCGATCATCTTAGATATCAGCAAGCGATTGATGTACGAGTTTACCTACGATTACGTCAAACGAAAATTTGGTGACAAAGCCAAACTGCTGTTCACCGACATGGACAGTTTAGTTTATGAGATAGAGACGAAAGACGTCTACCGAGATATATATCCAGACGTGGCTGATTGGTTCGACACCACCAATTATCCCGTCGATCACCCGTCCAACATTCACTCGAACGACAACAAGAAGGTGTTGGGTAAATTTAAGGACGAGAGCGGTGGTAAACAGATCGTCGAATTCGTGGGCTTGAGACCTAAACTCTATGCTTATCGTCTAGAAGATGATGAAGAGATCAAGAAGTGCAAAGGAGTTAAAGCGTGCGTGGTGAAGAAAAACATCTCTTTCCAAGAGTATAAAGATTGTCTGTTAGGAAGTGGTCTGGTGTATAAGACTATGAAGAGATTCATATTAGATGATAAAATAAGCACTTTGGCACTCGGACATTGGACTTTGGATCTAATTTTAGATGATATGAATGGGGATGAATGGATTCTAGATGCGATTGTGGATGATAAGATTCCAGATATGATTGTGGATGATAGGATTCCAGAAAATCAAGAAGAATTAGATGAACACAAAATTATAGAAATGGATAGTGACATCGAGAAAGTTAGTTTAAAAAGAAAAAGAAAAAAATAGAAAAAAAAATAACGTCATTTTTAGTAAATTATAATAAAATAAATAAAAAAAAAAAATATATATATACGCATTTATGAATAAGAAAATAAAGATATTCATAGAAGGTGTCGTCTTACCCAACGAACCCCTATCCAACATCGATCTGTTGAATGCGGCAAAAGATTTGAAAATCGAAGATTTTCTAGGAGTGTTTTCCAGAGATGCCTTGCCGAAGAGAAGACCTCGACAATCGGAATGCGGAATTTTAAATCTAGATGATTCATCGGGTGAAGGCACTCACTGGGTGGCGTGGATGAAGAACGGGAAGAAGAAAAATTATTATTTTGACAGCTACGGAATCCCGCCGCCAAAAGAAATAAAGAACTATTTCAACAAATCGATGGTTCGTTACAACACGGAACAAGTGCAATCACCACATCAAGTGTTTTGCGGTCACCTGTGTCTCTACGTTCTCAAGAGATGGTCTGAAGGAGATCGATTTCAAGACATTCTCAATGATTTACATTAGAGAGAGATTTTTTTTTTTTTATAGTATATATAAAGATAAAAAATTATTTTAAAAAAATTTTAATCGAATAAAAACGAAAAATAAAATAACATAGTTCATTTTTAATAAACTGCGTTTGAACATATTTTTTCTAAAAAACAAAAAAAAAATCCCACAACAACATGCCAGTCGATAAATTTGGTAGAAGTGACGACGAAAAAGTCAACCCGAGAAAAAAGAGGAAGACGTTCGAAGTCGACGATGGTTACGACGTTGCCAACTTGGACGAACATTATGTTCGGAGATACGAACCTCGAGAAGAACCTTTGAACATGAATGATAAGAAGCTCTACAATCTTCCCGAGCCGATAGATCTCGCAGATGCTGTGACTAAAAAATACGTCGACAGGGGGAACGCCGATTTCGAACGAATCCTGCTAGATAATTACGTGGATAAAACCATGACCGACGATCTCGATCTGAAATCCAAACGTTTGGTGAACATCGCGAATCCCATAGATCCCACCGATGCCGCGACCAAGAAATACGCGGACGACTCTCATGCGAGATTCAGCAAACACCTGAGAAATAGATACGTTCTGAAAACGATGCACTCGGAATTGAACGCCAATTCTAACAAGATAATGAACGTGGCCACTCCCACGAATCCCAAGGACGTGGCGACCAAACACTACCTAGATCTGGAACAGAGAAAGTCTGACAGACGAGAAATGAAATCGGATCTGAATGCGGGATTCCACAAGATATTGAATCTGTCGAAGATCAACGACACGGATGCGGACTCAACCGCGGTCAACAAGGGCTATGTAGATTCTGCCGTGATACAATCGCAAGAATACCTAGAATCGCAAGTGGACGATCTCTACCTGAACAAAGAATCTGGCGGAACCATGGAGGGTGGCATCAACATGAACAGTCACAATTTATTTGGTCTTGATCACGATCCCGAATTCGATTCCAGCGCGGTCAGCAGGAAGTACGTGGACGACAACTCGGTCTGGAGAAAGGGCGACATCATGGAATAAACTAGATATGGGTGGACACGCGCTCACGAATCTACCGGATCCCGTGAACATGACGGATGCCTGCACCCTGATTTCGGTGGTGGAGAAAGTCAAATATGCTAGACAATTGATCACCGTGTGGGCCGAAGAGGCCAGCGCCTTAGATGAGGGAAAAGCCGAGTGGTCTTTCGGAAATGGAGGTAGCGGATCGAAACATGGTCAGGTTGGATATCCCATGCGAATGAGTCTGGCTTCCTCGGATTTGAATAACAGAGCGGTCGTCAATCTCATGGTGAATGGTGTGGAGAGCGATAAGAGATACAGCGTCGAAAAGACTGAGAATCAACACGCGAATGTTAGCACGTTCGGCACGCCTCTCAAAGTGAACGCCGGAGACAGGATTAATTTCGTCACAAAAACCAATAATCCCGAAGCCGCCACTTCCGTGGTGAGTCTACTGATCGAACTAGATCCTTTGAACAAACAGTGAACGCATGGAAAATAATGAATTAAAAAAAAATAATGTGTGATTATTAAAAACAAAAAAAAAACACAAAAAAAAGTAATGAGATATAGAGAGATGTTCAATCTCTCTAGATCACATTACTTCATTTATTTTTTGTTTGTTTTGTTTTTAATAACCACACATTACTTTTTAATTTTTTTTTTGTTTTTTTTTTTGTTTTTAATAATCACACATTATTTTTTTTTTTTTTTTTTTTTTTGTTTTTTTATTTTTTTTTCACACACTCGTCTCTCATCGAATGATCGACATCTTATTTCCATCCAATTCGAATTGTAATTCTCTGTCCGACAGGACCAGGGCGAAGGCTTTGGTTTTTCTCGGCACGTTCCTATCGAATTGCATCTTGATCTGAATGTCTAAGACGCTACTTTTGAGTCGTTCACTCTGTTTACTGACGTCGAATACGAACATGGAATACATCGACTTGTATTCGCCAGGAGATATGTTGGGATTGCTCATCAATTCGTCTAGACCGTGATACTTCTTTCTAAAATCAGCGGCGTCGCCGTACAGTCTGGAGAAATCGTTCTTGTCGAACGACGCGTTGTAATCGATTGCTGGATATCTCCTGGCATTCAGAAACACTTGCATGTTTCTCAAATGGCAGTGATCGAACAGCGACGCATTCTTTTCCTGAGACCCGTCCCTATCGGTCTGAAATGCAACCACGATGAAATGCGGTCTCTCGGAAGCGGATTTCACCGTCAATCTCCAATCAAAGTGATTCATGGAGAGAGGAATGCTAGCCGTGTCGCACTGTCTCATTCTAAATCCCACGGGTAATTTACTCTTGGATTCTATGATCTTGTAGAGACGCGCTTTCTCCACGATTGAAGGCTCCACGTGCGGAACGAACCACGATATCTTGTGTAGAGTTATCTTACCCGCATCGGTTGCGGTGAGTCTCACTATTGCGTCGTCGTTTCCTTTTCGAATCAACGTCAGATTGTGTTTGAATCCGTACATGATCTTGTTGTAATCGTCCGCAAATCCGAAGATGTGTTTCAAAGGTATCCTGAACGAAAACGTTCCTTTAGGTCTGGACGTCTTGCCGACGTAGTTATTTATTTATTTATTGGTGTTTAAGGTCACATATTTATGCACAATGGCTAATCGTGACCGTGACAGTTTTACGGGTGGAGGAAGCCGGAGTACCCGGAGAGAACCACCGAGCAACGACAAACAGCTGTCAACTCCCCAACATCGTAACTCTGAACTCTGCACCCCAGCACAGGCAGGGTTAGATTGGTTGAAGACATGTGCACCATTGACGTGCAGTACGCCTCAGTACACAGCGTCATCGTGCCCCCATGTAGGCAATCGGGGTTAAGTGTCTTGCCCAAGGACACAACGCGGTTGCCGCAGGTGGGATTCGAACCGAGGACCTCTCGGCTTGAAGCCTGCACCTCTACCAACTGAGCCACCGCGCCCCCTGCCGATGTAGTCGAATATCGCAGCGGCACCTGCGCTAGCAGGGCCTATGGTGTCTTTCACCCACAACTGATTAAGTCCTCTGGATTTCGAAAAATCATCAGGATACGTCAAGAGTCCGAACATCGTGGTGGCCTGACTGGGATGAAACACAGATTCTATCTCTTGTCCGGATAGCATGTATTTTATGTTACTGAATAGATGCATGATGCCATTATTGGCTAGAGTAACCGTGTCGTCGTCGGCGTAGTCGCTCCCATCTTCCTTGGTGAGACGTCCCTGCACCACTATGTAACTCTCACTAGGATGTACGAATAGATCTTGAGTTTCGACGTTGATTCTTATCTCTCCCGCATTGTTCAAACTCGTCCCGGTTACCGGTTCATATTCGTGAACCTCACATTCTTGAATACTTTCATCTTTCACTATGCTTTGTGCTATATCTAGTATATTTGTCATTTTAAAGGATTTTTAGTTTGTTTTTTTTTGTTTATTAATTCACTTGCTTTCTTTATCTAAAAAAATAGTTTTTAATTATTTTTTATTATTATTTTTTTCTCTCTTATATATATATGTGTGTAAACAAGAAAATGTCAAAGAGAGTAAATAAAAAAAAAATTTGTGTTCTTCATCAAAACTTTGTCTTCTGTAATTGTTGTTCGTAAAACTTTCCGATGATCTCTTCTCCATCCAAAGCTTCGATTTTGTCTGTCACCGGATCGGTGTGAAATATTTTGATGACCACGAAAATTTCCGAGGTCCATCGAGGAGTATAACCCTTTTCGAAGTGCTTCTTATAAGCATAGATTCTCACTCGATCGCCGACTGCAAATTTCGGCATTCTAGACTTCTTCCTGATCTTAGATCTCTCAGGATATAGATTCGCATAGACCCGTTTTCCGTTTCGAGGATCGCTAGCTTCCATGGGAGTCATCTTGATCGATCTGTGTCGCGTGTTGTTGTAATCTTTGACCAGACCGTTCAGAGCGTATATGTATTTCTTGGTCGAATTCGCTGTGAAGTATCTGTGCATCTTCTCCTTCATCGTTCGATTCCAACGCTCCACCATGCTGGCTTTCTCTTCGTTTTCGATCGAGTAGAGGTCTACCAATCAACGAACGTGCTTGTTGTAGAATTCCTTTCCCTTGTCCACCCACAATTTACTCGGTTTTCGAGAAGACGAGTCGAACACGCTCTTCAGAGCCTCGGCGACGCAAGGTCCCGATTTATCCTTCAAAGCTCTGATCCAACCATATTTGGAAAACACGTCGATGACCGTCAATAGATATTTGATGCCCTTGTTCCACCTCGAAAACGATCTCATGTCGACCAAGTCGGCAGACCAAATGTCATCCAGACCCTTCACGAACACCCTTCTCTTTTGAAATTTACGCACTATGGGTTTGTGTAACTCCTTGGCCAATTCGCTCGTCAATAATCGTTTCTTCTTCTTTTCAGATGCGCTTTTTTTTTTTGAACGCCCCATCCGAATCGACGTTTTGCACCGATCAGATTGCCGACCAGCGAACGTTCCATCTTCTCTCTCCTGGTCGGATTCAATATGCCTCTCAATCTCCCCAACATGTTTTTGTCGCAGACGTCGTTGCGAGTCTTGGTGTCGGGTTGTCCGTCGTAGCACAGATCGTGATCGTACGTGGCCGCGTCCACCCTATTCACGGGTTTGCTCCAAGATTTGGGAGTCAGATCGTCGTTGAGTCTCTTGTTCAATTTCGTTCCGGGTCCCGTGAAACTGTGACCGGGCAGATGCATTTCGAAAGGTAGATTGTTGATCATTTTATTCACGATGCCTTTACCTTTGCTTGCGTTCTTTTGTTTGACGAATCGAGTCTTGATAGAACCACACACGTTGCAAATTCCGCGAAGTATCTGTCTGTCGTTTTTAGTTCGCACTTTTCTAGAATTACTCATCTCGGTAACTCTCTTACACTTTACGCAATACATTTTTTAAGAGTTATTTAAATTAATTTCGTTTTTTTTATTTTATATATAAATTTAATATTTTTTTTTTTTAAATTCTGTTCTTATTATATATATATATATTTTTTTTTTCAATCGCTGCTCTTGAGTTCTATCATCTTACTGAATTCCTCCCTGACCTCTTTCCTCCCCTTTTCCACGAGAGAATCCTTCATCTCTTCCTTGATGATCTGACGAGTCTTGATTCTCACGGCTTCTTTCATGGCATCGTATTTCGTTTTCTCGCTCAATATCGCGAAGTATTCTCCGTCCGATATCCTACCGTCTTTCAACGCCATAGAGATCATTTCGGATATCGTGTCGATCTTGGAGTTGGCCAAGACGCGAATCTTGTCTTGTTTCCTCGCCTTCAGATATAATTTCCTACTCAAAAAGTTTCTGAGCGTGCTAAACAATCCGGCGGCGAGAGCCACTCCTTCTACTGTCAACACAATCGGAATGCCGACCGCGGCCGACAACAATCCGATGCCGGCCGCGTGGAAACCCATGGAAATCGTGATGAGTGTCGTGTCGATCGCGTTGACGAATTTCACGAAACGCGAATACTTCTTCTTGAGGGAACGACGAGAATCTCTCTCTCGAGTCAGATACAATTGGATTCTACTGATTTGATCGATGCGATACCTCTCTTCTCTTTCTCTTTCTTCTAGCGACGGCGCCGTCGGCAAAACGCCGTTCGGTTTCTCGTCCTCATCGTCCACTAACGTCGGATACAATTTATTTCTGGTTCTCATTTTGTTTTGTTTTTTTTCTTTCTTTCTTTCTAATATTAGATAAAAAAAAAAAAATATGTGTGTATTTATTTTTTTTTTCATTTTCTACTCTCCCTTATTTTATATCAACGAAAAAAAAACTTAGACGTATGCTTCGTTCAGCAATAATTTCTTGATGCATCCCTTGTCTTCTAAAGTCAAACTTCTATGCGCCAATTTCAGTTCTTCTAAATCTGTGGGCCTGTCTCGATTCTTACAGAAGACTAATCTCTTCCAAAACGTGATCACATCGTTCAATTTAACACGTTCGAACGCCGGTTCGAAATACATGACGACCATATCTTCCCTTTCAATCGTCAGACACTAAGGATTCTCGTGATCGAAGTCTAGATAATCCCGACATCCGACGCATCGTTCTAACAAGATGGGACGTAGTTGATCGTTCACGCAGATTGTGTATGCTCTCATCAGCATGTTTAAAAGAAACCTC
The DNA here is from genome assembly GCA_031216915.1 of Pictodentalium vernedei. Lineage (NCBI taxonomy): Eukaryota > Metazoa > Mollusca > Scaphopoda > Dentaliida > Dentaliidae > Pictodentalium > Pictodentalium vernedei. Next base: position 271,134,518 of record CM062291.1, read on the forward strand.
GCTCTAATAGTCTGAGAATCGCTCATGATTTACGTATTTTTTTTTATTATCTATTCGATTTGATATATTTAATTTTCTAAATAACAATTTATTTATATTTTTTTTTTCTCCCCTATATATATCAATCAAAAACGTGACAGTGGGCTCGCGAATTTCCAACACACCGACGACAACAACACTCTTCGTTCAGATCGAGTTTTTACGAGAATCGAGCGATCCGATTGCTCGATCAGCTGAGTTTTTGAGAATTTCTCATAGTGGAGGAAATCCCCTAATAATGTCATAAATGGGAGAAAAAAAAACCACCACCTCAAAACAATTGCGGGTTCTGGACCATCTGTCTCAACACAATTGCGGGTTCTGGACCGCTGGTCTAGAGTCCCCAAAACTGTTTTTTGATGATGACCCAGAATTTTTTGCTTTTGATCGCGTTCGCCAACGATGGATCGATGGGTCTGATCTGCGATGGGAACGTCGACGAAAAATTACGTACAAGATACAAGTGAAGATGTACAATTTAACCCTTTGTTTAAAAACGCGCGTTCACCATGAGTATTTGAATGTTAAAAGTGCGATCTAGGAGTCACAACTGTACATGGGGGGGATTCAAGACCATGTACAGTTTTTGTGAACAAGCGTGTGATTTAACACTGAATTCCACGTTGGTGAACGCATCGTGTACGTATGTTGTACACGTACATGTACAAGTGGTCGTAAACTCTCAATTATTACCTACTAATAGGTACTGGGGCAGGTAATCAGATTTAAACCACAAGTAGGATAAGGGTTTTAACCACTCGGGTTGCCGAGTGGTTAAAACCCTTATCCTACTCGTGGTTTAAATCTGATTACCGGCCCTTGTACCTATTTGTTTTATTTATACCATGTTCTTAATAAATAATCGACTTAGTTAATTAACATGGAGAAAAAACGACACTTTCTATCGCAAGCACACGGCTTTGTTTTGTTTACATCTGCGCCGGTGGGCAGTCCTATCGGCTGCACGTGAAATCTTGATCGACAGCTTGGCACATAGTCAAAATTGATTGAATTTACCTTACTTTTTCAGTCACATTATTATTAACAATTCTTCAATTTTATTTTAAATATTTAATTGTAGGTATTTTAAACTTAAGTCATCGCACGTAGTAGATAGTACCGAAAAACGTTGTATGTTTGAATGATTTTTATTTTTGTTTTATTAGGGTTTAACGACACATTAACAGCCAGAGTCATATCAAGTCGGTGACAGTTTTACGGGTGGAGGAAGCCGGCGTACCCGGAGAGAATCACAGAGCAACGACGAGCAGCTGTCAGCTCTCCAACGTCGTAACTCTGAACTCTGTGCCGCGGCACAGGCAGGTTTAGATTGGTTGAAGACATGTGCACCATCGACGTGCAGTACGCCTTAGTACACAGCGTCACCGTGCCCCCACGTAGGCAATCGGGGTTAAGTGCCTTGCCCAAGGACACAACGTGGGAGCGTGAATCAGTCGTTGAAATGGTCACCCATCCAACTACTAACAACACTCGACGTTGCTTAACTTCGGTGACCTGACGAGAACCGGTTACCGCGACGTCATCGTGTTTGAATGAAACATCGCGAAGTGTGAATGCATCCATGTTGGCAAATTGCGTCATGTCAAAGGTCAAGTTGGAAGAACTTCCTACTGCAGATGTAATTTTTTTTTTAACCGCAGTGGAAGCTTTACATCGGTAGTGGGGTTAAAAGCTAAAAAAAATTTAACACACAAGTTTTCACAGGTAGTAACATAGGCGAGCACGGTATAAATAATTAGTACATGGCTCTTTTTGTTTTTCACTACATTTATGGCATGTAATTTGGCCTCTATGCGAATCTTTGTTATGCCCAACTTTTTGGCATCTGATGCATCGAAGTGGATTCAGTATATATAAAATCACTTTGACGGATGCTCGATGCAAGCCCATGTGGACATCGACAAAGGAACTTCATGAATTAGCAAAAACAGAAACCATTGAAACGTATTTAAAAGATTTATTTATTGGTGTTTAATGTCACATATTTCTGCACAATGGCTAAACATGACCACAACACGGAGGTAAAGTCAAGTCAATCCTTTATACCCATGTTGCCCATTTTAGAGGACGTCCACCCCAAGCATGGGTGACTGAGTCCTATTTTACCAGTAAAACAGAGCTTGTTTACCACAGTAAACAAGCACTACTTCACTTCCGGGGGTTCCTACGGGAATCGGTTGAACACTAAAAGACCTACAAAACAAAACCCTCAATAGACTCTAAGATAGTGAATTAATGGTAGAGATAAACCCAGCGCCGAACCCTCAACAGAAAAACTAAATGAGCTAACAGTGCAAGGCGAGGATATAGGTATCACAAATGAAGTCGCGTCTAAACAAAATCTTGAGATCTATCAAAATTGAGACAAAAATCAGTTTGGTGTACATCGCCAGTCAAAACAACTTTAACCATTTACCTAACATGAAAAGCAGACGACACTTGCAAACAGAATTCTTGAATAACTCATTTTTTTTCATTTTTTTGTCTCAAAAACATAGGTTATGACCCCTCTTTAGAACGAGCTCGACGAGCTCGTTCCAAAGAGGGGTCATAACCTATGTTTTTTAAACAAACAAAAAAATAATGAAAATTAATTGGCGATTTTTGTGAATAGCGCTGGCCGGTTTTGGCCGTTACGTTGGGTAAAAGGTTAAGGGCGGAGATATTGAGGGATACCTCAGTGTTCAACGCGTTATACACTACCATAACGCATTTCAAAGGGCTGGGTACTTGGTGTAAACAACCTCCACCGGCCGTAGGTGACGATACGCGCAAAGTTTTCATCTACTACCAATGGGAGCTGCAAACAGCGGGGAAATCTCCACCTGCAGTCGGGTTTTCAATCCCCGGAGCATTAATTTCGGGTCGGGGAGACTGGCTGGCCTCTCCGTGTGGAACTTGCTGCTCTAGACGGAACAGTGTACTTAGAAGGCAAATTCGTCTTCTACCCCTATAAGTTACAGAAACATATACGATAGAATCAAAGTGCGTGGAGTCAGTAAGGATTGCCTCGCTACTCATTGAGAACTTCTGAATCGAGTCTGTGCTGATTGCCATGCAACTCAGCGTGTGGGGAGTTGGCTACGAAGAAACCCACACCTCGCCCCATTAATAGCAACAATCACGCAACAGTCACAGCATACAAGAGCTATCCGATTCCCATCTCTCTCTCGATCTATAACTTTTCTAACTGAACACTCTCAAATCGTATTGAAACACTCTAATCAAGACGAAGCATGGAAAAAGTAGACAAAGCGCAGGAGGGTTTGGAACAAACTTCCTGTTAACATAGACAGGTAACCACCAAACACCAAGCAGGATTGAAACAAGCTTGCCTGGCTGGGGCCAGTGCATATTCTAAATAAATAGACATATGAATAAAAATATAACAGCCCTTGTTCCTCCTGAAGACAGAACAGATGGTCAAGATACAGCATCCACTGTCCCTAAAAGACTGAAGGGTGACTCCCAGCTTTCAAAAACACATATTGGAGGATTTTCTCCTTTTTTTAACCGTTATGGATAATATGCTGTGGCTGCTCCAAAACCAGTGACTGTTTGGGTTTCTTGTTGTTCTTCTAAACAACCGTCAAACTGCGGTTTCAGTATTAGCATAAATATCCCCACGTTTCTAAGTAAAACATAGAGCAGAATTCTTGTTGTGATGCACAATTCCTAGTCACCTTCCAGTTCGCGGTTCTCCGGGGTCTGATCCCAGTACCCTACTACCAGTGCGCACACTCAAATCAAATAAGAATGTTAGCCCTCGCTTCCGATTGTCGTGACTCATAAGCACATGAAGTTATTCCGGTCGCAATGGACCTTTTCGTGCCTTCACGCATTACCCGATCTCGAAAATAACTTGGAACAGTATCTGCAACGAATCGGTAACATGTCTTCACTGGACGACGGTCAGGACACAAATGAGTTTATTTTCATACCAAAACCCTTTTTATACCTTTCTCAACAGAAGTACTCGGATGTAGCATGACGTACCCGGATGTAAGGTTTCTACAACAAGTATCCTCCAATAGTCCAATACAATAGGTAACTAAATACCCAGATGAGGCGAAGAGCAGTAGGTGGAGTCACTCGATGGAGCAATTACTCTCTTGGCTCTTCGGCTTATTTTGGAAAACGTCCTACTTACGGAATCCCATTTTTTGAAAATGACTGGACTTAGGCAACCCTTTTTCTGACATAAGTCGAAGAGTCGTTCGAGAAGTCACTCAAACGAGCAATTACTCGTTAGCTCATTTTCTCGATGGACTTTGAGTCGTTCGAGTAGTATGTGGAGTCACTCGATCGAGCAATTGCGCTAAAGCTCATTTGCTCGATGGGTTTCTAGTCGTTCGAGCAATTGCTCATGGAGCAATTACTCTCTTGGCTCTTTAGCTTGTAAGGGGAATTTGGGATAGGTATGTCCTGGGATGAACCAGAAGGCTGGGCCAAACAAGTAATAGTATCCTTCGATAAGTATCCTACTTACAAAATCCCTTTTTGGGAAACATCGGGGTTTAGCAGAATCCCTTTTTTCCGAAATGAGTCGTTCGAGGAGTCACTCGAACGAGAAATTACTCGTTAGCTCATTTGCTCGATGGACTTCGAGTCATTCGAGCAATGACTTTTCAGTAACTGCTCGATAGCTTATTGGGTTTTGGAATGATACAGGCTTTTGATATACACAAGGGAGATAACTCTGCATACAGATTATGGGAAATCAAGCAATCTGACTGGTTAGTTATAATCTATATAAATGATCTAGATAAATGAAACAACAAGAGTACTCGGAATAGGGTCAGAACTAACAAGAATAGACCAGAACAGCTAAATATAGTAACAATAAGCTAAACTGTTCCAACTGAAGGGCTCGTCTACTCTACTGGAGTATACTCCAAAAGTCCAACATGCCCAGGTAGACGAAAACTATTGCATATATAGAGAGAAGCTGAGATTTCTGAAAGAATTCGAAACAGTAAAACTAGTCGGGTTTATTTGGATAATTCTACGAATCGGGAAATTACTCCTGTTCAATAGAAGACACCCTCCGAACATATCCCTGTCCTATTAGAAGGTTTTGGGTCACATAGCAACTACGTGCTACTATAGAAACCAAGATGGCGGCCTCCAGTATACAAAATGGACGACGAAAACACGTATCACCCTAACAACACGTGCTGCATGCGCACTAACACCATGCATCACTACGGAGATGACGTCACAAGATGGCCGTGCACGTGCCGGTTACCATAACAAACAAACAAACATGGCCCACCAGGTCACGTGACATGACGTCACAGATGAGATCCCCCCAATTTGGGTCGTTTCTTCGCTCTCCTACCACTCACACTGTCCATGTGCGCCTTCGACGCGTTGAAACGTTTCGTTCATTCATGATCGATTGTGTTGGCTGAGGAGTGTTGAATCCCAATATTCTTCCCGTTTTCAAATCTAGACTCCTAAGAAAGCACATGTTAATTTTGCAAGAGTCAATCGATATCTTCGACTCAGATCTAGGCAAAAATGTTCCCGACTACGAAAATTTCCTATGCGCCCGATCGAGACCTACAGTACAGTCACCGAAAAATCAGTCTTTTTGTGGTCAGTTCACGCGATCTGGTCTAGACTTTAAAACTAGTAGGTGGCCTCTCAAGCTGTCAACCTCTCAAGCCACCAGCCAAATTCTACCCATTTTAAGGAATTCGGCGCCGATGTTGTTTGGAACCAGTCGTGCCTTTAAATACTCCATCGATCATGCTTAGATTCACCCCCCTTGGAATACGTCAGACGAATGAATCTAAAAAAATACCATAAAAATTCGCGTTTTCTTTGAATCAGCGCAAGAATTGTTTCACAATCGAGATTTGATTCGACAGGAGTTTTAATGACTCTGTTAATAACTGTCGAGATGTTTGTTTATTGAGCAATTGCGAATGGAGACTCGTCACAATAGTAGTTTTGTGATTACGCCGTGCAGTTCCATCAATTGTGTCAATACTTTGATGCTTACAAAATTAATTGTATACGAATTGATTGAATAGCTATAACTAGAGTACAAAAGGATATTTGTATATCTAAATTAGTAAAATGACATCACATTATATCAATGGAGTTCGCGCGAAATCCCCGCGAAAAGTGGGTAAATTTGCAGTCCATAACGGCGCCAGATTTCTTGCGAAACTAGACTGCTGGCCTGGGAGCTTGGGTGGACGTTTCATGAATAACATATTGAGAAATCGAGACATCAATATAGTTCACGCGCAAACTCCCCGAAAAGTGGGTAAACATTCTGCTGTCCATAACGGCGCCAGATTCCTTTCCGAACAAGATAGGTGACCTGAGGGCATGGGTGGATGTTTCATGAATAACATATTAAGAAATCGAGACGGAATCAAGAAGTGGGATATGAAGTGCAATGTTTTCACATTTTCGGCCATATTGAATTGGCTAGCTGATCCAAAATCAACCTCCCACTAGACGCCAATAATACATAACCAAAACATTGAAATTGATTCTAGTCAGTATTCATTAGTTATTGGACGAAAACCATATTCAAGATGGCCACCATGAAAGCCATAATGAATTGGCCACTGGTGGCCATCTTGGCTCAGCTGACTGGTCCAAAATCGAAAGGAAGCTTCCTCTGGACACCAACAATGGATAATTAAAAAGTAAAAATGATTCGAGTCAGCATTCAGAAGTTAATGGATGGAAACCAAATTCAATATGGCGGCCACTGAAGCCATAATGAATTAGCTAGCTCGACCAAAATCGAACGAAAGCTTTCCCTAGACACCAATAATGTATAAGCAAAAACTGATATTGATTCTAGTCAGTATTCGTTTGTTATTGGACGGAAACCAAATTCAAGATGGCCACCATGGAAGTCATGATAAATTGGTTAATTGGCCACTGGCGGCCATATTGGTTCAGCTGACTGGTCCAAAATCGAAAGGAAGCTTTCTCTAGACACCAACAATGCATACCTAAAAAATAAAAATGATTCGAGTCAGCATTCACTACTACTGGGCGGCAACCAAATTCAATATGGCCGACATGACGGTCAATACTGAATTGGCTAGCTGAACCAAAATCAAAATGAGGCATTGTCTGGTCATCCACAAGTAACCCCTAAAATAATGATTTGATCAAATGAGCGGTTCTTTAGTTATTTGACAGAAACCAAAAGTTAACGGATCAACGATGGACGCCGGACTTGGCTAGCTGATCCAAAATCGATAGAAACCTTCCTCTAGATATCAATAATGCATAACCCAACTAGAGGGGTATCAGTACCCCGTGGCTCACCAACAGGTGGCCAATGTAAAGGGGTGGCGTGGCAGGAGTAAAAAAAAAAAGTTCAAAACTTGCACACAAAAGTCCAAAATTAAAGAAAATAAGTAGCTAAAGGGTTAAATAATATAATAATAACCACCTAAGAAGCATGCTAACATAAAATAGGAACCATGGCAATATGCTACAAGGTAAGTCTCCACTTAGAAAAAAAGAAAGACAAACCTCAAAACCTGCACATAAAAGTAAAAAAAGTATCACATTTGTTTCAAAGGGTTAAAATTTTAAAAAATACCCTGAAAATATTACAATAACCAGCGTGGCAATATGCCAGTGAGATAAAACTCCACTTAAAAAAAATATCAAAACCTGCACACAAAAGTACAAAACCTGCACACAAAAGTCCAAAATTAAAGTAGATAAGCAGCTAAAGGGTTAAATAATATAATAATAGTCCCAAGAAGCATCCTAACATAAAACAGGAACCATGGCAATATGCTACAAGGTAAGTCACCACTTGGAAGAAAAGAAAGACAAACCTCAAAACCTGCACATAAAAGTAAAAAAAAAGTATCACATTTGTTTCAAGGGGTTAAAATTGAGAAAAATACCCTGTCACAGTAACCACAATGGCAATATGCCAGTAAGGTGAAAGTCTACTTGAAAAATATCCACTTGGAAGAAAAGAAAGACAAACCTCAAAACCTGCACATAAAAGTATCACATTTGTTTCAAAGGGTTAAAATTTAGAGAAATACCTTAAAAATGTTACAGTAACCACCATGGCAATATGCCAGTGAGGTAAAACTCCACTTAAAAAAAATATCAAAACCTGCACACAAAAGTACAAAACCTGCACACAAAAGTCCAAAATTAAAGTATATAAGCAGCTAAATGGTTAAATAATATAATAATAGGCCCAAGAAGCATCCTAACATAAAATAGGAGCCATGGCAATATGCTACAAGGTAAGTCGCCACTTGGAAGAGAAGAAAGACAAACCTCAAAACCTGCACATAAAAGTAAAAAAAACATCAAAACCTGCACACAAGCGTCAACATAAGTCCAAAATTTGATTCAAAGGGTTAAAATTAAGACGAAATACCCTGGAAAAGAGTTAAATGTTATCGTGAAACCCCACAGCAATATGCAAAGAAGAAATTTTTTTTTTAAAAGCACAAAAATTCAAACCTGTAAACAAAAAAAGTCCAAAATTGAAGTAATTAAGCAGGAAAAGGGTTAAAGAATACAACGTAGCCCTAAGATGCATGTTTACATATAATAGAAAGCATGGACATATGCTACAAGGTAAATCTACACTTGGAAGAAAGGAAAAAAAACATGAAAACCTGCACGCAAACGTCAAAATAAGTCTAAAAATCTATTCAAAGGGTTATTTTTTTTTTAAATGCACTGGAAAGATATCAATGTTATAATAACCACCACTGCAATATGCAGTGAGGTCAACCTCACTTGAAATTGTTTTTTTTATCACAACCCGTACATAAAATTAAGAAACTGTAAGCCTAAGTCCAAAAGATGTACATAAAAGTCCAAAAATGAAGTAATTCAACAGGAAAAGGGTTAAATAATACAAACATAGCCCTAAGATGCATGTTTACATACAATAAAAGGCATGGACATATGCTGCAAGGTAAATCTCCACTTGGAAGAAAGGAAAAAAAAACCCATCAAAACCTGCACGCAAACATCAAAATAAGTCTAAAATTTGATTCAAAGGGTTAAAATTAAGACAAAATACCCTGGAAAAGAGTTAAATGTTATAGTGAACCACCATAGCAATATGCAGAAACTCTACACTTGGAAGAAAGGAAAAAAATCCATGAAAACCTGCAAGCAAACATCAAAATAAGTCTAAAAATCTATTCAAAGGGCTAAAAAAAAATTTAAAATGCACTGGAAAGATATCAATGTTATAATAACCACCACTGCAATATGCAGTGAGGTCAACCTCACTTGAAATTGTTTTTTTTTTTATCACAACCTGTACATAAAAGTAAGAAGCTGTAAGCCTAAGTCCAAAAGCTGTACATAAAAGTCCAAAATTGAAGTAATTCAGCAGGAAAAGGGTTAAATAATACAAACATAGCCCTAAGATGCATGTTTACATACAATAAAAGGCATGGACATATGCTGCAAGGTAAATCTCCACTTGGAAGAAAGGAAAAAAAAAACCATCAAAACCTGCACGCAAACATCAAAATAAGTCTAAAATTTGATTCAAGGGGTTAAAATTAAGACAAAATACCCTGGAAAAGAGTTAAATGTTATAGTGAACCACCATAGCAATATGCAGAAAGTAAAAAAAATTTAAAAAGCCAAAAAATCAAAACCTGTACACAAAAGTTCAAAATATTTGAGAGCGGACGCCGACGCCGACGCCGACGCTGACGCCGACGCCGACATGAGGGCTATGCCACAGGCTCACACAACTAACGTTGGTGAGCCAAAAATGAAATTGATTTGAGTCAGTATTCATTAGTTATTGAGCGGAATCTAAATTCAAGATGGCCGAAATAATAAATTGGCCACTGGCAGCCATCTTGCTTCAGCTGACTGGTCCGAAATCGAAAGGAAGCTTCCTCTAGACACCAACAATGCATAATTAAAAAAATAAAAATGATTTGAGTCAGCAGTCATTAGTTATTGGACAGAAACCAAATTCAATATGGCTGCCATGGCGGCCATATTGAATTGGCTACCTGGACCAAAATTGAAAGAAAGCATTGTCTGGTCATCCACAAGTAACATCTAAAATAATGATTTGATCAAATAAGCGGTTCTTTAGTTATTTGACGGTAACCAAAGGTTAACGGACGGACGCCGGACGGCGGACGCTCATGGTGAAAACATAATGCTCCCGAAAATCTCTCGGGGGCATAAAAATAAAGCCAAGTTTACGTTTGTAAATTTTAATAAACGTAAAGAGCAGACGAATCTGTGAGCTGTCTTTTTGGTTTCGTAACAAATCTCTAACACAAAGTCATTGGTGACTTTGGCTCTTTGTTTAGCGAATGTGTTTTTACGGTAATTTGCAAGTTTTTTATGCTGTTTCCCAGCTGTGTCTCCAGGACAAAAACTAAGAAATCTCACCTCCTAGACTTTTTATATTAATGGAAACGACAGTGTCTATATCGTATGTCACGCTGCGCACTCTTTTGTTACAATAAACAGAAAAGAGTAACAAAACATGAAATGATGGTGAAACACTGTTTTGTTATTTTTTATGGGTTTCAACATAAAATAATCGTCAATCGTTCAAACCGATTTGGAAAAGAATTATAAAACGCCAGCTTATGTATTTTTTATACTAATCTACCAGAAAGTGCCTGAAGTTTGTGAAATGATGAGCACATCGATTATACAAATTCGCTAACATTTCGAAATTTCAATTTGTAGGCTATATGAAATCACCATACCTTGAGTGTTAAATTTACGGATAGCTTCAGGAAATTAAGGAGACCTAACCTTCATGTACATTGTAAATCTCTTCCAATGACGAAAATTGTAAGCCATGCAGGTAAAAGTTCTCTATCGGCTCTTTTAGTACTCTACCCTACAAAATATCAACTTCTGTGCTATTAATAATCTGTTGAGTTTAATTCATCGAACACGTTTATATTGTCAGGTTACACAACCACTCGTGACAAGTTGACAGATTAAAAGCTTTAATAACAACATTTCATTATACTGGTGTGTGTGGTGTTAGCGTGTTGGGTATTGATAGCATCAGTCACCGTGTGTTGAAAACAAGAGTTTATTAGCTTGACGATCGTGACATCAGGCGTGATGGGAAAAAGAAACAGAAAGAAGAACCACCCACCAAAAATCATGCCTGATAGAAATTCCAAACTTCAAAGAGAAAACGCGCATGTCGTTCGTGCACTCCCTCCTCCAGAGTGCAAAATTTAAAAAATGACTCTAAGCGACTGATCGTTCGCGTGGGGTGGAGATGGCTAACCGTATGCTCGGCTATGTAAAAATTCTTGGGAAAATGCTTTTTTTATCGTTAACAAGTATTCATATACTGCATGGAATTGAAATATATATAGCCTCTCACGGCAAAAGTCTAAAAATCTATCAAGACAGGCTGCTTAACTGGTACAGAGCTGGAAGCTCATATTTGGGCTTTATTTTGAACTGTAGGTACCTAAAGTCAAAGGCTTCATATTCTGTGGATGCCCTTCATATTATCTTGTAAGTAAAATTACTTCATCGATTACTCCATCGATTTGCATTGTTACAATTTATGGGAGAGTGCCCATAGGCACTCTCCCATAAATTGTAACGAGCCAAAATTTTTGAAAAATTCTTGAGGCTGTGAACAAATTTAGCACTCTATCAGTTAGGTGACTCAGACTTTACAATTCACGATGCAACTTTTGGCTAACCGGACATCCGTTCGCGTAGATTTAAATTTGCGTAACCACCACGCGAACGAAACGAGCGTTTTCGTCAAATTTTGCACACTGCTCCTCCCTGTGTTTGATATAGCAAATGAATGGAAGGAGGTCGGACGGAGATATAACGCCCAGGGCCATTTATTTGTCTATTTGTCCAGGACATATTTGATCAGGTCGATATCTCCGTGATCTTTAGAGCTGAAACGGTTAACCGATTAATCGATTAATCAATGATCAACATCTTGATCGATCCAAAAAGTAATTGTTCAATTAATCGTTACTTTTGAACAACTGTATTATATGGGTCAACAAAGGAACAAACTTGCTCTAAACCAGGCAAACATTGTCACACTGACTCATATCAATTATATGAGGCAGAGTAAAGCATGCAAGTTACTTGCAGACATTCTCGTTTACATGCATGATCATCATACTGTATCAGTAGCTGGTAATGGTCATTCTTAACCCTTTACTCATTGCGGGTACAGACGATACTTGCAAAATAAATTCATGAATTACTAAAATTTTTCAATTTTTGTCTCCAAAACAGCTTATGACCCCTCATTGGAACGAGCTCAACGAGCCCGTTCCAATTAGGGGTCATAAGCTATGTTTTTGAGAGAAAAATTGAAAACATAATAAATAAAATATTAATGGAGAGTTTTGTATATAGGCCTAGTCGGTTTTGTTTGTTACGTTGGGCAAAGGGTTCATGTTGTAAATTATCAACGGTATGGCATCTATTTGGACAAGTGATTAATCGGTTAACCAAGGTTAATCCACGTGATTAATCGATCAAGAAAGCCCCTTAACCGTTTCAGCTCTTGTGATCTTTGAAGCCAGAATAATCTAAACCTAACTCGGCACACCAGTTGAACGCAAGAAACCTAAAGTACCCTGGTTAGCGTGGAACTTTAGCTTTGGCTCAAGGTGTTACCACTGTTGTGGTAAGTTTTGGATTAGCCCATCAAAACGTTCACGGTTAACGTCACAGTGCTGATACGCCGAACTTTGACATTTATTTCATTTCAACAATGTTCTCAAGAACACACCCTCAGCATTTTAAGTAGAGGGTAACACACCATCATATAACCAACTCCAATGTGAATTGGGTGACAAAATACAATACTTTGGTCACCAACCCAGTCACTTTCGCGATCAGATTGCAATTTGATCGCGACACACTTACATACGGTGGATGGGAAAGGGCATCATATGATTTTATTTTTTCTGATGCTAGTCCAGGCAGTATTGTGGGGTGGAGTAATTAATGCCTGGTAGTTGAGAACAGTATGGGAGGTATATACTCCAGTAGGCCCCATCTTAACCATTGGTAGTATTAACTTACCGAATACAGATAATATAAGTCGATCGATCGAAATACTAAGTGCTTTAACCGCAAGGAAAAACACCATCATATACGCCATGTACATTGGGCGACAAAATATCAATTTGTAACATCCGCCTGCCTGCCTGCCTGCCTGCCTGCCTGTTGGTATGTTTTATTGTTTATATGCATGTCCGAACTACCTCCCTCTGAAGTGGCCATTGAAGCATCAGTGACCTCCACTCTTTTCACACGTTGGTAATAAGGTGCTAGATTCAATTTTGCATTTATAGCTCAAAAGGTCGACCATCCTCGTTCACAGAAATACATCTCGCGGATTGTAAGTGGAAAAACACAAGTCGTTGTGAAACCTGCCTTCCTGCCTGAAGCCCACCCGCACGGCCGAAGGCCCATCCGCCTGTTTGAACACCCATTCGTTCAGTCGCAGAGAGATCTTTCCAACAATTAATCAGATGACAGAGTTACATTATTCATCTATTGGTGTTTAAGACCATTTCAGCATCTATGGCTATACCATGATCGGATAGGGTTATGGGTGTTATAAATTTGATTAAACGTCCTCACGTACATGCATATATATAGATACTTTTTATGGAAAAAGTGGGTGTGAATGTGTAAACGCCAATTCCCCAAGCCGAAGGTGGAATTGGGTTCCAATTTTGTGATAGGTACCGTCTGTCTGCGTCAACAATTTTTTGCAAAAGACAGGGAATAGTCTCTACTGGACGCCTTTCTAGTTCTTCGCTGTGTTTGATTTTAGGTTTAATTGTTTCCAATATCTTTTTTGAAAACAGTGGCCACAGCATGAAAACAAAACAGGTATAAAGTGAAGTTTACGATACCTCCTTAGGCCATACTCAGTTAATTTTCAGTCTAGTCGTCATTTGGCCCTAACACAGGCTGTCTCAATAGAACTTTCAATGGCCAGGTTTATAGGCTTAACAGCCTATAACAAAATATATCATTAGTCAACATTTTACCCTTGATAGCACCAGACTATTGCCTCATTATTGCCAGATTGCTACGACAAAAATGAGGCAATAATCTTGCATTTCAATGGATGAGAAAGAAACGTGACCCTTTAAAGGTGACCCATTTGCGGAGTCAATAAAGAAAATGCGTTATTACTTTGGGCAAAAAATAAAATGAGGCGAATAACGCTAAAATGAAAATTAATTAACCAGGACCTTACAAAAAAGTGGACTTGCACAGTTCCTCTCCACGAATTGTGTACCGCGTCCTATCATCACAGTGGATAAGCGGACAAATCGCCTTTTTGAAAGTGGCGGAGCGCAAAGCGACGCATTTCTATTTTTAGACGCAAGTTTTATCGCACGTTGATTTTGTACGAACCTTTTCGTCTTTACACCTTTACCCGCTTTTTGCCCAGAACATTCGGCTTCAAAAGTCGTTTATGTACATTTGAGAACAGTTTTAAGTTTCAAACGATACGCCTATTTGACGTTTGACGATACACGATCAACTAACAATAATTAGATTGAACGAATGTTATTAACTCACTCGGAGAGAAATAATGCGCCCGTTTGTGAAGACATTATCTGATCTCGCACTGTCCGGACAGTTGTGGCCGGTCATAATCTCGATCGATCGACTTACTATCTCGGTTTTTCTTGTAATATGACAATACGCAAGGCGTAAGAAGGAACCCCAAAGTATCCAACATATTGAAATATTTCATTCCTCAACCATTACTCCAAAAACATTTTGGTTTATTCAGTCGAATTCCTGCAATTGTTTAATTTCAGCCAAACATGAATACGTTTCACAGTACTAAATATTTTCCCATAAACGACAATTATAACGTTCAGGAGAAAAAATATGGTCGCATCATTTTAAATTTAACATTCAAATATTTTTTGTCAAGTATAGCCCTTCAGACAACCTTTTTCTGATTTTTAAACATGGGTCATGCAACAAATAAAAGAAAAACTAACAGAAAGGGAAATGCTGGTCACATGTTCATATTTCTCAGGGAATTCCCAAACAAAACACACCAATAGTCAAACAAATTTTTAGGTTCTAAAAGTTCTCAAATCATCCTCTTTCTTCATCTGGAACATTCAACAGCAATGCAAAATGTCAGTAGACTTCTTCAAATGTTTATTGAAACAATATATTTTCAAAAGACTGCTTAGTTTTGGGAATTACATAATTTCCGAGCGCAACTTTTAGAGGCAGGTAAATCTAATTAAAATATTTACAACAGTTATACCTATGAGCAAACCCAACCCTACCAAAGATACATTTACCTCTTTCATGTGATGAAAGAGTCATTTCTGTAATAGAATTCAACTTTTGGCTTCTGTCTAGTAAAAAGCATGGGAAATTTGTTCTTTTGAAGAGAACTATCCAATCTGTGTCAAATAGGCTTAAAAACTGTTATTGCCTCCGACAGAATTTCTACTCTGTTACCTAATAAGTTAGGAGGGATAAGAATTCACAGCTTTCTTTGAAACTACCCAAATCCCAAAATAAAACTAAAATCTGCATCAGCACACAAAACCGTTTCACAAAATCTGTTTTAATTAATCATTCAGCAAGATAAATAATAAGTGCCCCACCACCATGAAACAATATGTCAATTTTGTTTCAAAATTGGGGTTGTGCAGGGCTTATAGTTCCTCTAAATTTGGGAGAATCCATTTGCATTCTTGCGGAAATAGTTACGAGAATTCAGACCTGCTATGGGCCAGGATCCTATTAGGTCAGTATGATTGAACCCCTGTTGCATACTGATAATACATGTTAACCCTTTACCCAATACAGCTTTTTAATTTTTACAACACCAACTACTGATTTTTTACCCCCACCCCCCTCCCCCCAGGGGCCTTAATCACTCACCTGACAAGGTGGTTCAGAGAAGTATTTTGGGTTAGATTCAGTTAGTCAAGGTTCATGGACACTACATACATGTAGGAATAATGTTGTGAAATTATTCATAATTCTAGTGTCCATGTCCGATGATTATTAGCATAGGTCTTCCTGATTGCTTCCAATTCTGACAGCTGTAGACAAGTACTGCCAAACTTCCAAGGGTTGTTGTGTCACTGCAGCCTGAAAGGCAAATTTTATGGAAAAGCTCTAAGGAATGGGTTTGAACATTTATGAACAACCTCGAACTTAACCCACCCCTGCCCAAATATTAAGCCACAGACTTGAAATGGACAAACTCAAATCTGCACCCCCCCCCCCCCCCCTCATTCCTGCGATACCAAATATGGAAGGGTTCTGTCTGGCAGGAACCAAACTGGAACAAATTTACATCTGACCTCCTCAGAGATGTTGTACACCAAATATTAAAGCATTAAGCTAGTGGGTCTGAAGAAAAAAATTTTTAAAGAAATTTTCTCATGTTGCTTTGAGTTAATTTGCACTCCCATAATGAGCCCAAATATTAACCCATAGATTTGGCTTGAACAAACATGAATCTGACCCCCTTAGAGATGTTGTAAGCCAAATATGAAAGGATTCTGACAGGTGGATCTGAAAAAATAAAATAGAGTTTTAAAGAAATTTCCTCATACTGCACTAAGTTAAACTTTGGGCTTCAATAAATAGACCAAATATTAAGCCAGAGACCCGATTCAAACAAACTTCAATCTACACCCCCCCCCCCCCCCTCTCCTCCCCCCCCCCCCCCCCCCCCCCCCCCCCCCACTAGAGATGTTGCATTCCAAATATGAAAGCATTCTGACTGATGGATCTGAAGAAGGTTTTCAAAGAAATTTCCTCATGTTGCACTGTTGATATTTGGGTGCCCATAGGGAGCCCAAATATTAACTCAGGGGCTCGATTTGAACAAACCTGAACCCATCCCCCCTCCCCCACCCCTAGAGATGCTTTATACCAAGTATCAAAAGATTCTTATACATGGTTCTGGAGAAGATTTTTTTCAATTTTGGAAAACAATTTATGCGTGCTATCAGAGAAATGCTTGGGACCCCCTATGGGTGTGGCAACGTTATTTGAACAAACTGGAATTCATATATAAGGAACATGAATATCAAATTTGGTTCAATTCGGCTCAGTTGTTTATGAGGAGAGGTTGATAATGTAAAGTTCATGCCGGACAGGACGGACGGATGGTCGACTGACAGAAAGTCATCATTTAAGCACCCCCTGACTTACAGTCAGGTGAGCTAAAAATAAACATTATTCATCAAGCGTAATAATTATGGATGTTACTGGAACCGGCTGATGAGAGCTGGTTCCAATGACAGCCATATTTGTACAAATTTTATTGCCAGGTCATGTTAGTGTTGTATTGGTTAATTTGCTGCCTTTGTGTTAGGTAAAGCGTTGAACTGACTCAGTTCTTTTCATGTGAATCCTAGCTACAATGTTACGAGAAGCTACATGGTTTCTAACTGGTTTTGTTGCATGGATCTCTATGGGAATCGATTCTCAGATTCTTATAAGCCCTGGCTGAGGCTATATAATTCACCAATATCAATAGAAAGTGCCATTTCATCTCAACAAACTGATGTCAAATATTCTTTTACCTAGTGATGGGATAAATTATTGCCCTGGATGTGCCCCCCCCCCCCAAACCTCCCTGTATGCAGTTTTTCTTAAAACAAGAGGCCCCAGGGGGCCTGAGGGTGCCCACATGACATGGTAGCCTAAATATCAACCCAGAGAATTGATTTCAACAAGTTGCATCTACTCCTCCTGAGAAAAGCTTATACCAAATATCCAAAGATTCTGACAAGTGGATCTAAAAAAAATGATTTTTAAAGAATATTCCTCATACTGAACTGAGTTATAATTCGGGCTCCCACAGGGAGCCCATATATGAACCCAGGGACTTGGCTTTAACAAACTTGGATCTCACCCCCTTAACTGGTAGAGTGCTGAATTATTTTTGGTCATCAAAATTTGTTCACATATGTTTGCCTTGTTACAATTTATGGGAGAGTGCCAATAGGCACTCTCCCACAAATTGTAACAAGGCAAATACTAACAGACTAAATAATTTCACTCCAAAGGTGGAATGAACAACATCCACAAAATATGAAGCCTTTAAGTGCTGGTACTGACACTTCAGAGTAAAGCCCAAATATGGGCTTCCAGCACTCTACCAGTTAAGGATGCTGCACACCAAATATCAAAACATTCTGACTGCTGAATCTGAAGAAGATTTTTAAAGAAAATTCCTCATTTTGAACTAAGTTACAATTTGAGCTCCCACAGTGAGCCCAAACATGGACCTAGGGACATGGCTTGAACAAACTTGAATCTTGCCTCCTAAGGATGCTGCATAAAAAATATCAAAAGCATTCATCTGCTGGATCTGAAGAAGATTTTTTAAGAAAATTCCTCATTTCGAACTAAGTTACAATTCAAGCTCCCACAGTGAGCCCAAATATGGACCTAGGGACATAACTTGAACAAACTTGAATCTCACCCCCCTAAGGATGCTGCATACCAAATATCAAAACATTCTGACTGTTGGATCTGAAGAAGATTTTTAAAGAAAATTCGTCATTTTGAACCAAGTTATCATTCGAGCTCCCACAGTGAGCCCAAATATGGACCTAGGGACATGGCTTGAACAAACTTGAATCTCACCCCCCTAAGGATGCTGCATACCAAATATCGAAACATTCCGGCTGCTGGATCTGAAGAAGATTTTTAAAGAAAATTCCTCATTTTGAACTAAGTTATAATTCGGGTTACCACAGTGAGCCCAAATATGAACCCGGGGACTTGGCTTGAACAACTTGAATCTCACCCCCCTAAGCATGCTGCATACCCAATATCAAAAGATTCTGCTGCTGGATCATGAGAAGAAGATTTTCAAAGACATTTGCCTGAAATGCACTAAGTTCAAATTTGGGCTCCTATACTGAGCCCAAATATGAACCCAGTGGGCCGATTTGAACAAACCTGAATCAGATCCACCCCACAATGTTGCATATCAAATATCAAAAGATTCTGCCTGCTGGATCTGGAGAAGAAGATTTTTAAAGAAATTTGCCTGAAAATGGCTGAAATGCTTCTATAGTAAGCCCAAATATGAATCCAGGGGGGCTGATTTGAACAAATTTGAATCAGATCCCCCTACAATGTTGCATACCACATATCAAAAGATTCTGCCAGCTGAATCTGGTGAAGAAGATTTTTTAAGAAATTTGCCTGAAATGCACTAAGTTTGAATTCGGGCTCCTATACTGAGCCCAAATATAAACCCAGGGGGCGGATTTGAACAAACTTGAATCAGATCCACCCTACAATGTTGCATACCAAATATCAAAAGATTCTGCCTGCTGAATCTAGAGAAGAAGATTTTTTAATGTTTTCCCATTGCCTACAGTGTTAAAAAGTGTTTTCAAAGTCCCTAAACTGTACCCTATGATAAAACCGATAGCAATTTTTTTGGACCAATCCTTTCTGTTGGTCCTAAGGAAGCTTCACACCAAATAAAAATTCTCAGTGCCGTGCAGTTTTGGAGATATGGCGTTTTACTTTTTTTCTATTTTTAGCTCCTGCGGTTCCCACAGGGCTACAGAAAAAGAAAATTCAGCATAAATTAGGTACTTATGACCCAATAAGCCCTCACATAAAATTTGATTCAAACCAGCCTCTCGGTTCGGAAAATAGAAATTTTTGGCGGGCCAACAATTTTGTCCCTCCCATAACAACGCCAAATTTAGCCCATCAAACTTCTCTTAAAGAAATCCAAGTCTACACCTTCAAAGGAAGCTGCATACCATATATCAAGTCTCTACTACTGGTTGATGAGAAGAAGATTTTGGTGCCCCTTGGGGGCATGGCACCACCCAGGAGAAGGGGGCAACTTCATTTGAACAAATCTGAATTGGCATTAGGTAATAAACATTTACCCAACATTTGAATAATGTAAAGTTAACACCGGATGGACGGCGGACAGAATGTGATCAGTAAAGCTCCCACTGAGCTTCGCTCAGGTGAGCTAAAAAACTATATTAATTTTTTAATAAATTGATGGTGACATGAATTTCCCATTATTTTTTTAATCACATTCTTTCTTTTGAACACATTTCACATTGTGTTTGATATTTTGCAATCTTTGTAAGAAAAAGCCTAAGTTTTCTCAGTTAAGGCACCTCAAGTCATAAAACAGTGAATTTTTCCAACAGAATGATCAGTACCTGCTACTGTGGTGTCTCATGACACTGTTAAAATTCCTAAAATCACCAAATATTGATTCATTAGTGCTGTGCTTGTGCTGCAAATATCCACAAGTGCACTTTCGCTATTTTGGTTTTAATCCCCACAGGCATGCATTCTGTCAAAGGGAGAAAAATTGTAGAAAATATGTTCACAAAGAGGACAAGTTGCGGTACAGTCGCTGTGGACGGGTTGTAATACACGCATGGACAGTGATGTCCACTCGTGCGTTTACCAGTCAATAAAAATCATCATCTATAAAATTTTAATTGAAGCACGGGGTTGTACCTGGTGCTTCATTATTTATTAAATTTATGATGATTATACCTATAGTTAGTGTTTGGCATCAAATATTATTGTATCCGTGGAAATATTGCCCATCCATGGAAAGTGAGCAGTACACAGCCACTGTACTGTATTTGTTTCAAGTATATAATATACTCTTTGATGTTTAATATATTTGTGATAGGCTGGGTCCAAAGTACTCAGTACTTGTAGTACTCGAGTACCACTTTTTTGATAAAATACTCAATACTTGCCAGCCCAGATTAGTGTGTGTGTGTGTGCGTGTGTGTGTGTGTGTGTGGGGGGGGGGGGGGGGGGGGCAAATGAAAAGCAAAGAAACATTTCATCTGAAGGACAGACAGACATGCAGTAACAAATTTGGGAAGCCTACATAAAAGTAGTGACTAACTTAAAATGAAAAATATAGATAGAAGAGCCAGGGCAATGTTGTCAAACAAAAAACAAACAAGAGCCCCCAGAGGGCCTGATGGCATTCACCTGACATGGTAGCCTAAATATCAACCCAGGGAATTTATTTGAACATTTAGTTGCATCTGCCCCTCATAAGAAAAGCTTATACAAAATATCAAAAGATTCTGACCGGTGGATCTCAAAAAAAAAGGATTTTTAAAGAATATTCCTCATACTGAACTAAGTTATAATTCAGGC
Organism: Pictodentalium vernedei; assembly: GCA_031216915.1. NCBI lineage: Eukaryota > Metazoa > Mollusca > Scaphopoda > Dentaliida > Dentaliidae > Pictodentalium > Pictodentalium vernedei. The sequence goes on from CM062291.1 coordinate 271,155,770, forward strand.
TCCCACAGAGAGCCCAAATATGAACCCAAGGACTTGGCTTGAACAAATTTGAATCTCACATCCCTACGGATGCTACTATATACCAATATCAAAAGATTCTGACTACTGGATTTTAAAGAATATTCCTCTTATTGAACTAAGTTGTAACTTGGACTCCCACAGGGAGCCCAAATATGAACCTGGGGGACTTGGCTCGAACAAACTTGAATCTCTCCCCTCTAAGGATGCAGCATCCCAAATATCAAAATATTCTGAAGAGTGGATCAAAAGAAGATTTTTAAAAAATATTCCTCATATTGCACTAATCTAATCATAGAGAGTCCAAATATGGACCCAGGGATTTGATTTCAACAAACATGTGAATAAATCTTCCAAAGATGTTATATGCAAAATATGAAAGCCTTTGGAGCAGTGGTATGGGAGAAGAAGATTCTTTAATGTTTTTCCCATTACTAAAATGATGACTCCACATAAGTCCTGGAAAACTTCCCTATGATAAAACTGATGGCAATTTTTTTTTACCATTCTTTTCGGCTGTTGGTAAGGAAGCTTCACACAAAATAAAAATTCTCAGTGCCGTGTAGTTTTGAAGACATGGACGTTTTAAATTTTTTCTATATTTAGATCCTGCAGTTCCCACAAGGGCAACCGGAAAATGTTTTGGCATAAATTAGGTACTTACATGTACAACCCAATAAGCCCATCATATCAAATTTGCTTCAAATCAGCCTCTCAATTTGAAAAATAGAAATTTTGGTACAATTTGGGCTCCTACAGGAAGCCCAAATATGAACCCTAGGACTTGGCTTTAACAAACTTATATCTCACCTCCCTAAGGATACTGTATATATCAAAATATTCTGACTGCTGAATGTGAAGAATAATTTTGAAGAATATTCCTCATTTTGAACTAAGTTATAATTCAGGCTCCCACAGTGAGCCCAAATATGAACCCAGGGTCTTGGCGTAAACAAATAAACAAATAGAAAACTGTATGACGGAGGGCCACCACGGATGCCGACATTATGTACACCATACAAGGTATGGGAACATATAGAAATGGATTGGAGGAGTGTCTAATTTGACGGATAAAGGGTTAATATCTCCAGATCAAATTATCAGATTTACATAAAAAACTATACAGCACAGCACACCAGTAACCTGAATAAATATATAAAGTAACATGACAATCGGATTGATATTTTTTGAGTTATCTCATGCCAAAGGGATTGGAGGAATTTTCAATTTGAAGGATAAAGGGTTAATATCTCAGGATTAAATTATCAGATTTACACCAAAAACTATACAGCTCAGCACATCAGTAACCTGAACAAAAATATAAAGTAACTTGACAATCCAAGCAATATTTTTCAAGTTATCGAATGCCAAAGGGATTGGAGGAATTTTCAATTTGAAGGATAAAGGGTTAATATCTTGGGATCAAATTATATTTCGCTATGAATTTCGTAAGTGTTCTTTGAAATACTTACAAGACGTGGACAGTGAAATCGACAAATTCGCTGAATTGGATCAAGAACGCTTCTTCAAGCTATTCAATAAAAAGCGTTCTGACCGCGGGAAATCTGGTGAATCATTCTTCAAGCACGAAGGCAATATCCTGAGAAACCCTGAAGATATACTATCAGCTTGGGCTGGCTATTATGAGGAAATATATACCCCATTAACGGATCCCTCATTTGACGACAATCATTTTAAAATTGTTAATCAGACAGTTGAAGAGAACCTGCAGGATACGTCCCTTAGTAAGATTGACAAAGTTCTCTCATTTCCAGTAACTACAAATGAATTACTTCAAGTAGTTTCTAGGTTTAGTAAAGGTAAAGCCGCTGGATGGGATAACATCAATTATGAGCATATTATATTTGGCAGTGAACCCCTTGCCAAGTGCTTGTCACATATGCTGACTGCAGTGTTATCATTTGAACACATACCCGAGAAGGCAAAAAGGGGTATTATCGTATCTCTCCACAAGGGTAATAATAAACCCAAATATTTGTTTGATAATTATAGGGCCATTACTCTACTTCCTGTTATTTATAAACTTATAGAGATGTTAATACTCCACAGAATGGAATCATACACACCAAAGTTAATTGAAGTTCACCCCTTGCAGCATGGATTTCAAAAAGGAGTAAGCTGCTTGATGGCTTCTTTCTTAGTGCACGAGTGCATTTCATACACTTCAGAAAGTAACAATAAATTATTCTCTTGCTTTCTGGATGTTTGGAAAGCATTCGACACAGTATGGATAAATGGCGTTCTGTACACTTTGATGGAGCGTGGTATTACTGGCCGAATATGGCGCATGTTACATCTTCTACTCTCTGGTGTAACTTGTCGCATAAAATTTAAAGATCGTCTTTCAGATGGTTTCGAAGTCAAACAAGGCACGAGACAAGGAGGTATTTTATCACCACTTCTGTACATGCTATTTAGAGATTCTCTCAACACCGAACTAGAAAAATGTGGAGCAGGTCTGATGATGTATTCACTAAACTGTAGTGCTCCAACCCTGGCCGATGACATGACTCTGTTATCTCTCACAGAATCAGGTCTTAAGTGTCTTATCAATATATGTGAAAAATACAGTAATAAATGGCGATATAGATACAATCCGTCCAAAACCGTTGTTGTAACATATAATGAAACCAAGACAGATTTTCTGAGGCACCAAAGACGGTGGAGTATCGGTGCTTCTCCTATCTCAGAACTAGAATGCGTAACCCACTTAGGAATCCCATTGCACAAGTTCAACTTCAACAAAGGCTTCGTGTCTGCCATCTGCAATAAAATAAGGAGCACATTCTTGATGTTGTCAAATGCTGGTTTGTATTCCTTGGGTATAACCCCAGTAAGTAGCTCCAAAATATACTCCTCAGTTGTGTTACCAAAAGGCCTATATGGCTGTGAACTGCTGTGTGGTATTAACCACACCGAATCTTTAACATTAGAAAAAACCCACAGATGGTGTCTTAAAACACTTCAAGGTGTTCCTGTCAGCACTAAAACAGATTTTGTTCACGGACTTTTAGGTATATATAGCTTAAATTGCACAGTTGATAAACGTAAACTCTCCCTTTTTGGGGCCCTCTGTAATTACAAAGGGAATAAAACAGCAAAACACGCCTTTATGCTAAGGCTTCACCAGTTTCACCTTAAACAGATATCAAATAATTATTCATTTATTGAAGAGATAAACAAAACACTTCAGCATTATGACGTCAGTGAGTACATGTCTGAATTTAGGAAACACAATACATTCCCCCCAAAACCTCTTTGGAAACAAATTATACGATACCAGGTAAACCAAAAATATCGCAGTGAATGGTTTGAGCGTATGAGCCACAGTGTTACGTACAATAGGTTTCTGAGTGTGCATAACAAGTTTGAAATGTCTTGTCTTTGGAAGACATGTAGAAAATACCCAGAAGATAAAAGAGCCTTCATTTTAGTTGCTAAACTTCTTACTAAGATGCACCAATCTGGTCCCTCAATCTGTACAAAATGCCATTGCTTCTTGTCAGACGAAGTTCAGCACGCCATTCTGGCCTGCAGCCACCTTAACAACATTCGGAATTCTGTCTGGTACTCCATCCTCGACATGTTTGGCGTGGCATGTTACATGTATTTGGACCAACTCGGCGAAGAAGCATGTCTGTCAGTGTTTCTGAGCTATGTTCCTGAACAGGTATTAGATCTTGTTGACGATATTCCCAAATTTGTGCATTTCTTTGTTACATCCACAGCAAAGCTATGGAATACATTTACAGAAGATTAATGTAATAATACAAGTATATTACATATTCCTTATTAGTCTCACGATCATCATCCAATTATCTTGCCTGTTTATCACTTCCACAAAATGCCTCCATCAATCAGTTTACTTATTTAATTATTTCAGCCCCGAATTTTGTATGGTATCTTCAAGGACCTATCAGTGAATTAAAGAGTTTAAACCATAGTGAGATCGAACGATGGAACAATTACTATCTCCAAGTTGTCGCCCAGGGGCGGCAGCTTGGGAATAGTGGTTGTTGCACTCTTCGCACTCAGTTTTCGGATATTATACAACATAACGGAACAAGTCAGCTGTCCGCCATTTCGGCCTGGAGTGCTGAAATGGTTAAAGTCTTCATGAATAACTAATAACCTTAAAAGTCTACCATGGCTTTCTCACTCCAATACGGAAACAAGATGGTCAAGCCTTCATCGAGCGAGGGGGGGGGGGGGGGGGGGGCAGCCATAACTGCACTCTGCATCCACGACGGGCTTGGGGAGTCGGTTACAGCTGTTTCTTTCTACAGATCCGTGGTACTATAGGTGTACTATTGGGATTTGTGGCACTTAGTTCGGGGAACACTAGTTCACCACTTATAGCAACTCGCTTCCTTCCTGATTTATAGGGAGGTTCAGCTGTGACTAACGCCTTCAGCCCCAGTCAAAATACCCGATTGTGTAGATAAACTTGTATATACATTGATATTATCTTGCTGTCATTTCTCGTTTCTTTGTTTATTTTCTTCTCTATTCGTTTTGTTCATACATTTTCTGTTTCGCATTTGTAATTATACTTGCTCTTCGATATCGGAGGAAAATAAAGGAATATATATATTTTTCAAGTTATCAAATCCCAAAGGGATTGGAGGAATTTTCAATTTGAAGGATAAAGGGTTAATATCTCAGGGTTAAAATAACAGATTAACACAAAAAACTAGACAGCTCGGTATATCAGTAACCTGAACACAAATATAAAGTAACTTGACAATCCAAGCAATATTTTTCAAGTTATCGAATGCCAAAGGGATTGGAGGAATTTTCAATTTGAAGGATAGTAACTAGACAATCCAAGCAATAATTTTCAAGTTATCGAATGCCAAAGGGATTGGGGGAATTTCCAATTTGAAGGATAAAGGGTTAATATCTCAGGATCAAATTATCCGATTTACACCAAAAACTATACAGCTCGGCACATCAGTAACCAGAACACAAATATAAAGTAACTTGACAATCCAAGTAATATTTTTCAAGTTATCGAATGCCAAATGGATTGGAGAAATTTTCAATTTGAAGGATAAAGGGTTAATATCTCAGGATCAAATTATCAGATTTACACCAAAAACTATACAGCTCGGCAAATCAGTAACCTGAACACAAATATAAAGTAACTAGACAATCCAAGCCATAATTTTCAAGTTATCGAATGCCAAAGGGATTGGAGGAATTTTCAATTTGAAGGATAATGGGTTAATATCTCAGGATCAAATTATCCGATTTACACCAAAAACTATACAGCTCGGCACATCAGTAACCTGAACACAAATATAAAGTAACTTGACAATCCAAGCAATATTTTTCAAGTTATCGAATGCCAAAGAAATGGATACGGACGCCGGATGGACAGACGGACGGACATTCTAATAAATGGGTACTTAGGTGACTATTTTTACGGGACTACAATAAAATGCATGTCCATTATACTAAAACAAGTGATTTGGGGAAAAATTTTTGGGGTGGTAGCAAACCCTGACCCTACCCTTTACTGACCCTAACCCTACACCCCCACCCTCTATTCTAAACCCCACCCTAGACTAATGAAAATGGCTATTTTTTTAGGGTACATTATCATAAAATGCATGTCCATTCTATTAAAACAACTTTTTGGGAAAAAATTTTTTGGGGTAGTAGCAAACCCTAACCCTACCCTTTACTGACCCTAACCCCACCCCACCCCAACTCTAAACCCCACCCTAGAAAATTGGGATTTACTTGTGGGACTAGCCACCTAAATCGTGGTAGTCACCTAACCCCCGTTTATACCGAAAATTAGCCCCCCTAAGTAGTCATTTATGAGTGCGGATGGACAGACAGACAGACGGATGGACGGACAAAGGATGGACGAATGACGGATGGTCACCCCGGATGCCGGCATTCTGTGTACCATACATAGTATGGGTACACATAAAAAGTAATTGATCAGTAAACCGTTACTTTTGAAGTACGGTACTATATGGCAGGGTATTTGATGGCTGGATTCACATCGCAAAATGCTATACAAAAATGTCCAATTGCTAACCATTTTTCTTTCATATTGGGTAAGCTAAAATTCACTATTTATCATCACTTTCTGAAACCAAGATGGAAACTGCTAATCAAATTTTTAAAAACAAAAAATACCCTGTATGGGTTAACTATGGAACAAACTTGCTCCAAAACAGGCAAACATTGTTACACTGGCTCACATCAATTGCATGAGACAGAGAAATGCATGCCAGTTACGTGCCAAAATACTTGTTCACTTGCATGATGATTATACTGTATCAGCTAAAAACGGTCATTCTCAACCCTTCACCAAATGCAGGTAGCAGACGATACTTGCACAAGAAATTCTTGAATTACTAAAGATTTTCAATGTTTGTCTCAAAAACATAGCTTATGACCCCCCCCCCCCCCCTTATTGGAACAAGCTCAATGAGCTTGTTCCAATGAGGGGTCATAAGCTATGTTTTAAGACAAAAATTGAAAATATAAAATTTGAATGGACATGTTTGTATATGGCGCTGCCCGGTTTTGTCCATTATGCTGAGTAAAGTTTTAATTATATAAATAGTCAATGGTACAGCAATTATTCAGCTACCTATTGGGGCAAGTGATTAATCAGTTAACCAAGGTTAACCCATGCGATTAATCAATCACGAAAACCCTTTAATCGTTTCAGCTCTAAAATTAATTTAATTTTATTAAATTTTATCTGATGAAAAAATGCTTATATTTTGGGGGGAAAGGTAAATATGGATCTTCTTAACAAGCATTTGCAAGAACATCACAGGAATGAAATCACCGTTCTCGCAATTTGCGAAACACAGGTGAGCAAAAATATAGGCTTGGCTTGAAGAAACTTAAATCTCACCCGCCTAATGATGGTGCATAGCAAATATCAAAAGATTCTGATTGGTGGGTCTGAAGAAAAAGATTTTTAAAGAATATTCCTCATACTGCACTAATTTCAACATTTGGACTCCCATAGAGAGCCCAAATATGGACCCAGGGATCTGATTTCAATAAACGTGTAAAAAAATCTTCCAAAGATGGTATATGTGAAATTTGAAAGGTTTTGGAGGAGTGAATTGGGTGAAGAAGAGTCTTAAATGCTTTCTCCATTACCCACAGTGTTACAGAATGCTGACTAAGCATTTTTTTCAAAGTCCCGAAAAAGTACCCCATGACAGACCTGACAGAAATTTGCTTAGACCATTCCATTCTGTTGGTCCCAAGGAAGCTTCACACCAAATAAGAATTCTCAGTGCCATGTAGTTTTGGAGATATGTGCGTTTTGAATTTTGTTCTATTTTTAGCTCCTGCGGTTCCCATGGAGGGATGGGAAAATATTTTGGGGCATAAATTAATTACTTATGATCAAATAAACCCACAAATTAAATTTGGTTCAAATCAGCCTCTTGGTTCGAAAAACAGAAATTTTGGTCGGGGCGAAAATACTTGCCCTACAATAATGAAGGCAAATAAAGACCCACAAACTTCTCTTGAACACAACTGAGTCTACACCTCAAAAGGAAGCAGCACACCACATATCAAATCTCTGCTACTCCTGGTTCACGAGAAGATTTTTTAAGATTTAGGCAAAATTTTTGGGCATGGTCCTACTGAGGGCCAGGGCAACTTGATTTAAACAAAATCAAAATGCAATGTCATAACAAACAAGCATCTCAAATTTCACCTAATGATTAATCGGTTCAGCAGTTTTGGATAAGACGCAAGCACCAAGTTCACGGACGACGGACGGCGAGTGATCAATACACCTCACCCTGACTGAAAGTCAGGTGAGCTAAAAACTCAGTGGACCATGAGTGCTGCAGTTGGGCGAGACGCTTGGTTCAAGGAGAGAAGAAACTTGTAGCTGCTGGCTTTCGAAAGTGTTGTTAAAACCCAATAAATAAATAAACAAGAGGCCCCACAGGGCCTGAAGCGCTCACCTTGAACAGAACATGATATAAACAGAGAACAGAACACGATATAAGAGTCCAGGAATGAATCTACATTAAGCAATCCATCTCCATAGGATACACTGCATATCTTTGAGCCCCTCAGGAGTGACAAAAACAGTCCAAGCATCATGCCTTTTCTTTAGTTGATCATGATGTAAAATGTGGAGCTCCCCTCTCAAGCCCCTTGATACAACCTATGTAGATTACTCTTCACCTCTAGAGGGTACTGAATAAAAATTGTCTAATTCTTCAGCTACTTGGCCAATTCTGGCTCCTATAGGGAGCTCAAATATCAACCCTGGCACTCGATTTGAACAAAGTTGAATCTGATCTCCTTAGAGATGCTGTATACCAAATATGAAAGCATTCTGACTGGTGGATCTGAAGCACAAAATTTTAAAGAAATTTCCTCATACATGTATTGCACTGAGTTCAAATTTGGGCTACCATAGCGAGCCCAGAATGTGAATCTCCCCCCCCCCCACCCCCCCCCCCCCCCCACCCTCCCCCCTTAGAGATATTGTATACCAAATACGAAAGCATTCTGACTGGTGGATCTGGAGAAAAAGATTTTTAAAAAAACTTCCCCATATAGCCCTAAGTTAAAATTTGGACTACCAAAGGAAGCCCAAATATTAACATATGGACTTGGTTTGAACAATCCTGAATCTGACCATCATAACAATGAGGGTACCAAACCTAAAAAAATTCTCACTCATGGTTCTGAAGAAGATTTTTAAAGAAAATTCCCCATAAAATTTGGGCTCCTGCATTGAGTCCAAATATGAATGAATGGGCTTCATTTTAACAAACTTGTATCTGACCCCTCTATGGATGCTGTACACCAAATATCAAAAGATTCTGAACACTGGTTCTTGAGAAAAGATTTTCTAAAATGTTTGCAAAAATGCTGCGCCAACATTATTCTGATGCCCTCTGCAGAACTCTCTAACAACAACAGAGGGCATTTTTTTACCATTCAATTCTACTGGTCCTAAGGATGCTTCATACCATAACAGTTCTCTGTTCCAAGTGGTTTGGGAAACATGGGAGTTTGAAAACATTTCTATTTTTCACTCCTGGGGTTCCCATGGGGATGCTGGGAGTTTTTTTTGCATGAGGCAAGTATTTATGACCCAATATTACCACATACTGAATTTCATTCAAATCGGACCATCGGTTCGGAAAATGGAAATTTTGGGTAGTACCAAAAATCTAACCACTGCCATTATAAAGCCAAATAATGCTTCACAAAGTACGTTTGAACACACGTGATTCTACATCTCAAAAGGCAGTTCCATAACGAATATCAAGTCACTGTACCCACTGGTTCATAAGATTTTAATAATATTTTGGGAGCATTTTACCCCACCCCCTCCCTATGGGGCTGGGCATGTATTACAAAAATGTAATACCCCTTTGGTACCATTACTCACTCTTTAACTTGAATTGACCAAAACATGGTGTTGATGGATGACAGACGGATGGACAATGGACGGAGAGTGATTAGATATGCCCTGCTTGACTTTGTCGAAGTGAGTTAAAAAAAAAAAAAATTAAATGGTTCATGTCCGATATTTTACCCACGTTATTAAAATTGATAAATTTGTCACTGGAGTACAACAAGGTTTATGCTATATATAGCATTGCAAAGCCTTCTTGCACTCAAGCGATGGAATACTCCGAATACACCGCCACCCATGCTATTCTGTAGATTATCAGGCCTAAAACAAACCAAAAACATGAACTTATGCATGAATATTATTACAATGAATACACTGTCTTACACAAAGGAATACCACACAATCCAGTGTAGACTGATTTCAAAAAGTCCTCCGTAGTGGAAGGGCAATTTTAACAAACATACAGGCCCAAATACGCTCCATACACAGAGTAAAAATTCCACAAAATTAATAAACATTCCTATATGTTTAATAGGAATTAGGAGTATTGTAATTAAAAGTCAATTGTGTGGTTGTTTATAAACTTATATTACTTTGTTATCAGGTGTTGAAAAATATTAATATTTGTAAACACACCCACCCATTTAGATTAGTCCCTGCTCATAGCAGTAACACAGACATACAGTACAGTTGCTGGTCATAATCCTTGCATGGGCAGTGCATGATGTCCATGCATGTTTTTTCCAGGTAATAGAAAATCATCATCAATAAAATTTTAATTAATGAAGCACTGAATTGTATCCTGTGGTTCATTAATTAAATTTTTCTGATTATTGCTGTAAACAATGTTTGAAAACTAATATCATTGCATCCGCAGAAATATTGCCCATCCACGGAAAGTGACCAGTCCAAGGCAGCACAGAGTCAAGGTAATTGTGTTTTACTGTCTTTAATTTCAAATTTTGTTTGTTTTTTTTTTTTTTTGGGGGTGGGGGGTGCACCAGACCCCCTCCACTGATGAGAGGGTCACACACCCTCTTGTCCTCACTCCTATCTCACTGCTATGTGGCTCAGGTGATTCTATGCATCATATTCTTTATGACTCCCACTAGATACATGTATTACTCTTGCCCCTACATGTAACTTAGATATCCTGGCTAAGCACCAGTATAATGGTAAACTAACATCAAATTGTGTGCTTATGTACATGTACAGTAGCTAACATATTGGAATAGTATAATGTGCTTTGTCAGAAACTTGATCAAGTATTGATGACAAACAATTTATCTTATCTTACCCTGGTGCCAGTAATAAACAGTGTAAAAATTCCACAAATTTTTACACTGTTTATTACTGGCACCCGGTTTTTTCAGCTATTAGCTAACATAAAATTGTGCGCTTCATGAAAATTATTTTGTTACTACCTGTTAAAAATTACTGTTTCTTGTTTTGCTCTTTTAGAAAAAGAAATCACTCCTTTTCTGGCAGGCATACTAAACACCGAGGTAAACTGAGGGATACCAAGGAGAATGAAAACAGGAGAGAAACGGGTATGAGGTGGTGTGTTCTTTTTATTATTTATTTATTGGTGTTTAAAGTCACATTTATCTGCACAACAGCTTATTGTGACCATGGCAGTTTTATGGATGGAGGAAACTAGAGTACCCCAGGAGAACCACTGAGCATACTACACAAGCACGGTTAGCCTTGTTCGAAGACAGGTGCACCAAGAACATGCAGTATGCCTTAGTACACAGCATACCTTGCCCCCACATGGGTAGTGGGGGGTGAAGTGTCTTGCCCAAGGACACAAAGCTGATGCCGCAGGTGGGAATCGAACCGAGGATCTCTCAGCTTGCAGTCTGCACCTCTACCTACTGAGCTAATGCACACCTGATGGTGTATTCTGATTATGTAAATAGATTTAAGCAGTACTAGCTAGTATGTGATTGGTTTTAATGCCATATTTGAGAATTATGGGTGCTGAAGTAATAAGAGAGCACTGAAAAATCTTCCCTTTGGTATTTAGTAGGTAGCTTGGTAATGGTAAAGTGACTTCACCTCAGTAAGCAACAGTGTGAAAGCTGGCAGCCATCTTTAATATCGGGCCGAACCCCAAAACACTCGTTCTCATCCCAAGGTGACAACAAAGGTACCCAAGAAGTTTCATGAAGATCGGTTCATAAATAATGTACAGCCTCCAGCTTTAGCATATTGACATGTGCACTTACAGTGTATATGTAGCACTGAATAAATCAAAGTTCATCTAATTTGCATAATTTCTGTTCAAGAAAAAAACCTGTATTTTATGTAATGTATTCCATGTTACTAAACAATCATACACAAATTTATTCAAATCAGAACTTTCATACAGAAGTTCTGTACAAAAAACTGATTGCAGTAATTTCAGTACAAAATAGCTGCCGGCAGCCATCTAGAATTTTGGACCCCTCCCCAAAAACACTCATTCTCACCCCATGGTGATAACAAAGGTACCCAAGAAATTTTGTAAAGATTGATTCATAAATATGGCCTCTAGCCCAAGTTGTATAGAAGTTCAGTACAAAAAACTGATTGTACCTAATTTCAGTACAAAATGGCCACTGGTAGCCATCTTGAATTTTGGACTGCACCCAAAAACACTCATTCTCATCCCAAGGTGATAACAAAGGTACCCTAGAAGTTTCATGAAGATCAGTTCATAAATACAGCCTAGCCCAAGCCGTATTGACATGTGCACTTACTGGGTATACATGTAAGTAGCACTGAATAAATTAAAGTTCATCTAATTTGCATAATTTCAGCACGTGAAAAAAAAACGGTATTATATGTGATGTACTCCATGTTACTAAACATTCATAGAAAAATTTATTCAAATCAGAACTTTCATACAGAAGTTCTGTACAAAAATGGCGACTGCACTAATTTCTGTACAAAATGGCTGCTGGAGGCCATCTTGAATTTTGGACCGCACCCAAAAACACTTGTTCTCGCCCCACGTGATAACAAAGGTACTCAAGAAGTTTCGTAAAGATCGGTTCACCAATACACCCTCTAGCCCGAACCGTATTGAATTGCTGTTCCCAAACAGGCGGACAATGGGCCATGACATAACCTTAAATTTGACTTTGTCAAAGTTGAGCTAAAAATGGGGAGTATCCAGAGTATCACAAAACAAAAACCTATTTGTAAAGGACTCCCCCTTTCAAGGACAATGGGACAGCGTTGGCATTCACCACCATGCTGCCTTGAGGCTGCATTTTGAATTCCTGTGGTTGTTGTTCTTATGAAATATTATTTTATTATTATCAGTTATGGTACAAATACGGTACCGAGAGCACACTTTCAGGAACCACTGATGTCTGACGGCGACTGTGTGTCAGTGCGTGAGGTGCACACATACTTTTGGGGTTCTATACACCACATCCTTCATTTTGCAATATAATTTGTGTAAATTTATTTGGAATTTATAGAATTTCAGACTTGTAAATTTCATAGTATTGTTTTTGCCTTAGTTATGGTGCTTTATAAGTAATGGGCAATTTAGTTTGAAAAAAAGGGGTTCATGAAGATTCAGCCCTCATACTTTTTCAGAGAATATTCGGTCCCCAATTTCATTTATGCCGTCACCCCTCTCTCCTATTAACCCATATAATGAACATCCCAAAAGACATTTTAATATCTAGATATTTATGCTTGTTCGCAACTTATTATGGACACAAATGGACACAGATTCAAGGTAATTGTGTTTTACTGTCTTGAATTTTTTAAATTTTTTTTTTGGGGGGGGGGGGAGAGGTGCACCCGACCCCTCCACTGATTAGAGGGTCACACACCCTCTTGTCCTCACCCCTATCTCACTGCTATGTGGCTCAGGTGATTCTGTGCATCATATTCTTTATTATCCGGCCATACTCCCACTAGATATTACTCTTGCCCCTACATGTAACTTAGATATCCTGGCTAAGCACCAGTATAATGGTAAACCAACATCAAATTGTGTGCTTATGTCCAGTAGCTGACATATTGGAATAGTATAATGTGCTTTGTCAGAAACCTGATCAAGTATTGATGACAAACAACAATTTTCATTACCAGTACCTGGTGCCAGTAATAAAATAAGATTTGCAAATATCACCCTGCATTTTTTCAGCTATTAACTAACAAAAATTGTGCGCTTCATGAAAATTATTTCGTTACTACCTGTTAAAAATTACTTCTTGTTTTGCTCTTTTAGAAAAAGAAATCACTCCTTTTCTGGCAGGCATACTAAACACCGAGGCAAACCGAGGAACACCAAGGTGAATAAAAACAGGAGAGAAACGGGTATGAGGTGGTGTGTAATTTTTATTTGTTTATTGGTGTTTAAGGTCACATTTATCTGCACAACAGCTTATTGTGACCATGGCAGTTTTATGGATGGAGGAAACTAGAGTACCCCAGGAGAACCACTGAGCAATGGCAAGCAACTGTGAGCTCCCCAACATACTACACAAGCAGGGTTAGCCTTGTTCGAAGACAGGTGCACCAAGAACATGCAGTATGCCTTAGTACACAGCATACCTTGCCCCCACATGGGTAGTGGGGGTGAAGTGTCTTGCCCAAGGACACAAAGCTCTTGCCGCAGGTGGGATTCGAACCGAGGATCTCTCGGCTTGCAGTCTGCACCTCTACCTACTGAGCTAATGCATCCCTGATGGTGTATTCTGATTATGTAAATAGATTTAAGCAGTACTAGTATGTGATTGGTTTTAATGCCATATTTGAGAATTATGGGTGCTGAAGTAATAAGAGAGCGCTGAAAAATCTTCCCTTTGGTATTTAGTAGGTAGCTTGGTAATGGTAAAGTGACTTCACCTCAGTAAGCAACAGTGTGAAAGCCGGCAGCCGTCTTTAATATCGGGCAGCACCCAAAAACACTTGTTCTCATCCCAAGGTGATAACAAAGGTACCCAAGAAGTTTCATGAAGATTGGTTCATAAATACAGCCTCCAGCCTTAGCGTATTGATATGTGCACTTACAGTGTATAAGTAGCACTGAATAAATCAAAGGTCATCTAATTTGCATAATTTCTGCAAGAGAAAAAAACCTGCATTATACCGTATTTTTTGTGATGTATTCCATGTTACTAAACATTCGTACAAAAATTTATTCAAATCAGAACTTTCATGCAGAAGTTCTGTACAAAAAACTGATTGCACTAATTTTGGTACAAAATGGTTGCTAGAAGCCATCTTGAATTTCAAACTGCACCCAAAAACACTCGCTCTCATCCCACGGTGATAACAAGGGTACCCAAGACGTTTCGTAAAGATCGGTTCATAAATACGGCCTCTAGCCTGAGCCGTATAGAAGTTGTGTACAAAAAACTGATTGTACCTAATTTTGGTACAAAATGGCCACTGGCAGCCATCTTGAATTTTGGATCGTGCCCCAAAACACTCGTTCTCATTCCTAGGTGATAACAAAGGTACCCAAGAAGCTTGGTGAAGATCGGTTCATAAATACAGCCCCTAGCCCGAGCCGTATTGACATGTGAACTTACTGTGTATAAGTAGCACTGAATAAATCAAAGTTCGTCTAATTTGCATAATTTCTGTACAAGAAAAAATCCTGTATTTTTGTGATGTATTCCATGTTACTAAACAATCATACACAAATTTATTCAAATCCGAACTTTCATACAGAAGTTCTGTACAAAAAACTGATTGCAGTAATTTCAGTACAAAATAGCTGCCGGCGGCCATCGAGAATTTTGGACTCCCCCCAAAAACACTCATTCTAACCCCATGGTGATAACAAAGGTACCCAAGAAATTTTGTAAAATCGGTACATAAATACGGCCTCTAGCCCAAGTTGTATAGAAGTTCTGTACAAAAAACTGATTATACCTAATTTCGGTACAAAATGGCCACTGGTAGCCATCTTGAATTTTGGGCTGCACCCAAAAACACTCATTCTCATCCCAAGGTGAAAACAAAGGTACTCAAGAAGATTCATGAAGATCAGTTCATAAATACAGCCTAGCCGAGCCGTATTGACTTGTGCACTTACTGGGTATACATGTAAGTAGCACTGAATAAATTAAAGTTCATCTAATTTCCATCATTTCAACATGAGAAAAAACCCTTTATTATATGTGATGTACTCCATGTTACTAAACATTCATACAAAAATTTATTCAAATCAGAACTTTCATACATAAGTTCTGAACAAAAAACTGATTGCACTAATTTCTGTACAAAATGGCTGCTGGAGGCCATCTTGCATTTTGGACCGCCCCCAAAAACACTCGTCCCACGGTGATAACAAAGGTACCCAAGAAGTTTCGTAAAGATCGGTTCATAAATAAAGCCTCTAGCCCGAACCGTATTGAATTGTTGTTCCCAAACATACGGACAATGGGCTATGACATAACCTTAAATATGACTATGTCAAAGCTGAGCTAAAAATGGGGAGTATCCAGAGTATCACAAAACAAAAACCTATTTGTAAAGGACTCCCCCTTTCATGGACAGTCTACCAGAATTGGCATTCACCACCATGCTGCCCTGAGGCTGCATTTTGAATTCCTGTGTTTGTTGTTTTTATGAAATATTATTTTATTATTATCAGTTATGGTACAAATATGGTACCGATAGCACACTTTCAGGAACCGTTGATGTCTGATAGCGACTGTGTGTCAGTGTGTGAGGTGCACACATATTTTTGGGGTTCTATACACCACATCCTTTATTTTGCTATATAATTTGTGTAAATTTATTTGCAATTTATAGAATTTCAGACTTGGAAATTTCATAGTATTGTTTTTGCCTTAGTTATGGTGCTTTATAAGTAATGGGCAATTTAGTTTGAAAAAAGGGGTTCATGAAGATTCAGTCACAGAAAGATTCAGCCCTCATACTTTTTCTGAGAATATTCGGTCTCAGTCGTGGTCGCATGTCATCACCTCTGCGGTCAAATCCTCACAGAAATTTTTTTTTTAAATATTCTATGCATTTTTTCTATTGTTTTATTTTAAGGATTTATGATTACTAATTATGACAAAATTACAAGTGGGATATGAGACAAACCTTAATGAAGCTGGAACTAAAAAAAAAATAGGGATCTGCGAATCACAAATTTCTTTTCAAATTGAATCTCGAATCGAATCATGTCTCTGATATCGACATCGAATTGAATCCCGAATCGAATCTTAAAAGACAAGTTATTTCATATTGCATCAAACGGAAGTTACGGAACACTGTGATGACCCTTATGCGACGGAGTGAACACCTTAAACACCAATAACTAAATATTCTCTGTAGCACCGTCGCTGAAACAGCTAGGCCTATTGTCCATAGTTTTAGTTTTTGAAGGCCTAACTTGTTACTATTCACGTTCTTAAGAACGTGAATAGTAACAAGTTAAGCCTTCAAAAACCAAAACTATGGATAATGTTCTGGGCCAAATTCACACCTTATCTAACAATTAAACATTGTCAATTACTCAAATAAATAGGAATTGAGCCTACATGAATGAATTTTCTAATGACAGTTTTATCCTATTTTTGTTGGAAATGTAACAAATTGAAGTTAGTATGAGAGATTCGAAAAAATTGAATCCTGAGACTGATTCAGGATCGATCTCGAAGCATGCGTATGGTATCGATATCGAATCGAATCTTGAATATTCGCAGGACCCTAAAAAAAACCTTCCCAAAACAAGCGGAGAGGTTCTCAGCTCGAATCCCAATTGTGGCAACTGAAATAAGGCGTACTGCACATCGATGATGCACTTGTCTTCAACCAATGCTAACCCTGCTTGCTTGGAGTAACAATGTTGAGAAGCCTGACAGTTGCTTGTCACTGTTGCTCGGTGGTTCTCTCCGGGTGCTCTGGCTGGGTTCCTCCCCCAGTAAAACTGTTGGGTGGCCCTGGCTGTAAAAACTGTTGTTTAACCCAATAAATAAAGAAATCAAATTTGCTGAATCCAAGACCTTTGAATGATGGTTTTGATTGGGGTGTGTGTGGGGGGCATGGGGAGGGGGTGGTTATACAGTGGTGCCCACTTAATTGGATATATCTTAATTGCATATCCCTGTTAATAGAATGTAATTTCCCAACACAAAACCATTTACCATGCCTCCAGTACAAATTTGACCTGGTAATTGAATATAGGTTATAGAGTAATCTCCTGTTAATTGAATAAAAAATCTTGTAACATGTTGAGAAATTGCCCTGACTCTTCCCAGCTTTCCTTTGTTATAGACCAATTTGGCCTCAGTACATTCAATACAGGCATTTAATCTATTATATCTTGTTTGACAGAGCTCATGGAGCTCTGTCAAACAAAATATAATAGAATAAATGCTAAGTTTATCTCTGGAATACAGGAAAGTGACACAATCCCTGTTAATTGAATACTCCTGTTAATTGAAATTGAATAATGTTATTGGCAAAGTGGCTCTTCAATTAACAGGGTTCCACTGTACAGCAAACTGAGCAAAAACAAATATCACAAACTAATAATGAAACTATGTACTTGTGAAATTTTCATGTGGTCATTCTACAACATGTTTTAGCTGGTACTATACAGTTTTGAAGGTTAAAGGGCTCAGTAGTTAGAGGTGTAGGCTGCAAGCCAAAGGGTCCTCTATCAAATCCCACCTGCGGCAACCACTTTGTTTCCTTGGGCAATACACTTCATTCCCATTGCTCATGTAGTGCCATTGCGTACCAAGGCATACTGCATGTCAATCGTACACTTGTCTTCAACCAATGCTAACCCAGCTTGTGTGCTGTTTGTACGTTAGATGTTTGTAATTGCTCAATGGTTCTCTATGGCTTTTCCCATCTGTAAAACTGTCCGACATGAAGTGACCCTGGCTATCGAAGTGTCATTAAACCCCAATAAATAAATCAATAAGAATCATGTGTCCTTATTCTGGAGAACAGTTCGGGGCAAATTGCCAAAGGATGGTTTGGGTTAGATTAGTATCCAGTTTGGGTCAAATTGTTGGAGGACAGTTTGGATGCAATTCTCCTGAATTCCAGTCACTTTGGCCCCAAGTCATTTCGGTCCCAGTCATTACGGCCGCAGGTCAATTCAGCCCCCAATATACCAGGTCATTTCAGCCTCTTTAAATATTTTCAAATATTGTTTGAATTTTAACATTTTTCTATTTAATTTTTTTTCAACATTTATATCTCTCAATTAGATATTCAGGTATACATATGATATATGTCTAGTAGATTTTCTTTCATGATGAATAAATAAAAGAAAAGTTTCAGCACGTCGAAGGTGCACATGGACTATGTGGGATTTGAAATCCCTTGCGACCTGAATAATTTTATTTGGTTATGAATCTACGAGAGCCGGAAGCGAGGGTCAGTAATGTTATTTGGTTTGAGTGTATGCCTTGGAAGTGGGGTACTTGGGTCAGACCCCCGTGGACAGCAAACTGGAAGGGGACTAGGAATTGTGCATAACTACAAGGATTCTGCTCTGTGTTTTAGAAAATGTGGACGTATTTATGGCAGTTTGGTGGTTGTTTCAGAAAAAAGAAAAGAAAAAGAAACCCTGTGAACCTCAAACTGGAAGGTGACTAGGAATTGTGCATAACAATATGAATGAATGACTGCATATACTTTGCAAAATTTCAAAGTAAAATAATTTCTCTTACTTATACAGATAGCATCTTAAATGTATGTAAAATTGAACACATGGATAATTTTTAATGTTGTGTATAACTATTCTGTACACTGTGTAAATACAAATAACTGAACATTACTTAATAAAGGTAATTACCCATTATTTCTAAACATGAACTATGCACTGATCTTTATACATGTAGATCTCCACACTTAAAATGGTGCCGAAATGACCAAGGGACCGAAGTGACTAGGGCAGAGATGACTTTGAGGTCGAATTGACCAGAGGATGAAATGACTTGGAGCCGAAGTGATTGGATACCATTCTAACAGATGAGAGACCTTAATAAAAGGCTTAATTATTACAGAACACATTGAATGTGAATTTACTGCAGAGATAATTGCTCGACGATATACATTGTATTAATATTTTTCAATAAATATTGAACAATCTATTAATAATTTTTTTAAGAATTATTTTCAGGAGTTAAAACGAATATCGTAGCGTATCTAAAATATCCTAACAGATGTGTACTGCTTTTCTTTTGGACGAATCTTCCTTGGGCCTAGTTCTCCCCAGGCCGAAGATTCCCCCAGTTCCCGAAAAAAGATGACATGCCATTTTCAATGGCGGTAAATATCCAAAAGGGTTATTATTTTCCATTTTTTAGTGTTTGAAACTATGAAGCACTGTTCAGAAATACAGATGCACCAAAAAGTAACACATTATTACTTTGTTTTGGTTTCTAACGGGACTGAAAGCAACCTGTCAGTATCACTTTTTCGAATTACACCCATTTCGTCTGATAACCAAACCGTCCGCTGCAATTTTAACCAAGTCGTCCTCTACAGTTATACCCAACACGTCCGAAACTCGTTCGCTGGGGGAAAGTATTCATGTATTGTATTTTGAATCATTTTTTATTTATTTATATAATAATTTTATTGTATACTTTATTGTATATTACCTATTGTAATATATCTTAATGTACCTCCATTGTAATATATCTTAATGTACCTCCTTGCATTAAATTTCACATACGTGTGAAATTCTGAAAACAGAAATGTCAGAACAAAATAAACTATCCAGCCATTAAATAAATTTTAATTACTGTTTATTCAATGGATTACCTATAATAATTATATTATTACAGTAAAAGTTCTTAAAGTATATGTACGTTATATTAAGTTCCACAACATAATCTTATAATTTTGCAATTTTTCATTGAAGAGCTCCACCGGCACCTTACAGTGAATGACTGCAAAATTCTTAGTAGAAGTATTATAAGAATTAATTATATTAAGAAATGCAACAAAATTTGTTATATTAAGTTCTGCAACATAATCTTATAATTTTCCAATTATTCATCGAGGCGCACCGTCGCTTTACAATAATAGCAAAATTATTAGCAAATGTATTATAAGAATTAATTATATTAAGAAACGCATCAAAATTTATGGTTTATTAAATTCTGCAACATAATCTTATAATTTTGCAATTATTCTTGGAAGAGCACCGGCACTTTACAATGAATAATCACAAAATTATTAGCAAATGTATTATAGGAATTAATAATATTAAGAAACGCATCAAAGCGTGTCATAATTATATTAAGAAATGCATCAAAACTTGTTATATTAAGTTCTGTAACATAATCTTATAATTTTGCAATTATTCCAGGGGGAGGGGGATCCTGGGGGTACCAAAAATTTGCAAGACGTGATGTGGGGGTGGGTGGGTCTCTTGAGTGCACCAAAAATGTGCATTTCCAACTTGTGCAATTTTTGCCATTTTTTAAAAACATATCATTATATCAGCCAATATATGACATCATTTGTGTTTCAAACCTTAAAGATGATGTACATCACACTCTTAACATAAATACAACATCAGGAGGCTTTATATGTTGGGGAAATGTCACACGTTAGTAGGGGGTGGGTGTCTTGTTCGAAATGTAAAAAATGTACAGACAATATTTTCCTTGACATTATGACAAGCGGACGACTCGGCTTGGGGACAAAACGTCCGTATACCCTTTTTTCAAGCAAACTTTTCCTTTACAACACCTTCACATTTGGATAATTCAAAAACTGAGTTTCTGTTCATCTTGATATTTCACGAGATACATGTCAATGCATGTCTGTATACAATAGCACCAATATAACAACATTTATCCGTTATAAACTTATATTATCGGTTATATGTACGTTTTTTTCGATTGAGGTTGGCACTGGCAGACAAGCTGCAACGAAATCAGGACTGAGAGTTCGAACTGAAATGACGAGATCATCAGCTGAGCATATTGACAAACCTCCAGAAGGACAGAACTCGAGTAATAATAATAACACTTTGGCCGGCCGCTGATTTGTCGCGGTTCTCGGGTGAGAAGGCCTGGCAACCCCTTAAGTGTAGATATGTCGGCCAATGTATCACGCAAAGCTTTGAGGCGAATAAAGTTGCAACAGAAAACATTTGATTCCTAGAGGGGGCAGGCCAATTGCAATTGTATGGGCAATTCGACAGCGGAAGTTACGTAGTTTTTTCACTGAAATTTACTGTCCACTTCAAAAATCACATTGACGGCTATAGAGAATTCTGTTCTGGAACACATTTATCTGACTGGGTATGTGGAACCCTTTGCGGGCCTACGGCCCGCTTGGGGTTCCTATTATCTTGCTCGGGCGGTCAGAAACAGGATAGCGTTTTACGCCATGATTTTCGAACCCACGTTTCACGTGGACTGTATATTTCGAAGTGTTAGAAATGTTATCCCATCAAGGTCTGTACGAAGGAGTATCACCAGCCCAAAGTAAGCCTGAACAAGACTGCTAGAAGCAACATTGTGATTGCAATATGTCAAGTAACAAGAAAATGCTATTTATTATTTACTCCCATTTTCGTAAGTATTTTCATCTGTCTGGGGTAATGAAGCTACTAAAAGCAAAATCTACCATTCGCAGAAAGCCCCCATACAGTGAAAAATAAGAAATATATTTCTATCCTCCCACTGTGGATTACTATAACATATATTGGAACTATGTATACTGAATTTTAAAAGCAGTTTTCCTCGATGGTTTAGGTAACATGCATAATACAAATTTATCACAAGAAATGTCTCTGAAAAGTACATAACATGCACCAATTAATATTTCAACGCGGTATTAGCTTTTAGTTGTATCAATGTGTGTTAGGCCTACACACAAATCACAGTAATTTATATTGAGCCAATTATTATTGTACATGTGTGATAAATACTAACAAAATATTTTGGAAAATTAAATGAAAACTCACTTTTATCTACCATGCACGATTAGTATTAGATTGTTGGAACTATTGTGTTGTATGGAGGTTCAAGTAAACCATTCCACAGCTTCACTGATTGATGAATTTCGAAGAACATTTGCTATCATGAGAGAACAAGGAATACGACCTGTCCTGAATTTTCCTCTTTGTCTCATTTGAGCTCAACAATATGGAACATTCCCAGACTCGTTTTATAAATATCATTTGAGAACAACACTCTTAAAATATCCTATATTTCTTACCATAAATATACCCGGTTACCTTTAAATTTTAGTCGGCACTATATTTACGTTACCGTAATTTACAGAATATCGCAAAGCATCCTTCAAATTTGTTTTGGGGCGCTCTAAATTGTTCTACCTCGATTGAATGGCTACTTCGTACGTAGAGGTTGCAACACGTGTAACCTCATATTGGTGCACTGCAACGGACAGTTGTTCATGAGTACATTATTGTATCAAGCATTGCTCCTAGCTATTTTGTCCAACGTTCTGTCCTTCGCCACCATGATGGCGCCAAAATGAAAACATTTGACGTCACGTAAACTAGAGCTAACACGTCAGAGCCGTAAATATTATTTCGAGGTATGCCCACACTAAATTTAAAGCCTCGTATACCTTGTCAGTTCGTTAAATTGTACCCTAAATTTCACGGCCTCTTTGTCCATCTATGACATTGAGTTTAAAAAAATAATAACTGCCTACCTACCTACCTACATACCCTGAACATGGTATTAGCCATTTTGATGTGGATGGGGGTATTTCACTTTATTTAACACATCGAAAGAGATGAGCTTTGAGCCCTTAGCGCGTGACACCTCATTTTCCGCACATATAAAAATGGTGCGAAGTATATATATACACCAGACAGAAGTAGCCCTGCTCGTTTTTAATTTTCTTTTCAAAGTCGCAAAAAGGGACAAATTATGGACGGCAACTCATGAAAAAGACAGTCGATCTCGATTGATATAAAGTGGCAAGTATACCAAAATAATTTAAACCAGTCAATGGCTGCTTCAGTTATTTTCGACGCAAGCTTATAATCGCGTTTTGCAAATGAAAGATGTCTGCTGGTATTCTTATAGTTTCGGATTCCAAAGCAAAGTTGTAGTCCAAACTGGGCACACTTAATATAATAACCGAACACGTGTGTACAATATTTCACACGCTTAATCGTACCCTTAAGTCGAAATTTTGTTGAAATATATCACAATTGGCCAAAGTCAAAAAATATAAAAAATGTGGACATGTATCCGGAGTGCACCTTTAAGGTCCACAACATGGGTAAAAAATACAACAAACTTGTTTTCAATCTCGATCGACATTATTGTAGCAACAAAATGTACATAATATTGTTTTCAAATAGGTGACAAACGAACAGCCAAATGATCTTTGGAAGAAGAAAACTAGGTACGTTTGTAAACAGTTGTCTGCAGTGAAATAAAACATTTCGAATGGAAAAAGTTCAATTTTATAATTAACAATTAATATAAAATTACCCGCTTAACCTATTTTGTTCTACAAGCTGCGTCAAATATCCGACAGTGTATATTTTACCTCTGCAAACAGGAAATTCCCCCTCTTCCAGATTTCATTCCCCAGGCTTAATGAATCATTCCACAATTCCAGAGCACGTTACTGGACTTAATCAAGCATGTTGTTATTCACAACGGGACAAATCATCAACTGACCGGACAGATAATCGGCAATTGATGATCGGTCGATTTCGCAACTGACCGGACAGTGAGAAATCAGATAGTGTCTTCACAAACAGGCGTATTACTTCACTCGAGTGAGTTAATGCTATTCGTTCAAGCTAATTACTGTTAGTTAATCGTGTATTTTCAAATACGCGTATCGTTTGAAACTTAAAACTGTTGGGAATGTCCATAAACAACATTTGAAGCCGAATGTTCTGGGCAAAAAGCGGTTTCCAGAGAGGATCGCGACGTCGTTTTATGCATCCGAAACCAAAGAGAAACACGATGCAACGTTGCTGGGGCTGGAAATGAAATCTTTAGCATATTTACTTACGACATGTGTACGGTGATGTCTGTATTTCGTGTTTTGTAAAGGTTTAAAGAGAAAAAAAGCTCGTACAAATTCAAAGTGCGATAAAAGTTGCTTCTAAAAATAGAAAGGCATCCATTCGCGCTCCGCTATTTCCGAAAAGGCGATTTGTCCGCTTATCCACTGTGATTATATCAGAAGAACAAAACTTCTTCGCTTCTCGTAGTTGCCACAGGAATAGCCTTTGGTTCCAGATTTTCAATTAATCGGCAAGAAAGGCATGCTGGATTCCCCGACTAAGAACGTTCTATGTTTGTTGCAGTGTTGTTTTATAAGGTAAGCGGATACTATCTCCAGAAATCTGAATGTTGCGTGTTTGTTTTTTTTGGTTTTGTTGTTTTTGTACGTTTTAAAAATTTAAAAAAGGCAACAAAAAAAAAAACGACAATTAGAAATACAAATAAACTTTTTATAATGACAAGCTTCAGACAATTAACCGGGCACAAATCCAAAGAAAAGGTTCTCTACCAATATAGTCAAAATTATATATTGTTTCACGTTTTTTTTTTTTGCTTTGTTTGCTTTTGTTTTGTTTTTTTTTTGTTTGGGGGTGGGGGTGGGGGTGGGGATAAAACTTTGATGACATGCGAAATCATCACAGGATCGGCATTTTCATGTTATCAATGTCTTGTGTACTTTCTTAGCCCAATTTGTGGTCATACTATATACACAGAGGCCAGTACAAGTCAGGTTCGAATGCAAACCAAAAAAGGGTTCACCTTAATTTTTTCAAAGAACATGATATCGTCCCTTTTGTGGAACAAATGGCCATCTGCAATGTTTTAGCATTGTAGATGGAGCCTTGTCTCACGCTAGAGACGTTATTTTTATCATCATTATAAAATAAAGGGAAACGTTTATAAATGAATACTGAGGGTAATTCAAATTTATTTTTTATTTATTTATTTATTTATTTTTTTCACATTTTTATTTCAGATACACTTGCTTGCATAGACAATTACATAGCCATGGCCTCTACATTGCGATAGTGCTTCACTTGTGCAATGAAACTTTTATAGGTTGGGTGACATTTTCCCACTCTGTGGTAATAGACAAGCATTTTGTAAAGTAGTGAACATAAATCTGTAATATCGTGGTCAATTCGAGTTTCACTTTGGCTACATGAACCTAGTATAATGGTTTGATGGGATATGTCGATCGAGACGTTACATTTTTACTTTAGTGTTTCTGATAACCTCAAAAAACATGTTTTTGAGATAGATCAGTTGTAATGTAAAAGCAGGACGGTTTCTGTTGCTTCATTGCAAAAGGCACCCAGTTCTGTCTCTACCAATTTGTTTTTATACAGCTGAGAATTGGTATATAAGCACCTAAATAAAAGTTTATATTGGAAGGATTGCAGGTATGTGTCGTCCAAAATCGTGAATGATCTACTGTACATCAACCTCCAGTCCTCAGGCTGAAGGCTAACATTCAGCAGATCATTCCATTTTTTCTTGAGATTTAAGTGGTAATTATGCTACAAATTCAAGAAAAAGAAACTTGGGATAAAACGTTGTGCATGCTTTGTTACAACTATTTAATAATTGAATGTTTTTGTGAACGACAGTATGCAGCTTCTGGTTTTGCTTTATTACATTTTTCCATTTTAATGGCTGAGAGTTCACCACTGCCTGAAAGACAAAGTGGCGAAGGAAGGTGTTTGTTTTTCAGAGAAGTCCTGATGAGTAAGAAATGTCTTATTTTCACTCAATAGATCATTAACGAAATAAACTCCTTTGCTGCACCAAAATATTTAAAAAAAAACACCTTTTTGTTAACTTTTCTACTGTTGTAGAAAAAAGGTTGGGATAGGATGTCTTCCGTGGGTGTGGCAGTATTCTTATTAGCGAATACCCAAGCTCTCGGCACGCTTTTCCAAAAATCATTCATACTTTGTGCTACTTTTAAAAGGCCTTCCATCTTTAAGAACCATACCTTATCCCCCCCCCCCCCTAAATTTTCAAACTCATCTACTATTAGGTTTTTCCAAGGGGGTATTATTAATGGGTTTATAAGTTTGTTAATCCATGACAATTTAAGGCAGTTGCTACAACTCTGTAAAGTGGGGAATATTAGCTCCCCATTCTCTATGGTGTTAGTTATTTAATTTTATCATTTTTGTCGGATCAAAGGAAAATATAAAGATAAAAGAATGAAAAATATCACCTTAACCCTTTACCCAACGAATCGCCCGCAACCGCCCGCGTAATATGCAAATTCAGCAGCTGAAAAAATATTATTTTTCGAAAAATTTCAACAAAACCATATCATGTGACCCCTCTTTGGAACGAGCTCGTCGAGCTCGTTCCAAAGAGGGGTCACATGATATGGTTTTGTTGAAATTTTTTTAAAAAATTTAAAAACACATATTTAAAATAATAAATTTTGATATCGTCTGCATTGGGTAAAGGGTTAATACGGCAGACTATTATCATATAAAGACTTCACAGTTGCCATATTCTATTGCAAGATATGATGACGCATGTTGAAATTTCTTAGGATTACGATTTTGTTTTTTGATGGAAATTCGCGTTATCGAGTGATTTGCGCATGTCCATCGAACATGAAATCCATCTTCAATAAAATATGCAAACAGTGTTGTCTCAAATGCAGTCCTATCGCAGCACTTTAAAGTGTTTTGAATGCCTAGCTTGCTCTTGGATACGTGAAGCACATTTGGCCACAAGTTGTTCTCGTGAAATATCATTTTATTATGAGTTCTGGTACGAATGCGGTAGCAGACTTCCAGGAACCAGTGGTGCCTGATGTCAACTCTATGAGTTGATTGCATATGCGTTTCGTGTTTTATACATCACAACCTTCATTTTGATGTATAATTTGTCACGGTATAATTTGAATTTTAGGAACATCAGAGGTGATTATTTCAAAATAAACAAAATTATCTTAATTATATAGCACCTTAATATTATATTCATTAAAGTTCGACACGCTATATTGGTCAATAGTTTCTAAAATAACTAATTTTACTTGGTTTTCGTATTCTGGGTCGTTCACAAGACTATTATTGAATTTCCAGAAATCTCTACCTCTGCTTTGCTTTATGAAGAAAAAACTAAAAAAATATTTATTGGGTTATGATCTGATCGGTATCGATTTATTTATTTACTTATTTATTGGTGTTTAAGGTCACATATTTATGCATAATGGCTAATCATGACCGTGACAGTTTTACGGGTGGAGGAAGCCGGAGTATCCGGAGAGAACCACCGAGCAACGGCGAGCAACTGTCAGCTCCCCAACATACTAACTCCACACAAGCAGGGTTAGCATTGGTTGAAGACAAGTGCACCATCGACGTGCAGTACGCCATAGTACACAACGCCACCGTGCCCCCACGCGGGCAATGGAGATGAAGTGTCTTGCCCAAGGACACAACGCGGTTGCCACAGGTGGGATTCGAACCGAGGACCTCTCGGCTTGCAGCCTGCACCTCTACCTACTGAGCCACCGCGCTCCCCGATCGGTATCGATAGACAATCTGCAAAATTTCAAAAATGACTCCAACCGACTGACCGTTCACGCGGTTTGGAGATGGCTAACCGTACGCTCGGCTATATAAATTTCCCGGAAAACTGCTTTTTTATCATTAACAAGTATTCATATATTGTGTGGAATTGAACTACATATAGCCTATCAAGGCAACAGTCTAAAAATCTATTAGACACAAGAAAGACAGGTTGACTGATAGAGAGTTGGAAGCCCATATTCAGGCTTTATTCTGAACTGCAGGTACCTAAAGTTGGAGACTTCATATTTTGAGGATTTCCTTCTTATTATCTTGGAAGTAAACTTACTTCATCTCCATCGATTTGCATTGTTTCAATTGATGGGAGATTGCCTATAGGCGCTCTCCCATAAATTGTAACAAGACAAAAATGTGTGAACAAATCTTGAGGCTGAGAAAAAAATTTAGTACTCGATCAGTTAAGTTACTCAGACTTTACAATTCAAGATGCAACATTTAGCTAACGGGTCATACGTTCCCGTAGATTTAAATTTGCGTAACCACCTGTAACCACCACGCAAACGAAACGAGCGTCTCTTCAAATTTTGCACGCTGGATAGAGTATGTCTTCGTTTTGAAGGTACATTTGTAAATCTGAAGACACAATAAAGTAATCTAACCATCGCCATTTTATTTCCTGGTCCGCGCCAAGTGAACCGTGTTTTATGTGTGTCTTCAAGTATCCAGGCGTGGTGTTAGTCTAACTTGTCCATCATGGAGTGGATTTTATCCTTTGCTAGTTTATTATTTTTGTGTCTATAATTAAATGCATTCTGAGTATAGTTCATGGGGACGTTCCTGTCACCTCCTATGATAATTGACGTATTCCCAAGATATCCTATTTTCGAAAAGGAGTTACTGTAAAACTTGGGGTTATCGTCGTTAGGTTCATATATAACTGCTCGTGTGAGCCTTTGTTCTTGGACGGTCAAGTCAGCTATGATGAAATGTTCACCTTTATCAGGAACTGACTGGGGCATTGTGTAGGCAAAGATACTTTTAAAAAGTATTGCATAAAAAGTATTGCAGTTCATCTGCTAGAAGTAGAGAGAGAACAAAATAGTGCTTCACTGCCCCATTCGCTTCTCCAAATATTCTCAACACCTCTCTCTACTCGTGTGAGTGTCAACGAGAATAGTAATATCAAAATTATCCCTGCAGTGCGAGAAAATGTCACGCCGCTTTACTTTATCTGATGCCAAACCCATACAGTTTAAACTTCCGAATGTCAGTTTAGCCATAAGCGTATTAAGCGACGAGAAGGTATTGAAATATGCATATGCAACCCAAAAATCATTTTAGAAACTGTTTTCTACACATCTTTTAGAATTGAAACTACATTTTGTATGTATAAAGTATATCTGTAAAATATAATTTTTTTGTAACAATAAAATACACAATAACAACATTTTCGAAAGACTCGTGGAGTGTGTTGGAGATTTAACGATAGGTCTTCACTCTTCATCCCTGTAGGGTTACCCTGTTATGATAATAGAGGTGGAAGGTTTGCATTCATTGGCAATGCGGCAATATCACAGCGTTGATATAGTGTGTGGGTCACGTAGTGACATTACAGCAGCACGGTACCAACACCTCAGTGACGGCGCCAGAGCGATCCGCGTTTGAGTAACATTACCATCGTGCGTCCGTTTAGCCTTTAAGGTGCTATCTTAGTAAGAGAATTTTGTTTGTTTTGAAATTCCATCCTCTGATATTCCTTAAATTCAAATGAAGTATACACAAATTATACATTAAAATGACGGTTTAGATGTATAGAACACGAAACACATATGTAATCAACTCATAGAGTTGACAGTAGGCACCACTGGTTCCTGGAAGTCTGCTACCGCATTCGTACCAGAACTCATAATAAAATATTATTTCACGAGAACAACTTGTGGCCAAATGTGCTTCACGCATCCAAGAGCAAAGCTAGGCATTCAAAACACTTTAGCGTGCTGCGATAGGACTGCATTTGAGAAAGGGACAACATTGCCTGCATTTGTTACTTAAGATGGATTCCATGTTCGACGGACATGCGCAAATCACTCGATACCACAAATTTCCACCGAAAAACAAAATCGTAATTCTAAGACATTTCAACAGGTGTCATGATATCTTGCCTATAGTATATGGCAACTGTACAGTCTCTATATGATAATAGTATGCTGTATTAAGGCGATCTTTCTCATTATTTGATTTTACAATCGTTGAAAATCGATGCTTTTTCCGTCCGATGGCGTTGACCGGAAGTCGAAAGTAATGTACCATGTAAACAAAGGCAACAGTTTGGGAATCCCCCCCCCCCCCCCCACCTCCATGCGGCTATGTCGCTGTGTTTTGAAGATTTTGTTGCCCCAGCTTGAGTTGATTGCATATGTGTTTCGTGTTCTATACATCTCAACCTTCATTTTGATGTATAATTTGTTTCTATATCGGAGGTGGGAATTATAAAATAAACAAAATTCTATTACTTACATAGCACCTTAAATTTAAGAGACGGCCCCTTTACCTCTTGGTAACTGACAGACTTCAAAGGAAATTGGTACAAATGGATTTATCACAATGGGATCGGTATTTCGGTTTCTTATTATTTTCTGTTCCACAGCTCTTAAACCGGGTGTTATATAACACCCTCTGACAAAATGTAACAGAACAAAAGCTCCAGGAGTACAGGGCCTGAATATCAAAACAAAAATTTTACATTTCCATTCTTTCCCTGAAACATCTGGCCGTATAACCACTGCAATGTGCTTCGTGGCTTCCGACGAAAGGTAGGGAACCATAATAGAAGTCTTCAAATCTCTTTGCCCACGCGTCCAATAGAACTAAAATCAGATAAGAAATTGTTTAGGAGGGTTTGCCCCATTGAGGACTATTGGATAGGGCCTTCTGATAGTATCCAATAGTGTTCAATAGCGACCGCTTAAACGCGGGGGGGGGGGGGGATATATGAGAGCATACTTCGATAATGTTTTCCGATGTATCAACAAAACGAGAAATATAGATAATTGTATAACATATTTACAGTTATTTTCATCCTTGCAAGAAATTGTGTATTTTTGTTTTTCGTCAGAAATATTATTTATTATTTCCATTTATTTCAGAGCGGTCCTACTCCAGTGTATGTGATGTCATGGATCACGTATACTTGTACTTTTCTCTTCATTGATAGAGTATCCGGGGAGAACTGTTAGTGTCCCCAACATGCTAACTCGACAGAAGCAGGGTTTACAATGGTTTGAAGGCAAGTGCACCATCGGCGTACATTACGATTACGCCATAGTACACAGCACCAACGTGCCCCGCATGGGCCAGTGGGATTATCGCTGATCAGGATCAAACCGTGGATCGTTCGGCTTCAGGTCCAATGCTCTAACCAATGAGCCACCTTGCTCTCTCGTACTCCTGATAATTTTGGAATGGTAGAACGGGTTGGCCACGAATGAAAGTAGGAACCAGGCCTGGCAATCTAAAAAATCAAGGAGTGCAAAACAATTGCTCTCCTCAGATTGCTTGGGAGTGCAATTGCACCTGAAAATTTTAATGCAAAAACTTGTATGCTATTTTGGTTATATTCACTTCAAGGTATTAATATTGTGACTGAAAAATTGTACTACATTCAGCTACATAGTGGACAAATTGGCACACACACATCTCATTATTCAAAATGTTCCATTCAATTCTTATGTGACTGTCTTCTACACCCAAATGTATCGAAATGCTACACAGAAAGGGTCATGAATTATTGCGAATCAAAGCAACATTGACAAATCGTCCCTTGAGTTCCAATGTGTTCTCTGTGCACTAGGCACAGAGAACACAATGGACCTCAGGGGACGAAATGATAAGAGATTTTAAAGGCAGTCCCAAACAGGTCTAGCATTCCAGAAAATCAAGGGGTGCAAAAAAATTGCCCTCCTCATTTTTTTTCTAGGCGTGCAGTTGGCGTGCAGCACTCCTAAAGAACGCCAGGCCTGCGAAACTATGTTCGCGTCCTTTAACCTAAAACGTTTAATTTGTGTATATTATATGAATATTCATCGTTTTGACAACTTTCTATTTAAAATTATTTTTAGTTTTTCCTGTATCGGTGTTCTTGTGCTGCAGTCTGAAAATAAAACACTGATTTAATACAACAGTGTGGAAAGCACGGTATCTCAGTGGTAACGACATTGGACATCAAACCAAAAGGTCCACTGTTCTATCTCCGCCAGGGGTAACTATGTTGTGTCCTTGGGCAAGGCACTTAATTCCGACTGTCCTCGAGGGGAGCAAGGTGGCGCTGTGTACCAATGCGTACTGTACGTCGACGGGGAACCTGTCTGCAAGCAGCAATCAATGCTAGCCCTGCATGTGTGGAGTCAGTACGTTGGAGAAGCCGACAGTTGCTCCCCGCTTCTCATTGGCTCTCTCCGGGTACTCCGGTTTCCCCCATCGGTAAAACTGCACGACACGAGGTGACTCTGGCTGTGGAAAGTGTCGTTGATCCCCAATAAATAAATAATTGGAATTAACTTCGAGGCGATGGCAGTGCGACGTCTGTAATGGGTCAAACGGGCCTAATATTCATTCGAGTGTTTGTGAATTTGGATGCCAAAACCAAACCGTGATGGCAGTGTTGATTGTGTGAGACGGTGTTTTCTTTTCAGTGTCACGGTGACGCACATCTGGTGCTGACTGACAGTAGCAAAAGTTTACCAGGAATTGAAACAGTCACACTGGTACAGTAAACATGGTAAAACCCAAATCATGAACACAATATTATCTGCAGTCCAAACATGGCCTGAAAGACCGTATTTTAATTTTGGGGGTTTTCTGCGTCCCAAAACAGAAAATTAAAATACGGTCTTTCACTTTCGGGCCATGTTTGTACCATATTATCTGGTAATTGAGAAGTGAAATATTATTGTTTTCAGCTTAAAAACATTGGTTTTGAAATTTTAAAATGTGATTGTTGATTGAAAACAATGCCCCTAAACACCAAACAATGAAAAATCATAACATTTTTTAGATATTTGACGGCATCGAAAATGACATGTCACCTTTTTTCAAGCTACATTGATTTCCCATTACTTGTGTAGCACCTAAAAGTACCGTACATGTAAACGGGATTATCGGGTGACAACAACAGAAGTGCTGCTTCAAGTGCACAAAATGGTTTACTTACCAATCTTCTCCAAAATTTGTCATTGTCATGAGTTCTCGTCTGCTTCACAACACGTTGTAAACTCAGTGGTAAAGTCACAACACTTACAATATTTTATAGTTTATGAAATAAAACTCCACAAATTTAAAACATGGCACAGAAATTCAAAATGTCAGATCATAGCATCCAAGAATATTAAATAACATACACCTGCCACTTAAGCAGAACATGTAATATTTTGTTGTCAAAGGTTCCACGAGCAATCTCGACTCCCTGCACAATTTATTAAGAAATTCATTTCAACAAACAGAACACTTAAAAGATAGCACCGGGAAAATTCTGGATGGCGGGGAAGGGTCAGATAACGGACACTTTCAAAATAACGATTGTTTTCAACGACGCGTGAGTTTGTTTTATGAAATTAGCAAAATCTGTCCACCGCTACGAGATAAAGTTTGGATAAAGTTTATCACTCCTGTACCAAACTTTGCCAACGTCTCGAATCCAGTGATGGTGCGTTCTATGGGCCAGGGTGGCCGTAAAACAGGCTCAATGTTTTTTTCTTACGATCGTTGTTCTTGTGACAAATATCGAGTGTATCTGTCTGTAAATAAATAATTATGAAGTATTTTCGTATTTTGTTTGCGTTTTCAATTATCAAACGTCCCACTCTATAGTAAATATATAGGCAACTGAGGCAACAGAATTTGTTGAAAGGAAAATATGTGATATTCGGTTCAGTAATATACACCTCTCGTTAGACTGATGGAGCGATTTTGCTTCTTATGCACCAATTTTCAAACTTTTCTCCCACCGGGCCGACGAAAGAGTGGCACAGGAGGGGGGGGGGTATATCCCGTCCATCGGATAAGGTTACCTCCCTCCCCCTTCTCCTCTGGGAAATCGGCCAGATTCTTAGGGGAAATAAGATACGATTATGCTAACCCATAAAGATAAGACTCCCGAATACACGTGCACAATTGGAATAACCCGATGGATGGGCATATAGTCACAATGGCATACCACCCACTCATAGTATGGACCAGCTGTTAGCTATTGGCAGCCATATGAAAATAAACTAAAATATTTGAAGATATCTTCAGATATTTGAGTCCAGGTTAACTTGGCTGCCTGTAGTTAGAGGCTTTCTTGATATAACTTTTCATTTTGATATAAATATCGCAATATTTTGTGTTTTGTTTTGACTCCCTCAAAGCCTCTAGAGCCACGGATATTCAGACTTTTTCCCAATTAAAACGAACTGTCACACTTCGAGTCGAACCATGGTCGGCCCGGTGGGTCCGTGGACTCACTAGACCCTACCTCCCCACCCATTTGTAGGCGATCGACCATGGTTAAGTGTTCCATGGCCCCGTGTAAGTTCTGACGGTCTCCCGTCGCCAGTGCTAGAATCGTCTGATAAATCTGGATGCTGCGACAGGTGACGGAAGTATTTTATTGTTAGAGTTATTCCATGAGATTTGTTAACACACCAGTGATATGATTCAATACGTTATTTTTCTTATATTTGTAAACGACACCCCTGTGTTATGCCTGGATGAGATTAAAAAAGTTCGTGGGTAACTTCGGGATGGCTGTTTGTGCCGGTAATATACATAGATTAATAGAACAACATTTAAGAAGGTCGAAAAATTGGGTTATTTCAAACCCATAACATTACACTTGCACAACCAAGTTCTGCCAGGGACGTATCCACGATTTGTAAAGACTACTTTCAGATAGTGGACGTTGAGTCCAGCATTTTGAACTTGGGTGAGGGAGGAAGTCATACAAGGGCACCCAAATCAAGTTAGGAAACAGGAGTGTTGCCGTTGGTGTTGTATACTTAGCAGTGGAGGGAAGTAAGCCCGAGTGGAATGATTCAATATATACAACTCTTAGATCGAATATCACAGAGCTTGGGAGCAGAGGGTTCAGTATTGTCCTAATGGGGGACTTCAATGGGCACATCGGGGATAAGGAGGAGGGCATACAGGGAGGTGATAGGAAAATTAACACGAATGGGAGGAAGATGTTGGACCTATCAAAAGAGCTTGGTTTAAAGATCCTGAACAGGGATGCGAAATGTAAGGGTAAATGGACCTGGGAGAGGAACGATAAGAAAACAATAATTGATTATATACTCACTGACATTAGCGTATGGAGGGAGGTTATAGATGTAGAAATAGATGACGAGGGAAAAAATGACTTGGGTAGTGATCACAACCTGATAACAGTTAAGATTATGGGCAAAAAGACGAATAGAGACAGAAATACCTTCAAGGAAGTTTGGGGACTAAAACAAGGAGCCGACTGGAAGCAGTTTCGGGAAAAACTAAAACCAAATCTTGAATGTATACCTAGGGATGCAAATGTCCAGAGTATTTCAGATGGCATAGTAAATAGCCTAACAGAGGCAGGGAAGGAGTGTATAGGAAGGGTGAGGGTCCCAACGAGAGAGCTTGGATACAGGGTTAACGAGGGACTGAAAAAGGCTATAAAAGAAAGGAAGGTAAAATGCGCTGCTTACAGAAGAAGTAGGAAGCTTAAAGGGGTGGATAACAATGACACGAGACTAATGAAAGGAGAATATGAACTGGCACGGAAAAAGGTGAATGAGATAAAGAATAATAATAGGAAGGAGCGCAATTGCAGTCTTGCCAGAACAATAAAGAAAACGGGGGGTTCGAGCTCAAACGTATTTTGGAACTGGGTAAATAAACGGGGGAAAAGTAGTGTGCAGAGTATCAAAGTGGATGGGGAAAGTACAGAAGATAAAGGCCGTATCGCTTCAGAGTTAGTCAAGCACTGGGAAAAGATAAACGATAGGCGATGGGGCAGTGGGTCCCCACCAAAAAGAAATACACTGGTGGAGGAGAACCTATCCAATCGTGTATGTAGCGAAATAACGGCAGAAGAAGTGCGGAACGTGGTCTCGAAATTAAAAAATGGTAAAGCGGGAGGGACTGATGAAATTCCGAACGAATTCCTCAAAAATGGAGGGGAGGCACTTATTGAAGTCCTGACAAACCTTTTCAACCTGGCTCTGCGAAAGCAAGAGGTCCCCAGAGAGTGGAGGGAAAGTAAGGTGTCGTTCATACACAAAAAGGGGGATAAGGAAGTTCTAGATAACTATAGGGGGATATCAGTTAGTAGTAACATCGGAAAAATATTCTGTAAGGTCATATACGGTAGACTAGAGGAAGTTATTGAAGAGAAAGGTTTTTTAGGAGAAATTCAAAATGGTTTCAGGAAAGGACGAAGAGTCACTGATCACCTATTTACACTCACCCAACTGATAGAATCAACAAAGGCTGAAAAGAAAAAGATGTTTCTGGCATTTCTAGATGTGAAAAAAGCGTACGACCGAGTGTGGAGGGAAGGTATGTGGCGAAAGCTCGAGGGCATCGGACTGGGGGGTGACTTTGTGGGAATCATGAAAGCACTGTATACAGATGTGCAAAGCCAACTCAGTCTAGGGAGTATCACTACAAAACGAGTCCCTATGGATATAGGCCTCAAGCAGGGGTGTATCTTTTCACCGATTTTGTTTGCATTGTATGTTAAAGATTTAGGGGACGAACTAATTCAGAGTGCGGAGGGGGTAAATGTTGGAGACATAAAGATACCAGGCTTATTCTTTGCGGACGACATGGTGTTAATGTCTAGAACTGAACAGGGGCTAGAGAAACTGCTGGAAATTGTTGGTAGTTATGGGAACACTTGGCGGCTAGAACTAAATGAAAATAAAAGCAAGGTAATACCCGTTGGACGCAAGGTAGATATGACGAAGAGATGGAGAGTGGGGGAGTTCTCAATCCCCGAAGGGGAAAGCAAACAAATCACTGTAGGAGAAACGGGAGAGTATGAGTATCTAGGGGTAAGCATAAATATAACGGGAAGAGGGGTGTACAGAAATTACTCAGCCAAACTGATTCTGAAGGGGAAAAGAATTCTGAACCAACTAAAACTTTTAGGGAAAAATAGTTTCAACAAGGTCTTTGTGGGGAAAACACTGTGGGAGAGGGTGGGTTTACCAAGTATAACGTATGGCACGGACGTGATTCCATTAAACCAAACCGTTATTAAGAAGTTGGAAAATACTCAAAATGATGCCGGCAGATGGATAACAGGGTCGAGTAATGCTGCAGCTTTGGAAGCAGTAAGGGGGGAGCTTGGGTGGATGAAAATCAAGGACAGGGTAGATTTGGGAAAACTGTGTTACTTTAACTACTTGAGAAACCTGCCTGACAACCGGTGGTGCAAATTGATGCTCGATACCATTTGGAATTCTAATATAGAAACGGGGTGGTCAAAACGTGTGAGGGAACTAATGGACAATTACTCTATAGAGGTCACAAACATAGAAGTAGGAATGAAAGAAGGCAAAAGGTTTGTCAAAGAGAGAGTCATGGAAGATTGCAATCGAAACTGGCGAGCAGGGGTTAGCGTGAAAAGATCACTGCAGGGGTTACAATATAAAGAAAAGCCAGCTTTTGAGAAGTACCTAGATGGCACCTTTGGAGGGTCACTGCTGTTCAAACTGAGATCAAGATCACTGGAGCTTCGGGGAAAAATTGGGAGAGATGGGGAAAAGGGATGCCTAATGTGCCACTCTGGAGTAGTGGAGACCCTGGAACATTTTCTCTTGGAATGCCCACAGTATATACCTCATAGAATAAAATTTACTGGAAGAATAATGCAGAAGTGGGGTGAAGAAACAAAGGATAGATGGCTGAAGGGGGACACGAGGGAGAGGGTAGGAATGCTTATTGAAGAAATTGAAAAAGAGGAAGTGAGGGACACTATTAAGCAGTTTATATCTGAATGCTGGGAGGAGAGGAGGGGAAGAGGGGGTGGGGTGCAGGGGGAATGATGGCCTTCTCTTATGAGGACCGCGACAAATCAGCGGCTGGCCAAAGAGTTATTATTATTATTATTAATAATGATGACCAACGTACCACAATGGCATGTTTGGAATACATCACAAACTTGTGTTTATGACTCACACACCTCTACTTTGAGATCAATGCATAGTTTGGGCTTCATATTTAACACAAATTTTCCAGTCGGGCCGAAACAATGTTTTGGCCCGATCAGGAAATCTGTTAAATATGGAGCTAAAACTGTTCATTTTTCTCGATTTTAAAAGTCATGGAAGAGACAAATGAAACGAGGGAGCCTTCGGGCACATCTTAAGAGCAAAGAGTATCGACAATCCCTTTTCTGCAAAGATTTCAAAGACGGGGTGGTAAAAATAATGTTAGCCTCAACTGTCTCTATCTGTCGCTCTCTCTCTGTCTGTCCGTCTCGCTCTGTCTGTCTGTTTGTCTGTCTCTGTCTGTCTGTCTCCCCACCCCCCCCCCCCCTCTCTCTCTCTTGTGGAAAAGATTTGGGTGGGGAGCGCATGGATTCTTACACCCATGATTGAGATGAATAACATTCGGACAGCTGTCAGAATGGTTCTAGGGACGGACAAGTAAGTAGCAAACATAATTTGAGAGTCATTTCAGATACTTTTTTTATTGGGGTTTAACGACATATTAACAGCCAGGGTCATATAATGTCGGTGACAGTTTTACGGGTGGAGGAAGCCGGAGTACACGGAGAGGACCACCGAGCAACGACGAGCAGCTGTCAGCTCTCAAACATCGTAACTCTGAACTCTGCACCGCGGCACAGGCAGGGTTAGATTGGTTGAAGACATGCGCCCCATCGACGTGCAGTACGCTTTAGTACACAGCGTCATCGTGCCCCCATGTAGGCAATCGGGGTTAAGTGCCTTGCCCTAGGACACAACGCGGGAACGCGAATCAGTCGCTGAAATGGTCACCCATCCAACTACTAACCGCGCTCGACATTGCTTAACTTCGGTGATCTGACGAGAACCGGTTACCGTTTCAGATAGATAATGCTGCTGTTTTTTATCTCTGCAGTACAATGCCCAACCGGGACTAAAACATAGCACCTACACTACTGTGCTCTTTCTCGATTAGATTACAATCTGGTGGCAAAACACCTACACATGTAAATCGAGATTTCATAAATTTATTTATTTATTGGGGTTTAACGACACTTTCGATAGCCAGGGTCACCTCGTGTAGGACAGTTTTATGGGTGGGGGAAGCCGGGGTACCCGGAGAGAACCACCGAGCAGCAACGAACAACTGTCAGCCTCCCCAATGTACTAACGCCACAGAAGCAGTGTTAGCATTGGTTGAAGACTGGTGCACCATCGGCGGGCAGTGCGCCTTAGTACACAGTGCCGCCGTGTCCCCAGATGGGTAATCTGGATTAAGTGCCTTGCTCAAGGACACAACTCAGTTACCCCTGGTGGGGATAGAACTGTGAACCTTTCGGTTTGAAGTCCAATGCCGTAACCGCTGAGCCACCGCGCTGCCTAATTTCATAAATAAAAGTATTTTTTCATGATTCGGACATGATTTCGCTGTATTTTGTTTGTTTCTGAAAGAGTTCATCGTCCGCTCGAAACCGGATAGACCCCCCCCCCCCCCAGCACGCACGCACGACCACCCACCCGCCCGATCGCCAGGGCGTCCTTTCGTTGGTCCCTCCGTCCCTGCATCCTTAGACCCGTCCCTCCATCTGTCCTGCTATGTGAATTTACCTTTTGCTTTCGGGTCCCATTACCCCAGTGAAGCAAACCTTGTCTACCACCGTCTGTCCTGTTGTGTGAATTTAGATTGTGTTATGGGGTCCTATATAATAGCAATGAAGCAAAACTTGTCTTCTACTGTTGACGAACACTGTTGGACTTCCCGTTCTTCAAACAGAGAAGTGTAATCAAAGGAAACGAAACCATAGAGTTGCTCCTCTGCTCAACATACTGCTCATATTTTTGAAGCAATGGTCTCTCGGGAAAATGTCTCATGAAACACCGACACTGAAGCAATGTCGTGCCAAACTTTTTAAACGTTTAACCCGAGAGACCGCTTTGCCGATCGAAGAACATGATACGTCATAATTTTATTAAATAGGAATGAGTAGGATGGCTTCCCAGTGGATGTGTGGGGTTGGCCAATCAATATTTTCGACGTGCAGCCGCACGTTGAACATATTAATTGGTCTATCCCCAAATAAATAATAATATGGATTCTTCGGGTGTTATTGAACCGACCTGGTAGAAACCTTCAGCATCAGCGTTTAAGTGGCTAAGCAATTTATTTTAACATTCTATATCACCTCTGTATACTACGTGTTGATCTCTCTGCACTGATGTCCGGCACACTTCTGATGCGCCCTGTTAATAAAGCACCGGGCCTAATGCACTAAGAACTGGAGTCGGATAGCTGAAAATTCAGATTGCATTACACTCGACTGCATCTGAAATTTTTCATTTCATGACATGTCATCCGATACTCCTTTCAATAAATAGGTCACAGAACATATTTGGGCTATTCGTAGGAAGCGCAGCTTACATGAATCCGCAAAACCGTCGTTTTCCGTATCTCTTTCTATTTTCTCTAATGTTTCGTAGTCTTCATTGGATGACATTTCCATTTGATACACCTTTCAGTTTTGGAACTTCATTAAAAATTTACTTTCAATCTCATGTGAAGCAAGTTTTTAATCAGTGATCTAAGGGAGGCTACTCTCAACCTCCCAATTGCACTGCTGGTCAGACAATGCTTCGATTTCAGTCTTCAGCTATCACACACCTGATAAAACATATTAATCTTGTACTGGTAGTTATTGTTCAACACTGGACTATTCAACAGGATGTGTGGAGAGTCAGCAGTCGTCTTCACTGGGATTTGAAGGATATTTCGAGTTATTTTTGTGCCAAACATTAAAAATAAATTTACCTCGTGTCGGTTAGAATCAAGGCGGTTGCCTCGTCCAGATATCACATTTACAAACAATTTCCATGTTAGGTGAGCAGATACTCTCTCTTAATAGTGGGGTTGAGACTATAATATTCCCGGCGGAAATTACAATTCGGTGCCGCGTTCCACATGTGGCATGCGGTGATATTTGAATAGCTAATTTCAGTGGGAAATTGAGTAGTTTCTCCTCACCACCAGCTAAATCTGTCTCAGTCAGTGACATTTATTAGTGACTTATCCCTTGTACTCCGCCGGTTGGTAGGATTGAAAAATACCTGACAGAGCACGCATATTCAGTGCTGGTAATTATGAAGCCTGCTCGTCGAACGACACAAATTTATTTTCACACTCCACCTCTTGTAATCTTGTTGAAAGGTAAATAAATTCCTTCACATTTGTGGTAAAACGGTACCGGGGCGAATTCGAGCTGGCCGTTAGTATCTGAAGTTTATTGTTAGTTTTAACTGAAACTTTGGACCCCAACCACAGTGGCAGGTCCAGGATTCTGAGTTCATGGGAGCGTCACATTTTTAATCATAGCTGTGATACGAAGGGTAATCTGTATGCATAGTGGCGATTTGGGGCGAGTACGAGAGGAATATACACAGAACGACACGCGTGTGTGAATGGGTTAATCGATATGGCACGAGTGCCAGCGCGGAAGGATAGAACGAGAGGCCGAAGTTTTATCCTTCCGCGATGCCACAAGTGTCATATCGATTGACCTATTCACACACGCGTGTCGTTCTGTGTTTATTACAGACCTTCACGTTTATAACAACAATTACCAGAAGGACACTCAGCAATTCATTTGACAACTGTCAACAAAAACAACACATTTTATCGCCAGCCAAATTTGCGAGGGTAACCCATGGTATTATTTCGTACCCAATGTGTTCCATGTGCCTAACGATTTTTTGCTATCGCCAGCGATTTAAATTGTAATTGCGTTGCAC
The DNA here is from genome assembly GCA_031216915.1 of Pictodentalium vernedei. Lineage (NCBI taxonomy): Eukaryota > Metazoa > Mollusca > Scaphopoda > Dentaliida > Dentaliidae > Pictodentalium > Pictodentalium vernedei. Next base: position 271,197,681 of record CM062291.1, read on the forward strand.
GATTTTTAGAAAATTCCAGTGAAATTTCGTTTCTTTTTAAAAATAGTCCGTCAACGATTTCCGATTTCATTTTCCGCATGGTTTAGTGTTGATGTAGATGGGGGTTTCAAAGAACAGGCGTCTAATAAGCCCCCATTCTCGACGGCTGGTTCCGGGAGCTTTTTCCTGAAAGATTATGAAAAATGGAAGGTCAGCGTGACTCTATCACACAGGGCTTATATTTCGACGAGAATCCGAGAATCGATTCGCACAAAGATTCGCGCAATAAAACCGGCGAGAATCCATGTAGATTCTTGCTGCACTTCTGCTAGGATTCGCGTGAAAACAATTGAGTCAATTTAACCCTTTAACCAACACAGCGGCAACAAATTAACCAATAGAAGGCTAACATGACCTGAAATATCCTGACACTTTGTCAATAAAATCTCACAAATATGGCTGTCATTGGAACCGGCTCATTGAGCCGGTTCCAATGACAGCCATATTTGTAAGATTGTATTGGTAAATATTGTTCATTTAATTATTTTATCATTTATTTATTTATTGTTTAAAAATTATCAAATTTAGTTTTAAAAATTAAAAAGGTGTGTTGGGTAAAAGGTTAACATGTGTTATCAGTATACAACAGTGGTTCAACCATGGTGGCACCATGGGATCCTGAGACACTCATAGTAGGTATGGATTCTCGCAACCATTTTCACGAGAATCCAAATGGATTCTCACATTTATTTATTTTTTATTGGTGTTTAAGGTCACATATTTCTGCACAATGGCTAATCATGACCATGACAGTTTTACGGGTGGAGGAAGCCGGAGTACCCGGAGAGAACTACCGAGCAACGGCGAGCAACTGTCAGCTCCCCAACATACCAACTCCACACGAGCAGGGTTAGCATTGGTTGAAGACAGGTGCACCATCGACGTGCAGTACGCCTTAGTACACAGCGCCACCGTGCCCCCACGTGGGCAATGGGGGTGAAGTGTCTTGCCCAAGGACACAACGCGGTTGCCGCAGGTGGGATTCGAACCGAGGACCTCTCGGCTTGCAGACTGCACCTCTACCTACTGAGCCCCCATGGATTCTCACAAATTTAGACGAAATATAAGCCCTGATCACATAACCATTATGTTTTCCAGTCTAAATATTTCCGCAATTGTATATAGACTCATTCAAATTTGGAAAAAGAAAAGCTACTTTATAACAGCTCACTGGATCTCCGTGCATGAGCTGTAGCAGTAAGCGTGGGCTACGACATTATCCGCGATAACACATGGTCATCCACTACCTACAGTACGTACAGTCGCCGTAATTTTTTAAAGATTCTTCAATTATTTAGTGTTTGTAATCTAATATTATTGCGTCCATGGAAAAAATGCTCACTCGTGGAAAATGACCAGTCCACGGTGGCTGAACTGTACGGTAGTTGAGGTCCATGTGGTATCGCGAATAATACCATGTCCCCTGATCTCGATGCGTGTGAAAAAACCGTGTTACAAAAAATAGAGGGTGCACCTGACGGGAGCGCTCCCACCCCAGCCGGGATGCGCCCATGATCTAATATGACAGCAGTTTCCTTTTATCCAACGTTTGCGGGTATATTGGACCTGTTCGAAAACAAAACTAAAACACGCGTAAACAGTCCATTGAGTATTTTCACAGTTCAAATAAGTAAAGAACACCAGAGCGGAATAATATTGTTGCATTTATATGATACAAGCTACATAACTGTACATGTGAGAACTTGATACATCACAGAAGTGTCGTTTCATACATAAATTTATAATTAGTTAATAGATGCAACAGTAACGTAGTATATGACACAAGCTACACTGTATTACAATATTCATACCGAAAAAGTGGTTTGCTTTTTTTGACGTTAACGGAAGTATTTTTCTCCCAAAAGTCCATTAACCTTCACCCAACGTAACGGCCAAAACAAACCAGCGCTATTCTCAAAAATCACCAATTGATTTTCATTATTTTTTCATTTTTTTTTTGTCTCAGAAACATAGGTTATGACCCCTCGTTGGAACGAGCTCGTTCCAACGAGGGGTCATAACTTATGCTTTTGAGACACAAAGTGAAAAAAAATATTATTCAAGAATTTGTTTTGCAAGTATCGTCTGCTTTTCAGGTTAGGTAAAGGGTTAAAGAGACAATACAGCGCAACTCATTGGGCCAATGTTTTTGGCGGGAAGCGAAAATAAATTTTAGGGGGGGGGGGGAGGGGCGACTGTCCTCTGCCTCACCCGCGCCTAGGCCACTGATACAGACGGAGAATCAGCAAAAACTACGTATTTTCTTCAATTTGTTTTTCAGACATTTCGTTCAAAATTCACATGTTTTTCAACAAATTATTATTCGAGCAATGACGACTTTATTTCTTCATTCCATAATTAATAACAGAACTCAATGTCGTTTTAGAAAATGTAGGTACATCGTGACAGAATCGTGACAATCAAGTCAAGTTTAATTACAATTTTAAAGTTATGCCGCCCACTTTACAACATTTGGAGTAAGGTATTGGCTTGAGCTGAAACGGTTAAGGGATTTTCTTGATCGATTTATCACGTGGATTAACCTTGGTTAACCGATTAATCACTTGTCCAAGTAGGTATCTGATTAACTGCCATACTGTTGATGAACTACAGCATGATGAACCCTTTACCCAATGTAAGAAACAAAACCGACTAAGCCTATATACAAAAATCTTCATTCAAATTTATTATGTTTTCAATTTTTGTCTCAAAAACATAGTTCATGACCCCCTCATTGGAAAGAGCTCGTTGAGCCCGTTCCAATGAGGGGTCATAAGATAGGTTTTTGAGACAAAATTTGAAAAAAATTGTAATTCATGAATTTATTTTGAAAGTATCGTCTGCTGCCCGCAACGGGTGAATGGTTAAGAATGACCATTTCCTGTCACTGATACAGTATGGTAACCATGCAAGCAAACAAGTATGTCAGTAAGTAACTTGCATGCTTTACTCTGTCTCACATAATTGATGTGAGTCATTGTGACAATGTTTGCCTTATTTGGAGGAAGTTTTTTTCCTTTGTTTACCCATATAATACAGTAGTTCAAAAGTAGCGGTTAATCGATCAATTACTTTTTGGATCGATCAAGCTATTGATCATCGATTAATCGATTAATCGGCTAACCGTTTCAGCTCTAGTGTTGGCTACCAGATACTATTGTACCCTTAAAACAGGTCTAGCCTTCCACAGCAGACACACGCCGCTACATTGTTCAAGATGTTCGCCAGAAAACTAAAAAGAATAAGCATATTCACATCTGACAAAAATGTCATCGTCTTCTACCCGTTGAGGTCTTCTGGCAACATGCGGGTAAGTTCTGCCGGAAGGTTGAATTTAACTCTGGTAGTTACCATTGCCATAACTGAACTGGCAAAATCGAATGCAAATCCTTGAACACCTATACTATAAAATGTCATTCTTTTGTTCAGTTCGTGTTCTTCATGCACCGAGCCCCTCCCAATGGCACCTGGATTAAGTGTGTTTTGGAAAAGGAGCTAAACAATGTATACAGTTCTATGTATTCTATGTATGACACGGGTTTCGAACGTGTGTGGTAACAACCTATGTGATGTTCTATGTGATGTTCAGGGTAATGTAAACCGTTCACGTGGGGTTGGACCGTGCGTTTATGTTTAGTTTTATCTGGGTTTAAGGCCATTGTCCGCACATATGGCTATATCGCAACTACGGGGGCAACGATTAATCGTGGTTCGCTTAAATCTCGATAGTTTGCTCACGATTCAGTACATGTCGTTGTATGCAATGTATAGCGATACAATAAATAAAAACAATGTCAGGCAAACAACGTATTGGATGTTGTCAGTGATAAGTATGTGATAAAAGAGATTATCCGGGAAACCGAAATTGGGTGATTACCCTTTATTTTGCTGAATATTTATTTGATAAATCCATTATATCTTGTTTGACAGAGTTTGCTCTGTCCAACAAGATGAGAGGGTTTAAATTGTTAAAATATATTTTCTGAGGGATAAAAGCACTGGGAAATGTGTTATAAAATCAATTACCTAAATTCTGAACGCCGTCAGTTATCGCATTGAGAAATTACATATTGTTTAAATATGCATTCAAAACTTTGTATTAAATTCAATCTCCTGGAAATGAATAGTTGTCCACGACAAGTAGAGCGTCAAGCCCAGGGAATCTATTATATGAATGGGGAAGTGAGTGATTTCGTGACTGCGTGATTCAGTCCAGCTAGAAATTCAAGCTTTGATTATCTCCCTTGGTATGCAATGCAACTTGACATTTTCCGTCGCGCCGGTGGAGGAGCTTCCCGTCCTGGGACGGGTGCGCCCGCTAGTTATTTATAATGTTGCCCACTTTAGACGATCCTCACCCCAGGCGTTGGTTTTGTGGTTCTATTGCACCAGTAAAACAAAACTTGTCTACAATAGTAAACAATCACGGCTCACGCCCAGTGATCCCGTGGGGGACAGATGAACTGTATACTGATGTCTTATACACCCGAGAACTAATTGACAATATCAAATTATCCTAATATATTGCACATTTAAAGAATATTATTTTCAAAACAACAGCATATTCTATATAGTCCAAACATAGGTTACAGTTGCAGAAGGTGTTTGTTTGTTTGTTCAAATTAAATCTACGAAAAATGTGGTTATAAAGTTCTTTACCATAAAAGCTAGGCACAACACATAAGTCATTGTTTGTTTGTAATATCAAGCTAAATCTACGAAACATGTGGTTATAAAGTTCTCCGACGTAAAAGCTGGGCACAACAAATACGTCATGATGAACTAAAACAGCACATACTCGACAAAATATAAGAAACATTCCAAAAATGAAAAGAATCAGAGCCTGTTCTACAGTCCTCTAAATTTATGGAAAACGATCGTTTTATTTCGTGGGCTTTAACACTGATTTTATTTCTCGCGAGCAATCGCCGTTCTCCTCAGAAAATTTAATGACTGACTGATCTTTTATGGTCAAATTGTCAGTTTACTAGGCGACATTATCTCTATGTAATATAAATCCAAGATTAACGCTTAACCCGCTGAGTATTTTTAAAAATATTTTTATCAAATCTAGTCATGGCTGCTCTAAAGCAGCCATGACTTGATATGATGAAAATCTTGTTGAAATGTAACTCAAAAAATCATTTGTCAAAACCTTGATTTAATTTACAGGGGGGTAAATTTAATTCAAATTGCTCAAATTTTACTTATTCCAGTGGAAAGAGATTCGCTATTCAGGGAAGGAATATCCGCTAGCAGGAGGTAAAGAGTCAAACCTTGACCTAACGCATCACGTTTCATATATTAAACTTGTGTCACGTTCTTGAATTGCGAGTTTAATAAGTGATCCTTTAAACCTTTCTTGGTAATTTCTGTGCGCCGAGTCTCTGTTAGTAAACATAATTAAAACTATTTTGAGTAAGAATAGCATTCTTTTTTATTGGGGTTTAACGAACTTTTAACAGCCAGGGTCACCTCGTGTCGGACAGTTTTACGGACGGAGGAAGTCAGAGTAACCGCAGAGAATCGGCGAGCAATTGTCAGACTCCCAACGTACTAATTCCTAACAAGCAAGGTTAGCATTGGTTGAAGACCAGCGCACCGTCGACATGGAGTACGCCCTAGAACACAGCTCCACCGTGCCCCCGCTTGGACAATCGGGATTAAGTGCCTTGTCGAAGGACACAACGCATTTACCTCTGGTGGAGATCGAACCGTGGATCTTTCAGTTTGAACTCCAACGCCATAACCACTGAGCCAACGCGCTCCCAAGAATGGCCTTCTAGTGTACTTTCGTTCAACTTAGTTTCTCCAGGTGATTGCCGACGAAAAAAACTCTCTCGGCGTGCATTCGAACCCCGGCTATGCCAGTGTTAGTACTCAGCGTCATTTCGGGATTCTGAAGCACTCTGGATAATTGAAGAAGAGACGTTCTCGCTGACTTCCAAAGAAGTGCAAGAAAGCAGAAGTGATGCATTCTGTAATTAATATTTACATTTGACTGAATTCATTATACACCTCCTGTTGACAAAATTGTTGTATTATCTATGGTACAGTTATAACACCTACTCAGTAGCCTCTTACAATAAGAGAAATGTGATATATTTCAGAACTATATTTATTTTTTGTTTTATTTATTGGTGCTTAAGGTCGCATACTTTTGCACAATGGCTAATCGTGACCGTGACAGTTTTACGGGTGGAGGAAGCCGGAGTACCCGAGAGAACCAACGAGCATCGACGAGCAACTGTCAGCTCCTCAACATTCCGACTCTGTTCAAGCTCCGCTCAATCAGGGTTACAGTGGTTGAAGAAATGTGCACCATCGACGTGCAGTGCGTCTTAGAACACGGCATCATCGTGCCCCATGTAGGCAACCGAGATAAAGCGCCTTGCCTAATGACACAACGCGGGTCGTACCAGGCGGGGATCGAACTCGGGACCTCTAGCATAGAAGTCCAAAAGTCCACCACTGAGCCATCGTGCTCCCGATATATTTCAGAAGGAATGTCATAAAGTCCGTTGAGTGCATCAAGGCGTCATCTGCAATGCTCTGGCATTGCAGATGACGGACTGATACACACAAGCAGCGATATGCCTTTTGTGTGTCAGTACCTCAGCTTAGTCAAATTAACATAATTCATAGTTACGGTTCCCATACAATACAGTTTTCTTTGAAATAAAGTGCTAATCGTATTACTAATACCACCTAGAATCAAGGATAAGCCAAAGCTACTTGGCGGAACATAACAGTCGTTTTTCGGTGACCATTAATTTCATTGAACGTTGGTATGAACTTTATACACAGAAGGCAATGTCATGGAGACGACAAAAACTTCAACAGAGGAATGAATCGCAGTATAGAGACTATTTATACAAATGTGTATGTAAGAAGCAGAAAAGCTAGCACTAGGATGGGATATGGACACCATATTAAAGTAATCATCCAATGTGAGAATGCAGCGAGTAGTTTTTAAAACGAGAGCAAGATGAAAACAATGCCCCACTCCAACCTATCCTACAACCCTCAAACATACTGCCCGCCATTTAATATGGGTGTAGTTTAATTTGTTGCTGTTTAGTTCTCGTCTCTCATCTTCATATTCTAATCATAAACATGCATCCATTTGGGGGGAATCACATTTCGTTATATATCCAACAACTTGTCCCCAGGATATGATCTTAAAGGAGCAATTCGTTTGATTCGTTTTGAAACTTGAAAAATGCAATTTATATGCCAGATCTTCACCCCCACATAAGTAAAATTTTAACAGCCAAGGTCATATCGTGTCGGTTACAGTTTTACGAGTGGGGAAAGCCGGAGTATCCGGAGAGAACCACCGTGCAACGACGAGCAGCTGCCAGCTCCCCAACATTATAACTCCTCACTGCAGCACAGGCAGATTGGTTGAAGACAAACGCACCATCAACGTGCAGTATGCTTTAGTGCACCACATCGCCGTACCCATCAAAGGACTAACCAGGCTCGACGTTGCTTACCTTCGATGATCTGATGAGAACCGGTTACCGATAAGATTTAATGCAGTTTAATCTAATACCACTACCAACGCATTATTCCTTTACCCAACGTAATGGCCAAAACGGCCAGAGTTATTGACAAAAACTGTCATTCAATCTTCATTATTTTTTTCATTTTTGCCTCAGAAACATAGCTTATGATCCCTCAGTGGAACGAACTCGTTGAGTTTGTTCCAATGGTGGGCCAAAAGCTCAGTTTTTGAAGCAAAAATGAAAAAAATAGATATTCAATACTTTTGTTTGCAAGTGTCGTCTGCTTTTCAAGTTAGGTAAAGGGTTAATCAGGCTTGAAATTCGCTGCTCGCTTCCTTCGGGTTTATAAGCATAAATCTAAACATGAGCCAGTAGATAACAAGTTTCATATACTACTTACACGTCAAAGTGCATTGTGTTTCTTCTTTTGAATAACAAATAGCACCAAAACGGGTATGTGGTAATTTGCCTTGTCCGCATTAACAGCTAAAACAGTTAAATGTTTTTCTTGATCGATTAATCACATGGATTAACCTTGGTTAACCGATTAATCACTTACCTTAAAAGGTAGCTGAATAATTGCCGTACCGTTGATGATTTACAGCATATTAACTCTGTACCCAACACAACGGTAAAAATCGACCCGCCTTTATTCAAACGTCTCCATTCAAATTTTATTATGTTTTCAATTTTTGTCTCAAAACATAGCTTATTACCTCTCTCAATAGGGCGAGCTCGTTGAGCTCGTCCCAAATGAGGGGTCATAAGTTATGTTTTTTAAGTCAAAAATTGATCATCTTTAGTAATTTAGGAATGTATTTTGCAAGTATCGTCTTTCAACTGCATTGGGGAAAGGGTTAAGAATGACCATTTCTAGATACTGATACATGCACGTGAACAAGTATGTCAGCACGTAACTTGCATGCTTTACTCTGTCTCATATAATTGGTGTGAGTCAGTGTGACAACGTGAGTCTGTTTTGGGGAAAGTTTGTTCCTTTATTGACCTATATAATACAATAGTTCAAAAGTAACGGTTAATCGATCAATTACTCTTTTGATCGATTAAGACGTTGATCATTGGTTAATCGATTAATCGGTTAACCGTTTCAGGTCTATCAGCAATAGACCATTTTTACATAGTGCCATCCTACATCGTGGACTCGATATGTCCGTAAAACCAGCCATTCTGAGTCTTTATTAAAAAGGCACCCACGCCTGCTGCACAGTACTAAACGCTGTATTCATATCGTCTGTTTCCACTTTATAAATCTATTTTGTCATTGCTGTCGTTCTTTTGAAACAATATTCGACTGTGTGCCTGCCTGCCGTTCTTCGAACGAAACATTTTAGCTTTTAAGAAGCCGAAGGAACATTGCAGTTTAGAGTTGTAACGAACGTTGGAACGAACATGCAGGATTGTAACACGAAAATGATAAGTATGGAATATAACATCGAAAAATACACAAATTTCTAACACCCAACCTTTATTCTTTTGGGGGACGAGAACTAACGCAGATTAGGTAAATTGTCGAATTTTAATTGATAAAAAGGAGACGAAAAACGAAGCTTTCAATGGCGATCAGCCGTTCTGAACACGTGTGTGCAATGTTGATAAATAAAGCCGGTGTGTAGGGGCATATGGAGTCCAGGATGTAAGATGGCCCTATCTAAAAATGGTCTATAGTATATGGCTGTGAACAACAGCACATCCGTGGTTTATCCGAAAAACAGCAACCCCTGTGAGAAATAGACATGGAGATGGGGAAATCTTGGACTGAAAAAAATGGTCAACCAGGAGCGAGAGATTATCTCCCTTGTCTTTAAGGTTGTTGCATCCAACAAATGCAACGAAATGCGCACTTTGTTTTTTTGTTTTTTTTTGATGGCTTGTAATCTTTGTAATCTGTCCTGTGTCGAAAAAATCTCCTCACGAAAATATAATATATATTATCGTAAGTTTTGTAATTTGAGTAAAGTGACGTTAAATTGTGATAAAAAACCGTGGGCCTCGTTCCAATTGCGTGAGTGCTGATTTGGACAAAGTGAACTCTTTTTTTTCATTATTTGAGAGCAGTTTCGCAAGAAAGGAAATGTTGCTTTGCTAGAGTCCCCACCCTTCCGACTCCCATAGTTCTGTCTGTAGAAAGAAATCAAATTAAGTCACTCTACAACAAATTGCACAATTGCTGAGTAAAAGTGAACACATGTAGCACTTCGGTTAAAAACATCAAAACGCCACCATAATAACAACTATGAACATCTAATCATAAAGTAAAACTGTAATATATCTCTCCTACGTCACCACAAACGACAGAGTACAATTCAATTAATTCTTTATGTTACATAACCACCAAACTAATAATAAATCTTCAGCCTTCCGCTGATTTGTCGCGGTCCTCAAACGAGTGAGTCAGCATTAACCCAGTGCCACGCAGGGGCATTCCTCCCCACGCTCCCTCCTAATCTCCCAGCATTCAGTCCAAAACTGTTTCATAATATTCCCCATTGGCACCTTCTCGATCTCCCTAACTATAAAAATGACTCTTTTCCGCGTGTCATTCCTCGTCCAATTATCCTTCGTGTTTCCATCCCATATTTCCATTATTTTTCCAAGGAGTCTTCTTCTACTGGGCAAATATTTGGGGCATTCTAAAATTAAATGTTCCAGGGTCTCCGTTACACCTAAGTTGCACAGTTGGCACTCTTCCCTCGTCTTTCCCGACCCCCCCCCCCCACCCCAAACTCCAGTGGCATAAGGCCAATGCTATTCACAAACTTCGACATTCAAATTTTATTAATTTTTCTCCACTCACACAGGTGTTCGTTATCGGCTCTCAAATTAGACCTAACAATAAAATTATTAAAAACTTATTTTAATGAATTGACGGTAACATGGTCTGAGATTTGCGGCTCGGGGTTTATGTTCAACCGTGACGCGAACTCCAGCCACAAACCTCAACCAATTCATCACACTAACTTATATGTCCCAAAAAGACCCTACTTCCAGACCAAGACCCACATCGTTAAAAGAACAAGGAAACTGTTAATGATAACAAGTTTAGAAAACAAACCTTTCGTCTACCGCACGACGCTACTGGACAAATAATCCATAAGTCAGTTAAAGGTCGAAGTCATTGTATCCTCCGTTCAAAACATGAACTGATTTGTAATTTAAACAACACTTCACCTGGAACATCGTCTGCTGCACGTGTGAATAATCTAGAAAACTGAAGCGGTTTACAAATCACTCCTTTGATGAAATAATTGAGAAACATGTAACCTCATTTCAAATATTTCGTATGGTGACGTCAAACATACAGGAGCTGTAAACAAAGAAAACACTTTCGGAGATCTCGTCCAATCAGAGAGAGAAGGTTTATTGGAACGTAACATTTTTACTCAGTGAAGAAGCATTACGCAACCTTTCTAGTTTCTCGCGCATATATTAGGTCGGTTGTTTTCCAATTTGGTAGAAAAAGCGGCGATGTGACATGGTTGTGACGCCATTATCGTTCATTATCGTTTCACACGTGCATCATTCGCACCTCTGACTTCGGAGTGTGAGCACCTTGTCACCTTGATTAGCAATCATGGAAACACTGGAATTACCAGAAAGACTCGTCAAGACCATCTCAGCTCTGTGCATCCCTTGCCCTGTCACCTGGACTGTCCAGGAGACAGGTAAGAGAGTCCACCTGAACTTGGAATTCGTTATAGAAGATACTACACCTACTCGTTTGGGTAGAAGTAGTACCTTTCGTGAGAGGAACCCCTCTCACACTGGTCCTCACCTAAAGGAGTCTGGAGGCTCGGAGAAGAGACTAAAGAGGAAAAGAAGAGCCCGTCTACCAAGCGAAGGAGCACCCGACGCCTGGAGGCCTTTTTGGAAAGGAAGAGAGAGAAGAGCGAGGAAAGGAAAGGGTCAGAGGCGGCCGCCAGTTCCCCTTCCACTCCCACAGGCTCACCCAACCGACTTCCGGCTCCTGAGCCGGAACTGTTGGATGCGGACAGTCCTGTGGAGACTGAGATGGAATTGGAAGCTGCCCTCTCGCCACTTCCCGACCCTCACCGCCTCTCCCTTCGGCGCCAAAGAGCCTGGACTTGGAGAGCCTTGAGGACAAAATACGAAGAGAAGCCGAAGAGCACAGGATCCTAAGAAATCAACAAGATGAAGAACTAAGGGTAGCATTCGCAAACATTAACCGGCAAATCAACAACATAAATATGGCAGCACAACAGGCAACACCACAGACATCACCAGCAGACAACACCTAACGCAGCTCGGACGAGACCATACCATCCGGGTCAGCCAGCTACCAGTCCACCAACAACACCTAATGCCATATCACAGTCTCTCCATCAAAACCACCTCCTCCTAAAAAGAAGCAGAAACGACACAAGCGCCGATAAGTACCCGGACACTCTCCTTCTTTCCCACGCTCAGACAAGTACTAACTCTTAAACAGTAAATGCGGGTCGAAGGGGGCTTGCCCCAAACCGTCCCTGCGTGCCTTCGGCACGCTAAAACCATACGATTCGGTTGTGACGCAGTGCACAGCGAGCATTAGTCGAATTTTCAGTCGATTCTCGAGTCGGCCTCCCGATCCGATTCGATTCTTTACCAAATTGCTGACATGCGATCGAATCGAATCAGTCGCGATGAACAACGATCGTTGAGTTTCCCCACAATGTTCCATCTCCGTTTCATTTCTCCATAGTTTGGAGAATTCTCACTGTGATTATGACACCATTATCTTTGTTGTATACTTAGCAATACATAAAGTTGAAAACACGGAATATCCCTGAAGTGTTCGCGTGCGTGAGACCAGCTTGGCTACGAAAACGGTATGAATAACCAGTTTCTCCGCGACTCAATCCACGTATTCTCGTGGAATACACCTCCAGGTGAATGCAACAAGACGCCATCTGCAATGCCAAAGAACTGCAGATGACTCCGTCTTGCACCCAAGGTACGACATATAGTTTCCACGACAATACCAAAAGCAAGAGAGAGACTAAATTATTCTTGAAGAAACCGCTGCAGTCGGGTCAATTTCTAAACGCTGAACGTCAGCTGCATAACATGGGGAAAATGGGAGGTCGTGGACGTTATTTTCAGCCGATTCGATTTGAAAAAAGAACCGATGCGCGAATGTGTCTTTCGATTCGACTAGAAGTCAAATTTTCGATTCGCCGCGCATTATTGTTATGATACCGTTACTCCATTCAACTCTGACGCTGTGGTTTCTATTTGTCCGTAGGGGAGAATGGACGAGACTATTTCCCATTTGTGCTGAGGCTCAGTAATCATGTTGGAATAAATTATTACTGGTCCCATTGCCATGTTCGCATTTACTTTGATGCTTGCTCGCTGACGGCTAACTGGTTCTTTACGCAAACATTTATGCGTAACATGTTCAAAGCGTCAACGCGCCGCAGAGCACGCTATCTGACAACAAATGTGTGTTCCATTCTAATTTCAGCTTAGACGATAGGGTTATTTGAAGTATAACCGGTGATATGACTTTTAATAGTCAAACCTAACATTGAATTGCACGGCAGCATAATATATACATGTAGTTATTGTCATATGGTCAAATTATGATAACATATAAACATCTATGCACACTGCTACGGAAAACTGTCACTTATTTTGGGCTACTCTTTCTATTTGATTGTTTACGGCTGGTTCTCAGTCTTTTCCTTCTCGCTCTGGTCAGCAATCTCATTAATTTACGGTCTCCTGAAATACGCCCGAAAACACCAATTATAAATGACTCTATATCGCATTCGTTGGAACCCTTCAGAACTCTAAAGTATCCATTTTCTCCCCACTGCCTCCCCCAAGAATTCTCGCATATCTGAAAGAAAAAATATATTAAAAAATATAAGTTAAATTGGCTTGCATATTTGTACACCTTGTACATGCAGGTGACTTCATCGGTGCAAATTTATGATTGCCAGTTATGTCTAAGAAGCAATCTATCAATTCATCCCTAACAACCCTATCCCACCCACCCAACTCTCTTTAAAAGAACAATATATACATAACCATTTGGTTGATGAGCCAGTGTCACATCGTGTCGGATAGTATTGCAGGTGGCGGAATATCCGAAGAGAACCCTCGATCAGTGGCGAGCAATTGGCAGACTCTGTGCCACACGTGGGCAATCGGGAGTGAGTGTCTTTCCAGGTGCTTGTCAGAATCGAACCATCGTCCTTTCAGTTTAAAATCGAATGATCTAACAGCAGATCTATGGCGATCTCGGAGTGTTTAATGACAAAGAGTATTTCCATTACAACATGGGACTCGGAACTTTGATCAAGTCGCGACCAGCTCACGATCTCGTCGAAATTCTGCATCTGCTTTCCTGCTAACAACACAAGGCTCTCACCTTATTGAAAACAAACGCGAAAACATTGCTTCTCAGATGCTATTTCCGTTTTCCGATCACAGTGCTGTATATCACATTCCATTTAGTCAGGTCTATGTTCTGAAATTTATCTGTAAACCAAAAGTTGTTTTTTTATGATCAAGTTTTAAACGCTTACGCCCATGAATGACGACAATCGATGAGCGAAAACCCATTAATTATTTCCCTAACCACAGAAAATTAATACACATTTTTTTGTAGTCTTTTACTAAAATTTAAAAAGAATGAAATTTTGTGAAGCCGCCGAAACCGTTTGAACCCCAGAGACTGCTTGTCAGGCCCAGGAACACGACGCGTCTTGATTTCATTAAGTGGGATGGCTGTTTAGTGGTGTTCAGTGGACCACTAAATATGTTCGACGTGCTCAGGCTTCACGTTGAATATATTAATTGGTCCCCACCCAACTAATGAATATTGGCTCTTCCTGTTGCTGCCATTGGACTGACATGGGGGGGGGGGGGGGGTACCCCCCGGGGTTCAAAAGGTTAAAGCAGAAAAAGCAATACTTTTGTTATTGATATTACACAATCAACAAACTTTTATATTTTGTTCTTTTAAATTGCGCTTTTCGTCTGAGTATTAAAGACAAAGAACAGCGCCAAATTATTTGCAATATTTCTTTAAGTATATCGAATCGCAACTGAAGAAGCAACACTTTACATCCATGTTGGGGATTCGTCGGCCTGAGTAGCAGTTGAACAAAACGTAAATAAGTTGTGTTTTAGGGCTTTTTCCCTACACCCACGCCCACGTTTTCTGAGAAGCTATGTATGTTAGGTTAACCCTTTACCTAACATGAAATGCAGACGACATTTGGAAACAAAATTCTTGAATAACTAATTTTTTTCATTTTCTGTCTCAAAAACATGTTATGCTCCCTCATTGGAACGAGCTCGTTCCAAAGAGGGGTCATAACCTATGTTTTTGAGACAAAAAATGAAAAAAAAAATAATGAAAATTAATTGATGATTTTTGTGAATAGTGCTGGCCGGTTTGGGCGTTATGTTGGGTAAAGGGTTAAGCAGTAAAACCCCATTCAAATATAACAACTGAACATTTCATATTCTATCATGTAGGAGATGAGGCTTCCGGATATGTTTAGTATGAAGTATGAAGGCCAATAAAACTAGATTTCTAGAGCACGACCAGGGATGGGCCATGTAACATGGAATAAAAGGTAAGTGGATGGTGATTACTAAAATGTCAAGAAATGCCGTTTCCTTGATTCTCTCTCCAATGGGGCGCGGTGGCTCAGTGGTTATGGCATTGGACTTGAACCCGAAAGGTCGGCGGTTCGATCCCCGCTAGAGGCAACTGCACTGTGTCCTTTAGCAAGGCACTTAATCCAGATTGCCCACACGGGGGCACGGTGGCACTGTGTACTGAGGCGTACTGTACGTCGATGACGCACGTGTGTTCAACCAATGCTAACTCTACTTGCGCGGAGTTAGTACGTTGGTGAGAGTCCGATTGTTGCTCGCCGTTGCGATGGTTCTCCATCTGTAAAACTGTCCGACACGAGGTGATCCTGGCTGTCGAAATTGTCGTTAAATCCCCCAAAATAATAAATTATTCTTTGATTGATTCTCGAGTCTTATTGAGTGCATCGGAGATGTTGCAAATGGAGGGTGGGCGTGTGTATAGAGGGAGGGGCGATGAGGCCCTGATTAGTTTATTATAACTTTGAAACAACAGACAAAGTTCTTTCGTGACGTCACATATTATAATATCTGCTAGCGACCTTTTTTGGTGTGTATAATATGGTCTCATCACGGTTTGGTGTATTTCTTTTACTTCAACAGACCAAAATGATCTTGACCAATTTTACCAAATTTTGCCGATTCGTCCCTGCTTAAGAATAGTTTGAATTAGACGGAGAGATCTATAGCTGTTCGATCCAGAATTTACTTCAATGTGGAATTTGTCAAATCCAGTTTGTCGGCGAAACCTGTACCCCGCTTCACATACATGTGAATAACCAACAGTCATTAAAAAATGGAGCGTGACTGTGCTATTACACGACACTGCATGTCAACGCGTCACCCTTTTCCTTCTTTTCGGGCCTTCATCATTGATTCCAAGTCCGACTGGACAAACGCTGAGCGCGTCGCCCGGCAGACATTCTGGATCGAACAGCTATGCACGTATAGACCTCTCGGTCTCAACAGAACTTCAAATTCAAACTATTCTTTAGCAGGGGCGAATCGCCCTCTCGGTTTCCACTCCATCTACGTAGTTTCCACGCGGTCCAGGCACTCGACAAAGATGCGTAATTGTCAATCAAGGATCGCAGTACTAATTTCGTAATTTTCAAAATACTTCACTCAGCGGCCTGGACGCATTTTATTTTTGCCCGACGCAACTATTTTTACCATCTTCGTTGTCCTTTTAGCCTATTTACACATTTTTCGGCATTAATCCTACCGCGAAATCTGTTCACTTTTAACTTCTCCGATCATCTAAATGTTTCAGGCAGCGTTGGAACCCACTAGAAATGGTCTTGTAGATGTAAGCTTTACTTAATCGCTTCCCTACATCAGTTACAGCGAATAGCAAGCCTTTAGTGGCATTATACCATTACGGGGAGAGTCCCAGCAAATCCCCACGTCGTTTCGCACCAGCTAGAAAAGCACCAAACTCTAAAATTCCCTCTTAGCGGGCTACTTGGTGCATTTTAAGGCGACGGGCTGCAAACATATCTGTTTAAATCATCCAGTTATCATACTTTCATGTCATACATGGAAGTATCTTGACATTTCTAAAATTCCATATCCTTTTAATTTTCGAAGGGTACATCAAAATCGGGTGTAAGGATTTTCTAGAATACATTTCAGAATTTGTCTAACAGTATTTTTTTTACCATTTGCTTTCTACCTTTACCCCGGTTTCATTTCTTTCGTCGTCTTTGTGTATTTTTTCTTGTTGTGTCTGTACCCTGTAGAAGGTCTTCATGAGACCGAAAGCTAGGTGAAATTTTTTTTCTGTGCTTTTTGAACTTTATTTGGACTAATATAACAGAAATGGGGGTATATTGATACATTTGCATGGTCTAAGATTTTTAAACTCGTTGGGTAATCATGCAGCATGTCCCTGCAAAACAAACAAAAATGTGTAGGGGCATGGCTAGGTCAACGTGCCATTGTGTATTCTGTCCTGCACATGTCACCCTTGCCACTAGAGACCGCTTTTTTATGAAATTAAGTTTTTAGGCTGATTTCTTGAAAAAATATTGGTTTAGAAAGCAAAGCAGATTACCGCGACCAAAGTGACCAGTTCAGACAGTATAGCGTGAAAATACACGCCCCATCTCCAACTCTAGAGATTGAACTGCATTTTTTGTACTGTTTATTTTACTTACTGATTATTTTCCTTACTGTTTATTTTGCTTACTGGTTATTTTACTTCCTGATTATTGTACTTACTGTTTATTTTACTTACTGTTTATTTTACTTACTATTTATTGTACCTACTGTTTATTATACTTACTGATTATTTTACTTACTGTTTATTGTACTTACTATTTATTGTACTTACTGTTTATTTTACTTACTGATTATTTTACTTACTATTTATTGTACTTACTGTTTATTGTACTTACTGATTATTTTACTTACTGTTTATTTTACTTACTGTTTACTTACTAATTATTGTACTTACTGCCTATTGTACTAACTGATTATTTTACTTACTGTTTATTTTACTTACTGTTTATTTTACTTACTGATTATTGTACTTACTCTTTATTGTACTTACTGATTATTTTACTTACTGTTTATTTTACTTACTGTTTATTTTACTTACTGATCATTTTACTTACTATTTATTGTACTTACTGTTTATTGTACTTACTGATTATTTTACTTACTGTTTATTTTACTTACTGTTTATTTTACTTACTGATTATTTTACTTACTATTTATTCTACTTACTGTTTATTGTACTTACTGATTATTTTACTAACTGTTTATTTTACTTACTAATTATTGTACTTACTGTTTATTGTACTAACTGTTTATTGTACTTACCCAATATTTCCGTATGTCGCCATTCAAAGACCGTTCCACTCCCCATCTGGAATTGAAATTAAAAAATAATATATCGTTCATGTATTTCTCTATTAACTGGTTGAGTGCTAGAAGCCACTATCATAGCTCTACTAAAAAGTGCTTAAAGCCACGAAAGTGACTTTACACTGTATGCATAACCTTGTTATTGGTGCAGTAGCAGGAAACATGTTCATATAAAATAGTTATGTTACCATTTATTGGAAAGTGACATCAGGCACTCTCCAATAAAAATTAATAGAACAAGATTTCATGAAAAAATTCTTGCTACACTAAGCCTTCCCTTGCTGGTAGCATAGTATCTTTGAAAAAATACTGATGTTACAAATCACCTTTGAAAAATAATTTAGCACTCTTCCGGTTAATATTTAAACTTGTAATTCATTTAATCGTGCAGGAATATATGGCGCCTCAGAGTGTTTATCCAAATCACAATGTAGATATTACCGTTATAAATTCCATTGAAAAGAAACGCTGTGATTACCAAATCTCCACATAATCTGAATTGATTTATTTATTTATTGGTGTTTAAGGTCACATATTTATGCACAATGGCTAATCGTGACCGTGACAGTTTTACGGGTGGAGGAAGCCGGAGTACCCGGAGAGAACCACCGAGCAACGACGAGCAGCTGCCAGCTAATCTGAATGTGATATATGAGTCTGCGCTGAATTGAAAAAGAAGAGCAGTAAGTTCGCTTGTGTTTTTTCTGTTTGAAGTTGTAATAAGGTAGTTACATCAGAATGGAGTCGCCCAGGCTATAAAAGGAAAAACAAAAAATCCTACAGATGCGGCAGGCAGTATTACCATCTGCTTACTTCTCAGGTATTGGCGTGTACAACGGAAGGGTTTGACAAGTGTGTAAACGTGTGTATGTTTGGTGGAGGTAGTGGTGGGGCGAAAAATATCCAACAGTGTCGAAACTGCGAACCACATACTTTTGCGTTACGTCATGTCTAATAGTCGCATAATTACATCTCGCGCGACTTCCCCTTTCTCTGATTGCCTAAGAGGTACTATACAATTCCCGTTGATTTATTTTCGGAATTCTGTTTCCTTATTTCGAAGTTCAAGAATAAAAATGCCTGTCTTTGGCAAGGTCTTTGATAATAGGTAGAGATGGGCGGTATTGGAATTTTGAGTTCAGTATCGTTTTCGGTATTTTCAGGGGGCATACCACAGTATCGGTTCGGTATTGGGTATCTGACATGACTGAGATTTACTGATAGTACCAAAGGGGAATTTACATTTAGAAAAAATCAGAACAAGTTGTTCTTGGATCATTCTTCCACAGTGCTACAAATGCCACTGCAATGAGTTCAACACTGGATTTTTTTTCCAACACAAATCATATCAACACTAATATTGTGACTTGTTCTAAACACCCCTTAACCTTTAACCCTTTGATACTTTTGAACGTCTTATGACGTACGAAATCAAACAGCGCGTTGATACTTTGTGGTCATTTGTTTATCACTTTTCGATGTATTAAAGTTTTATTAACCTCTATTCCTATTTTCTCCCGAATACAGCTCAGTGACAATCGTTGAGCCAAATGTTATCGCAGCTTAAAATACTACTGTAATCCTGCTGTCAAAACATATTGACTGGTTGAGTGCTAGAAGCCACCATCAGGGCTTTCAAAAAATGAGGATACCAGAGCAAAAGCCGCCACCTCCTTGCTTATATTTCATATTCAGTCAAACACAAATAATATTTTGTTTATATAAATTTGTTTCATTACAAATTATTGGAGAGTGCCTCTGGAAAAATATCTTGTTATTTGTACTTTGCGACGTTTGATGTCGCATTTTGAAAAACGTTGAAGAAACTGAATTCCCAGTGCCGTTTGAACGTCAGGATAATTAAAGTCTCAAAAGGTTAAATGCCTGTTTCAGGCGTTAGTGATCTCAGAGCATGTGCCCTCAGCATGCAATTTTACCATGTCCTTCTGACAGGAGACATATCACCTTGGCAGTGATTTCTAGCCAAGACTTGGATAGAAATCATTGCTAAGTAACTAGACATGTACAGTTTGTAGTCTAGTGAGAACTGGGGACAATTACCCGGGCCCTTCTTTCATGAAAAAGTACCCTTCAACTGCTATCAAGCATCAACAAGGCCTTATAAATCGTCGCCTGAGTGCTAGAATGTTCTATGTCCCATATGGGACATAGAACATTCTAGCACTCAGCCGACGAAATATCAAATGTAGGAAAATTTGAAACTTCAGACGGTTTCGGTATTCAATGTTTGGTTCGGTTTTCTCAGTATACCCATCATATCGGTATCGTTTCGGTTTTTCGGCATATTTCCCACCTCTAACAGTAGGTAGCGTACTTAGGATTGAATTCCAGATGGCTAGCAAGATCATTCCTCTGCTCCGTTTGTTCGGTTTCGGGTAACAGTTATAGCACGGCATTTCGCAGACTATAGCAGTGCAATAATTGGAAGCGAATACTCACCAGTCTCTATTTTGTAGTGAATGCCACGGTCCACTTATAGCCTGTGCCATTTCTTCGACTTCAGCCATCTTCCAGCCCCAACGATACGGGTGGAAAACGATTGAAATAGAATGAATAGATTGGGCTGATGGAGTATATTGGAAAGTGCATCTAAGTTTGTGTTCATTGCCAAATAAAATACGACATGAATGCTGTATACTAATAACACATTTGATAGTCTCAATTTTTAAGCCCGATGTATCATCGTGTAAAGATAAAAGTGAAAAGAGTGTTGAGATACGGCAAGTTCCCGCCTCTGAATAAAGATATGCCACTATAAAAACAAAAGTGAGAAGTATGTATTAAGATACCCAGTGGGTTTGACAAATGCTATATTGATTGTGTCGGTTTTACTAATTTATGAGGCAATATTCTCCTTTATTTGGACACTTGTGTGTAACGTGAGTTTCGAAAGTCACGCGTTCACAGTTCAGTGGTCTCCAAGGCAATTCCCAAAATGCATTGTTGCGATTTTATCATGATTTCAACTTCTGAGTTTCAAACACTCAAATCTGTACACATTCTGTATAGTAGATTTCTGTACAAACTGAATAAAAATGAAGTAAAAAAAATCACAGAGCCGATTTTTCTTACAGGGTTTACGAAATTATTTCACAGCAACAGTGAGCTGTGTCACACAAGATTGAGTTGGTTAAATTCCTAGCTGTACGGAAGCCCATTAGTGCCACGGGAAAAATAAGATGTTTTGCGAATATTCGCAAAGGTTTGCGAATATTCGCAGATATTTTTCCCGTGGCACTAATGGCCTTACGTATAGCTGCATTATGTGGGGCATTTGCTACTGGAAATTTGGATATTGTGACATCCATGATGATGCAGAAGACTAACAACAGAATTCTAGTGATATGAATAAGGCTTTAAGTCTTGTGTTTTGTTCACAGGCAAGCAGCGTAGAATGTACTCTTACCCCAATATTTTCACAGAGTGATGGCCAACAGTATCCGCTTTCTTGCCCGCAGCATTCAAATCACTGAAGCGATATATTCCGCCTTTGTAGGAAAAGAAATCTGGTTTCACTTGGAATGTAGCTGGAACATAAAAACATGGTCATCGTGGTATAAGAACAACACAGCTATTGAATTAACGATCTTATTTTATTAAAGACAGATAGAAGGCAGTATTTCATATCTCCCACTTGTCTCATTTCTGTTGGTGTGTACCAAAGAAATTCTAACTTATCCCACAGGTTTAAAAAGCTATCATTTTGATATGATGCATATCAAATAAAATGGCACATACTCAGCAACTATCATCTCAGTAAAGTGGCTCAGTGATAGACTGTTGGACTTCTATGCTAGAGGTCCCGAGTTCGATCCCCGTCAAGGACGACCCGCGTTGTGTCCTTGGGCAGGGCACTTTATCCCGGTCGCCTACATGGGGGCACGATGACGCCGTGTACTAAGGCGTACTGCACGTCGATGGTGCACATGTCTTCAACCGCTGTAACCCTGCTTGAGCGGAGCTTGAACAGAGTTAGAATGTTGAGGAGCTGACAGTTTCTCGTCGATGCTCGGTGGTTCTCTTCGGGTAGTCCGACTTCCTCCACCCGTGAAACCGTCACGGTCACGATTAGCCATTGTGCATAAGTATGTGACCTCAAACACCAATAAATAAACAATAATAATATCAGTAAAACATTATGCGGTATACTTTAATCCTTTGAACCCTAGTGGTATCTTCTATGTCAGTTCATTAGTTGCAACTGGAAGAGTCCATATTCATTATTTGGGGACAGACCAACTAATATTTTCAACGTGCAGCTTTTAGGCTGCACGTTGAAACGATTGATTGGTCTACCCCATACATGCACTTAGCACCCATCCTACTTATTGAAGTTACGACGTATCATGTTCCTCCACCGGAAGAGCGGCCTCTCGGATTCATTATTAATACAAATAGCAAATGTAACTTGCAAAACAATTTAAATAACTAAGAATGTTAGGTTTTTTTCCAAGAAACATGTGCCTGTGACTCCCTCATTGGAACGACCTCAACGAACTCGTTCTACTAAGAATGCATAAGCTATGTGTTTGAGGCGAAAATAAAAAAACAATGATAAAATTTGAATGACGACCTTTGTGACTAAGACTAGCTGGTTGTGGCCTTTAGGTTGGTTAAAGGGCTGAACAGTTTTCACAGATTGCTGACAAGTCCGGTTGTTTCAAAACAAAACAAAGGGTAATAACTCTGGAAAGAAATGACCCAGTGGAGCTGATTTGCAAACACATTGTTCTATCACTGAAAATCCTAAACGCGTAAAAAACAGGAAAGGCAATTAAAATAAAGCAAACAAAAAATAAAAATAAAAAATAAACCAACAGAGAACAACACAGAACAACAACTCTGGAAGACATAACCCAGTGAGACTGATATTGAAACTGACTTCGAGATATTGTTATCCAAAAACTATGCAAGAAATTTTATATTTATTCATTACACGGCCCACCTTGCAGTTTGATGACAAGTTTAGCAATTTGAAAACGAAAAAGGGTAATAACTCTGGACGAATTGACCCGGTGAGGCTGATTACTGAACCCATTCGAGGTATTATTACCAAAAAGCTTTGTATGAAATCTGAACCATAGACGGACCTCAGTGCTCTATATAGGCAGCGGCACCAGGGGAAAACAACTGAATATTGAGTGAAACTGAGAGTGTACAAAGGTGTGAATTCACGGGAAATAAAAGTGATATACTAATTGCAAATGTAAACAAACTTACAATTGCATTTAGCCGAAGAATTCCGTCATTGGTAATCAATGGGGAAGTTTAGCATCATAAAAGGGCTGTTTCCTTAACTTCGACCATCTTTCAAGTACCCGCACATTTTCCGTTCGTAATACACAGACTCACTCACTGATCCATATACATCTGGACTGCTGGACCGTCTCCCCGCAGAGTTGGTGTCAAGTCAATCAACGCGGTAACCCATATTCGACGCATGATGACGTGGAAGCTGTTACGCTGTGACCGCAGTCACAGCGTAACAGCTTTCACTTCATCAAACGTCATGGCGTTTGTCTCGCACGAAAACTAGTAACACGGGGCTAGCTTTCCAATCTCAGCACTTGTTTTTTTGTCACCAATAACCAAAAAATGTTGTAAATATTCAATTATTGCCGCGCCAAATGAGCACATCATTCACATATTCATTTTTCAAAGACATAAAAGCATGTTCTTTAAAAAGCGATATGTGATGAGGGAGACTGAGAGAGAGAGAGAGAGAGAGAGAGAGAGAGAGAGAGAGAGAGAGAGTTTAGGGCAGCATTATTTTCAACAACCCGTCTTTGGGAATTAACAGCAAGAGGGTACACGGACTCTTTACTCTAAACATGTGAATGAAGAGTCTCTCGTTTAAATTCCGTCTACTGCAACTTTAAAGTCGAGAAAATGCACATTTTTCTATAAGTGTTTAAGAAATTTCACCGATGGTGAAATTTGGAAAATAAGGAGTAAAACATGTGCAGAGGTGCGTGAGTCCCAAACATAGCCCAATGTATTGCATTCCTTCCGTGCCACCAAGACGCACCGCCCACCATTGATAAATATTAGTGTGTGGGTGCCCTTGTATGACAGTGTCCCCCCCCCCCCCCTCTCCTAGTTCGATCTGCAGTCATCGTTCCTGTACGATAAGTAGCATGGGATAATGATATGCGGTTGTCTCAGCACACTAAGAGAAGAGTTTGTTAGGAACAATGAAGAGAGCTGTGTAAATGTAAACGCCTCTATATTACATGTAAAATAAATGGTAGTTGTAGACCTACCTTGTACGGGACCGTTCGTACGTATTTCTTTCATGATTTCTCTTTCCTAAAAAAGATACCCAAAGACAGTAAACCCCAATAAACACCTACTGTAATCTTAATTGATTCATTTTAGTCTGCTCAATTCGAGGCACATTATTTAGAAGCATAGTGGTAACTAGCTGTCTTTTAGCTTTGTTGTGTATAAGTTTATTGGACCATCTAGTTTTTTCTTTTATAAAACGAGGAAACATTTACTTTGGATATTAATTGAGTAACCGCCAGTCTTCACCAACTGTTCTGAAATGTGCACGTTATGGTTACATTTGCACAGATTCTACCTCGCATCATAAGTAATTCATCACAACAGGTTATCGAATGGTGAAATGTAAAGATGCCCAACAGTTTCAGAAACTGTTGTGCGCTCTCGCTTTCAAATTATCACTAACTTGCGCATCACTGAGATGCTATGTCGCTGCGACGTCTTTGTTTTATTCGACCTCCTCTGACGGGTCGCTTAGTTTACAAATGAATCTAACAATTCGAAAGAAAATACGTAAATGATAAGACCACAAACGTGCCAATTAGCATCGAAGCCCATCCAACACAAATCAACCATAGAAATGAAGTACTCCATACTTTCACGTACACTCAGTTCTGTCACATCTCGGGTTTTTTGGAAAGACAATGAAAAATGGAAAAAGATTCGGCAGACAATTTTTTACAAAAAAACCAATTATAGAAATCCATAAATGTAGAAGACAAGTGACGAACTAAAACATATGGTAACAATGTGCATATATCTTACCTTGAGTTTAACAAGGTATCGGTTGCTGTTGCACTCAATGGGGAAGTTTAACATTGTAAAAAAGGCACATTGTTGCGCCCAATGGGCGATATACACTTTATACTTATCCCTCTTCAATTTCATTTGAAGTTCATTGAGAAATGTACAGGTATTGAATAGATACCTTTTTGAAAAGGGAACCAATAAAGAACCATAGAGGCGGTTAAGTCTTTGGACCGGAGAGGGCGCTTTTCCAGGACCTTGATATGACATAATTCCTTAAAGTAGGATGGCTGCTCAGCGAATGGGTGGAGTACACCAATCAATATTTTCAACGTGCAGCCCCCAGGCTGCACGTTGAAAATATTAATTGGTCTACTTCCCGTTCAATTGCTGTCATTGAGCTGACTTGGAAGATACCAAAAGGTTCAAAGGGTTAAATAAATATTTCCAACAATATTCTACATAATATTACATTTCATACTATAATTTTTCATGCTGTTTCGACAAAATCCGCCTAAAACTATAAAAGTGAAGCGGCTGTTACTCAATAAAGGGCGGTAACTCAAATATGCTCATGTACACTCTTCATCCGATTTCGGAAGGGGGGATCGGTAAACTTAGTAACAAGTACAGACACAATGTTTTGAAAGTCAAGTAAAAGTATTTTTGAGTAGTCAGCTCAAAGAAACAAAAAGTGTTCGTTCAAATTATTTCAACCAAAATAACTTGATGAGTGTACAGTGCTAAATTGGACTCACCACAGGCGCTATTCTGTACGGCGGCGTAGTTTTGAACATTTTTGAGTACTTTCCATGTCCGTCCGGACACATGCCATCTTTTCTGGAGTATGTTATCCTACACTGTCCTACTTCATCTGTTTTTCCGCTCTTGTACCGATAACACTGATCATTGACCACTCTGAAAGTAACAGAACAACACTTCATCTTATGATCGCGTTATTATAAATTAGACGATGCGTGGGCGCATGTCCGCGTGTGTGTAAGTGTATATTAGCACAGCCTCATGTGGCTGTGTACGTGTGTTTTGGTGTATCTGTGGGTGCTATGTGTATATTTGCGGGTATTTGAAGCTTGGAAGTGAGTAACTGGATATGGGCATCGTCCGAGAAAAAAAGTACTCACGTCCGATCCGTCTTGTGCGATGTCCGATGCATAGTGTTATTAGCTATTCAACCCATGTGGGTCTTTTGAACAACTAAATAAAAACGAGTCTTCACATCAGTGTTGTTTCTATAACAAGCATCCAATGTATTGATATTTTATATTAAACAATTCGGGCTTCTATCGTTTTAACTACTCTTTGGGTATCTTTTTTTACTTCAGTGACTGTTGTGGTACTGTCTGCCTGTTTAACTGGTTGAGTGCTGGGAGCCCAAATTTGGGCTTCACTCTGAACTGTGGACATCCCAAGTTGAAGGTTTAATATTATGCGGATGGACTTCACATTATATTTGAAGTGAAATTGTTTAGTCTGCGAGGATTTGCCTTGCTGCAATTTATGGAAGAGTGCCTGTGGGAACTCTACCATAATTGTAACAAGGCAAAGACATGTGAAGAAATTTGTTTTGACCAAAAATAACTTATCACTCTACCGGTTAAGACAGTGCTGTTTGTTTGAACCTGCTTCTCAGAAACTGAGATTGTTATTCCTAAGACGATGCTAAAAAGTGCTTGCAAAATAAACAGAAATCTCAAATGCCAGTCATATTCGTTTTGATAATGTTACATGCTGTGGGCCAGGAATGGTTAAACAAAGGGTCCCATCAACATTTTTATCACATCTAATGCTTTTGTAGAGTAGTTTTGGTTGGGTAGCCAATTCAATTGCCCGACATCATCGTAAGCGAAGCACCTTTTTTCTTCTGATACTCACAAAATGGTAGACTCATATATTTTCTAACCACCTACCGCTCATTCCAGACTGCAATAGTACTCACGATAAGTTTTCTACTAGATATGGTACTGTCGGCCGGGAAGGCCTTACCATACCCAGAATAAGCGGTTATTTGAAGTAACGATCAAAACCTGTTAGCGCTTTTTACAAAAATCACCCTTCTAACTTTGGTGGGTGCAGCTCGTGGCTTGACCATGCCCCAAACGACTCACAACAAGAGATTTACAATCACAGCATCAAACGCTACTCTACACTCAGTCCACCTGAACACTGTAACAATTATAATCTATACTTAATCCATCTACACACTGTAATAGAAATGGATTCTCTAGAATTATTCAAGTCGGGTATTAAAACGTACCTTTTCCATTAGGCATTTTGCAATTTTGTACCCATAGAGAACCATGTGTGGATTCAAGGCTATGTAATTATTTATTATTATTATTTATTGGTGTTTAAGGTCACATACTTGTGCATAATGGCTAATCGTGACCGTGACAGTTTTACGGCCGAAGGACGCCGGAATACCCGGAGAGAATCGCCGAGCATCGACGAGCAACTGTCACCTCCTCAACATTCTAACTCTGGCCAAGCTCCGCTCAAGCAGGGTTACAGTGGTTAAAAACATGTGCACCATCGACGTGCAGTACACGGCGTCATCGTGCACCATGTTGGCAACCGGGATAAAGTGCCTTGCCCAAGGACACAACGCGAGTCGTCCCGGACGGGGAGCGAACTCGGGACCTCTAGCATAGAAGACCAACAGTCTACTACTGAGCAACCGCGCTCCCTATTATTATTATTATTATTATTATTATTATTATTATTATTATTATTATTATTATTATTACCTAAGAAAATTATAGCTTATGACACATCAGCGAAACGAGCTTAAAGAGTTGTGTTTTATACATAAAAAATGTAAATTTATAGTTCTTTGTGAATTTACTTATATTTACTCATGTTAGGTAAAGGGTTAAACTCTAGTTTTTTCACACCATATTTGAACCAACATTAACCGTTAAATATAAGTGTTGTTTAATATTGAGCTCGGGTGGAAATTTCAGGTTAGGGATTGGTTTGCGTTAATTGGTCTAACCTTGGTTCACCTAGCAGAAATGAACTTTGCTGGTGACGGAAACTGTTGTGAAACGAATCCATCATTGTATCTCACATTGATTGGACATAAATGGTCTGATATATTTTTGAAAATGTTTTCTTTCGTAAAAAGTTCATGGCGTGCATATACGTACTGTGGACGGGCGGACAGACGGACGGATGGGCGGACGGACGAGATTTGTTTATTCGTATTTGTCCCGATTGACTTGTGTTCATGCAGGTAGGGTTTTGTTGGACGCTAAAAAATCATTAAAAGACCTAGGCAGTTTGCCATATTTCCAGTCAAACACAAAAAGGCATGGCTGAAGTTTAAATAAGTCGGTAACTTTGATCTTATCTTTTTAAGAGTAGCGGGTCAGCCTGAGAGTTATATTTTGTATTGTTAATTATTCGTAAAGAGCATTTTTGATTTATCAACAATGTAGTTATTGCCCTTGAATTGCCCCATATGTGCAAACCATATACCAGATGAATGAATTCATGAAAATGTATTTAGTTTTACTTGCGTTTAGAACTATGTGGTTTGTCGAGCATCTGTCAAAAAAATTATCAGGTTCATTATTAACACGAGCGCCTAGGAGATCAACATTAGAATCTGAGTCATAACCTGTTGTGTCATCTGCAAATGATAACAGATTTAATATTGTTGAAGAATAAATATCATTGATATATAAGAGAAATAGATTGGGTCCAAGTATTGAGCCTTGTGGAACACCACACTTTATTCTCGTTTAATCAGATTTTTGATCACTGTATTTTACATACTAAACTCTGTCCGACAGGTAGCTTTTTTAAACCAATTGTTGCTTATATATTTTGGATATATGCCCTAGTCGAAACTGACCAATCACTTGGCACCTGGAAAGGAGTAGACAACCTGAATCGCATTAT
Organism: Pictodentalium vernedei; assembly: GCA_031216915.1. NCBI lineage: Eukaryota > Metazoa > Mollusca > Scaphopoda > Dentaliida > Dentaliidae > Pictodentalium > Pictodentalium vernedei. The sequence goes on from CM062291.1 coordinate 271,226,714, forward strand.
CCTTGGCCATGGCTGAGCAGGCGTGGTTGTATATTTTAGCATTATTCCAGAATATTCAGCTTAAAAGAGCTCGTTCGTCTGTGAATGATGGTAGGGAGCAAAAGGGATTTTACAGTAAAGCCCTTTTGTAAGTCCTTTTAGATTCTATTATTGATAATTAAGTGTGGTAAACTTTGGTGATGTTTTTTTTTTTTGGCGATCAACAGAGTATCTTCTCGTTTTAATACGCGTACCCTTTCTTTCTTAGGAAATACCAAGCTCTGTCAAGGTAACCACCTTCGCAGCCATTCTGTCCTCTTTTATGACACGAAAGCAAATTTTGTACAGAATAGGTGTCAGTCAAAAGTCCACCACTTTCTATAGCCAGACGATCTGAAGCTACACCTGGAAAAGAAACATTGCAAGATAAACATAGGGGTAAACTCATGATGTTATGTGCCTTAAAACAAATAGACAATCTACACTGTAGACAGTACGCACAAGAGATGAGTGAATTAAACACAGATAACATTGTAAACTTCCGAACCCGAAAAGCCTCTTTAGGGGCCCAGGATTACGATACGTCTTAATTGCTAGTAAGTTTGTGAAATACCATCAGCATTTTCAATGGACAGTCCCATGGCAGAACAGTGGAAATATTTATTGGTCTTTTCTATTTAATATCATTAAACTGACATAGACTCTACCATCCGCGTTGAAAAAGAGTAAGATAGTAGATGGTAGCTCCGGAGATTTTCAGAAAAGCTGGTCGTCGAATCGATCAGCGAGCGGTATATAAAAGATGGATGTCACCGTGAACATTAGGAGGGCTACAGGAGTGAATCATTTTGTACCCTCCTTCAAAGATCCGAATTGATTCGTCCATATCAGAAGGTAGTATCACATAGAATGAACACTAAATTCAAAGGGTTATTATTTCTCTTCAAACGTACGTTTTTAGACATATTTAGGTTAACCTGATCGGGCCTTAAAATGACCTCCTGTCCTCATAACATAAAAGAATTCGCGGGACTGAAAGTGTCTCCGTTGCACTACAAACGTGATCCGACACGAGAGCATCTCCCAGAGTCGATTTGAATTCCTATTTTGATCCAGCTCCTGTATGAGTTCGAGTTCAACCTGAGAATGTATATTTCGGACCCAATCTCCTGAACTCTTAGCTCCCGAATATCCAATTATCTCAATCGTGACAAGAAGGAAAATCTGATTTATCACTCGCGACTTCCAGCCAGTCACGAATGGGATAATTCTAGTATCTATCTCAAAAGTAGTTGGTATCCTCTAAATATCCTGGCCACGGAGCTATACGGAAACAATGCAGGAAGTTTATTTGCAAGGCACTTTCGCTATGACCATTTGGTGGGCTTCGAGATCTGTGGATTTCCTGAAGACTCGAGGGCACTGTGAACCGATAGACTGCAAGTGTATTTAAATGGCGAACGACGCAATGACCAACAAAACATGTTAGAGTCATCAATAACAAAAAAAAAACATCCTTAACCCTTTACCCAGCGTAACGACCAAAAACGCCTAGCGCTATTCACAGGAATCATCATTCAATTTTCATTATTTTTTTCATTTGTTGTCTCAAAAACAGAGCTTATGACTCCTCATTCGAGCTCGAATAATTTTGTGTCGTTTGCATTTCGTGTCAGGTAAAGGGTTAAGGTGCTGTAGGATTAAATATCACCGAAAGTCCATATAATTACGAAATATATTCGCCCATTTGCAGAAAACAGTACTGTTCAGGTGGACTTCTATCAATAATAAGAGGACGAAAAAGTAAATATTGTCTCAGAAAGCTAAAACTAGCTAATGACCCTATTCTAAATATCCCTGAGAATCTAGTAGGGACAGTGAAGCCTCTTCACCCCCAAGCAAACTATTTGCTGATTCGGATACGCTGTTCCCTTAACATGGATGGATCCACTCACGAAGTTACTGTTTATTCAGTGTTTATGTTATAAAATAGAAAAAAATCCTGAAGAAACTAAAGGCCACCGATAAGAAAGTCTGAGTTTGACAGTTCAAATTATCGTCGTTGTAAACTCTTACCTGATGACGAAAATGCCCATGATGCTCCGCAGTTGCCTTGATCTCGAACCCTGTGAATGTAGGAGGGCCATTCCTCACGTGCATCAAACCTCTCTGGTAAAACTTCATTGATGGTCACTCTTAATGGTGACATACGAAGTACAGGGATCTCGCTCTGTATTGTCCCGAGCCGATATTTCACGGCCTCGTCCATTGTTTTTCCCCAAAGAAAGGAGTAATTTCCCGACCTCCAGCTACAAAGGAGTGAAAATATTAATCATTTTCTGTCAGCTCCGTTTGAAAAAAGTATGAATTTCCTTTTGCATTCACAACCTCCATTTTCAACAAACACTTCGGTGGTGGGAGTGGGGTGGAGGAGGAAGGTGGGGTGTTTTTGACTGACAGCAAATTTACAGGTCAACAAATTCTGCTGTTTTTCGGAACATTCTGCACAACGCATTCAGTTCGTGAAATGTATATTGATAATTTTGAGACTCGTTCAACGGGAAGTAGGGGTCTTAACTTTTCTTATAAACTCTGAGCCACCTATGGGCGAACTGGGCCGAGAAAAGTTACCAGGGAATTATTTATTATTTATTTATTGTGTTTAAGGTCACATACTTATGCACAATGGCTAATCGTGACCGTAACAGTTTTACGGGTGGAGGAAGCCGGAGTACCCGGAGAGAACCACCGAGCAAAGACAAGCAGCTGTCAGCTCTCCAACATCGTAACTCCGAACTCTGCACCGCAGCACAGGCAGGGTTAGATTGGTTGAAGACATGCGCACCATCGACGTGCAGTACGCCTCAGTACACAGCGTCATCGTGCCCCCATGTAGGCAATCGGGGTGAAGTGTCTTGCCCAAGGACACAACACGGTTGCCGCAGGTGGGATTCGAACCGAGGACCTCTCGGTTTGCAGCCTGCACCTCTACCAACTGAGCCACCGCGCCCCCTCCAGGGAATTCACCAGGGGTGAGGGGGGAGGGTGCAGATCCGGAGAAAAATTTGATTTTGCGAACCCACGCAGCTTCGTCAGATCTGAGCAATCAATGGCAGTTGGCATAGAGGACATTTCGTTGGCATTATTGTATTACCTTTATCGATCATTCGACAAAAAATGGTTCTACGGGGGGGGGGGGGGGGGGGGGGGGGGGGGTGGCATCGGGAAGACCATAGTTCGGCCCAAGCGGAGAAAATTTTGATTTTTGAGAATGACGGAGCGCTGTTTCCTTTCATCTGAGGGGCCAACGGCATGCTAGACTGCTGGTTCATCGAAATGTCCTCTTTGTGGACTGCCAATGGCAGTCCAGATAGAGAACATTTCGATATACCTGCAATCAATGAAATCAGATCCATTTCGCCTTTCGTTCATTTCCACGAAATGTCAGGTATCAATTTTGGGGAAACCCAATAAGGGGTCCACCGGGAAGTTTTCCGGTGGACCATACTGCCAGTCTGCCTCTGGAGCCACAGTTTCATCTTAACTTTGTAACGGACAAAACCGGCTGGCGTTTTACACAAAAATCGTCATTCAAATTTTATTATTTTTAATTTTTTGTCCGCAAAACATAATTTGTTGAACTCGTTTCAATGGGGGGTTATAAGCTATGCCTTTTTAGGCAAAAAGATGGAATGCTGATTTATTCAAGACATTTTTTTGCAAGTGTCGTCTGTTATTCAGGTAAAGCTTTAGGTTGAAAGATACTATATGCGTTTTGTGGTTTTTATGTCAAAATATGTAGAACAAGAATATCACACGCCAGATGGAAGCAGATATGTCACCAGACATGGGCTTACACCCAACAAAACCTGAGTCTTGGAAACATGGCATGGAAAAGAATTTAGCCAGAGGTGACCTCTATCGTTATAATATGTCACAGTGAGCTGCTTTTATTCTATAACAACCCGTTTGGCAATGATCCACATACCCATCCGCCTCCATACTCTCAAGTCAAATGATATTTTAAACAGGCCTGTACCCCGGTATTCATATTGGGGGGTGCAGGAGTGTGGGGGCATTTTAATGTCGTAAGCTGTGGCAGTCACATCACGAAGATCGAAGTCTTGAGTTGACGAAAGTTATCAGGTCGGAAGTTGGGGGGTTTTTTTGTTTTGTTTTTTTTTCTTGTTTTTTTGTTTGTTTTCTTTTAAAACAGTGCAGTGAAGAGTATTTATAGTAGCGTTAAAAAACAAGAATCAGCATGTTGTTTACTGGGGAGTCAAGTAATTGGACACAGCCGTCTTGAATGCCTCCAAAGATGTGGCATCTTGTTCCAGTAGGTGATCGTCCTTGGAAAAAAATTACTCCTTTCTGTTGTCGCGTGTGCAGCTCAGTTCCTGGTAGGCAAGGTGATGCGAGTGCCTGCTGACTCTATTTGGTGGGACTAGCCTCCGGTTGGTAGAGAGATAGGCCATTTGCACGTGGATCTTGAACATCATAGATAATATTTCTTCCCTCCTCCGATCTTCAAGAGATTCCCATTTAAGTTCTTCTGTCATTGATATTACACTGGATCTATCTCTGTATCTGCGATGGACATATCTTGCAGCACGTCGCTGGATTTTATTTAGCTTTTTGATGTTTCCTTCCAGATATGGGTCCCACACCCACAGATGAAGCATACTCAATGGTTGGACGGACTAATATTTGGTATCCGTTGCTTTTAATCTTCTTTGACGAGATGTTGATGTTTCCTTTGAGAAATCCGAGAGTCGATTGGCCTTCCCACAGATGTTGTTGATGTGTTCGGCTCAACGAAGGTCAGAGCTGATGGTAATTCCGAGATATTTTGCTGATGTTGCCTGATGTTACATGCTTTAGTTTGTTACCATAGAGAACGTAGTTGTGATGGAGTTGTTTTCTTTTTCTTGATATGGTGAGCACATGGCACTTCTGGGGATGGAATTCTATTTTCCATGTTTGCTCCCATTTTGCAAGCCTGTTTAAGTCGTCCTGCAGTGTTATCGTAAGAAGGTTAGTCTGGGACAGTTGCCCGAATGAAGAATTTCCTTTTGTCATTTGTTATTAATGAATGGAAGTTGTATTTATATATGTGTGTGTAAATCATAAAGTTTTTTAGGTTGCTTGATAGAGGAGAGTTCTACTAGGTCTCGTGTGTTACAGAACAACAGGAGTATGTCCCTTGGTGGGGATTGTCAAGATCGATTCGAAGTTAATATGTAGAAAAGTAAAACATGCTTATTTTTCTGTTAATTGTTTTATTATTTTAGTCGGTTGATAGTCAGGCAGGTTATTAATCAAACCTTGCTTCAAGCTATCGATATTTTACCCATGCCAGCGACAGGTGCGACCATACAACAAGCGTATAAGCCCCATCGAAATGTAAATTAGATGTAGCGAATCAGCGATCTTAACAGTGCTGAAAATGCGGATTAAAACGGGACGTCTAGCAGTCTGTCTTTTCTGTAAACCAAAAAGGACCTCATTAATTTCTATTACGTGCTTCAAAGAGAGACCGCTAGACTGACTCCTAGGACGCTTTCTCTATAGTATTTAGGGATTGTGGAAACATGGTGCAGTCAATGACCACTAAATGGAAATAATTTGGAAGTACAGCGAGAGGCTCTTTTGGCGATGGGTGTCGGAATGAGTTGTTGGGCTGAGTGACCCAAAAGTAGTTTTACGTGGCGACGTACTTTTTAGGCATCAGGGCCTTAGAGGAAGCTACTGGGCTTAGTGAACCCAAAAGTAGTTTTTTTGGCGAGAGGCTGTTTAAGGCTGTGGAATACGTTATTAGGCAAAGTGGGGCGAACGGTGGGAGGACTTTGAGAGTCATAGGTGCAGTTTGACGAGTGCGTATAACGCAGACGTGAAGTTGGTTGGAGGGAGCTATCGAGTGCTTGGAGATTCGACTCAAGCCAGATGGTTCACGCGGTTGGGGTTGGCTGAATGGAAACCAGGTAAATCTCATGCATGAACATTATACGTTTAAACGATTGTCGGGGAGTGACTGATTCGGAACGAGACTCTGAAGAGCATGATAAGGTGACATTGTAGTGTAAAAGCAAGCAAAATAAGTTGGCGAACAATGCCCGCTAGTGATTGAGGAGAATATTAGCGTTGAAAGTGGTAGCTGCTACGTGCAGGATGTTTGGTGGAAGCAAATAAACAATACATTGTGGAGAGGCGCGACGACGAAAGGCATCGAAAAGAGGACGCCAGGGGCCAAAAAGAGAGATTGAACAATCGGGCGTGGGTCAAATTCATTTAATTTCATTGTGATTTGTGTTGTGCATAATTCTATTGTCTTGTTGCGGGCATGTGAGTGAATCTTGTTTCATTTCAAAATCGACAGTTTAGAGTTTAGGTGAAAGTCATTGACCATGTCCTGAAAGTACAGCGTGAAGTCTGAATCACAGTCTACAAACGAAGAGTACACGTTAAGTGTCAACGAAATACGAGACTCAGTTCTCATAAACGCTCAAATATAAAACAACTTTGGAGCATTAAATTGAAGATAATTTATTTCCGTTGTTTAACTGATTTTACGTAATAATATCATAATGTATTTATTTCCGTTGTTTAACTGATGTTTTACGTAATAATATCCTAATGTAGACAGTTTAAATCAAATAACCTTTCTGTAAGTCACGACTAAAGTGTCCTTCTTTAGCTCCTTGGCACCAGTGATATTTTTTCTCATTTCCGTAAAAATATCCAATCCGAGGCCCATAAATCCCCAAAACACATAACAAATTAATTGGCGTTAGAATGTTGTTGAATGAAAAAGATTTCATCCACCATTTTGAAATGGATATGTACACGAAGATAAAGTGATACCGACCACACGGGGGCTGGAAATGTATGACGTAACAATAATATTGGTTTCTATTGCTTTAACGGTTTAAATATCGTGTTCCTTAATTCCTGACGGAATTACCTCTTAATTAACCCTTTACCCAACGAATCACCCGCATCCGCCCGTGTAATATGCAACTTCAGCAGTTGAAAAAATATTATTTATCGAAAAATTTCAACAAAACCATATCATGTGACCCCTCGTTGGAACGAGCTCGTCGAGCTAGTTCCAACGAGGGGTCACATGATATGGTGTTGTTGAAATGTTTTGAAAAATTTAAAAAAAATGATATTTAAAATAATATATGTTGATATCGCCTGCGTTGGGTAAAGGGTTAAATATTTACCTGAATCCACCATCGTTTACCCAGTCAATTACATCCGATTCGATAGCGCATCTATGATTGGAACATCTCATTTCATACTTTGCTGGATCGTGGAAAGAAGGACTACAAGAGCTGAAAAAACGAATAATAAACTGAAAAATTAACTGGTGTTGCAAACATGCCAAAAAAAAAGCCGTAAGCATACAGTCTAATGTTGAGGCGATAGAAACAATACTCAAGCAAATAAATTGAGGATCTCCATTCTCCAACGAGTCCCCAGTGTGGTTGCGGTTCGATAGTGAAATTAGGAAACGAGCTCACAAAATTAGGTCGGGAGTTAGCCCTTGACTACCTTTACATGCCCGTCGGAACGAAATTTATATTGAGGGGGCTGATATTGCTAATTTGGGTGAACTGGCTGATACTAAATGGGTATGGGGTATCCAGATGCCGAAGGCATCTGACGCGAGTGCTGAAGGCACGAGCTTTTGAGGGAGGGTGGGAGGGAGGGAGGGAGGGAGGTTACTTCCCCAGAAATTTTTTGAAAAGGGCAATCAAAGGAAGCATTCTGGTAGCTTTTGAAGCAAAAACCTCTTGATTTTTTTAAACGGCAAAAGTTGTTTTTTAACAAAATGTTTCAAAAATCCCAATAGAACCCCACAACATTTGGGGACGGTTCTCACACCGGGCTCACCTGCATGCCGTGGCCGTATTCCGTCATGCTAAAAAACAGTCAGGCATTATGGTGGATTCATTAGTTTTATCATTACGCCAACGGTTGTCGTGGTCTTCTGAGCTGCCAATGGAATTGCTCAAAACGTTTGCACATCAACAATTGCAGGTACAAGTTATACATTCAGTGATACGTTCATAATTCTAATCCAGGGGCGTAGTAAGCTAATTTTATTTGGGGGTGGGGGTGGGGGTGGGGTGGGGGTAGGACCTATATTGCCATGACGCGATGCGTCATCCAAGCGGCGAGTGGGGGTGAACACGAGAGGGGGTATCCTCCGTCTTGTTGGTGGGGGTCCGGGGGCCTCCCCCGCGAAAATTTTCGAATTTAAGATGTAAAAACATGCATTCTGTTGATTCTGAGCAAATAAATCGTATATTCCTATGACGTGAAGCGTCATCCGAATCGCGAAGAGGCAGAATGACAGGAATAGTGAACATGCAATGAATTACCCTGTGGTTGGTTGGGGTTTAACATCGCTATCCACAATTAGGCGAAAACACGACTGTCAGTTTTATTGGTGGAAGAAAGCCCACATGGAACCCACTCAATCCAGTAATCATTAACAGCAATGTCGGAATATGGTAACCAGTGGGCATCCCGTGTGGAGAAACCACAAACCCAGCCCAGTAAAGCCTACTTTTGACAAATTTGTGGGGGTGGGGGTGGGGGAATATCTCCCTTAACCACCCCCCCCCCCCGCGGTTCCTACGCCACTGTTCTAATCTGAGTTAAATAATGTAATGTCCAGTTTTATTCAGATTACATCGGTTGCTCCCATCATGGATAAACTAACGACGAAATATGAGCAAATTATTGGGGGGGGGGGGGGGCTGCAGCCCCCCCCCCCCCCCCCCCACCGGTTCCGACGGGCCTGCTTTACAAGACGATTTTCCTAATGCAACTATACACTAGGGTAGAGCGGGGCCTTTTGTTTGTTTGTTTGTTTGTTTTCCGGTTCACTTCCGGTTTTTGGCGGCAACCCTGACAACAGAACCGCAAGACATATCAAAAACCGGTAGAACGGATTTACTGTTTGTATAAACTGAACAAACTATCTTACTTAGAGAGTGAGAGCTGGACCAGTGGCCCCTGTGGACCCTCGCCACTTAGTCTATTCGGTAAATGTGGGGAAGAGGATGCTTAATGTTCTCTTTGTCACATTTCCCCTTATTGACTCGTCCACCGGACGAGTCGATAAAGGAGAAATGGGACAATAAGAACACAACAAAGATTAGATCAATTATTTGTTGTCGTTAGTTACCCCAATTTATATTTTTTCCTGTATTCAGTGTGCTTAGCGACTGATCCCCTAGGACCCCTACGCACGATAAAAGGGAAGTTAGACAGAACCCAATGTCAATACTTACAGAAAAGGGATTTTGTGGTGAGTGGTATCGTACAAACTATTGGAGATTTATGGAATACTGTACTGGCCTCGTATATACTTGGTTAACTAGCATTCCCTTTATGGGGTGTGCCGGTGGTCGAGTGGTGTGCGTGTTCAGTATAGTTTCGCTAGGCGGTTGGTGCCGAAGGAAACTCTCTCGTCGTGGGTTCGAACCCCCACCATGCCAATGTATTGGAGATTTGTTTCCAAGTTGCGGAGCCCGAAGTGTTATTTACTATATGTTCTAAACACGGAGGAAAACTGAATTGGAACAGAGATTTTATTTCCCTGAAACTGAACCGAAACCGAAACCAAATTGAAAAACCGAAACCTTCCAGCTCTACTCTAGAGACGAATTGAAAATTCTGTTTAGCACTTGTTTCAAAATCAGAATAAAAGATGCCTAAACAGGTCGAGAAAAACAAACAGTGCTTCCAATAACTCATCGAATTTCGTTGTCAAAACCAATGGGTCGTTTAGCAGAGCTAAAGAAAATATAGACCTTAATGAAAGATGGTCGTGTTCCTGTCTTTTGCAGTATGAGTTTAATGGGCTGAAAAGGGGTCAGATCATATGACAAAAAATGCACCAGAAGATAAATATAAAAACATCGTATAGGAATGAAGGTCAGTTCACGGTTGGACTTGTCCCCAAAGCCGTCAGATATGCCATTCAAATCTAGCTCGTTGTGTTTCATGGTCTAGCTGTGTATGCCAGATTTTTTGAGAGTGATTACCCTCTGTATTTTAACGGAGGCCCAAATGGCACAGGATGGTTAAATAAAAAACGCATGCTGTAACAAATGTCGGTGGTGCTATTTACATATAAAACGTACAGAGGGAATAGCCATTAAGAAAGCCGTGGAGTAATATTTTCACAATGCAATAACTGTTAGTTCTCTAAAGAAAAGTTTTACCCAATGGCTCTGTTTTGTCGATCACTTATCTGCCGAATTTTAACAGTATTCACTGTCCGTTACTGTACATTAAGCTAGGGCTGGCTTCTTAATATCTCTGCTAATGGCTTTGCGGACAGTTTCAGTTTGACAGCCCAATACCTAACGTCCAGTCCGGTCGCCGTGGACTGGTCACTTTCCATGGGTGGGCAATATTTCTATAGACGTAATAATATTAGATTCCAAACACTAATTATAGGAATAATCATCAAAACTTCATTTAATGAAGCACCGGGTGCAGCCCGGTGCTTCATTAATTAAGATTTTGCGGATGATCATTTTTATTACCTGGTAAACGCATACGTGGACATCACTGCCCACGCGTTGATTATGCTCAGTCCACGGCGACTGTACTGCAACCTGAATATCCCACTAGCGCCATTCACAAGAGGCGCCATTTTCATTGTAATATTTTATTTCAACAAGTTTCCCCCAAAATATAGTTTATGGACCTTCATGTAGGGCTGAATGATTAAATTATTACTGTATCTCATTATCGACGTGTTTTTGAATGTGTTTATTTCTTACGAATGTTTTGCATGCAGAGTGACAGCCCTCTCTGGTACCTCTGACAAAGCAACAATTTAGATTCTTCACACATACATCATTATGTAAGCAGGGACTTGCCATACTCACGACGATATAGTTGTCTTCACCCGCTACTAACCATGCTGGCACCGGGTTAGTGGGTTGAAGAGTACGACGACGAGGGCGGTCGCTAATGGGGTTTAGTCGGTACATTTTTGTCTGGATTGGAGTCTCGGATATCGATTCGTTCTTGCTAGTAATCATGTTCTCTCTTTCAAGACTAGATTTAATACTTGAACTCTTGTCACACACGCATTCGGGCATACACTCTAAAATCAGTTGGGTTAAAAATCAACCCAAATCAATTGGGTTGAGTGAATATGAACCCAATTTGGTTCATATTCACTCTACCCAGTTGATTTGGGTTAATATGATGGGATCGCGGTAGCTCAGTGGTAATGGCACTGGACTTCAAATCGAGAGCTCAACGGTTCGATCCCCACCAGGGGTAACTGCGACTTACTGCGATGTGTCCGTGGGCAAGGCACTTCATCCCGATTGCCCATGTGGGGCACGGTGGCACTGTGTATTAAGGCGTACTGCACGTTGATGGTTCAATTGTCTTCAAGCAATGCTAACCCTGTTTGTCTGGAGTTAGGATGTTGGTATGTCTGGCAGTTGCTCGCCAGCCATTGCTTGATGGTTCTCTCCGGGTACTGCGGCTACCTCCACTCGTTCAACTGTCCGACACGAGGTGACCCTGCCTGTCGAAAGTGTCGTTAAATCCCAATAAATAAATAAATAAATAAATAAATAAATAAATAAATAAATTATAGAAATAAATAAATAGCCCAAATGGAGGTCTGTAATACCCGATTCGGGCTGTTTGAAGCTCGACAAGATAAACTGAGTACCACTACGGTACGTGTTCGGTACGTGTTAATGTAATAAGAAGTTTCATCACAACTGCTGCACGCATAATTTTTTTTTATCCACCAATAAAATTCCAGGTAGTGTTTGAGTTTTTGACTTGTAACATGCCTGGCATTCTTTATGAGCTCAGGAGTGCTGCACGCCTACCGCCTAGAAAAAAATTGAGAAGGGCAATTTTTTGCAGCCCTTGAATTTCTGGAATGCCAGCCCTGTTTGGGACTGCCTCTAAAATCTATTATCATTTCGTCCCCTGAGTTCCAAGGTGTTTTATGTGCCTACTGACACAGGGAACACATTGGAACTCAGGGGACGATTTGTCAATGTTGCACTGATTCGCAATAATTCATGACCCATTCTGTGTCACATTTCGATACATTTTGAGTCTAGAAGACAGTCACATTGATTTGAATACAACATTTTGAATAATGAGAAGATGTGTGTGCCAATTCTTCCACTATGTAGCTGAATGTAATACAATTTTATCAGTTAAAATAGTAATACCTTGAAGCGCATATAACCAAAATAGCATACAGGATTTTGCAGTGAAAATTCTGGGGCAATTGCACTCCCAAGCAATCTGAGGAGGACAATTGTTTTGCACTCCTTGATTTTCAAGATTGCCAGGCCTGCTGTCATCCCGACTGGCCAATATCCCAACTACATCACCAAAGCCTGCCTCCGGCGAAGGCATGACTAAACGATGTAGATGGAATATTTCATCAGTCGGGACTTGCGCCAAGCCGGTCGGGACAAACCAGGTTTACACCCCGCCTCCACCGTCAGTAATCATCGCGTCGCCACTGCCCTTAGTTTCTTGCCATTGGTAGGTGGTTTTAAGCGGCTACTCCGTCTTCCTTAAAACTGTTCTACATTATATATAATCCCGGTTGTTGTAAGAGCCATCAAACACCAATAAATAAAGAAACAAACCTACAATATTGTACATTTAGAAGAAAATATACCTTTACACATTGACATGCGTACTGAGTCATTCTCACCAGGGTTTGCAAAGTACCGTCGGTTCCACTGTTGTCTGTACCGGTACCGTACTGGGGTTCAAAACCGAGAACAAGGAGGGTACCGGTACTGAGAACGAACGGCACATCTAATATTCCGATAATGCAAGTGAAAAGTCGATCGCAGTCGATTCGTGTAAACTCTAATCGGTGAAAAAGCGTGAACAGTGATTTTGGGGGGTCAAATTCAATCAATAAACACGTCTTATTCAGGCTGAAAAACTGAAAATCTATCTACCACTATCGACCTACCTGCCAGGCTGCCACAAATGCCGATCACGGATTGTCAGAAACACTGGGGGAGGGGGAGGGGGAGGGGGGGGGGTCACACGCACAAACTACAAAGCTGTGAACATTAGGTCTACTGCACGTAGTTGCCAAAGTCACAGCCACATGCTGTGTCTGATTCTGGTAGTATTAACTATTTTTTTGAACTGGCAAATTTTTATTAGCAATTTAAATTTAAAAGCAGGAAAAAAATGCGTTTTCAGTTTGTTGTTTGCAGCAATTTTCATCAATGTCTGCAACCCCGCGTGTTCGAACTTGGAATCAATGGGCACCCTCATAGTAAGACACAGTAATAATTTGAAGCAGACTATATAGATTTCACCTATCCGACATCCAAAAGTCCATCCCAAACGGGTCATCCCTTGTGTTCCAATGTTTTCTATGTGCCAGTAGGCACATAGAACACATTGGAACCCGGGAGACGGGGTGGTGGCACTCTAGTTCCAACGTTACGGAAACATTCAGTTAACTCTTTACTGCCCGTGTAGATTCCGTAGTGTTACTCGTTTATCACATTCACACATAACAACTAAGAGTCCGGAACTGTCCGTTCTGAAGGATGAGAATCGGTACCGATTAAAAGGCCGAGTACCGCCGGTATCGGGATTGGTTCCAGTACCGATTGCAAACTCTGGTACCGACTTGGCCTGATGTCTGGAGAGTTAACTCGTTTGCGCATGTACTTTGGCGGTAAATAACATTGTAAATTTCCATCAGTGAATCTATATCAGCAGCGCACTTTTTTTTATCCCACTTCAAAGCAACAACCGATAGTTGGTGCATACTTTCATTCCATTATAATCAGCTATATCACATACCAAAACTTACAAGCGCATTAACAACTACGGTTGTACTGGTCACTTAACACCTTTCAAATGGAGTTCATGTTTTTTTATGAATACCTGCCATCAAAAACAAAGTGTCTGTTTTCTGATTTAACCCTTTTGTAATTTGTGTCCCTGAATGGTATCGACCTTTACAATACTATATGCAAGGAAATGGACGAATTTGTGGAACTGTTTTATTCCTGTTTAGCATATGCAGTGGCATAGCCATTGGGGGATGGGCTGAGGGGGAACATGCCCCACATATTTCAATCAAGCCCTTCCGGGTGATGTGGCCTACTTATCGATGCCTTTCAAAACTTACAAATTATGGACACAAACGGACTCCGAGTCAAGGAAATTGCGTTTTTTTTTTTTGTCTCGAATTTCTAATTTTTTCCCCAGAAAATCCCCCTCCCCTCCAGCAAGAGAGGGTGTCTCCCCAATCTCGCTGCTACGTGGACTCGGCTGATGTTGTGCCTCCTATTCTGTATGACCCCCCCCCCCCCACACACACACCCAGTAGTTCTGCGATCTTAACGTAGCGGCTACCCTACTAAGTATGGGATATCCGCTACTTTCAGATTGCTGAACTAGCCCCCCCCCCACCCCCACAACACCCTCCTCCCTAATATTACTCTTTGCCCCCTAACTTTGATATCATGGCTTCGCGTCTGAGCATATGAAATGAATATATTTTTAATTTATGCAAGTATTTTGTTCTTACTTTGAGCACAAAATTAGCAGATTTATAATATCAAATATCGAAAATTCTCCAATTTAAACCATTTTCCCCTTTTTATCCTACCCTTGCATTATTGAAATTTTTGTCACAGCAACTTTCTTCGTTGCCATTTTTGTGGCGCACTTATTGTAATATAGTTTGTCTAAATAAATAATCGTGTCTTCAAAGCCAAGTCAAATGGTTCTAATGTCCAGAAAAACATTAAAGTAATTAAAACTAAATTCCTGAATGCATTTTAAAATGTTTGTATTCGTAATCAAGTATATCTGCTAATTTGTATTTGTATTCATTAAACTCCAAAGTATTCGTATCCATAATTGAATATATTCGTTTAACCCTTTCAACGTAACGGCCAAAACCGACCAGCGCTATTCTCAAAAATCGCCAATTAATTTTTTTTATATTTTTCATTTTTTGTCTCAAAAACATAGGTTATGACGCCTAATTGGAACGAGCTCGTCGAGCTCGTTCCAATGAGGGGCCATAACCTATGTTTTTGAGACAAAAAAATGAAAAAAAAATAGTTATACAAGAATCTTTTTTGTAAGTGTCGTCTGCTTTTCATGTTGGATAAAGGGTTAAAAAGTCCCCCCCCCCCCCATCACTCAACGAACGCGGCGGAGAGTTTGAGGCGAGCACGAAATGAGAAATCCCACTCTTGTCAGCGAAGTCCGGGAGTGGGAGGAGGGGGGGGGGGGGGGGGTCCCGTTGTAAAATGTTGGAACATGGTAGATCAGTGTGGCCCTTCGCTGACTTCTTTGCACATGGCCGCAATGTTTTCCAACAAAAATATTCTGTCAAGGTGATAGCTTGAATTTACGATTTTGCTGTATATATATTTATGATAATTTTTTATCACTGGGGCTAAAAGCGAAAAGATGGGTATATCAGGGACCTTGAAAAACCGATTTGTCACTCAAACAGACCAGTGAAGTAATTCATGCATTGCTAATTATGCATAAAATTGTATGCCCATTATCGCGCATCTGGCGAACATTATATGAGCTGTCTGATAATAGATTAAAGGAGTAAGAGAGACCAGTGTCCTCCTGCAGTGATTATCTATGTAATTATGTCCAGTTAATATGTAGTTCTTGTAAAACAGTACATCCCACAGATTCTGAACACACACCCATATTTCGTATCTGGTTCGTCACCGAATGACATGATATACCAAAAGTACGAGAATTTCAAAGGAACTTAAACGCGAATATTAAATTAAAATAGATCTAAGCGGCCAAGTTCAAGAGAAGCAATTAAAATGAGAATTAATGTTCGGGCTATCGAAATAAAAATCGGGAGATTTCTCGAAGATTTTATTCCAGTCTGAAGGCGTGTAAGACTGTGGTTTGTCGGCGAGGAGCTGGGGATGTCCCATGGTATAGGTTAGAGGAGGTGCCGCATCGGTGCGAAAGTATAGGCACGTTGTAACTAAGGGGAGCCACAGAGCTCACATATTTAGAATAGGAACAGTCGCGGGATAAGACGGTGACCATGTATGAGTTTAGGGCCAGAAGTATAAAATACGAGCTCAGGGAGCTCACGAGTGGAAGGCAAGCCATACATAGATAGAGTAGGCTATGCCTGTATGAAAATTGTTCTGAGTAAATGGAGTGGAGCACTTAACCTCTAAGTGGCGACTGCTTCAGTGAAAAGCGTCCAGTCAAGTGACGATACATTAGTGGCCGTGCGACGGCAATGGTAGAGTGACATTCCGTCACATGTTATGGTAAAGACATCCAGTAAGTGACAATACGTTAGTGGCCGTGCGACGGCAGATGGCCTCCGGTAAAGTGACAACACGTTAGTAGCCGTGCGGCGACAATGAAAGAATGAAGTTCCAGTTGTATGTTCGTGAAAAGGCGACCAGAGTCCAAACACCGGCGACAACGAGGAAGGAACCAGCGACAACAGAGAACGCGGGCTCGCAAGTGACTCAAAAACTGTGTGGGTGAGGTGTGAATGACGTTTTGTTTTTCTTATTCACTGGATTCCATGTAAGTCACAAGTTAGTGTGTATTATTTTATATGAATTAAAATTGTTGTTTTCGGTGAACCCCTGTTGATTCATGCTTTTTGAGGAAAAGTCACTGACCCCTTCAGGATAAGAACCCCCCCCCCCCCCCCCCCCAACAACGAAACGGGCGGGTTCGTCACGTTGAGACATACGTTCACGCACGCGGATTCAGGCGACACTCCTTGAGTTTTGGCTGAATGCGCGGCGTGAATCTATTTCTCCAAGCAGCGACAACGCCCGGTTTCCGACATACTCTAGCATTCAAATTTTGAAGAAAAGAAGCCAATTTATACAGCCGTATGCATGTTGTATGGTATTAATGGCGATAAAACAAGGACATCCACTACCAAAGGTAGTGGATGTCCATGTTTTATCGCCGATAATATCGTGTCCATTGGCATCGGTGCTTGTAAAAAAAGCTGAAAAACAAAAATAGGAGGGCGAGCGCCGAGTGTGCCCCCTCCCTCTGAATAATCCCAAGATCAGTAATGGTTAATAATACTACCCAATAGAGTTGTAGGATTGAATTACTGATACTCCCCACCAGTGTTGTGTTTAATCTATGGTCCGCTGGAAGACATTCAATGTATTCTTTCAGACCTATTTGTCGCGTGGCAGATCTTATTGGTTTGTCTTGATTTTAAACAATATGTGGCAACACTGGGGCAAAGGGGACCAGGGGCCCGACTATTTCGACAACACAGGAGATACACGACAGCTATCTTTGTTTCGTACAAATATTTGTTTCGATGGTCCCGTGTGTCGGGCCTTGCCTATTTGGTCACATTTACAAAACAAAGATTTTGTCGCAACAATGAGTCAAGCCGTCGGGAAATAAGACTCATCCCGGTGTCAGTTACCTCTAATTTCGTGCAAGTAAAGTGTTGTTCAAGAAAACAAAATCAATGATATACACAAAGATTTCCATGTCTTTTGGAGTGGAGGTGGAACTCTTGGGGAAAACTCATTCAAAAATCGCATTACTTTTTCAGAAAGGCCAATTACTTGCTCATGTCGTGCATTTAACAGCCTCTTAAACCCATCCAGAAAGAAGGTAAAATCTGGATGGAAAATCACGTATAACCATTTCTCCCACAATATCGAATATTTTCCCAGAAAATCTTGAGTGACACAATAAATCGAGAGTCTTTACTCTTTGCCTATGAAACTGGTAAAATTCACACAAAATCTCAATGATATTGTTATACACTTTTATTCCTTTTATATTACCCAGTTATAAAATACGGCTAAGTTGTGAGCCCTTATTAAAAGGGGTGTCCAGATCATTATAAGAGAAAGCTGAAACTATGTTTTAGAAGAAAAGAAAAATAATAAACACAAGTTATTTTCGAGATTGGATAGGCATATCTATACAATGTGTGGTAGATAATGGGATGAACATCTCATTGCAGGTGCAGAGGAAAATTCTGGAATTGTTTTGAGTGTATCTCCTTCCTATCATGAAGCACAAGTACATTTGTTCTCTTAGAAAATGTACGATTCAGTTAATTCTCAGTTCAAGTTCAAGAACACATATCCTTTCTATATGAATAAAACACCAACCAAACAGGCGAATATTCCAAACCTAACAAGAATTTGATGCCAATAACTTGTTTGTAATCCTTTATGGGTGGGGTAGCTCACTGGGATGGAAGATAACAAATGTCCAAGATGCATTGGGTCTGCCATGGATCAGCTCGATGTGTATAAATTGATAAAGGGATTTTCAAGTCTGATACGGAAGGAAGAGACGGAAGGAGGGGGGTGTGTTTCGAATCGGGAACTAGGGGTGGCGAGTGGATGGGCGTTAAGCGACGATAACTATACCATACCTTCGAACAGCTGACATCGACGTTTCGCGTCATGCCGCATATTATAGAGAGATTATCAGAACGAAGTGTAGTGTTTGGTTGAAGGTTCTCAACTCGGTGCGATACAACGCACAAGAGAACTATCCCGATGGACATTTCATTATATACCGGACCTCAGACAATAATTAAATGGTATGCCCAGTGGGAGAAGGGAAAATTTGCGTTTCGAGTTCAGAATCTGTCAAATCCATTTTGGAAAGGAGACGAACAGTTTGTTGTAGTTGTTGCTACGGTGTGTTCTTTATCTCCATTCCGATCTGGGTGGATTCCATCTACCTCATCATCTTGGTGTATCTGGCACAAACCAAATGTAAGTTTGACAACATAAGTTGAAAAATGAACTGATGCATTTGTACAAGGATGAAGATGTAAAAAGTCTTAATATATTTATTGTTTGCAGATTTAGAGCACGAGGTGGAAGAAAAGGACACAGTCCTAACCAGGTATCGTTTTCGATTTTGCAAGAACACACTGCGTATATTTTGTCAGTATCAGCAGTCTGATACTGCGTGGAAGATTTGATGACTGAAATCGTGTCCGTATCAATGATAGGTATAAAATAAAAAAAAATATCATATGACTCGTCCGTTTTGTTCACTTTAAAACATTTGATATTTTGTTTTCATATTAATCAGTGGTAAATAAAGCCTTCCGTCAATTTCATTGGTGAGTTTCAAAACTAGACAATTTGATTGGCTGAACAAAATACAACTGGGCCACATTTTCATAATTTGCATAATTAGAGTTGGGAGCTTTCATTGGTCAATTTCAAAACTGGACAATTTGATTGGCTAAACAAAATACAACTGGGTCACATTTGCATAATTTCAGTAGGGAACATTTACGTTATCTGTCCTATTTAGGGTGGGTTATAATGTATAAATCTTTTACCTAACGTAACGGCAAAAACCTTCTCGCGCAATACAAGAAAAACGCCATTCATTTTTTTTTATATTTTCACTTTTTGCTTCCAGAACATAGGTTATGACCCCTCATTGGAACTAGCGTGTCACGCTCGTTCCAATGAGGGGTCATAACCTATGTTTTGGAAGCAAAAAATGAAAATTTTTTAGTTATACGAGGATGTTTTTTCCCAAGTGCCGTCTGCAACTCAAGTTAGGTGATGGGTTAAAAAGGCATACTAAGTGGCTAATTTGTGCGTGCGTGTGTCATATGATAAATAGAATATGAAATGAGTGTTTTTCTTATATAATATTCATGAAACTCGTCCGAATTTTCCGTTTGGGCTCGCCAGAGGCTCGCCCAAACGGAAAATTCTTAGACTCGTTTCATAAATATTATATGAGAAAAACACTCATTCCATATCCTCTATATATCAGCAAATGTACAACTACCCATCGGCCACTCATTGTTATATATATACTGTCCAACAAAAGTTAGTTAAGCCCCCCCCCCCCTCCTCCCCGCTACCTCCCTATAAAACCAGTGGGTATACAGTAAATGGGTAAATTCTACTGAGAAAACTTACTATTTGCAGTAAGGAGAATATGCCTCATTGGTGAAGCAAGGGTTTCTAGAGCTTTCTTTTTTATTGAATGAATATTAGGCACCGCCGACGTCATCACAACGTTAAAAAACGTCACGTTGTTCAGTACCTGATGGAACAGCCTCGAGCATATCTAACACGTCTTAACCCTTTACCTAACATGAAAAGCAGACGACACTTGCAAACAAAATTCTTGAATAACTATTTTTTGTCTCAAAAACAAAGGTTATGACCCCTCGTTGGAACGAGGTCGACGAGCTCGTTCCAACGAGGGGTCATAACCTATGTTTTTGAGACAAAAAAATGAAAAAAATAATGAAAATTAACTGGCGATTTTTGAGAATAGCGCTGGCCGGTTTTGGCCTTTACGTTGGGTAAAGAGTTAATCGGAGTGGCATGCTGTCCATGACCTGCCGAATTTCTCTCACTGTGATGTTGTCTCATTTCTCTATAAGCAGACGGCAGTGAAGTGGTCAATAGCCAGCAAATATTCACCTGTTTTAAGGATGTATGCCCGATCCGATAGAGGGATGCAGAATGTCACAATATGAGCTATTCGTATATCCAAAGGTATCATGGGGGGGGGGGGGGGGGGTGCTTAACTTGTTTTGGACAGTATATTTTAGTTTGGTCATGGCTAGGTCTATGTCTTCTTCTTCTTCAACAGTCTTACAACCCGAAGGCTATCCTTCGGGTTGGAAGATAGTTGAAATAGAAGACATAGACCGATCTAAGTGAAAAGATATAAAAAAGCGCCAAAATGACTGAAGGTGGAATTTATTGTGAATAGAGTTCCCCATGTTAGGTTGACGTGGACGGGGGGGGGGGGGGGGGGGGGGGGGGGGGGGCATGGGCATACGTTGTTTGATTTCAAAACACATCACGCGTGGATTATTTAACAGGCACAATCCTGGTCAGAAAACGGCGGACGTGATCACGATTCAGCATCAAATAAGTAGATATTGGTATATTACGCGCTTCATCATTTGTGTTAAAATTAACTTTTGCGGTACGTATTAGTTGTAATATTATTAATAATATGTTAAGTCCAAATTGAAAACAAAACTTTATGTTAAGAACACATTGAAATGTGACTGCGTGTAGTCGGAATCGCGTTGCGTATATTCGCTGCTTTGCAAAGAGAAACTGAGCCAACATTTCGAAAGTTCAACATTCGAAATGCATTGATACTATTGGTTATTATATGAAACTTCTCACCATTCATTGCAGTTTTCTTTGACTTTCTGGCCGGGCTCATATCCGATTCCGTGATGTAAACAGCCGTCTGAAATAAAGAGCAGAGAAAGTATTTTTAGGCGTTATGGGTATGGAGAAGGTGAAGGACAATGCTTGTATCGGGGTACAGGAGTGCACAGAAGTATAGAACGGATCTTCAATTTTGAAATATACGGAAATGGATGGATGCTGAAATTATGCGATTATAAAGTCAATAAACTGATAGTTAATGAACGGAAATCGGTAGACCGACGCCTCAATTATCTATATTAATGAAAAATTGTTAAGTTAAAGCTCATTTGATATATATGTGCATCGTAAAAGTTACACTCAGCTAGAATCAGGCCACGCCCTAACGAACACTTATTAACCCTTTAAAACCTAGTGGCCTGATTTCTGGCCAGGAACATGATACACCATAACGTTATTAAATAGGATGGTTGTTCGGTAAACAAGTGAGGTAGACCAACAGTAGTAGTAGTACTACTACTACTACTACTATTAGTAGTAGTGGTAGTAGTAGTAGTAGTAGAAGAAGTAGTAGTAGTTGTAGTGGTAGCAAGAGATGTAGTAGTAGTAGCAAGAGATGTAGTAGTAGTAGTAGCAGCAAGAGATGTAGTTATAGTAGTAGTAGTAGTGTAGTAGTAGTAGTAGTGGTAGTAGTGGTAGTGGTAGTAGTAGTTAGTAGTTGATATTAGTAGTAGGTAGTAGTCCCCGAAGACTGGTCTCCACTAGTTCCCAAATACTTGTCTCCAGTTGTCCGTACCAGTTCCCGTAGACTGGCTCTGGTGATCCCCAAATACCTAGATGAGGATATAGTGAATAGCAGATTGTGCCTTAATAAGGAATTTCTCCATGGTCCTATGGGCTCGTGCGATGAAAAATGGTACCAAATGTCTGTAGGGAGAGTGTCATACCTAGCTAGGACTATAAGGACATAGCCAGGTACCTTAATAGATTAAGAATGGGCAGTGGATGGTCTAAGCAGTCAAAAAGGAGGTTTCTGTACATAATTCAAGCCACATAAAGACGAGGATTCTGGAAGAAATCGTACCTAAAAAAATCCTGTAACAGAGTGGAAACGAGGATTTGCCTGCAAGGCCACTCTTAGTAAAAATACTCTGGTACAATCGAACACCGCTTTTTAAGCACTACGCGGTACTCTGGGCAGGTCCGTGTCCGTTAAAAACGAGGATTCTGGGAAAACCCGGGCCAGGGAAAGGTCAAGAACATAGAAAATGAGCTTTCTTCGCGAATCAGAGCCAGATAAATAGTTGTCGGTCTCATTGGGGTATTCATTATACTCCCGTCTGAATCTGAATCTGAATTTGAATACTGTGTAAACCGCGTTTTCGCGTATTTTAACACAGGGGGAGCTGTTGATGTTTTTATATGCGCAAGGCGGAGTTGCCGCAAACTGCATCGATGGCGGCCTGACCACTGGCATTCCAATCCACAATAGTAAGCGGGAAAAGGGAATTTTTAAATTCTGTTGTTGTTGTTCTGTAAACTGCCAGCTTGGTGTTGTTATTGCTTCTTGTGTGTGTCTGGCCCATTTGGATGTACTCTGCCTTAGGGATCGCATCGCATCGCATCCAGAGATGATATTATGTAGTGTTTGGATGCGTTTGTTTTTACGGCGTTCCTGTAGAGTTGGCCAATTTAGAGCACTGAGCATTTCACTAACGCTACTTGTTCTGCGGTAGTCGTTGTATATGAAACGTGCGGCTCGCCTTTGTGTCATCTCAAGTTCCTGGATATCTCTTTTGATGTAGGGGTCCCAGATGACGCAACCATATTCTAATTTTGACCGAACTAAGGATTTGTATGCTGTTTCTTTCAGTGTTCTTGGTGCGTATTTTAAATTTTGCTTGATGAAACCTAGCGTAGAGTTTGCTTTTGCATTCATTTTGTTTATATGAATGTCCCATTTTAGTTTATTGGAGAACGTCAGCCCGAGGTATGGATTAGTTTCTACTTCCTCCAAAATGTGGTTATTAATTTCATAAAAGTGTGTGAATGGTGTACTACCGTCCAATCGAACTTATCTTCAAAACATATCCATGTTCTTGTACTCGCCATTGGGTCCATATAGCAACCACGTGCTACCATAAAAACCAAGCTAGCGGTCTCCAGTACACAGAATGGACGACAGAAACACGTGTCACCTAATTACACGCACTGCGCACGCGCACTTACATCACATATCCCTATGGAAATGACGTCGCAATATGGCCGCTCACGCGGGCTACCATAACAACACAACATGGCGTACCTGGATCCCGGGACTAGACTCCCCTTGCGCCTCCCCATTCTCTCCCCAAAGGAGGGTAATTTATCCACGACACATATCTATAATGTAGTATAAGAGTAATGTTAACCCATCCAGGAATTCTGCTGAAAAAAATATTTTCAACATGTTGAATGAGTTCAAGCTTTTTACATTAAATATAAATCATCACAGGATCTAAATAGCTGTCTACCATTGGTAATCGAGAACAATCACTTGACATGGCAGACGGAAATGGCAGTGGACCTCCAAAGCACCCGCCCTATTCACCTCGCCTTAGATACCCTCTACTCTTTTTCTGACCTCCTCCTTCAAGATGGGAAAAATACCTGACCACCCCTGACCCCCACCGCACCTTCGTAAAATATGGTGGAGTGTCTATGCTCAAGGAATTTGATGCGCACCACTCCCAGAAGAAAAACGAATTTTAGAATTCAAAACGGCCAACTCGGCTGAAAAAGCCACGCATAATGATACAGCGACTGGAATGGGTGGATGTGAGAGAAAAAACCTTCAGCGATTCGCCGGGGCCGTATTAAATATTATAATTGTAGACAACGCAGGAGATCACACAATTCTAGCCCTTGAAAACCACTCTTTATCACCCATAAGTTTTTTGGTATGATAGAACCTGACAACTTATGCCTGGGGTAAGCGGTCTCTCAAAAGCACAGCATTACAATAAATAATTGGCCAACTTTGAATTTACATAAAGCCCCAAATGCAGAAAGTGACATTAAACACCAGAAAATACGAACATCACATAAAAATAATAAAAATACCTTTCCCCTCGTCGTATTGAACCCACAAAATGATGTTTGACCTGCAAAATGCCTTCAAGTGTACGATAAACTGATTAAAATTCGATAAGATGAACTCAAACTATGATTTGAGCAACCCCAATAATTTTTCAAATTTTGTTGAAAAATTGTTGATTTTCATGGTTACAGGTTAAGTTTATTACACTACTGGTTATTACACTACTGGTTGATTTGTATTACACTACTGGTTGATTATTACTTTACTGGTTAATTTTTATTCCACTACTGGTTAATATTACACTACCGGTTGATTATTACACGACTGGTTGTTACAAGGGTTAAGGAAGTACAAGGGAGAATTTTTCTTAGATTTCAATTTTTACGAAAATGTCCCGATTGGAAAGTTATTGGGGGTGTCATACCCCTACTCTCCCCCCTCCCCCACAGTGACGCTCCATGTGCATGTAGAAAACACGCCCCCTCAAATGTTTTAGAAACTATTAATTATCACTGACGCGGTTAGTGTAAAAAGTCCAGTCGAGCAAGAGGGTTAATGTCTGTACATGATCATTCACTCGAGAGGTCGCCACTTATATTGACACGATAAATGTAATAAATAATTAATTTATTTGATATATACAAGTTCCTTTTATCTATTTTAGTGAGAGATTATCACTAAACTGGGCAAGCAGTACCATCTATTACTAGGCATCTCCCACAAAAATGTCAAAATAATCTCCCATAAGATAAAACAAACAATGTAATCAGCTTCTTCATCAGCCATCACTGGGTCACAGGCACGTGTCACCTCAGTAGCATATAGCAAACAATCGTAATTAGCGTTCTTTTCACGTAGTAGAATGTGTATTACAAATCGTTTGTCTGTTGTCGAGTTTAAAATTGTATTGTCAAGGTGTGGTCGCGGTGATGTGTTGGAATTTATCTCCGACAATTTGCCTTTATTAGATACAATGGCTTAACCTTTTGAGATATAATTTACTCCTCGAAGTACAGAATACAAAATGTAGATAACAGAAAATGTAATACTTCGTTAACATTAAGAAGATCTTGGCGCCCATCCCACTTTCCGAACTTCAACATCCAAAACTTACAATAACCTTTTCATTCATTTATTCCTCAACACACTCTCCACTTGACAGCACTCGGATGTAATTCCAAGAAGGCTGGAGGGCTAAGGTGAAGATCACACGACCAGACGACTTTTTCATTTGTGGGAGTTAGGGTTCTCTGAATATGAAACATGAGCGGGGATAATGTTTGCTTTTGCTTTCTGGACCGCTCATTTTTCTAGCATTCTAGCTTCTAGCATTCAACCAATTAAAGGAAAAAACACCACCCTATTTATCTATTTTTATTGCAGATGTTTGTTTGACTCGAATATTTCAAGCTGGAGAATGGCCCCAAAATAGTATATTCAGTCAGTTAACTCTTAGAATGTTGGAAGCCGATATTTGATAATCTTTCTTTCTAAGCTTCCAACTACAGTTTCTGAGGGTTTTTCATGGAAAAAACACAACTGACATGTTGATTACTATTTGTTTGTTTTAATATTGTTTGTTCCACTCTTTGGGCTGACGTGTCACGTATTAACCTATATGAATAGCAAGACATGACTGTACTTACTTTTTCGCCAATATTTGGCATGCCTAATAAAGTATTAGAGCAATAGGTGACAGATAGGTCCCTTGGGCCGGGTGCATATATTAAGGTTATTTTTATTATATTTACTGCACATGTCACATTAATAAAGATATACAAACAAACAAACTATTGAGGAGTACGTGCACACTATTTATTTATTTATTTATTTATTTATTTATTTATTTATTTATTTATTTATTTATTTATTTGGCTCAAATATGCCTCAAAAGTAAAGCGTCAGTAAACAGATAGAATGATGCCGAAATGTTTTTTATTTCATGTGTGCGCTTCCTCTTATCATTGAAGTGAAAATGCTTTAGTATGTTCGGATGTGCCTCGCCACAGTTGATGGGCACACTCTGATATCAAAGGCACACTCTCATATTAAACTGTAACAAGGCGAAGACATCTGAAGAAATCTTGTCAACCCAAAATACTTGAGCACTCTTCTGGTTAAGGAGAAAGGATTCGCAAGTCTAAATTCTCTGATTGTAATGTCCAAGGCGTCTTGTCATCGAGGACACTGGCGTTTACATCTACAAAATAGTTTTTGAGAGTGACGAGATCAAACCAAAGAGCTTCATTTGTAATCCGGATTATTCCTTGGATGAAAACCTAACCACGGAGAAACATACTTCATAGAAGTGACGTGACAACTGTTACGCATTCTCAGTGCCTTATTCGACATTCGTGATCAACCGAAAATCGGTTGATAACGAATGTCGAATAAGGAACTGGGAACAAGTAATGGTTGTCACGTCCATTTACATAGATCTGTGTACTTACTGATTTGCAAGCTAACGAAAAGCTCGTCTCTGTAACGAGTAGCCTTGAATTTTTTAACACGTTACTCTTGGGCTGTAAACAGATCCCCCGATAGATAAGTTAACCATTTACCTAACATGAAAAGCAGACGACACTTGCAAACAAAATTCTTGAATAACTAATTTTTATAATGTTTTGTCTCGAAAACATAGGTTATGACCCCTCTTTGGAACAAGCTCGACGAGCTCGATCCAAAGAGGGGTCATAACCTATGTTTTTGAGACAAAAAAATTATAAAAATAATGAAAATTAACTGGCAATTTTTGTGAATAGCGCTGGCCGGTTTTGGTCGTTACGTTGGGTAAAGGGTTAAAGAGCATTCAGAATTTTGCTGCCTGGATTAAAACAGGTGCAACGCTATGGGGTGGCTAATCCTCCACCACAACAAAGGAAATAGCTCACAAAGAAATATTTGGACATAGTTGGTTCGCAATCTCCTTCATTAGATTATCATCCAAAAGCTTTATATCAAATTAGGTCCAAGTGCAATGGGATGGCCAATCCCATACCACAACAAGAGCAATAACTCTTGAAAAAAATCTTCTACACGGCTGGTTCGCACTCCCATTCACGATATTATTACCAAAAGTTATATATTAATTTTTTAAAAAAAATGAACAGTTTTCTCTGACAAGAAATGGTAATGAGATGGCAACAAATTCTAAGTCCAATTCGGGCAATAACTCTTGAAGAAGTACTTGGACAGACCTAGTTCGCAATCTCATTCATGACATTATCACCAAAACATTATATATTAAATTTGAAAAATAGTTTGAACGGCCTGATGGACGGAGATACCCATTCCTATATCCCCTCCCACTACGTGGCGAGGGAGAACTAGGGGACTTGCAAATACTGCCGAATAACCCCAATTCTCAAAGACCTTCACTGGATTCCTATTCAGCAAACGATCAGCCTACGTGCAGATGTATCACTGGAATTGCACCGCTGCATCTCTCTGAGTAACTGAGTTGACCACACAGTACACACCAAATAGTTCAAGCCCCACTTGAAGTCATATGTATTTGACCAAGCATTCGACTCAATGATGTAGACTGTGATTCCCACTGTACCCGGCACAATGTAATGGAAGGCCATCGAGGGAAAACAATATTAGCAAACGAGTGTGGATAAGGTTTCGAAGGATGCTGGCTGCAGGAGCTGGTACTATGTAATCATCATGTGAAGGGAACAACAGTAGATTTATGAAAAATAACATATTTCTCTCTCTTATCTGAGGTTAACATTATTTTACACGAATCTGCAGTTATTTTTTCACATAGATTTATACAATGTATAGCCAGTGAAGCGAAAGCTGCACTTTAATTTCGATACACTAGGGAAGAAAATTTTAAGTACAAGAATAGACACGGGAGGTGTAGATACTTCGATTTTATTGTCCTCGTCATCTGGACAACCAGGAGAGTAAAATTTTTGAACTACTGTATTATATGGGTCAACAAAGGAACAAACTTGTTCCAAAACAGGCAAACATTGTCAAACTGACTCACACCAATTATATGAGACAGAGTAAAGCATGCAAGTTACTTGCTGACATACTTGTTTAGTTGCATGATCATCATACTGTATCAGTAGCTGAAAATTGTCATTCTTAACCCTTTACCTGTTGCGGGTAGCAGACGATACTTGCAAAATAAATTCATGAATTTCTAAATATTTTCATTTTTGTCTCAAAAACATAGCTTATGACCCCTCATTAGAACGAGCTCAACGAGCTCGTTCCAATGAGGAGTCATAAGCAATGTTTTAGAGACAAAAATTGAAAACACAATAAATTTGAATAGAAATTTTTGTGTATAGGCCTAGTCGATTTTGTTTGTTATGTTGGGTGAAGGGTTCATGCTGTAAATCATGAACGATCTGGCAGTTATTCAGATATCTATTTGGACAAGTGATTAATCGGTTAACCAAAGTTAATCCGCGTGGTTAATCGATCAAGAAAACCCCTTAACCGTTTCAGCTGTAACCCATACATAATTAATTGTCTTTGTCTAGCAAGTGGGCAAATGGTGTTTGATGTTTCAAGAATGTGTTGCAAATATTTCCGGAACCATCTTCAATGTCACAACAGACACAGAGTTTATACCCCTTGGACCCTGGAGCTTATTCGTTTGCGAATTGGACATCAGATCGTAAAATTTTGGGTTTAATGTTTGTCCGCGTCACGTGCGCTATGTCCTTCAGCAAGATACTCAATTCCAGTTGCCCTTGTGGAATCTCGGTGGTGCAGTGTGGTAACGTATGCAGCTCATTTTAGGGCCCTGCGATGCTTCGAGATTCGTTTCGATATCGAATTGTAAGTTGGTATTCGGTTCGATTCGAAATCGGCTTTCCGATACGTTTTCCTTCTAATCTGTT
Organism: Pictodentalium vernedei; assembly: GCA_031216915.1. Lineage (NCBI taxonomy): Eukaryota > Metazoa > Mollusca > Scaphopoda > Dentaliida > Dentaliidae > Pictodentalium > Pictodentalium vernedei. Next base: position 271,255,858 of record CM062291.1, read on the forward strand.
CACTAGAATTTCGCTTGGTATTGGACATCTTAGTCGTCTCACAAAACGTATAGCTGAGATAGAAATTGTACATAAATAATGTTGAAAATAACGACTGAGTGTAATTTGCGATATATACTATTTCAAAAAAGTAGGGGTTATCCAAACTGATGTTGATATTTTCGGAAAATGTATTGGTTACGCGTGATTGGACACATGAATATGTTACCAAGTTTAGTGTGGATCATGAATGTTACCGGCCTACGAAAACTTCGTGCAGGTTTTACGCACGAGCGTCGCGTTAATGTCTGTGAGGTACGTTTTGAAATTTCCATTTGCACTGGACGGGCTTTCTCGGAGGTCTCATCGTTCTTTACTTGGTAAAAAACTCGTTCATCAATAGTTTCTGGTCGAAACGTAACTTTTGAGGTATGCGAAGACTGACACGTGACGAACGTTTACGTGCCGTTGTCATGTTGGAAGCTGGCAACAGACAGACTGCATTGGCTCAAATTCTCAACGTTTCTCAATCGGTGATCAGCAGGTTATGGTCACGCTGCCGTCAGACAGGCAATGGTGATGACAGACGTCGGCCAGGTCGTCCAAGGGCGACAACTGCTAACCAGGATCGTTTCATGCGAACCACAGAATAACCTAACCGCCATCAAAGTGCCTCAGAAATTGGATAGCAGCTGCACCGAGCGACAGATGTGCGAGTCAGTGGTCAGACTAGCCGAAATCGAATGCGCAGCTGAAATTTGTACGCTCGACGACCTCGAATAATTCCACGTTAGACTGAACATCACATGGGGGCAAGGTGTAATTGGTGTGGAGCACGACAGCCCTGGGACAATCGTCGGTGGAACAACGCAATGTTTTCCGATGAATCGAACACTGAATGAACTCTCGACTTCCACGACAGGCGAAACAGAGTGTGGCGGCGGTAGAACCAACGATACCATGACGTAACCTTTAGGCAGCACGATCGTTTTGGTGGAGGATCAGTTATGATATGGCAAAACCTTGACAGGCAGAACAGCATTATATGTCATCCAAGGGCATGTCATCGGGCAGTACTGCTGTGACAACATGTTAGCAGCCCATGTGGTGCCATTTGCGCGTCGTCACGGCCGTCTGTTCACTTTCCAAGATGACATTGTAAGAGCACACAGGGCCCGTGTCGCTACAGAGTTCCTCCAGGAGCAGAACATCACTACACTGCCTTGGCCAGCAATAGGTCCAGACCCTTCACCAATCGAGCACGTCTGAGATATGCTTGGCAGGCGCCTACGACAACGCCAACAGCCCCCTACCAATGTCCAGGAACTCGCCGCTGCACTGAAGGAAAAATGGAATAACATCAGTCATGATGATATTGGACATTTGGTGAGGAGTATGCCACCTCGGATCCGCGCATGTCTCTTGGACTGAATGGTAAATTCTTTGACTGACCGTCCATGTCTTCTACAGCTCAGTGCGAGAAATGTGTGCTTGTCAGACACCCAACAATTGCTGAAATCATTCACAAGATGTCATAGTGCAATGCCTCGACTGTCTTTTTTGATGAGAATATAAATATATTTCTTCATATAACTCACTTTTATCAAATATTTGAATAGTATATTAACCCTTTACCCAACGCAGACGATATCAAAATTTATTATTTTAAATAGCATTTTTTAAATTTTTTCAAAAAATTTCAACAAAACCATATCATGTGATTTCTCTTGGGAACGAGCTCGTCGAGCTCGTTCCAAAGAGGGGTCACATGATATGGTTTTGTTGAAATGTTTCGAAAAATAATATTTTTTCAGCTGCTGAATTTGCATATTACGCGGGCGGATGCGGGCGATTCTTTGGGTAAAGGGTTAACATAAAAAAATCCCATCTGTACCAATGTAACCATCCATACTAATTCCAGTTCACGAGCCACTACCACTGCTGAAAGCAATTTAAAGTTCCCAAGCAGTATTGACGATGAGTTCACGGTTGCTGGCGGCTAGCCCGGTGCAGAGCCCAGTACAGAATTCTCGCACCCGTTTCTTTTTTTTTAACAAAAATCCTTACCGAGTAATATTCCAACTGGATCACCAAGGCACCAAAAACGGTCAGCGGTATTCGCAAAAATCGCCTTTCAAATTTAATATGTTTTCAATTTTCGTCTTGAAAACTTGGCATATGAGGTCTATCCAATAAGGCCTCATAATCTAAGTTTCTGAGGCAAAAAATGAAAGAAAAGCATTTATTCGAGATATTTTTTGCCAATGCCGTGTTGGGTAAGGATTAAATAAATCATTCATTTTAATAAAAAAAAACTTCTGTTGGGTTGTAAAAGTATTGTATGCAATGGCGACGCCAGAAAATGTTTCGGGGACGGGGTGCTAGTGGGGGGACAGTACCCCCCCCCCCCCCCCCCCAACGAAGGTACGGGTGAAAGTCAGCAAGTTGCTTTTTAGAATCATAGTATCATGGCAATACGTTCAGATGTTGTAGATATCTTCACGACGTCCTGAGATAACAGCGACCATATGATCTCATATGAGAATTCTCTGACGTTTTTTCGCAGCGGAGGTGGGGGGGGGGAGCGAGGGGGGGGGGGGGTGCTTCTCCAGAAACAAATTTCATTTACACTTTCAAATGAAGCATTCTGATGGCCTTTGGGGGCTTTTGAGGGAAAATAGACCGAATACAGTTTTTTTGAACGTCGCAAATGACGAAGCGATAGTGCAGTCGGGAAACCTTCAATTGACCATCTGTCTGAAAGTATGAAGTACATTAAGGATGAGTTTAGCTCGTTGGGCTGGGACCAGGATCCTGCTGCTCCAACTTTGATCCTTGCTGTGCTTCATAATGCGAAAAACATTACCCGTAGTTTGTACACAAACGCACAAAGCTCATAATTATCTGTTTTCAACCTTGTAAATCATTATTGGATATGTTCATCCAAGCCAGAAAATAAGCAGACTGTCATCTGCAAAATGAGGTTCCCGGAGGGTGAATTTAGTGATGCTACCCTGCATAGCAGGGTAGCATCACTAAATTTACCCTCTGTGAACCTCAATCTGAATCAGGGTCTCAAAACTAAACAGAAAGAGGTAACCAGAGGATCAATTGGCCCACTGTATGGTATAGCACCATTAAATTCGCCCTCTGGGGACCTCATTCTGCAAATGTCAGACTGCTTATTTTCAGGCCTGTGTTTATCTGCTGGGTGTTTATGGGAATAAAAAAGAGAGACATTGTGTGCGTGTGTAGGTGTGTTAGGGAGGGTGTAAGTGTGTTTCTGTTGGAGGTGAGGATGTGTGTGGATGGGTGTGTGTGTGGTAGAGGGGTGGGGGCAAATTGGGTCAAAGTCTACATTTAGAGGGGTAAATGCCCCTATGCTCCCTTGTAACGTCGCCACTGATTTGACGAAGTTTGCTGTTCATGTGTTGCTTATATTTTGCCAAGTATAATCTTTGCATCAGCGTGGAATTCTGCGGACAGTGTTTTAGAATTTTATCAGAAATCAAAAATGCTTCTGCAGCTGTCTGCCATTCACCAATTGTCAGAAAAACTGGATGCGTCTAGTGAGTTGGTTTACATTGGGGATACAGTTTGTGGCACTGCCACGGAATTTTACATATTATTAACCAAACCTCCAGTACGAAAAGAGCAAATTGCTACTGAAATACATTGACTAATTTACATTTCACTAGTAAAATCACAAAAACACTATCAAACTTTCATCTCAAGCACCTGTGGTCCATGTGGCTGAAAATTTGCCAGTGCTATTGATAACCATCTCTATTCATCTGAATAACACTCCTCATTCGCGAAATCTGTCACTGAATTTAATGTTAACTTTTTGCCTCACGTAACTTTCCAATACCAAAAATGGAATTTCAAATTTCATTCTTATTTCAGTGTTAGTCTCCAAAAAATAGCTCATGCCCTTCCACTTGAACGAACTCCCGATTCAGGTTTAGTGAGTCAAGAATTTGTTTTGGGAAGTGCCGTCTTCTGGTTGTGTTTGGTAAATGGTTAACCCTTTATTTTACGAATTGCCGCATCCGCCCGTGTAAAATACAGATTGAGGACTTAAAAAAAATTCCCTTTTCAAAAAAATTTCAACAAAATCATATCATGTTACCCCATTGGGGCGAGCTTAAGAATACGCTTCACTGGAAAACTGCAGACGTTGTGTTTTACAAGTGATATAAAATATATAAAGTGGCTTTTCTTAATTTTTTCTTTGAGGATTTAAAAACTGTGACTATTATTGTCCGCAGATACCGATTTAAAAGAAAAGAAATTAGCACTTTTATTAAATTTTATTTTTATTTTGACTGGTTTATCTGCTTCTTTTTTCAACTTTATCGGCACTATGCGGATGATTTTGACAAAATATATACACTACCCTTTCAGATTATCATAAACGTTTTTGTTAGTAAAGTGAAAACAAGCTATTTGTTGCCGAACAGCCTCAGAGAACCACATCCAATACGGAGCTTTTAGTGTTTTCAGTAGTATGATTGCTAGGTGTGATAATTTTATTACGGCATTTATCGTTCTAAATGATAGGGGGCGGGTGGGGGGGGGGGGGGGGGGGGGGGGTCGGGAGTCTTTGTAAATCATCACGGCGAGTAGCACATCTTTTTGAAACCATTGTAATCACCAGGAAAGGGCGGTACGAGTTATATTATTATGGGATATTATGGGATCATCCCATTACCCTATGTTTCAATCTTTATCACGATATGCGGCAAAACTAATCAGAGCTGCAGCGCTGGATGAATAAAATTGAAACAAAAAATCTAATTGCCTTAACCCTTTATCCAACGTAACGGCGAAAACCGGCCAGAGCTATTCACAATAATCGCCATTTAAGTTTCATTTTTTTTTGTCTCAAAAATCATAGCTTATGACCCATCTTTGGAACGAGCTCGTCGAGCTCGTTCCAATGAGGGGTCATAACCTATGTTTTCTAGACAAAAAATGAAAAATATTAGTTATTCAAGAATTTTGTTTACAAGTGTCTTCTTCTTCTTTTCGTGTCAGGTAAAGTGTTAAATGCCTGATGCTACAACAAAAAATACCGTTTTATTTTTCAACAGTGCAACAGAGAAATATTAATCCTTTACGTAACGAATCGGTCACATCCGCCCTCGTCTTCTACAAATTGGGCAGTTGAAAAAATGTGGGTTTTTTTTAAATGTTCAACATAGCCCTATCACGTAACCTCTCGTTGGAACCGTGCTCTCTGAGCTCGTACCAATGAGGGCCACATGTTATGGTCTCGTTGAAATTTTGTGAATGAAAGTAATAAAAAAAAATAAATTTTGATATCGATTACTTCGTGTTATGGTTTAACCCTTTACTTAACGAATCGCCGGCATCCGCCCGCGTAATATCCAAATTGAGCAGTTGAAAAAATTAAATTTTTCAAAATATTTCAACAAAACCATATCATGTGACCCCTCATTCGAACGAGCTCATTGAGCTCGTTCCAATGAGGGGTCAGATGATATGGTTTTGCTGAAATTTTTTTAAAAATTAAAAAAAATTATATTTAAAATAATAAATTTTGATATCGTCTGCGTTGGGTAAAGGGTTAAATCTTCTGTTTTCATGTGTTTCAATGTTTTCGAAAAAGTTATTTCAATTAAATGCCCGGTATTGTCCAGTGCATTCTTCAAACAAATTGTGTTGTGTTTTTTCCATAAGGCTACTTGCTGGTGGTGAAGCTATCGATAAGGGTTATAGTTCAGACCCTTCCAACCCACCCACTGCACAGATTAGAAAATGAAAACACCTCCGTGGTTCATTTAAACATATTTAGAAAAATCGGAAGAAGAAAAATAGTTAAAATGGTTAATCCAATACTGCCTTAAATTTGATTCTAGATACCTGGGTTCTTGGTCAAATTAACCCTTTACCTAACACGAAGGGTGGGCGACACTTGCTAACAAAATTGTTGAATAACTATTTTTTGCAAACAAAATTGTTGAATAACTATTTTTTACACAATGTATGACCCCTCATTGAAACTAACTCGATCAGCTCGTTTCAATGAGGGTCATAATCTATGTTTCTGAGACAAAAACTGATAAAATATTGAAAACTGAATTTTTGTAAATAGCGCTAGTCGGTTTTGGTCGTTACGTCAGGTAAAGGGTTAAACCATACTCAATTGACGGGTAGCACAAACAACTGAACATTGCAGAGTCCAAGAAGACAAAGTAGCCTGCGTCGCAGCAAGCTTGTTAAGTTTAAGACAAAAAATAGGGCTATATCTGAGAAAAATGTATGGGGATATAGTCGGTGTATGATTCGAACGATAACATCAACCGACTTAACGGAGAGAACAAAAAATCTGTTCTATAAAATAGGTAACACCAAACGCTCATGCCACCAGTCTAATTATGTAACGAGTTCAACAACGTTATGGCCTAGAACCAGTCTAGCCATAAAATAGTCTATCGTCTTTGTTCAGATTCTTTCATCTGAAATATATCAGATCCCCAAACCCACCCACTTTATAAATTAGAAAAAAGAAAACACAGATTTAGTTGAATTAAACATATTTAAGAAAAACCTGTATACCTTGGTAGATCTTTCTCTGCGAGGGAGGGAAAGGGTGGGTGTGAGGGTTTAGGCATAGATGGGGGGATGCGGCATACCGATTGCCCATGTGGGGATACGGAGGCGCCGTGTACTGCACGTCGACGGTGCACTTGCTTTTAAGTTAACCCCGTGTGGAGTTAGTATATTGGGGAGTCTTGAGAGTTGCTCGCCGATGGTTGGTGGTTCTCTCCGGGAGACTCCTACTTCCTCCACCCGTAACACTGTCCGACACGAGGTGAGTCTGGCTGTCAAAAGTGTGGTTAACCGTTTACCTAACATGAAAATCAGACGACACTTGCAAACAAAATTCTTGAATAACTAATTTTTTTTCATTTTTTGTCTCAAAAACATAGGTTATGACCCCAATTTGGAACGAGCTCGACGAGCTCGTTCCAAAGAGGGTGTCATAACCTATGTTTTTGAGACAAAAAATATTAAAAATTAATTGGCGATTTTTGTGAATAACGATGGCCGATTTTGGACGTTACGTTGAGTGAAGGGTTAAATAAACCCCAATAAATGAACAAATAAATACATTCTTTCTCGCCAGGGAGATTCTACAGTGTTGTAAGGTGGAAAGCGAACACATAATTTCTATAAAATCAGACAAAAGTCTAAATTTCCGTCAAACCCCTTATTTGGGAACGTACTTCAACCCGATACCCATACCCCGTGTTGATGTCAAATCACGAAATCCAAATTTTACGGACTCGGATAGGAATCTCAATTACGGAATGCTTTATATGTATACACTGATGGAACATTTTGAAGGCCTGGGTGAAGGTATAGCTAGGAAGTAGTGGTACACGTCAATATTAATGGACGGTAGTTTAGTCAATAGTACTGGTACAAAGCCGCAATGGAACAGGCTTGCTGTAGAAGCTAATGGTAGGACAGATAGACCATAGCCAGTAGTGGCCATGGAGCTTTGGCGACAAGATGGAAACGGAATCCCATTTGTGGAATCCCTTTTTTGGAATCCCATTTGTGGAATCCCTTTTCAGGAATCCCATTTTCTGAAATGAGGATAAGAGTCGTATTAAAAATCCCACAATGAGGGATTTTTAATGGTCCTCATAACCTCAAAATTCAATGAGGCTATGAGGGATAATAAATGAGGACTCATTGAGGGCTTTTACGTAGCCCTCATGGCCTCATACGACAAAAAAGGGATTCTCCAGAAGGAATCCCATTTGCGGAATCCCTTTTTAGGAATCCCATTTGTGGAATCCATTTTTTTCTGAAATGAGGATAAGAGTCGTATTAAAAATCCCTCAATGAGGGATTTTTAATGGTCCTCATAACCTCAAAATTCAATGAGGCTATGAGGGATAATAAATGAGGACTCATTGAGGGCTTTTACATAGCCCTCGTGGCCTCATACGACAAAAAAGGGATTCTCCTAAAGGTATCCTCGATAGGTATCCTCGAATAATACAATACCAGGCCATAGGTATCCTCAAATACTGAAATGAGGCTAAGAGTCGTAGTAAATTATACCTCATTGAGGGATTTTTCAAGGCCCTCATAACCTCAAATTCAATGAGTGTATGAGGGATAATAAACGAGGACTCGTTGAGGGCTTTTACATAGCCTTCATGGCCTCATACAACAAAAAAGGGATTCCATAGCCACGGGTGTTTCCTAAAAATGGGATTCCATGGGATATGACCATTGGATATAGAGGTAATGAAAATCGGATACGACTTCGTTGTAATAAGGGGAGATAACTCTGCATAGAGATTACGGGGGGGGGGGGGGAGTGAAGCAATCTGATTGGTTAGTTATAATCTAGATAAATGAAACAACAAGAGTACACGGAATAGGGTCAAAACTAACAAGAATAGACCAGAAATTGCTAAATATAGCAATAATAATGTAAACCGTTCCAGTTGACAGGCTCTTCTACGCTACTGGAGTACAGAACAAAGGAACATGACCAGGTAGAGGAAAACTATTGCATATATGTAGATAGAAGCAGAGAATTCTGAAAGAATTCGGAGTAGTAAAAGTTGGGATAGATTTTGGTGATTTGGAAGGATTGTCGGGTTGTTTGTGGTAATTCTTAATACTAAAATTCAATCGAACACCCCCTCCCCCCTCCGAACATACCCCTGTCTTGTTAGAGGCCTTTGGGTCACATAGCAACCACGTGCTACCATAGAAACCAAGATGGCGGCTTCCAGTATACAAAATGGACGACGGAAACATTTATCACCTTAACAACACGCACTGCGCATGCGCACTCACACCACGTATCACTATGGAGATGGCGTCACAATATGGCCGCTCACGCGGGATACCATAACAACCAAACATGGCGCCACCAGGTCACGTGACTATGACGTCACATGAGATCCTGCAATGAGATCCTGCAACCTAGAGGTGAAACGTGCGAGGCATACTACTTATGACTTGTAACAGTGTTAGGTTGTAATAGAAAATTATGTGATTACAAAATGAGTGCGGATGCGTGCACTAAGTGTTTACAAATGTGTCGGTTATTACAATAACTACTCGGCACTGTTATCCATGCACAAGATAGAGGTTCAAATTTCTAGTCATTTGAAAAAGAACACTACACTCGTTTGACAACAAATTTCTATATAAAATACAGCAAAAACTCGTGTAATGTTCTGAGAATCTATACCGTAACAATACCGCTAAGACGGAGAGTGTAAATGAATTTGTACTTTGGTGGCCTATCCAAATCCACGTGTCAGTAACTAGTTGCACAAGAAGAAACAGAGGTGTGATATAATGAAAGGGAAATCTGATAGGATGGATGAAAATATCAGACATGGAAGCATTTGCAAACAAGCACAGATAGGGAATTTGAAACAACTAGAGAAAAACAAGTCGTATAATATAAAAACCCCTAAATTCTAACAACGTCCTGTTAACACTTTACCCAACGTAACGGCAAAAACCGGCCAGCGCTATTCTCAAAAATCGACTGTTAATTTTCATTATTTTTTCAGGTTTTTTTTTTGCCTCAAAAACATAGATTATGACCCCTTGTTGAAACGAGCTCGTCAAGCTCGCTCCAACGTGGGGTCATAACCTATGTTTTCGAGAAAAAATTGAAAAAAATTAGTTATTCAAGAATTTTTGTTGCAAGTGTCGTCTGCTTTCCATGTTAGGTAAAGGGTTAACACTTTTTCCAGTGTCAATTCCAAGAGTAAAGCAAATACAACAAAACTTGAAAAGCTAAAAAAAAACCTTATTTTTTCTTAAAGCATAGCTTATGATCTGTTGAAAGAATGGAATCGATGTGTTTGGTCCAGTGAGAGATCATAAGCTTGCTTTCGAAGAGAGGGAATGATTTAACGAACGCTGTATGGGGATTATTTGGCGAACATTGTGGTAGGAGGGGTTGGGATATTCCGTTTGCTTTAATTCTTTATCAAGAAGCAATGTGGCTCATTGGTTAACGTGGTGGATGATTGGACTTCAAATCGAAAGTTCGTAGGTTCGATGCTAACTCGCGTCAGTTGCGTTGTGCTCTTTGACACGGCACATAATCCAGATTACAAAAGTGGGAGCGCAGGGGAGATGTGTGATAATGAGTGCAATCACTGATGACAGACTTGTCTACAACCAATTCTACCACTGGCGTTGTGTTACTTAGTTGGAGATTCCCCGAAACTCACTGTTCCATTTGTTCGCTCTGGGTATTCCAGCTATCTCTGTCCGAAAAACTGTGCAACACGACACAGTTACTGGAAGTTGTGGCTGCAACCACTTTTTTCACCGATAACAATGAATGCACCACGTCAGTCCTGACCCGTATTACACATACAACAGTCTATATAATAGACAAGTAATGAAAGCCTATTTTGCCCTGACCGATACCCCCTTCCAAGTTCATTTGCAAATTCGTTCATTGAACCAAGATTCATCAACACAGTTTTCTTGTACAGCTATCCACAAGGTATTTAACTTCATGTTTATCATAAATTAATAATCGAATCATCACACTACGGCTTCTTTATTTCATAAAACAAACTCTCCGTTCGACTTTTTTGCCCGCGACTCGACGCCATTGGAACAACAATGATGGCGTAACGTTTCTGATGTTTGAAAATACCGTCTAAAAATGATTGCAGAATATTGAAACGGATCAAGTTCTTGTCATCTGCTTTACAGTCATAGTCGGTGAATTTTTAGACTGCAGTCGTATGTTTTATGCTGTTTATGATAAGAAAAAGAAAGTACTTAGAAGTTGGACATGTCTGCAGCAGTATCTGCGTGTGCAGAAAATGTGCAGCTGATGTTACGGTTAGTTTAAAGAAAAACATTAAATAAATAAATAAAGTCTACCCTCATTTATACACAGGTCTCATTAGTGTCGCTTGTGTCCCGTGTATTTATATACCTTTTATAATATGACAAAATAGGACGAAATTATGCCTTGGACCAAAAAATCGGTATTATGGGGTCAAGTGGTTAACCCTTTACCTAACATGAAAAGCAGACGACACTTGCAAAAAAAATTCTTGAATAACTATTTTTTTCATTTTTTGTCTCAAAAACATAGGTTATGACCCCCTCATTGGAACGAGCTCGACGAGCTCGTTCCAATGAGGGGTCATAACCTATGTTTTTGAGACAAAAAATGAAAAAATAATTAAAATTAATAGGCGATTTTTGAGAATAGCGCTGGCCGGTTTTGGCCGTTACGTTGGGTAAAGGGTTAAGTCAGGGATTTCCTGGGTGTAAAATTAGAATTTTCATTGCGGGCGACTCATCCATAAGCGCATTTCGGCGCTGAACTACAATATCACATAGATCTTCAAAATTCTTCAAGCTCCCCCCCCCCTCCCCCTGCCCCACCCCTCCTTCACAGTAAACTTTGGCGAATTTGGTGTTCTAATCTATATTGTAATGGCCACTCAATATTTTCTATTTTTCAATCAGGTCTGAAGAGAAGGCTGTTTTCGTAGCGCCTTAACCAGTTTAGTTGCCATTCTTTGTCCCTTTTCCAGAGAAATGGATTGTCTGATAAATTACAAATTCCGGATATTGTTGTTGTATTATCTATTATGGTCTGATGTGAGTGTGTAAAGTTTTATGTAAACGAATGGATTCACAGAAACAAAGATACATTTGATACCTCAAAGAATTTGGTTTGCTTTTGTTACTAAACTGATGATTTAAGTTTATTATCATACGTACTGCATTCTCACAGTCTGTAATCAGTCTTTTGGAATACTCTACGGTATCTTTCATGCAATATTTATTTCTGGGTTGATATGACTAAAGTGTAAAATATGTATCTTGCTAGAATTGAAGTCGAGTTGCTATTTGTTGGAACACTCGCATGTAGTGTCTATGGAGTTCTGTATATTTTCGCTTTCCATATTTTCCATAACTTTGGTGTAGCGTTATCTCCAAAAAGCTTACGTGTGTTGTTCAAGTTGTTTGGGAGATCGTTTATAAATATAAAGAAAAGTGTACGCCCTACATCTCATCCATATAGAGCTCCGTTTATGGAGTTCTTCCAGCTCGCTGGTGAGTTGTTAACCTTACTTTTTGAATTCGTTTCAATAGAATATCCATCAGTATTTATCAGCGATCAAAGGCGTACATATATTTTCACGACGGTGAAAGAGTTGGTGGTATCGCTAAATATAAGAAATGAGTTTACCCTGTTCGGAACAGAATCGCCTCATTTTCGTAGCGTAGTTATTTTATTTTCTTGAATTGTCGAACTTGCACGTTACCTTGATAGCCCGCTGTTACTTCTGATCACATGGCTAATGGTATTGTGGATCGGACTGCAAAATAGCGGTTCGGTATCGGTACAGGGTTGGGCCTCGGTCCAAATTGGAGTTCCCTACTGTACCTGTACACAAAGGGGTAAGACCGGTCCGGAATAGTTGAAGACGATCCAGAGGGGAATTGTAATGTGCCAAATTATCGCTACGTCAGGCCACAACGCTCATTTGTGAACTTTACTTTCCAATTTAACTTGTGAAATATCTAGATTATTTCTGGAAACACGCTTCCCTCACTAAAGTCTAAAATTCAAGTCATTCCAGAGAGTAGACGCCTGGTCATTACGAATGAGGGCATTAGTGATATAATATATTGTCCATTGAATGCAACAAGGCGCCATCTGCAATGCTAGATGACGCCTTGTTACACTCAATGTCAGCACAAAGATATAAAATTCGTTTCTTACAAAGTCATGGTGCATTATAGAATAATTCATTTTGCTGGCAGTTTATCAAAAGTGTCCACTAAATATCCACTAAAAACCCGCAGTCACCCACCACCATCGAATACATACTGGGAAGGCGTCAAAACGCCCTATATTGGTTAAAAACCGGACCGCTTAACAGGGTAACGGACCGCATCGGATCGCTATTTTTGGACCTGATCACCAACGGTGGTCCGATACGATCTGCATCTCTATTGACCGACACTCAACTTCGCTGGTGGTATGTGTAATATACGTTAGCTGCCGCCGGGACTTATAGCCGACTGCGAATTTGCGAATTTGCGAACCCGAAAAAGCAGCCTTTAACCCACTACTTACGTAATGGCCATATCCAGCCCACGTACTTCACGAAAATCTCCCATGGATAATTTTAATCGCCATTCAGAAAAAAACTTTTCGCGAGAGTTATCTCCACTTCAATTTGCCTATAATGTTGTGATCACAAAAGGGATCGAGAAACACTTATACGCAGATAGGTCGGGATCTCATAAACAAAATACTACCAAATTAAGACCGAATCACAAAAAATCAAACTAGCAACTAAGATTCAATTCGTTCCGATGGGTGAGATTCTGATGTAGTCTGGGGTGAAAAGCAGAAAGATAATTTCGAAAGGATCGCGAACCAGCCTGGATCCGATCGAAATTCTCCGTCTGGTTATGTGACCATAATACTCAAATCGACCAATAATTTTAACCCTTTACTCAACAAAACCAGCCAATGCTATTTACAAAAATTACCATTCAATTTTCATTATTTTTTTAATATTTTGCCTCAAAAACATAGTTTATGACCCCTCATTGGAACGATCTCATTGGGCTTGTTCCAACAAGGGGCATAAGCTGTGTTTTTTGACAAACTGAAAAAAATTAGTTATTCAAGAATTTTGTTTGCAAGTGTCGCCTATTTTTCGTGGTAGGAAAAGAGTTAACAATAAGGGTGTGAAACATTTTTAATGTAATCAAAAAGCTTGAAATGCTATAATTATCCCTTTACCCAACGCAGACGATATTAAAATTTGTGTTTTTAAATATAAATTTTTCAAACTTTTCAAAATATTTCAACAAGAACCATATCGTGTGACACCTCATTGGAACGAGCTCGACGAGCTCGTTTCAATGAGGGGTCACATGGTATAGTTTTGTTGTAATTTTCTGAAATTTAATGTTTTTTCAATTGCTGAATTTGCATATTACTCGGGCGGATAGGGCCGATTCGTTAGGTAAAGGGATAAAAACGAATCATTGATGTGCGCATCATTCGAAAAACTACAGACTTTGTCCTCTCGGGTGATATAAAACATATAAAGTATGTTTTTTTTTTAATTTGGTTTTCTTAGTAATATAAAAATATGTCTGTTGTCGCCTTCTCAAACCCATTTTAAAAATAAAATTAACCCTTTCATATCTGTTAGACGGTCTCTATTTTAATGTTTGTTAATATTTATGAACAGTCATATACATAAAACATGGATTAGCAGGCTATTAAGAATCTTTTTCCTTTGTAAGATGAAATCAGACTAATTGTTACGAAACAGTGGGATCGGCGGATTTCAGCCAACGTAGATCTATCAGTGATCAGTGTTGTGTTCAGTTGCTTTATTTTAAGACTATACAATTTAATTGCAGAACATCACTACTGTTTGACAATCTTTTCCTGGTCCCCGGAAAATCCACAGTGTGGAATCCGATTCCGTATCACTATAGTATGGCGGACTATTTACGTGTCCGTTCGAATTCGCACAATTAGCTGTTCCGGTCGCAGAGAATACTTTACTCCGAACTGGAATGGATGAGCTCGAATAGCGGTCCGGGTTGACCGAAAGTTGACTGTTCAATTTATTACGTATTCATGCACATCGGGGGATTCCCCGAAAGTGTGCACCTGCTACAAAAATAAGTGTAAACAAAGATAGTTATTTTTTTACTTCAATCCAATTTACCAAAAATAGTTGGGGGAATTGTGTTAATGCTAGCGTTGGCATGCGATGTTGAACTATAAGTCATGTATAATAAACCATTTATCACTACAGTGAAGTTATCTGGGTCGTCGCATCACGTCTCGTTCTGGGGTCAGATCGCCGGATCAAACTCGCTGCCTGCGACAGCTCGTTTGATCCGGCGATCTAACTTCCTCAACTCGACGTGATACCACGACCCAGATCACTGTGGAGATAATATGTATAGATATGATAACTTGGGTGGAGAAAAGTCCAAATTTCAATCAACTTATTGGTGTCCGGCGAACCTTCGAGATTCGATTCGAAATCCTCTTACCGATTCGATTCGATTCACCATCTGTTCGGATATTCGGGAAGAATTCAAATTTATGCAAATCTTGACGTACCATAAACGGTAATGCATCTTCCACAAAACCAGTTGTATATAATTTGCATGTTTGTTTGTATTGTTTATTATGGTTTAACGACATTTTCAAAAACCAGGTTAACGTCGTATAGGGGTTTTACGGGTGGAGTAAAACGAAGTAAGCAGAGGAAACCAGTGTGACACGGCTTTTATCTTGACATTGGCATCTTGGATAATTGCAGTGACTGTGAGTGGTGAATTAGCTCACCTAGAAGCATAGGTCTATGAACAATAGAATTGTGGGGTAATTCACACACACACACGCCCATACCTCCCTATACCCAAAGTTAATTATGGACATGCTAATACAATACGAGTAACATTAAGCTACAAAAGATTCTGAACATGATTAACAAGAGGCAGCTTGATTATACGACTGTGGGGGAGGTGGGGGAGGTGGTAAAGTAAATATTGAGAATTACCCCTTCTCGTTGTTGTTTTTTTTTTCATGTACTTTTTTCTCATATTTCGAGTGAAACGTCCATTAGGACGTTTCTCAGATTTTGTGCAGCTCTGTCAATGCACGGTGTAGTCCACTGTAGTCGTGTAACGTCCCGGCTTCAGTTCAGTTGTGTTCCAATTAATTTTTCTCAGCAGCTTTGCTAAATGTAGCAGTCAGACGGGAAGTGTTATCAGATTAGGTCGACAACTTTAACTTGTATGCAAGTATTCAATTCCACTAACCCTATGTTTAATCGGACCGGCAAGTCACATTATAACTCCCCGCTCCGGAATTACTCTGTTCTATGTTAGCGAGTCGTGCACTTGTACAGAAACAAAGTTATCTACTCACCATCACCTCGTGATACCACCACCACCTTGGGTGACTTAGGAAGGTGCTCCCAACATACTGGGAGTTGGTGGCTTCAATTTCGCCATTCCCCATTTAGATTATGAATAATTTAGCTTATGGAGATGGAAGTGTTTACGTGTGTGGAGTCCAAAGGTTTTCCCCCGCATTTAACATACCCCGGGGACATGGACTCTTCCAAATACTGCCCGTGGACTGACATGGAAGATACAACCATTGTTCAAATGGTTAAAATCCAGTAGCAAATGTCAGTCTCGTTAATTACTGAATAAAGTTGACCATACAATGCGAAGTAAATATTCTCCAAGTTTCAGTTCAACTTATCTCTTCTCAATTAAGGGCCCGCCAGAATGTGACAGGAATCGACCGGCCCTTGGATTAACATGTCATGTTAGCCGATGCACCACGGGGCATATTTCCAACACTTTTACCACTTGTTTGTTGACGAAAGTTTCGATTTAAAAGCAAAACATTCGTCGGTCGCTGCTCTTACAAGTAAACATTTTCATGTTGAAATCAAGTTAGTACCTCAATCAACGAGATGCTAACATAATTTCAAGATAATGTCTCTCCCGACTTATCACCAGCCGTCGAAGACACATCGTATCTAATGCTCTTCACAGAAAGGTCAACAGAAATATTTTCCGAATCTGACCCCGGATAAACGCCCAAGACAAATGCGTTTAAACTTTTACATAACACGAGCAATTGACAAATTTAAAAATATATTTTACATAACTAAAATATTTCAGGTTTTTGCTTAAAAAAACATAGCTTATGACACCTCAAAGGAACGAGCTCGATGAGCTCGTTCCATTGAGGTGGCATAAGCTATGTCTCGGAGGGTGCAGAGCGCTTGACGTGTATGTTTGTTACGTTGGGCAAGAGAACATGGGGGCTCTATGATTTGAACTTTGGATTTTAACCGAACAGTCGACTGTTGTATCCTGACCGGCGCCATCTGTGTCCTTAGGTAAGGCACTTAATCCCGATTGCCAACGTGGGAGCACGGTTGCGCCATGTGCTAGGGAGTACCGATGCGACACGTCGATGGGCACTTGCCTTGCTAACCCTGTTTTGCGCCTGTTTAGTAAGTAGGAGAGATCCGCTGCTCGGTGGTTCACTTCTGGTACATGTGTTTCATCCACCCGTCCTACGCAATGTGACCCTAGTTGTTGGAAGTTTCGTTGGTCTCCAAATAAACAAACGAAAAGCGTTGGTAAAGGGTTCAAGATAGTATAATATTAATATCATGTTATGAATGCACTGTAATTGATATCATAATCAGACAAATACATATTTAACACGCATATTAATTTTATGATCGTGATGTTTATCTTGGGGTGATAGAAAGCACACATACGCATACTGCTAAAATTACGTACTAATGTACTGCAATTTTCGAAATCGACTGTGATTTTACAAACCTCTGTCAAATACCAACGAAATTAGACATGTCAACAAAACATGTGATAGAAATCAAGACGTGGAGTGACAGATGATATTTTTACTCGAAACGTAATTCCCATTCACTTTATGCGCAGTGACAGACTCAGTGCATTAGGGTGATATTTTGCCGATAAAATATTTTGATTGTTATAATAGGTCACGGGATCGAGTAAAATACACCACTGTGTCCACAACAGCCATGTCGAAATATTTATATTTTAATCCACGTGAATAATGGAGACACGTTAAGTGTGTATATGCAAGGTGATTGGTTACACGATCACCCACCGGGTGGAAAGTGACCCATAACTTTATTTGTTACTCCTATTTCTGGATCCACTGAGAAAAGTTTTCCGGTGGTTCATAAACAGCACATTTTCTTGCTTGGTTATCAAATATTTACTTTTCTAACAAGCAACTGGTAGGGCCCTGCGAAGCTTCGAGATTTGATTCGATTTCGAATCTTAAGTTGGTATTCAGTTCGATTCGAAACCGGCTGTCCGGTTCGTTTTTCAACAGAAATCTGTTTTTGAACAATCCCTACTGGTTAATATTCAAACTACAAAGGCATGCCTTGATGATGTAGTTGGAATATTTTATCAAGTCGGGACTTCGAGGTTCGATTCGATTTCGAATAATAGACTCGATTCGATTCGGATCGAAAATAAGTTATTCGCAGGGTTCTACAACTGGGGGACACGGCAACTGTACAAAGGCACACCAGTCAAATTTTTTTGGTGTGCATGTGATGGTTTCCTCGATGTTTTGCCTATTCTCCCACTTCAACCCTCTTCCAATCCGAAGGCTAGCCTTCGGGTAGGGAGATGGTTGCAGTGTAGGAAATACGCAGAACCGGCTAGTGATTGAATTATTTGGTCAACTACAATTAATTTGTTTACGTTTGCAGCTAGCATGAATGCTCATATATGCACAGTGTTAAGCTCATTGTATTATCGTGTAGTATTTCTGTTGAAAAGTGTGTTTGCGCGTGTGTGTGTGGGGGGGGGGGGGGAGTCTCTGTGCCACCCGGTTCCGACCTTTGAGTGAAGTGGCCGTTTACGTGCAGAGTATGCTATCTTTCCTCGATTAATCTGAATTTCGAAACCGGGTCTTTTCTAGCCGACCACCCCACCCCCTACCCCGGCATATGATCTTGCTCCCAAAGCAGATTGCAAACGCACTGTTTCAAGCACCGAGAAGTTTCCGTGTGGGTAAGGCTTAAATTGGCACAGTTGGAATATGAGTTTGGATACATCCAGGGCTTTAAATTACTTCTAAACCGAGGCGATAAACGCCGTGCCCAAAATATAAAAATGTGCCCAAATTACAGGACTTGCTGGAATACATCTATCCACACACCCATTCTGGTTGAAACTTTCTGCTTGCAGGAGTGGCGAAAGCCTTATAGAAAAAGAACGCTCTTTGGTTCTAAATGAAAGAGCAGAGTCGCAAAATACTGGAGTTACCAGACTAACTATATTTAAACTCTGTAAGACTCCTTATCACCTCATGCCTACCTGGGCTATGGTAAGGAGTCTCAGGGAGATTGAAATATACTACTACTGGTATAAACCCATCAGTGACAAGGGGATGCGCTCAAGAATACCTCACTAGGATTTGTATGTCTTGGAATATTTTGTATTAAATTAAGTGGATGGATACAAAATACTAAAACAATAAATATGTAGACCCGAATAATGAATGTGTGGGGTGGAATTTGATGACGGCATTTAAAAAACATGCATGTTCGAATTGGAACTCAGGACATAAGTGTTGCCCTACTCATGTCCAGAGAAGTGAAGAAATGATATGGCTGGTGTCGAATTCCTTTCTACTGTCGACTCAGTGGTTCTGCGATGTGCCCAAATTAGACTAATCTAAAAGTCTGGATACATCCTTTTAACCCTGAGTTCTGAAATAGCATCGTCTTGTAGAATGGTATTTTCGGCAAATTACCGAATGGTATTTTCGGCAAAGTACCTAAATTCACTCGGTATTTATAGGGTGATTCAAAATAATCCTGCGTACCAAATGAGCCGCATAGTATTAAATTATAACTGATCCACTTTTTGACTCTTTACTGTATTGTCTTATTTTGCAAAGACAAAATTTTCCATTTAGCAAAAGTTGATTTATATAGCTTTGAAAGGGTTAAATTGTTTACTTGCTTCGGTTGCTATGACAATATTTGCAATGGGACAAAAAACAAAGTGTTTGTCTCTAGTGCACCACACGGCATTGGCGAGATGGATAATATCCACTTCCGCGTGACAATTACAGGAAGCAATCTACGATGCATTCAGTATAAATTACTTTCCTCCTGATATGTGGTTTTTGTAAACAAAGTTAGCAGCACTTTTTATTTATTTTTATTTATTTTATTTTTTTTGACAGAGTTTCAAACTTTGTAGAATGCAAATGTGAGGAATGTGACAGTGCAAACTAGTTTATTTGTCAAAACGGCGATTTTCGGTTTCTGTGACCTCAGAGGTTTCAGCTTTGCCTTTGTCTGAAAAAGTCAGAAAGAGACTTGCAAAACCAAATAAACCGTACATCCCCAACTTAAGCCCTCAAATCATAAATTTAACGTTGAATGTGTAACGTTTTATTCCAGCAGGTGCAGACTACCCGAAAACCCATGAACTGCAGACTAAATTGTCAGGGCCTGAAGTTTATACCTGGCTAGCAAGTACGTCTTTCGGAAGATGTCCAATCGTCGGGTGGTCGCGTGCAAAATCATCCATTGTCGACTGCATATGCATATAAATACTTATGAAGCTAAGAACGTTTCCTGACATTCTACACTTTAACATCAAACACGCACACAAACACGTACACACCCACCCTCATACATCCCCTCCCACATACCTCAGAAAAATAATGTATCCGCCATTGGTAGAGCTCTACATTTGGCTCAAACAACACAGTTTACTATTACAAAGAGACAATCGTAAGGACTTGACTTTTAATCTGAACAATCTCAATGGAAACATCCTCAATATTGACAATCAGATAAGTACAAGAATATAAAGGAAGTTGAACAATTAAATCTTGTTCTTTTAGCATTGTTCTCAAAGTTGGAGGTCTCGAAGTATGGTTTGAGAAAATGAACAAAAATAAAGAAAAATAGAATCTGAATGACCTTTATTTCGGTACATGGCGGGGAGATGGCACAACAGCAAGCGGCCTTGGACATTCCGTTGTTAAACGAGAGATTTTATAAGCACGCAACGATATTTTCAATCGAGATACAATTCAGAGCATCTCGAAAAACTAACGTCGGCCTGTAGGTGTTGGCATTATAAAATTATGAATATTAACTCGTGCTTTTGGGTGTACAAAAGGGATCTTTAGCATACCGATAGACAATCACATGTACTCGCCCGCCTTTGTTTTTCAGATTTCTGAGGCATTAGGGGTGTCCGGAAACGTGCTTTTAAAGTGGGTCACGCCCCAATCTTAGTCTTGGTATGGCCTATGGACCTGGGACCAACACCAAATGAGTCGACACAAAATGGAGGTTCTAAATATGGGTCAAGGTTACTGGGGCCCCTAGTGGTCATTGAGTGCATTTTTCAGAATTGCAGGAAATCACATTTTTTTACTTCCTGGTGCATCCCTGAAGTTCATACATGCATTGTATACTAAAAAAAGTGGGCATGGCCAAAAATTTTGAAGGTGGGTCACGCTCATATCTCAAGCATTGTATGACATATTCACCTGGGACCAAAACCATATGACTCGAAGCACAATGGAGGTTTAACGTATGGGTCAGGGTCACTGAGGTCACCCAGGGGACATTGAGTGCATTTTCCAGAATTGCTGGAAATCACATTTTTTGATCCCCTAAGCATTCTTACACTCAAAAAGGTGGGTGTGGCCAAATATTTTGAATTTTGGTCACGCTCATATCTCACTCACGGATGACGTATGGGTCCAGGACCAACACCAAATGAGTCGAAACTCAATGGAGGTTCAAAATATGGGTCACTGTCACTGAGGTCACCAAGAGTTCATTGAGTGCATTTTTCAGATTTGCTGGAAATCACATTTAAATGACTCCTCTATTGCATTGTCATAGTTCGCACGGTTATTTTTATCACAAAACATTTGGCGGGGGTGGGAGGGGGGGGGGGGGGGAGGGGAGCGCAAATTTTGAAAGTTGGTCACACTCATATCTCACGCATATTACATATGGACCTCGGACCAACCATCCCAAAATGAGTTGAAATAACGTGGCGGTTAATAATTTTGGTGCAGTTTTCAGAATTGATTGAAATTTCATTTTATGACCCCAATTTTCATTCGTGTATTATTTCGTCTCTCAAAAAAGTGGGCAGAGTCAAAATATCCATTGCTGAGCCCTTTATAGAACACATAGAACACATTTAATGCTATACATATGTCAGGGCAAAGCCAGCCTAAATATAGGGGCAAGGGGCCTCATATATAAAGATAGTGTAAGTTCAAAAGATGTTCCGCATCAAGGCGAAAACCCTACGTGAATTTCACTTCTCTGTGAAGCTGGACATGGAAAAAACACACGTGGTGTATATCCAGCTTCAGCGCAGGGACCCAGGGGAGAAACGGTATGTTAGATAAGGTCTAATCTCATTTAAGTTATACAGTAGTCGCGAGTCTTACGAGACGTAATCGGTTGGTGACAGGATATCGTCACGGCCAATTGAGAAACGAGATTCTAAAAGATAGAAATGTCTGTCGTGTCGTCACCTGATCATTAGATAGCAATGATTGGCAGGAACGAATCGGCTTTCTCGACAAGTGAAATCACCGTTAAGTCACGCGCGAGATGCCATGTATTGATTCTGCCTCGATATACGTCATCTCCCACCGTTATGGCAGATGGACAGATGAGCGTCTGTCCACCTGACAGTTTAGGGTAAAAAGTATATATACCTTGAAGAGCAGAGCATTAGACGCACACTTGGGGTCACACACACGTTGGTGAAGTCCAGGGCAGGCGGATTCTGTTTCCTGGCATAGGGGTACTTTCGATCACAGGACCCTGGAACGGCTGGAATCGCCAGAGAGGGCATTCCACGATTGATTTAGCTTAAGGTTGATAGGCGGCTACAGTGCCAAATTCGTTGAGAAGGAAAACCCAAGGTGAAACGTTAAAGTTTAGCTTGTCGAGTAGCAGGTATCTGCCTGCAATAGTCAGAAGTGTAGGTTAATTATATTGTGCGTATTAACCCTTTGAAGCGTCAGACTGATTGCGTTGTGAGTAGTTTGTTTTGCTGTCTAAGCATCGTAATACCGACTGGAGATCGGTGTGAGTGACAATTTCGCCCTAGCACAAAAAGGGGAATTTGTGAACCGTGAATTCAACCAGGAACAGTGAACTTTTCAATAGGACTTTCACGGAGGACTTTCAAAAGGCACACAAGGTATGAGTAGACAAGATCTGACCCAAATCAGAAGTACGGCGGCTTTATAGATAACGAACATTGCTGGTCGGAACCCTCCGACAGCCAGAGGTACAGTTACGCGCAGACGTTGAGCCTGAGCGGGTGAAGCTCTTATGGCGAGCTCACGGTAATAACATTTCAGATTTGTGAAGCTCTTATGGCGAGCTCACGGTAGTAACATTTCCAATGTGTAGACTATAGTGCCAGTACAGGGCTATAGAATGACTATATAATTGTTGAGAATTGTTTAACCCTAGCAACCCATTTTCTGTGAAAAGAATCGAATTGTTGATTGTTGAAATATTGAAGCGGCTTTATTTTTATGTGTAAATAAAAGAATCGTTGTTGCTTTAAATCATTCTTTCCATTAGACAGCCTGAAGTGATTAGGAATCACACCTAACGGAAATCGAACCTATTTCAGGCCAATTTGGCAGAGAAGGAATCACGGCGTCGGTCTAACTCAGCTCCCAGCGCCGAGTTCGCGACACTTGGATTCCAACCCTCCACGTTGGTTTAATTTTCCCGCATTTTCATCAGCGGGACTAAATAACCCCACGTCAGCCCAGGCCTTACGGGGCCTCAGGTGTCCTGACAACATAGAAGTTGTTTCTGGTTTCTTGAACAATGTTATCTGAATCCTGAATGAACATCTTTAAACGCTGTTTATGAAAACGTATTTTTGATTTGTTTAAAGATATTTTATTCTCGAAAATAAGCCTCCATAAATTCTCTTTTTTTTGTATAATTTAGTTCTCATGCTTTCATCATTTTCACATAGACTCGAATTTACTGGTCGCAGTAAATTCTGTTTCTCTAGTTAACTGTATATTGCTGTACGAGTTACATTTGGCAGGTGATTATATCTCGAGAGCCGAAAAGTGGCTACAATGATCTATCACTACGTCAAATGTAACCGGTGTAGTACAGCTGCCGTGGACCGGTCGTAACCCACACGTCTGTAATGATGTACACGCTTGTGTTTACCAGGTAATACAAATCATCACCAGCAAAATTTAATTAATGAAGCACTGGGTTGTACCCGGTGCTTCATTAAATAAATGTGTGATCATTATTCCTATAAATGGTGTTTGGTCTCAACTAACCAAAAGCTAAAAAAGGCTATACTCCAGAAGTACCAGCTCACCGACGAGGGTTTCAAGACGAAATTCCTAGAATATAAGGCTGAGAAGGGTGAAAGTGTGTACCAGTTTATGCCGAGGGCCACAAGATATTTCGACAGATGGTCGAATTATCTGAAAATGAACAGTCATTTCCCTCCCTGAAAGACTTACTTGTCAGGGAGCAGTTTATGTCATCGTGTGCCCCCGAGATGGCATTGTTTGTTAAGGAGAGGAAGCCAAGTAGCGTGGAGGAAATGACTAGGGTGGCCGAGCAGTATTTAGAGACTCACAGGGGAGGTCTGACCCAGGGTAGGTCGGACAGGAATGGGATTAACGTGGTTGCAAAGGCACCCGTTGGGAATTCAAGCCCAGAGCCAGAGAGTACTAGGGGGAATCGTAGAGGGTCAGGGCCCAGGGACACAACTTGCTTTCTGTGTAATAAAAAGGGGCACCTAACCAGAGGCTGATGGCGGAAGGCTATGTCGGGAAGGTCAAACGGGTGCTCAGCAAAGAATGGGAGGAGGGACCCGTCCCCGACCAGTAGTGTAAGGAGGAGTAATTCGATATAGCCTGTGGAGAGGAGGCAGACAGTGGCATTCTGCCAAACGATTGGGCCAGAGAGGAGCCCACTGCGCCAAGCACTGTAGGCGGGTCAACTCAGACTGGAAGGGGACAGGTATTGCCCATAATAAGTGGACTGTGAGGGGGATACCCTCCCTTGGTCAAAAGGGGAGATACCAGGGTATGTGGGTGACCGAGAAATCCGTATGCTAAGGGACACAGGGTGAGTAGCGCGGCGGTGAAGAGGGAACTCGTTTGCGATGGACAGCTAACGGGGCACGACCACATGCGCGTTTTGATAGATGGGACGTTTAGGAGGTTCCTCATTGCGAGGGTGAGGGTGGATATCCCTTTCTACAGCGGCGAGGTAGAGGCAATGTGTATTGAGGCGCCCATCTATAACCCCATGCTTGGGAACATACCCGGCGTATGTTCAGAACCCGACAAGACATGTCGGAGAGGAAAGCACCCAAAGGGGCATCGGGGCGGTCATCCGCGCCCAAGCCGCGGAGTCAGGGCGGCTGGTGAAATCACAGGAGGTACTAATGGAGTCGAGTAAGGAGGCACGGTAGAGTGCGCAATAGAGGCCCCAAAGGTTAACCCTTCGACGACGGAATTCAAGGAAGTGGCTGAATAGAAGCAGCCAATGCATGTGAACGAGACGGGGCATAGTAAGGATCGGTACGGAAGTAGACCAAAGCTTAAGGGCTTTTGGGTCGGTCAAAAGGTGACCGTGCTTCGGCCGACAAAGTCAGGTAGACAAGATTACAGTGGGAGGGGCCATACAATGTAACACAAATAATGGCCAATGGGCATTACCGAGTAGACATAAATGGATATGGAGTGGTTTGCCACGCAAAGTTTTTGAGGAGATGCCAAAATATAAAGGACACTGAACTCACGCGATCGGGGGGTACATTAGGCCACGAGAGGCTGCAAGTGGTGGCCGTAGTAGCCACACAATGACGTAGAGTTGGGGGGGGGGGGGCTGGGACTTGGAGATGGGCACTCAAGGAAGGATTTGCAGAGGTCAAACAACAGAGCGTGTCTTCTGAGGCAGCGAGCTCTGGTACGACAGGCATCGCCTGGAAGCTTGTAGGTGTAGGGCGTGAAGACGAGTGGGGTCCCTGGTGGAGGGCACGCCCGAGGAATAGGTCCAGGTGGAGGCGATTTAGAGGCTCTCTAGGAAATAGTAAGGGTCCTACCACCCATAGAATATTTAAAGCTAGTGCTTAATAGGGCACGTAACCCGCTGACGGGCATGAGCCGGGCGGGGCACCCTATCCAAGGATGGGGTCAGTTAGTGGGGTTAACGGGAGGTGGGGCAAGGGGCCCATCGGCTGGCTTGGGTCAGGGTGGATACCCCTTGTTAATATTTTTACGCAGGTGTTGCGCGAGTGTATATAGATACAGGTTTGTGTATGATAGAGAGGTATTATATGCTGCGGTGAAGAAAGAGAGAGAGAGAGAGAGAGTGTGTATAGAGGGGACCTGTTGGCTGCGCATGTACCAACGGACCACCTCCTAATGTGCGCCAGTTGAAGTGAGTGAGCGGGTTTATATGGGATGTGGATAGACTCATGCGTTCCAATGGGGAACCGATCAAAGTACTGCGAGTTATTTGTGGTGCGCGTCAGGGTGTGCATGCGTGTGACTGTGTGTGTGAGAATTTTAAGTATATCGATGTAATAGTGGAGCGAGATTGTGAGATGGCTCTAAGAGAGAAGCGTGAGAGTGGATGTACGTGAATGCTATGCCCTTGGTTTATTTGGAACAACTGAGAGTATGTTCATTGGTAGGGGGTTGTCAAGTTGATAGCTAGAATTTTCGATTTTGTTGTTTAAAAGTGTATACATTTTCGATAATCTTTCTCGCTCGGTCTAAATGCAAAACGTAAAGATAGATGTATGACGGACCCCGAAAACCGATTTGTAATTTAAACAGATCAGCAATAATTCAAGCGCTGCTAATTAAGCATGGAATTTTATGTCCATTACAGCGGTTCCGTTTAACGCTATAATGGGATATGTGGTAAGAGATTAAACGTAGTGGAAGCCAGTTCACTCCTGTAGTCATTATCTACGTAATTATGGCCACTTAATAGGTAATTGTTGTAAAAACAGTACATCGTACATGCTCTGGACACACCCATATTACGCATCTAGCCT
Source organism: Pictodentalium vernedei (assembly GCA_031216915.1). NCBI lineage: Eukaryota > Metazoa > Mollusca > Scaphopoda > Dentaliida > Dentaliidae > Pictodentalium > Pictodentalium vernedei. The sequence continues at coordinate 271,282,576 of CM062291.1, forward strand.
GTCACCGAAATGTCAGTATATGCCGAAATGTAAGTTTTTCAAAGGAATTTTAAAGCGAATATTAAATTAAGATAGATCTAAGCGGCCAAGTTCAAGATCTAAGCGGCCAAGTTCAAGAGAAGCGATTAAACTGAGAATTAATGTTCTGGCTCTCGAAATAAAAATTGGGAGATTTCTTGAAAATTTTATTCCAGTCTGAAACCGTGTAAGACTGTGGGTCAAGGCGAGTAGACGGAGATGTTCCATTCTATCGGTTAGATGAGGTGCCGCATCGGTGCGGAATTATAGGCATGTTGCAGTGTATGGGGAGCCACAGATCTCATATTTAGAATAAAGGCCGTCGCGGATCCAGTCGGTGGCCATCTTACCTGCGAGCTCAGGTATCTATTAGTATTTAGGAAGACGGCATACCTGTTGTAGAAGGCAAGACATACGTAGGCAGAGTAGGCTTGCCTGTATGAACATTATTCTGAGATAAAAGTAGGGGAGAGTTTAACCCATTGGTGGCGACTACTTGAGTGAAAAGCGTCTGGTAATATGACAATAAGCTAGTGGCATGGAAGAGTGACATTCCGTCACGTGTTAGAGGGAAGGCGACATAGTAAAGTGGCAATACGTTAGCGGCAGTCGTAGAGTGACATTCCGTCACATATTGAGTAAAAACGTCCGGTAAAGTGACATTAGGTTATTAGCCGTGCGACGGCAGTGAAAGAGTGAAGTGAAGAGGCGACCAAAGAACAAACATCAGCGAGAAGGAGGAAAAACCAGATTTGTGATTGACGTTTTGTTTTTCATATTCATTGGATTCCATGTAAGTCACAAATTACCATATTTATTTATATGTTTATGTATTAAAATTGTTGTTTTCAATGATCCCCTGTTGATTCATGCTTTTCGAGAAAAAGCCATTGACTCCTTCAGGATAAGAACCACCCCAACAAAAGTGAAACGGTGGGTTCGTCACGGTGAGACATACTTTCACGCACGGATTCAGGCGACACTCCTTGAGGTTTGGCGAATCTATTTCTCCCAGCATCGGTCGGTATCCGACAAGGGTTAACTCGTACAAGCCAGATAAATAAGAGCGAATCGATTTAACTTCACATACTGCTCAAGAACTGGGGTCAACTGCCTGAATTTACGACTCTCTCCAAGCTCACTATTATCCGGACTCTCAGTACAAGACAACCTGTTGTATTTCATCATGGAAGACAATACGCGATTTCTGCTGGTTTCCCTGTATTAAGATGAAGATCGAGAAAACTAGGACCCCAGTTCACGATAACTGCTGGACAGAAGTGGGTGTATAAAAGGTCGGGTCCTCGGGAAGCCAAGAAAAACATTCGAAAGCAAAATAAATATTTTCATGTTGTGTATGATCGAGTTTGAACACGGGAATCTGTGTCCTAAATATACATTGTATTGTTTTTACAGTAACAACAATACGACAACGTAAATAATCGCACGTGTCTACATCAACATCTGTTTTAAGCCCTGTTTCACACACCAAAAACGTCCTGCTTGTCACAGTTTACACGAATAGGGCTATTAAAGTAAAACGTGGTGCAGAAAATGACTTTCTATTTTATAGAGTGAGTCTAGTAGGGTTCGGAGCGGAGAACTGGGGTCAGACCCACAGTACCCTCACACACACTTTAAAACCCTTTACTTACCACGGATAGCAGACGACGACACTTTCCAAAACATTTCTTGAATAACTAAAAAAATTATTTTGTGGCTCAAAAACATCGTTCAGGATTCCTACGAGCTCAGTGTTTTTTTCTCCCACATGATAACTTATAATAATGATAAATAATATACTATCCAACAAAAGTATGGGATATTTGAAAAAAAGTGAGATTTATGAAGAAATATATTTATATTTTCATCAAAAAGACAGTTGAGGCCTTGCACTGCGACACCTGGTGAATGTTTTCAGCGATAGTTGGGTGTCTGACAAGCACACATTCCACGCACTGAGCTGTAGAAAACATGGACGGTCAGTCAGAAAATTTACCACATTCAGTCCAAGACCTCTTTACCTTGTAAATCCTTCTCGGTTCGCGAGACAAGCGCGGATCCGACGTGTCATACTCCTCTTCAAACGTCTAATATCAGCTTGACTGATGTTATTCCATTCTTCCCTCAGTGCAGCGGCGAGATCATGGACATTTGTAGGGGGCTGTTGGCGTTATTGTACGCGCCTGCCAAACACATCCCAGACGTGCACGATTGGTGCAAGGTCTGGACTTAGTGCTGACCAAGGCAAGATGCCCGGTCATAACTTGCCAATTTTATTTCGCATTGTCATTACGAATACAGAAGAACTCTGTATTGGTCACGAAATCCTCCATGAATCCACTGAACATATGAATATAATGCACTTTTTGATCCGAAGTATATCGATTCAGACAGAGAAAGTTAACAGAAAACGCACTATTATAAGATATTTATGGCCGAAAAGTGTTAAAGAGTGAACAATTTGGCCATTTGGGTGGTAACAGAAAAATAACAAGGTGGAGAATACTCTGTGGAAGTTAGACTGGTTCCCAGCAGGAGGGCCCTTTGACTCTTTAACTGCCGCAGAATAATATATCTCTTTTTACGATTTGGTTATTTTGGGCAATAATTTAAGTTTTTACTAATATTTTAGTAAACTGTAGGAGCGCAATAAATACAGAACAGCATAAGCGTTCGAACAGTTATTTTTTACCGCACCAGATCGATTTTGACAGAGGGATATAATATTGAACGAGAAGCCGATTATGCCTCCGCCAAAATCATCCCGTGTGGTAAAAAATAGCAGTTCGAACGCGAATGCCGTTCTGTCTCTTAACTCGTCTACATTAAAATTGACTCTTTTGATGCGTTGGCCCGCCCTGTGGCATTTTGGGCCGAAGAAGCGAAGAAAAGAAGAAACAACAAACTATACATACACAGAACGACACGCGTGTGTGAATTGGTTAATCGACATGGCAGGAGTGCCAGCGCGGAAGGATAAAACGAGAGGTCGCAGGCCTCGAGTTTTATCCTTCCGCGATGGCACAAGTGCCATATTGATTAACCCATTCAAACGCGTGTGTCATTCAGTGTTTATTACATGCCTTCACGTCTATAAAAAACAATTGTGAGAAGGTCACTCAGCAATTCATTTGACAACTATTAACACAATGAGCACAATTTATCGCCAAACAAATTTGCGAGGGGAACCCGTGTTACTATTTCGTCCCCGGAGTTCCAGTGTGTTCTTTGTACCTACTGGCAGAGAGAACATATTGGAAATCAGGGGACGATTTTCAGCCATCGATAGTGATTCAAATTGTAATTGCGGTGCACGATTTGTAGAAAATTCCAGTGAAATTTCACTTCTATTTAAAAATAGTCAGTCAACGATTTCTGTTCCGTACATATGTGCGGAAAAAGATTTTCATTTTCCGCACGGTTTAGTGTCTTGCTGTAGGTGGGGATTACATAGAACAGGCATATAATAAAAAGTAAATACCAGAAATCCACCTGTAACTATATAGTCAAAGAAGTATCGTTCGAAAATACTGCTGGCCGACATTGGATTACTCAGTAATCGGTCGACCTTCAATTGATTGCAAAATATAAATTAATAGTGACTATAAATTAAAAAACAAACATCATTGTGGACGTCACTAATAAAGGCGGGCGAAAATGATGTCAAAGATTTTGAAAAGTGGCCCAAGGACCCCGTTGTGGACGGAATACGTGCAAAATGTCTTACTAATAGAAATGTTATGGTAATCGGGTTCCCGATGGGAAAAGACCTGCTCTGGGAAGGAAATACATCAACTTTTAAAAAAAACATTCGTCAAAATATCTGAGTACCACTGTTAGGTTTATTGATAATAAAAATTCCATCGCTTTTGAGATATATAAAGCTCATGACCCCAATCTTATTGCTAGCAGATAAGATGGGTTTTAATTCGACAGTTAAAGCTAATTACCATATTAATGAATTCTAATGTGATGTCGCGGTATATGTCAGCTGTTAAAAATTACTAAATTAAAACAACTTGAAATATTTTCTTCCGTGTCATTAAGTTATATCAAATGATTTGGAACATAAACTATGATTATGGTCTTCTTCTACGGCAGTTAACTGATTCGATTGCCTACTTCACAGAGAAACTGACAATCTTTCCTGCTCAGCGTGTCCAATATTTTACACCAGAAACGTCAGCTCAGTAAAATATCTGAGGGTGTGTTTTAATTATAACAGCGACACATTAAGATCCAGTCGCCATACGTGTTGCTGCTGTTGTTTGTTTGTGACTTGGGGACATTTTCATCAGTCTAAGCCAAAATATGTCATACAAACAGCAGACGACATAGCAAATCAATTTTGAACAATTTTAAAAAAAAATATATTTTGCCTAAAAATCCTAGTTTAAGACCCTTTATGGGAACCAGCTCAACAGGCTCGTTCCCATGGGGTGTCATAAGCTATGTTTTGGAGGCATATATTGAAAAAAATAATAAAATTTGAATGAATATTTTTTTGTGAGCAACTTTGCTGTATGTGGAGGGTTAATCGGGGACGAAAGTTAAGTTGGAACAGATAAAGCATATTTTAATTGTGTCCACAAATCCAAGGTGGATTGGAGGACACGTCCTTCCCAATAAGGGATCCATCCTCTTCCAATGAAAAAGTTGGAATATCTATTTACATACAGAATGACAGAAAATATCTCAAGGTGTACACCAAAAAGCCAATGCATTTCCGCCCGTTGGCAAGAAAACTACGGCAAGGTATCATTTTTAACCCTTTACCTAACATGAAAAGCAGACGACACTTGCCAAAAAAATTCTCGAATAACTAATATTTTTTATTTTTTGTCTCATTATCTCAAGTACATAGGTTATGACCCCTCGTTGAAACGAGCTCGTTCCAACGAGGGGTCATAACCTATGTTTTTGAGACAAAAAATGAAAAAATAATGAAAAGTAATTGGCGATTTTTGAGAATAGCGCTGGCCGGTTTTGGTCGCTACGTTGGGTAAATGGTTAAGCATGTCATCTACACAGATAAACAAACAGAGAGGCAGAGTAACAGAAACCCTTGACGTCACTACAACGGACTCTTCTGTAAAATACGCTGGATCAGATGACGTTAGCCGTGAACCTTTCTTCTTTTCCAATCCCAATAAGTAAGTGCATGGAATGATATGATTTTTTAGTTCTAAGACTTGAAAATGTGTGAATAAGTTTTATAATACAAGGGCACGCGGTTGGAGTCCGAAACCCAACCTGTACGTTCGATTTAGAGAGTGTAAATCATCTGGCTGATGAAGAGTCCGTATACGAAACGTCATTTGAACGCTGACAGTGAAAGAAACCAGTTACAGCTGAAACATGGAGATGTAAACATGTCTGGATATAAGCAGACTGCCATCTGCAGAATGAAGTCCCTAGATGGTGAATTTGATGATGCTACCCTGTTCTGTAAATCTAGATCTAAATCAAGGTTTCAGGCCTAAACAGAAAGATGTACCCAGAGGAAAAATTGACCCACTGTATGAAATAGCATCAGCAAATTCACCCTCTGGCGACCTCATTCTGCAATTGACAGACTGCTTACTTCAGGCTTGGGTGTAAAAATCGCTTAGACCTTAGTTTTAGGACTAGCTTTGACTTAGAATTTACATTTGTCTTACTGATGTTCCATCTCTCTTCTTCAAAGCATAATTGAAACACCTCGTAATGTTTATTGCCCTCGAGATGTGGAGTTGTGCATGTTTACTGCGGTAGACAAGTGCTGATTTATTGTTTAACAAGAAGTGCGTATCAGAGATGCAGGAGTCGAGTTGTGGATACTTTCTTGATGCACTCTTTGTTGAAACTCAGAATTGTAATCGCGTTGAGCTAAAAACTCGTAAAAATTGACAAGCTCAGAATTCGTAAAATGCTCTAATTAAGGCCCCGAACTCTGTAAAAAGAAAGAGGACCGGGCCAGTTTTCGAAGGACTTGTATGGCAAAAATTAGTCAAATTGGAGAACGTTGTTCAAGTTATAGCGCCAATGAGCTAAAAAATCATAAAAACTTGACTAATTTAGGCCCATAATTGTGTAACGAAGAATCTGAGGTATTATTGCATAAGACCTTTATACCAAATATTAGTCAAATCGGCGAACCTTTGTTCAAGTTATTGCGCTAACAGTACGAAGATGCGGCCTGCCCGCCCACAACTCTGTAACGAAAATGGGGCCGAGCTCGCTTGAGATATTATTGCAAAGGACTCACATGTCAACTATTAGTCAAATTGAAGAAGGTTTGTTCAAGTTACTGCGCTAAGGAGCTCAAACTTCATAAAAAATTGAGGAATTAAGGGCCATAATTCTGTAATGAAAATTGGGGCCGAGCCACCCACAACTCTGTAACGAAAATGGGGCCGAGCTCGCTTGAGATATTATTGCAAAGGACTCACATGTCAACTATTAGTCAAATTGAAGAAGGTTTGTTCAAGTTACTGCGCTAAGGAGCTCAAACTTCATAAAAAAATGAGGAATTAAGGGCCATAATTCTGTAATGAAAATTGGGGCCGAGCCAGTTTTCGAACTTGTTCGAACATATTCTGCAAAAGACCTGTATGGCAAATGTTAATCAAATCGAAGAACGTTTGTTCGAGTTATTGCGCTAACAGTGCGAGGATGCACCAGCCCGGCCAAAGCAAAGACCGACCGACCGACCGCACACCGACCATCGTCAAACCTTAGGTCTTGGTTGTTAACAGAACTCGACAAAAAAAACCCAGTAAAAAACGTGTGTGATGAGATAATAAACGATTGGCTGAACTGAATCTTATACCTGAGTTGTAGTCATAATATAGCTATAGCTGCTGAATGTGGTCTACCATCCAACCACCCCACCGCTCAATACACATTAATTGCTTAAATCCACCTGCGTAACCGCGTTGTGTTCTTGGGCAAGACACTTCACCCCCATTGCAAACGTGGGGGCACACTGGCGTTGTATACTAAGGCGTACTGCACGCCGACGGCGCACTTGTCTTCAACCAATGCTAACCCTGCTTGTGTGGAGTTTGAACAGAGTTAGATTGTTGAGGAACTGGCAGTTGCTCGCCGTTTCTCAGTGGTTTTCTCCGGGTGCACTGGCTTCATCACCGGTAAACCTGTCTGACACGAGGTTGTCGAAAGTGTCGTTAAGACAATAAATAAATAAATAAATAAATAAATAAATAAATAAATAAATAAATAAATAAATAAATAAATTGCTTGAATGTTTGTTAGGGGAGACAAGAATGATGGAAAATGTTCCTTGTTGGTGAACTACAACTTCTGTCGACTATCAGTATAAGATATCTCAACGAGTGTGTCCATTAACTTGATGCTTACTCGTGCAAAATTAAAATATTCAACAATTTAACCGGTCAAATAAGTCGAATAGAACCCCATTAAACCTTTACCCAACACATTTCGGGGTAGTATATCGCGTTCGATATGAACCATCGGAACACAAGAGTCAGGTTTTCGACTCAGCACTCTTATAGACTCTTATTTTAGCTGTCTAGCAAATTTCTGATGTTCTGCCATCCATATTTTCAACGTGCCTTAAGGCTGCTCGTTGAAAATATTATTTTGTCTACACAAAATAATGAAGATGGATTCAGGCCATTGAAGTAACGTGGAACATAACACAGGTTTAAAAGAATGATTTTTTTTTTATTTTCTACTTGAAGACATTGCGAGTGATTTACTCTTTTGAACAGCGTGAATGAATGCACCCAAGACCAATGCAAGAATATTATAGAAACACATTGTGTGTTACACAACTGTATCTCTCTGTCATCTTAATAATATTAACAAATCTTAGTGCAACACCATGTTATGCATTTTCCATTTCAATGAAGTGAAATGTATCGGACAAAACGATAACGCATAGCTTTGTCCGAAATTGTCTTCGAATAAAGTGGGAGGGAAGTCACCCATGTTTGCCGACCATGCTATGAATGTGCTCGTTGGTAGCGGTACACACATACCAAGCTTCTCGGTGATCTATTTAGACAGAGCGTCCACAGTAACTGCCACGTAATTGGTGACAACAATCGCCAATGTCGAGATAAAAGCCGTGACAAATTGTCACGGCTTTTACCATTGCATTGACGGTCGCAGTGAGTAATCCCCAGGACTGGTAATTTTTTAGGAGTTCACTTCGGCGGTAGATTGAGTTGCTCTACTCATATATCCATGGTACAGTACATGGAGAGTGTATTATCACTAAATCACTCGTAGAGTGGAGATTCCACCCCCAGGCAATAATTGCAAATTTGTTGCAAAGCGTAACCAGCACAAGCAAAGTTTCAGCCAATGGACCTCCGGCTTAAACCCGGAGGTCCATTGGCTGAAACATTGCTTGTGTTTTTGTCGATATGTACAAAATTTGAAAGTTATAGTTTGGGTGATAACTCCACTCCGCGGGTGATTTAGTTGCAATTCACTCTCCACGTACCGTATGCGTAAAAAAGCCAGAGCTTTCTACGCAATTAAAAAAATTATTTATTTATTTATTGGGACTTAACGAAACTTTCAACAGCCTGGAACACCACGTGGGGAACAGTTTTACGGATAGAGGAAGCCGGAGTACCCCGCCAGAGTCACCGAGCAACGGCGAGCAACTGCCAGATTCCCCAACGTTCTAAGCAGGTTAGCATTGGTTGAAGGCAAGTGCACCATCGGCGTGCAGTACGCCTTAGTACACAGCGCTACCGTGCCCCAATGTGGGCAATCTGGATTACGTACCTTGCTCAACGACACAACGTAGTTACCCCTGGCGGGGAACGAACCGTGGACCTTTTGGTTCGAAGTCCAATTCTGTAACCACTGAGCCACCGTGCTCCCTAATAACAAGGGTTAAAATATTATCACACGAAGCATTAGTCGCCCTGTATTACGTGTCATTTCTTGTTTGGTATCCAGATATATAAAGACATGCCAAACATACCAATAAACGTTTTCTCTTGCAAACAAGAGCAGCACCGAATCATAAACAGTGAAGCGTGTAACTACCATACAGATCACATGTTTATAAAAGATAAAATACTAAACATTTTAGACCTCTATACACTTTATACATTAATAATGGTACATGACAGACATAACAAGGTACTGCTTAAATATGTGACCTTAAACATCAATAAATAATAATAAATAACAACAAGGTACTGATTACTTCTTTTAATAATACTTACAGCCGCCATGAACCGAAAAATAGATTTGCGACAAGACAGTCAGAATTATTAAAAATAAACACACCCAGAACCAAATTTATAAAAATTTCTACCAACAAACTACTTTTCAGCATTCTGAAAGAAAGCAGACAATGAAGGGCGGAACATACTGGGCAAAAATATATTTTAAATGACCATAATCAACTCAGTAATTGATTCCAAATCCACTCTTGTTTCCTGGTCAAACCATTGTCTCCAAGACTATTTATTTATTGAGGTTTAACGACACTTTCGACAGCCAGGGTCAGTGTCATGAGTGGAAGAAGCTCGAGAACTCAAAGAGAACCAACGAACAGTGGCTAATAACCGCCAAACTTCCCAACGTTCTAATTCCACACAAGCAAGGTTTGTATTGGTTGAAGCCAAGTGCGCCATCGACGTACAGTACGCCTGAGTACACAGCGCCACCGTGCCCCCACGTGGGCCATCGGAATTAAGTGCATTGCCCAGGGACATAGCACAATTACCCCTGGCGAGGATCGAACCGTGTGTCAAGATGATAGCTTGAAGTTTCGATTTTTGTGGTTTAAAAAGTGTATACAATTTTTGTAATTTTTCTCCTTCAGTCAAAAAGCCAAAGATAGCTATATGACAGACCCAAAAAAATCGATTTGTCAAGTAAGCTATCTGTGTAAATAAATCAGTGAAGGTAATAAAAGTGATAACAGTAATGGAGAGGAATCACATTAGGAGTCTGTAACGACAATTAGCGCTTATCTGGCCTGAACAACGATCTTGTCTTACAAGCTTCAAACAAAGCACGCTTGTTTAGCCACCCAAAGTGATCGGTCATCTAATTATATGGTTATTAGTGGCGATTATCTCCTAATAATTGGTAGCACAAGTGTTGGCCCTGTATCCTCTCTTTCTGACAAGTGAACTGTCATAAATGTCAAGCTATAGCAAACTTAAAAGACTTTGAAAGTTTTAAATTAAGATATATCTAAGCGGCCAAGTTCAAGAGAAGTAATTCAAAGGAGAATTAATGTTCTGGCGATCTAAATAAAAATGGGGGATGTCTCGAAAAATTAATTCCAGTCTGAAGGCGTGTAAGACTGTGGGTCGCAGACGGGTCGCAGTCCCATGCTACAGGTTAGAGGAGATGCCGCATCTGTGCGAAAGTATAGGCACGTTATAAGTTGAAAGGAGCCACAGAGCTCATAGTTAGAGTAGGAACAGTCGTGGGCCCAGTCGGTAGCAATATACGAGTGTAGGAGTAGGAATAGTAGAACGAGCCCCTTGAGTTCACGAGCTTGGTTTTTTGAGAAGACGGCGGTAGTGTATAGAAGAGGGTTCGAGCCCACTGGAAGCTCCTAGAGGATTTTAGCTGTTTTCGAACTTATTTTCTCGAGAAATAGAGCTTGAAAATACTGGGCTCGTATATTCCACGAGATCACACGCGATTTGGGGTGGGATTTTTAAGTGTTTCCTCGGCGCAAAATTAAGTCTTAGAAAATCTTAGAAAAATTTCGAAATCATCCAGTTCGAGCACAATCCGAGAAATCACTGCATGTTTACCCAAAACGACAGTGAAGATACGTAAATCCGAGATGAAATTGAAGACAAAACCCAACCGTGTTTTTACTAGGGTTTTTAAGTGTTTTCTCACTCGAATTAATTGATTTCGCTGAAACATCTCTTATTTCAAATTACAAATCGCGAGTCAAAATGTCAAAACATGTAATTTTCCTTCAGTGTTTTCAAGTGTATCATCGACAAATTTCGTCAATTTGGTAGTGATATCTCGCATGCGAAAGATATTCAATCGTGTTTCCTCGCTCGAATTGATCGATTTCGTCGAAACATCTCTTATTTCAAATTACAAATCGGGAGTCAAAATGTCAAAACATGTAATTTTAATTTTTCGTCTGCGCTGTCAAGTGTATCATCGACAGATTTAGTCAATTTTGCAGTAATATCGCGCTTGCGAAAGATATTCAGTCGTCAAATGGTGAAAAACATGATTTTCTGTTTGCGTTTTACAGTGTTTCTCGCTCGAATTGATCAATTTGACAGACATGACTCTGAGTGTGAGAATTTTCTCCCCAAGGCCGAAATTCGATCAATCACGGATTTGTCTGTCTGCATATATATATATAATGTATTGTGTGTTGGCTTTTTATTCTATGTATTATTAATTAGAAGGAGAGAAAAAAAAAGAATTAAAAAAAACAAAATATAAAATAAAATAAAATATGAGTATTAAAAAAAAGAAACATGTCATTTTTAAAGATCCTAAGGAGAAATCGGAAAGTATGAAGATCCTAAGGAGAAATCGGAAATCGAGAAGTTTCTCAGAGATGTCTTCCACAGAGTTAGTGCCCATCTCGCGGATTTAAACATTCCCAGAGCGATGAGCGAGAGTTTGCAGGTCAGAGGGATCGATCGAGGCGCACACCTGTTAGACCACAGAACACTAATATGCCATAGTCCTGTATTTTGCGTCGGTGTTGGAAAAGCTCGACGAGGAAGAGGTGTAAGAGTGGTGGAAGACGATGATCCAGTGTCGAGGACAACCGCAGCCTTTGAACTTCGAAATTGAGCAATTTAGAAAAATGCCGAGAAATCTCACGAACTACGATCGACGAAGCATTTTGCATTTATTACTGCATATAGAATATCCAACTCAGATTTTGTGAAGGGAAAGAAATTTCATATATACACCTGGAACTTAATTAAGCACCCCCTGAAATGTTTCATGACAGTGAATATGCTGTTACTGATTACTGTGTTTTAATGATTGCCATGTCTTGCAGTACAGTTCATTTAGTGAAACATGATGTTTCTGGTTCATAGGGTACCCCAAACACATCCACTCGTCCACATGAAGCGCGCTTCTCACGAAAGTCACAAAAACACTATCATCCACATACAATATCCGGGTATATTACAAGAAAATTTGTCACTTCTTTTATTAATAAATGTTGACATGGCAAGGGGGAGACCGTCAGAGGCACAAAGATGACACATCGTTGGCATGTATGCAACAGGCATGTCATACAAAGCTATTGGATGACAACTTGGCTATAGTTATTCTGTCATCGGCAGACTTGTCCGAAAAACAAACCAACGATGTTAAGGGCCGACCAAGGCTTGGACAACCCGAAAAGACCTCTTCTCGGGAAGATCGGAGTCTGCCAAGCCTCGTTAAGCGTGAAACCTTTGCTTCAAGTGGGGTTTTAAAACGCCTTTGGCTCCTCAACAGGCCTTTGTGTAACAGAACAGTCCGAAACCGTCTCAAAGCACTGGGTATGAGATCCAGAAGGGTGATCAAGCGTCCCGCTCTGTCCGATCAGCATCAAAGACTACGTTTGGAGTGGTGTATGACACGACAACATTGGAAGCTCTGGACATGGAGGAGGTCCATTGGTCAGACAAGAATAGGTTCCTGCTTCCCGTCACAGATGGTCGCGTGAGAGTGTGGAGACAGAAATACTGCTTACGTGCCCAGGAACACCAGACCTACTGTTCCTTAGAGTGGAGGACGAGTAATGATCTGGGAGTGACTCTCTCGTGATTGTAATCTCGATATGGTGACTGTACTTGGGAATCTCAATGGTCATCAGTACATCCTGGATATTCTCAATCCGGTTGTTGTGCCTCATTTTGACAACCACCCGTTGGCTACTCACCCTGTATTCATGGACGACAATGCACGGCCACATCGTTCCCATGCTGTGAGAGCATTCGTTCAGGACAACGTTATTAAAACACTACCTTGGCCTGCAATGAGCCCCGATTTGAATCCCTTAGAACACGCCTGGGACTTTCTTGGACGTCGTGTGCAAGCAAGGGATCCACCTGCACTGAATTTGGTCGATTTGGAAGCTGCATTGCATGACTAGTGGCAGCAGTTGCCTCTGTGCCGTATTAGACGGCTCACTGGTTCCATTTGGAGAAGGATTCAGGCTGTCATCCGAGTACGTGGTGGATACACTCGCTACTGAAGCCAGACACTGCTATTGTGTTCAGATCACAAGTTACATTTTTTGTCAGTAATTAGCGGCATTGTTTCATCATGGGCCGTTCCAATATCATACTTGTCGAGAGTACATTTTCCATCATAAACATTAGTGACAGATATGTGTAATTAGCGCCATTAAAATACTGCATATTTTCATCATTGTGTTGTCTTTCATTTGTCAATAGACCATTCTTTCCGCAAACAATCACTTTTGGCCACTTGAACGATAGCATGAAAGAAATGTCAGTTTCTACTAACACCTCTGCGAAAAGAAACAGGGTGCTTAATTAAGTTCCAGGTGTATATAATAGGAAATAACAAAAACTATATACATTTTTAAAAACAAATAAATAAAAATAAAAATGGATGATTCAAAATATGATAAATATTTCGATGTCATGGTGGAATACCGCAGGGTAAACAAACATAATCGTCCCAAGTGTATGAAAACGTATTTTACCGAGGCATTACCTGAGCATGTAAACACGTAAATGGTCGTGAAGAAACTTCTCATCACAACAGTCATTTATTAGTTAATGAAAGAGGGGGAAATGGGAAGGGAATGATTTTTTATCCAATGCGCGAGAAGACGAAGAGAAGAAAAATACGGATTTTTTTTTACAAAAATAGAAAATCGACGATACAGTAGAATCCTCTTAATTGAATATACATTTTGCCAGTGAAAATTATTCAATTAACAGGAGTATACAATTAACAGGGATTTGGTCAGTTTCCTGTGTTCTGAAGGTATACTGAGCATTTATTCTATTATATCTTGTTTGACAGAGCTCATAGAGCTCTGTCAAACAAGATATAATAGAATAAATGCCTGTATTGGATGTAGTTAGGCCAAAAAGGTTGATAAATAAGGGGAATTTGGTGCGTGCCACAGTAATTTTTTCGACATATTACAAAAATTTATATACAATTAACAGGAGTTTACTCCACAACCCATATGCAATTAACAGATCAAATTTGTACTGAAGGTATGGTAAATGGTTTTGTGTTTGAAAATTATATTCAATTAACAGGGATATACAATTAAGAGATATCCAATTAAGTGGGCTCCACTGTATTTCACAGATACGCGAAAGCGAATAATTCCTACATGGTTGAGGCATTCGATGCGCGAAAACCGAGTAAATACACAAAAACATATCTAGATACTAATAATTAATACAGTTGGGCCATGAGTCATCCGTTACCGACGGGAAATTTGAAATGGGTCAAGAATTGTGAGGAGATGGAAAATTGGAGACATTATCCCTGTCTTCTGGAGGTGGATGTGGAATATCCGGAAACGTTACATTATTCCCACGACGATTATCATTTAGCACATGAACAAATGAAAATGAATGAAGTCGACAAACTCAAATTTAAAGGACAAATGTAAATACGTAGTCTACTGCGAAAATCTGAAACTTTACATAGATTATAGCATGAAATTAATCTCTCCCCTTTCGAAATCTTTGTATTATGGGCTTGTGCAGTTCGCTCGCTAATGCATTAGTGATTTTCCATTCCGAATCGACGTTTCGTGCCGATCAGTTAACCGAATTTCTCTCTCATCGTGGGATTCACTTTATTTTTCAAATCTGTCAACATGTTCTTGTCGCACACATCGTTTCTAGTCTTCGTATCGGAATGCTTAGCATAACAGAGGTCGTGGACGTAGGCAGCTCGATCCACTCTACTGATGGGTTTGCTCCATCATTTCAGTGTTATAGATCTTTATGCAATCTCTTGTTCAATTTCGTGCCCGATCCCGTAAATTGATGTCCCGGCAGATGCATTTCGAAGGGAAGATAATTGATGAGTCTGTTGACCATTCCTCCTCCACCTTTTTGATGAATTAAGAATTAAGTTTTAGTCTAACCGTACACTTTACAGGTGCCCCAAGCATCTGCCTATTATTTTTAGTTTATACTTTTCGCAAGTTATTGGTATCCGTAGACTTCTTACATTTTATGTAATACATTTTGTTAATTTTAATTTTTTTATTTATTTTTTTTATTTCTTTCTTATCTAATATCATTATATTTTTTATTTTAAATTTGTCAATGGATCTTTATTTCTTCCTAAAAGTTTATGAAATGATTCCATGGCTTCTTCTCGACCTTTTTCTATCAGATTATGTTTCATCTCCACTTTGAGAATCTGACGAGATTTTTTTCTCATACCTTCTTTCAACGTCTCGAATTTATCCCTTTCCCCATGGGAAATCTTTCCATCTTTCAGAAAAGTGGATATCATGTCGCCTATGGAATTGATTTTCGCATCAGCCAACACTTTGATATTTTTGTGTTTCTTGGCCTTCAACGATAGTTTTTTACTCACTAATTTCCCAACCGTGCTCAAGAATCCTGTCGCTAGAGTAACGCCCTCTACAACCAATACGACTAAAATGGTAGCCACGCTCGAAAGGAGACCCACTCCAACAGCACCCAAACCCACAGATACGGTGATGAGAGTCAGATCCAGACCGTTCAACAATTTAGTCATTCACGTATACTTCTTGTTGAGCTCTTGGCGTCTATCTCTTTCCATCATCAAATAATGTTGAATTTTATTGATCTGATCGATGCGAAACACATTGCCTCTATCTTCCAAAGGAGGTACCGTTGGTGATACAGTCGTCTATAAGTCAGGATATAGTTTGTCACTTTCTGATTCCATTTTTATTTATTTATTTATTTATTTATTTATTTATTTATTTATTTATTTATTTATTTATTTATTTATTTATTTATTTTTACTTCCTAAACAATATCTCATAATAACATACTAAGAATGGGCAAGTTTTTAAAAGGTGAAATTGCACCCTATAACAGTCCTTGTCCATCGAACGAATTTTTTCCTCTCTTTAGACAGAGACCGTCTCCACGAGTTCAAATGCGCCGCTGCCTTTTGCGCATTTCAGATACAATCCTTTACCTCCCGTTGCGACTCAACACGCACACCCTCCTCGCTTCAGAAACAATCCGCTCTCCATTATTTTCTGCGCACAAGAACTGGCCAATCCTGACAGAGCTCCTATACACAAAGCCGGCAACACGATTTGGGTGAGAATGGGTGATGCCTTGGTGGCCATTCCTAAGAAACCACCTCTCATTTTCAAATTATATCTCAGTTGTGCGGGACCCAGTCTCACGGTCAATCCTCTTTGATTACGATCCGCTTTGGCTATTCTATTAATTTGCGTTTTGGTCCAAGCGATTTTCTCACCTCCATTGCTGAAGTCTTGATGACTTAATTTCAATCTCACAGCTTCTCCTTGATTTTCTAATGCTCTGCGAAGTCTGTCTTTCTGACCTTCGGATATATTTAAATTTTGTATTATGTATCTCGTAATTATTATTTTTTTTAATTTTAATTTTGTTATTTTTTTTTTATTTAATTGATTTATTTTTTTACGTCCTATTATATAAGGAAATTGATTTAATTTTTTAAAAAAAAGAAGAAAATTTGTTAATTTAATTTACATTCCTTATCTGCCCCCCCCCCCCCCCCAAAAAAAAAAATAAAAAAAAAAATTTGTTTGTTTGTTTAATAAACCATTTAAGACATTTTGTTTTCTTAAATTTCCCTTATGTGAAATCGCATCGTCGCATCGTCATACATTCGCAACGAAGATCTACCAGCTCTCCATTTTGATCCGTTAAACAGTGTTAATACGGTATAAAGTATGTGTTATCACAGGCAAATAGACTAGATTTCGAGGTCGCTCTATGATCTTGTAGCCCGGGGAAACGTCCAGAAAAAAACGAGTAGGTCGTGAGCTGTGTACCACCATTCACCTAACTTCCAGAGATCACGCCCACCAAAATGCTGTTGACAGAGAGAATGCCCACCACATTTTACGATGTTGCATGTCCTTCATAGATGTTTCGATCGAATCCCAACATATTTTCAAAGGTTTTGTCTCCTCTAAAATCCACTCGATAATCCGTTCGCATGTTCAATATCGTTTGCAGAGTGTTGACGTTGTCAGTAAAGTTGAAGACAGTTCCGTGTTGACCGTCGATCTTCATTTTAGTCTGAATGAGTTCGTTCAAATCGACTATGCTGTAACTGTCTTTGGGAATTCGAATCGCGAACCAATCCGTTCTGTTCGAATATGTGAACGTATTATTTTCTCTGTGACGTTGGGAAACGAGTAGTACTGCGTCTCCAGATTTATCAGTGCCATCTCATACTTCTTATTCCTCCTCAATTCGATCGGCGGGTTGAATTTCGTCATGAATCGAGTCTTGTCATCGCTCACCACGATCGAAAAAAAAATCTTTTGCAGTCGTATTATCAGTCGTGTTCTCGGCTATCTTTTCTAATAATTGAGTTTCGTAGTCTTGCAACATTTTTTTTAAAATATATTTTAATAATTGTATATTTTATTTTATTTATGTTTTTTTAACTTTCTGCTTAATATGTTTTTTTTCCTTTTCATTTATTAATTGCAATCGTCCTGAATATAAAAATCGTCGAATCCATTCCTATATTTTCCATAATATTTACCACTCTTCAGATTGATGACCGCAAAATTTTGAGGTGTGCAATCCCACACCAGCTTATGAAATCTCTTGAATTCTGTTTTGCTCATGTCACTGGCCATGTGATCCTCGTAATTGTGATTGAGATTCTTGAAATCTTAACAGTAAATTCACATTCTCTCTTATGGTCTGTCTCGGCAATCTGAAAAAAGTTTGAGATAGATAGAAGCAGTCCAAGTTGCTGTGACGTCCTCGAACGTTTTATATTTCTCCAACACCAAGTTATCGAATATCATGAGATTCTGTGCATCGAATTCAAATCTCGAGGATCCGGCACGTAGTTCGCATTTTCGTAAAATTGACATTCCACATTGGACGTTTTATCATTTCCGAGTTCTCTCGACGTTTCTTGTAAGATCGTTGTGAGCGACGGATCACATTTTTCCAATTCGTCTCGGTTATGGAAGATTCTCATTATAACGGTCTTCGGCAAGTTTGCGCTCAGGGCTTTTCGCAATAATTCATATTCGGGTTGAAATAGACTCTTGCCAAACACGAACAATCTACCGTAATTTAACCACTCCAGTCGCAACAACAGATTCATCAACAGATTTGTCTTTCCACAGTTCGTTTACCCACTATCAATCCTCTTATGCGTCGAGGAAAGAGTTTGTGATTCGACCTCTCAGTCTTTGGTGCATTCCGTTATAAATTTTTATTTTCCATTCTCTTTGCGGTTTTTTTCCAAATTATTTTTTACGCCTTTATTTTAAAACTAATTTTTCAATTTTGTTGTATTACATAAACAAAAATGATTTTTTTTAAATTTATATTTCTTCCAACCCAGATCCGCTGTTCAACGTCTTAGTGAGTTCCTGCATCGGCACAACTCTAGTAACCTTAAAATTACCTAGTTTCATGAATCTCTTCCGATTTCCACGATAATTTGGCTTGCTTAGCCAGTCTTATGAATTTCTGAATTAAATCTGCACTCCCCTTGCCAACCTCCGAAGCGATTCCAGTGCTCCTTTCCGGTCCGGCTTTTTTATTTTTACCTACGTTCATGGCGGTTTTCTTTCCAACATTTACGGAGGTAGAAGCGATCTGTTTCGCCATATCACCGGTGAAGGCGCTTCACAGAGCTCCCATCATCGAATCCAGCAAACCTGATCCGCCGTAGACATGAGATCTCATAAATCCTCTGTTCTTTATTACTAGCATATTTGGTTATTTCGTATTATTTCGTTTTTTTAATTGAATAATAATTATTTTGTAATTTAATTTAATTTTTTTGTACTTTCTATTTTATTTACTATTATTTTTTTTTATATTTCCTCTTTCAACGCGTTCATGATCGATTTATAAGTCTTGCTCTTCAACACCTGTCGCAAGAATTTGTCACATATGCTCACCAACTCGTTTGGCACTCCGGTATTACCGGCTTCTCGACTCGCCATCAAGAGACCTAATCTCTCCAGTAGGGAATTGGGGTCGCAAGGAATGATCGTGGTCGTCATTCCCTGTCCGGTGACCGATTTGACGAACGCTTTATTCGCATCTCATATGGGTTCCAGGGCGTTTTACCACTTCGAACTTCTGCTCACATTCGGTCTTGTCTCTCTGGAATCGTTAGTTTTTCTCATGACATTCGTACGAAACAGGAGATCGCCGTACGTTTTGTAATCCTCTTCCTCATGTCGATAGTCCACTCTCAGAATCGGTATCAGTTCTATGTATCTCCGAGAGAATCGGAGGAACATTCTGAGCAGGAGGGGGATGTGAGTATGCAGGAGACGGTGATGTATAACGAGTTTGACCAAAGGATGTGTAAGTCAGAACGTAAAGTTCGTAAGGTCTGTAACTAGGTGTCCTCTTTTTTTCCCTCAAAGGTTTCAACTCTTTTCAAGTTTCTCTTTTTATTTCTTCCTGGGTTTCTGTCACAGGTTTGAACAACTTGCTCGTCTCTCGTTTCATCTCGATCTCGCACATGTGTTTAGCCACATTGCTATCTTGAATATTCCTCTTGAATTCTAGAAATCGACGTCCCTTCTCGTCTCTCAACTTAGGATGTTTGATCTTTAAAATGACATGCTTCTTTTTTTAATACTTATATTTTATTTCATATTTTATTTTATATTTTATTATTTTTATTTTATTTTATTTTTTGTCTCCTACTTATACAAAGAAGAAAAAAGCCAACACACAATACATTATATATACATTCACAGAAAGACAAATCCGCAGTCGATCGAATTCGGGCCTAGGGGACAAAATTCCCACACCTCCGAGGGACCTCGGTCGAATCGATCAATTCGAGCGAGAAACATTGTAAAACACAAACAGAAAATCAGGTTTTTCATCATTTGACGATTGAGTATCTTTCGCATGCGAGACATCATTGCCAAATTGACTAAACCTGTTGATGATACACTTGAAAACACAGACAGAAAATTACATGTTTTGACATTTTGACACGCGATATGTAATTTGAGATTAGAGATGTTTCGGCGAAATCGATCAATTCAAGCGAAAAAACACTTAAAAACCTTAACCCTTTACCTAACATGAAAAGCAGACGACACTTGCAAATTCTTGAATAACTATTATTTTCATTTTTTTTGTCTCAAAAACATAGGTTATGACCCCTCATTGGAACGAGCTCGACGAGCTCGTTCCATTGAGAGGTCATAACCTATGTTTTAGAGATAAAATGAACAAATAATGAAAATTAATTGGCGAATTTTGAGAATAGCGCTAGCCGGTTTTTGGCCGTTACTTAAGGTAAAGAAACACGGTTGGGTTCTGTCTTCAATTTCATCTCGGGATTGTGTATCTTCACTGTCATCTTGGGTAAAAATGCAGTGATTTCACGCATTGTGCTCGAACTGGACGATTTCGAAAATTTTCTAAG
The DNA here is from genome assembly GCA_031216915.1 of Pictodentalium vernedei. Lineage (NCBI taxonomy): Eukaryota > Metazoa > Mollusca > Scaphopoda > Dentaliida > Dentaliidae > Pictodentalium > Pictodentalium vernedei. Next base: position 271,303,210 of record CM062291.1, read on the forward strand.
CCTTATTTTTGCCCTGAGGAAACACTCAAAATCCCACCCCAAGTGTCATCGCGTGGAATATACGAGCCCAGTCTCTAGTGGGCTCGTATTTTCAAGCTCTTTTTCACGAGAAAATATGTTCGAAAATTGCGGGAAGCCTCTAGGAGCATCTAGGAGCTTCCAGTGAGATCGAATACTCTTTTATACGCTACTGACGGCATATCTGTTGTAAAAGCCAAGCCATACGTAGGCAGAGTAGGCTTTGCCTGTGTGAACATTATTCTGAGATAAATGGGGGGGGGGGGGGGGGGGGGGGGGGGGCGTTTAACCCCATTCGTAGCGACTGCTTGAGTGAAAAGCGTCCAGCAAAGTGACAATAAGCTAGTGGCAGTGCGACGGCAGTGGTAGAGTAACATTCCATCATCTGTTAGAGGAAAGGCGATATGTTAAAGTGGCAATACGTTAGTGGCAGTGCGACGGCAGTGGTGGAGTGACATTCCGTCACCTGTTAGAGCAAAGGCGCCCGGTAAAGTGACAATACGTTAGTTGCCGTGCGACGGCAGTGAAAGCGTGAAGTGAAAAAGCGACCAAAGTCCAAACACCAGCGACAAAGAAGGAACAACAGAAAATGCGAACCGGCAAGTGACTCAAAAACTGTTTGAGGAGGGGGGTGTGATTGACGTTTTGTTTTTCTGTGTCATTGGATTTCATGTAATCACAAATTACCATATTTATTTTCATATATATATGTATTAAAATTGCTGCTTCCAGTGAACCCCTGTTGATTTATGCTTTTCGAGGAAAGTCATTGACCCCTTCAGGATAAGAACCACCCCAACAAAAACGAAATGGGCTGGTTCCTCACGGTGAGACATACATTCATGCACGGATTCTGACAACACTCCTTGAGTTTTGGCTGAATACGCGGCGTGAATCTATTTTCCCCAGCAACGACAAAGCCCCGGTTTCCGACAACCGTGGGCCTTTGGATTTGAAGTCCAACGCCGTAACAACCGAGCCACGTTTCCAAGACTGTAAGGTTTAATTACACTATTGCTTGATACTGAATTCCATCATTTTGTTCTTGGGTAACTTGTTTCTCCATTGCCTATAGGCGGCTGCACACTGTGTACTGTTCGTGCGTGGCTCGCGATGTGGATTTCTGTCTTTACTGGGTACCAAGCTATCAGGCGACCAGTCAAAGTTTGTAAGGAATCCGACGATTTTATGGACTGTTTGTTTCCCCCACTTTCTTGAAGTTTGCGCGCAGATTACCGTCTAAGAATCCAATCAAAAAAGAAAATGTCTGCTGGATTGGAAAATTATTGCGGGGTGTCACAGCCACGTCCTCACCAACTACCATACCCCCCCCCCCCCCCCCACACGCAGTCCCCCAAAACGAAATAAAACGGCAACATCCCTGCACTCAGTGCTTTATTTGTTGTCTAAAATATATAGTCTCCCACTTTAAACCCTTTACCCAACGCAGACGATATCAAAATTCATTATTTTACATATCATTTTTTTAAATGTTCCAAAAAATTTCAACAAAACCATATCATGTGACACCTCGTTGGGACGAGCTCGACAAGCTCGTGGCGCCGAGGGGTACATGATATGGTTTTGTTGAAATTTGTTGAAAAATAATATTTTTTCAACTGCTGAATTTGCATATTACTCGGGCGGATGCGGTCGATTCGTTGGATAAAGGATTAAAACTAGTAGGAATCCGTCGCACGATATGTAGACAGGGCAAAACGTTTCTTTTTCATCTACGATTTGATTATTCCATCGAAAACACAGCTTTTCAACTCCCAAACCGAATGCACGCACAGTTCATCACAATAACTTATTTTGAATGCAACTCAACTCAGGCAAATGGTTAAATCGTCGCGATCACGCCTTTGACCGTCAAAGATATTACCGTAACCGTTCCGAGTACTTCGTGCGTGAATAATGCGGAATGCTGTCGTGGTGCGCAAATGGTTGTTTTTTCTGTTTTCGCATAAATTCAAATCAAATATTCACCGAGTCGCTGAAAATGCAGCGCCGTGGATTAAAATATCCTGCTCTTAAGTTATTTTCTTCGAAGCACCTGTCACGAATATAAACTAAGCGTGAAACAAAAAAGAACACCAAGATTATAATATTACCTATTGTAAAGGACATATCCACCAGATGCTACTCACAAAGAATCATTCAAATCTCTGTTATGTTTTCAATTTTTTACTCGAAAACATAGCTTACGACCCATCATTTGGGCTGGTCGAGATCGTCTCAATTGGGGGATCATAAAAATGAAATATTTTAGTTATTAAAAGATTTGTTTCCGATGGCTGACAATTTACGTCATTGGAAGAAATTTACAGGAAAAATAGCTCCCCTTAATTGTCTAAAGTTGCCAGTAAATTTAACATTAAGGGTACGGGAATTTCATACAAAAATTGAAGTTTCGAAATGTTTGCGAAATTGTATCATTGATGTGCGCATCATTTCACAAACTACAGGCATTATCCTGTGGAGTAGTATAAAAACACAGAAGGTAGTTTTTTTTCAACCCCCCCCCCCCCCTTATAGAAAGCACAGGCAATGTTTCAACCAATAAACCTCCGGGTTAACCCGGGGGTCTATTGGCTGAAATATTGCTTGTGCACAGGACATCTGTACAGAATTGGAGAGCATTACTATCGCCACAGTACGCAGATCAACGCACAGAATGACGCGCTATTTGCAGGCAACTTATGACAGGACTTGTGGTTTTAACTGTAGAATACTTCCGAAATGTGCTCTACGCATTGTATCACTTCGCGACTGAACATGCGGGGATTTAAGTGTCCTTTGTGCCCTACTTTAAAAATATGCTCCAAGTATTGTCTCACTTCATGATTGAGAGAAAATTTGACCAATTCACTGTTGATACCCATTTAAAAATAAAAAAAAACGACGTTTTCACCATATTTTGATGTTCTGTAACATTTTTGTTCATTGTATACCAACAGTGTACGCATGGTGACATAAAACACTGTTTTTTTTCCTGAATATAAATATCTAGGAGCTGTGATTTGCTACCTTTTTCCCTGAGAAAAATAAAAACTTGCAAATTAGTGTAAAAATGCATTTGCTAAACAAAGAATCAAAGTGAACAGTTACTTAGTTGCTTCTAATTAGCTTGCCATAAAAGACCCAAGTTTCCTTTTGTAACGCTTAATAAGCGAAAACAACAGACAGCTCCGAGAGTTGTTTTCGTTTATTAAAATTAACAAAAGGAAATTTGGCTTTATTTTCTACTGATGCCATAGGTGTTTTCCCAACAATTACAAGCTTCTGAATTGGACTGTCCTGGTCCGTCTAATAATTCCAGGGGAGATAACTTTATCGAAAATGAACTCTCATGACAAGATAAGTCAGAGCTGTCAAATTATGTTTGTAATGAATTTAGGTAGTACCTCAGTCAAAGAAAGAGCAAGCTCACTAATAATGGATGGACATATGCCCAACATTCCCATATTTTACGGACTTTCCGTCCTCAAGAAATTATTTGTTGGTTGCCATCCCCAGAAATACGAATCGACGGGCACCTACACCTTTCAATATTTCATTCTCCTTCATATTCCTTTAAACTTTAAACCCATTTCACACAAATTTACAGAAATTTTCAACAACTAAACATTACGTTTTACTAACATTAACGAATGTCTCGCTCCATTAACACTTCAAACTTCACGGTGTTCACCATCAGTTACGTTATATTTATTTATTTATTTATTTATTTATTTATTTTTTATTTATGAAGATTTAACGATACTTTCCACAGCCAGGGTCGTCTCGTGACGGACAGCTTTACGGTTGAAGGAAGCCGGAGTACCACAAGAGAACCTCCGAGCAACGGCGAGCAACTGCCAGACTCCCCAAAGTACTAACTCCACACAAGCAGGGTTAGCATTGGTTGAAGACAAGTGCACCATCAACGCGCAGTACACATTAGTATACAGCGACACCGTGCCCTCATATGAGCAATCGTGATTAATACTTTGCCCAAGGACACAACGCAGGAGTTACGTTATAACCGATCAGTGTAATTCACAAAAATCGCCATTCAAATTTTCCATTTTTGCCTTGACCCCTCATTGGAACGAGCTCACAGTACTTCAGAAAATGTGCTCGAAGTATTGCATCACTTCACGTTTGACCATCCGGGATTCAGAAGGTCTGTGCGTCCCACAGTTAAAACTAGAATTCCTGTAACGAACTATGAATGGGTGAAATTTCCCTAACGAATGGCATACAAAGCACGACAGATTCTTCTGGTTATCAATGGAAAGCCTAAGCAATGTTTCAACCAATAAATCTCCGGGATAACCCGGGGGTCTATTGGCTGAAATATTGCTTGTGCATAACACATATGTACAGAATTGGAGAGCCGTACTATCGCCATAGTACGCAGATCAGCGCCCAGAATGACGCGCTATTTTCTGGCAACTTATGACAGGACTTGTAGTTTTAACTGTAGAATACTTCAGCAATGTGCTGTAAGCATTGCATCACTTCACGATTGAACATACGAGGATTTAAGTGTCCTTTGTGCCCTTCTTTAGAAATATGCTCCAAGTATTGCCTCGCTTCATGACTGAGAGAAAATTTACTTCCGTAAATAATCATGATAGGAGCTATCGTACAACGGTGATCATCCGACAATGGCTTGATTATTCTACAGAGGAATCAACGGGTGGATTGACATGCGTTTACTTAACTTCCTATAAATATGGTGAACTGTGTATCGATTTCGTTCATTAGAAAACGGCCAACCGGAAGTTCTTTTCGGATTTCTCCAGAGCAATTCGCATCGCAGTTCTTTTGTGCGGAAAGGCAGTGATTTCGAATGACGAAATAGTTGAGAATACCTTTGAGTCTTGTAAATATATATTTATTCGGACAGGAGTACGTTGCATCGATTAGGAGATAGAGCAGTGGACATCAAGTTGGCGAGGTCGAATAATACTAATATAATCCGAAGGGCGTTTTGGAGTGCAGAACTGAACTGTGACGGATGCCCCATACAATTCTAGAATCGAACCTTACTTACCTTTGATACTAATGAAAACACTTATTATAAGGGTTAATCATTCAGTTTGTATGCGACAACATATTAGACGTACGAAAATTATGCTTTCAAATGCTACACTGATATTTTCACATGTGAAGATAAGTTAAAATCGTGATATGAATACATCATTTGGAACCCGGTGCCCAGTATACGTGATCGGAATGAACATTTCATACCCAGACTGTGTAATTAGAGAGAAACCAAGCTGAAAGTTTTAGATCACCGTTTTAAACATGATCTTGTTTCGCAGTTATACCTCCAACCCAACACACACTTCAAAGAAGTGGGCTATATAGTGATAACCCTATACGTCTGTAAGATCATACGTTCGTAAGGCCGTACGTTCGTCAGGCCGTACTTCCTTCCTTTCACACAAAACTTTTCGTGAACAACTCCTATTTACGACCGATTTCGATAAAACTTCTCAACGTAACCACCATAGTATGTGGAGAGTGATTTACCACCAAGACACTCGCTGAGTGAAGTTTCCACCCAGACAATAACACTCGATTTCTGTGGTAATGCATGAAAGGGACATGCACAGTTTTTAGCTTGGCTGAAAGTTTGCACTTCGTTCTTATGCATTTTCCCATTTTTGATTGAGTGGATACACCCCACGAGCGATTTATTAACAGTCCACTCTCTATGCACTGTACAACAAGTGATCATGCACATATTCCCTTTATTATCGCATTTGCACGGGGTGATTGTTGTGAAAACCGTTTCGATCAAATGCCCAAATATCAATAGCAATGCAATAATGCTGCAGTAAATACAACAAACTTTATGTGTAGAATCGTGAACATTCATAAATGATTTTAGTCACTCAACTCTGAGGTCCAGGATGGTATTGTCCTCATTCAATAGTATCAATGGCGAAATGGGCATAACCATTCTGCAATTATATTGAGGTTCTGCAAATATTGAATCTTACAGCTCTGTAGAGCTGTAGGATTAGATTTTATTACAGACTCCACCCAACGATTTATTGTTCATTGTGTTCTCTGATCGTCCGCTGCCAAGTTTCTCTTCCTGAAACATTTATGCATACAGGATGTAATCGATTAAAAAGAATTCTTGACACGAAAGCGTGTTTTATGACCCTTCGGTTCGTCGGTACGTTTTGACAAGGGGTCAAAGGTTTATTTCTTCGCAACAACCGAAAACAAAAAAAAAAAACAAAAAAAAAAACAAGAGGCCCCAAGGGGCCTTAATCGCTCACCGGGCAACGTGATTCAAACAAAGTGGTTCAAAGAAGTATTTGGGGTCACATTCAGTTAGACATGGTTCATCAACACTACAAAGGAATGAATTCATGAGAGACAAATTTTATGGAACTAGGGACATGGCTTGAACAAACTTGAATTTTACCCCCCCCCCCCCCCCAAGGATGCTGCATACCAAATATCAAAAGCATTCATCTTCTGGATCTGAAGATAAAGATTTTAAAAGAAAAGCCACTCATTTTGAACTAAGTTATCATTCGGGCTCCCACAATAAGCCCAAATATGAACCCAGGGACTTGGCTTGAACACACTTGAATCTCACCCCCTAAGGATGCTGCATGCTGAATCTGCTGAATCTGAAGAAGACTTTTAAAGAAAAAGTCCTCATATTGACAAAGTTATAAATCGGGCTCCCACAGGGAGCCCAAATATGGACCCAGGGACTTGGCATTAACAAACTTGAATCCCCCGCCCTCCACCCCCCCCCCCCCCCCCCAAGGATGCTACACACCACATATCAAAACATTCCGACTGCTGGATCTGAAGAAGAAGATTCTTAAAGACAGTTCCTCATTTCGAACTAAGTTACAATTCAAGCTCCCACAGTGAGCCCAAATATGGACCTAGGGATATGGCTTGAACAAACTTGAATCTCCATCCCCCCCCCCCCCCCCCCCCCCAAGGATGCTGCATACCAAATATCAAAACATTCCGACTGCTGGATCTAAAGAAGGAGATTTTTAAAGAAACTTCCTCATTTTGAACTAAGTTTTAATTCGGGCTACCACAGTGAGCCCAAATATGAACCAAGGGACTTGGCTTGAACAAACTTAAATCTCACCCTCTAAGCATGCTGCATACCCAATATCAAAAGATTCTGCATGCTGGATCTTGAGAAGAAGATTTTTAAAGAAATTTGCCTGAAATGCACTAAGTTTAAATTTGGGCTCCTATACTGAGCCCAAATATGAATCCAGGGGGCCGATTTGAACAAACTTGAATCAGATCCGCCCCACAATGTTGCATACCAAATATCAAAAGATTCTGCCTGTTGGATCTGGAGAAAAAGATTTTTTAAGAAATTTGCCTGAAATGCACTAAGTTCGAATTCGGGCTTCTATACTGAGCCCAAATGTGAATCCAGGGGCCGATTTGAACAAACTTGAATCAGACCCATACCAAGATGCTGCATACCAAGTATCAAAAGATTCTGCCAACTGGTTCTGGATAAAAAGATTTTTTAATAATTTTTCTACAATTCATACGGTGCTATCAGAGTTATGCCCTATTACAGACCCGATAAGGCGTGGCCATTTCATGTGAACAAACATGGATTGCCATATAGTAATGGACATCCACATGAAGTTTCGTGAAAATCGAACCAGTGGTTTCAGAGGAGAAGTCGTTTGAAAAATGTTCACGACGACGGACGACGGACGGCCGGTGATAAGTTAAGCTCCCTTCGGTGAGCTAAAAAAGAAACAAGAAAATGTGAAGTATGCAAGCCCGAAAACAGGATCTCAAAATTTTTCGGCATGGTAAAATTTTTAGACAGTGTTTTAGAAATCAAGCAGTTAAAAAATAGTTTTCTAAAGATTTCAACAAAACCACATCATGTGACCCCTCATTGGAAAGAGCTCGTTCCAATGGAGGGTTACATGATGTTTTTTTTAAAATTGAAAACAATTGAAATAAAATGTAATTAAAATAGCAGTTATTGATATCGTGCTGGGTAAAGGGTTGAAATGGTCATTTTTTTAAATTAAAGACCTTCAGAGAAAATGTTGGAATTCGAGACACCCGCAGTTTGTCCAGTGGACAACAAACTTCCAACAGATTAATATGGGGAGGAGCGGCCGCGAACCGCTCCCGACATCCCACTAGATTCAGGCCGGGTTGTATGACATGTGCCTTGGACATCATTATCGGTTTATGTTTTGGGTATCACTGAGACTGCCTGTGCCAAATAAAAGTAATAAATATGTTTCCGGTCTTCCCATCTATACCCACTATTGACTGTAAACCTTATAATGTTTATGGCGTTATTTATTCTGCCTGTGCTTCTTGGTGTGTTTTGTCCAATCATTCTATTCTTCTGGATGAAATTCCATTGCATTAGTGTTTTCAAAGCAAATTATTCTTCAAATGGTGCCTTTCTCGAACGGAAAATGCTAATGGTTCTTTTCAACCCATTAAAAATAATAATTAGAAAATACAATTCTAAAAAGTACAATTGTAAAAGTTTTATAGTATTGGCTTCAGATCGCGATCTGCTCGCAACACACTAACGCCAGTAGATCACGATATCGTAAATAAAATATTGCGAAATCAAAATAGAATCAAGAAAAAACAAATATGCAGAACCACACTTATGTTTGAATGGGTTAACGATTACTGGGTGAGAGCGAGTGGCGCAGGGATACCACGAGAGCCGGTTGGCTCGAGTGGTTATCCCAGCGCCACACGCTCGAGTCCAGTAATCGTTAACCCATACAAACATAAGTGTGGTTCTATATTTATTACACACCCAACCCTGAAAAAGAATTCACTGTAATTAATCGCTAATTTAATTAAATAGTCCACGATTTGAACGGTTGAAAGAATTTTAGAGAGAAACGGGCAATTTTGTCAGAGAACCAGTCTTAAGTCTTTGACTTTGCCACCCGTAGAGTCGCTGTTGATTCATTTTGTTCACCAAAAAATGTCGGTCCGGCCACTTAAAACTCAAACGATTGCGTTCATCATATCCGACGTCACAAATTATGAGGTCTGAAATGTGTTTCAAAAGTGTGTGTGCAGGCATCATTATATCTGGAGGATGGAAAATGTACAAGGATTTTAATTTAAATACGGTGCGAACTGGCCGCTCTGTTTAAATTTCGTGCTTTTTAAACTGAAATTAAAATAGAAGTTTGAACTCGACTTGACAATACATGCACTACTGCCATTAGGCTATCGAATTTGGACATCGGTCATTTCTGTTCTGCACTGTAACAAAAGTACACACTGGACGAGAAAAGACATGTTGTGCAATAAATTAACCTTCCGGGGCATTCATTCGATCGTTCAGAGTAACTGGGGCAGGTTGGGATTCCATTCTGAGTGAACTCTGCAGTCTTGGTAAGTTAGCACTTTATTTTTCAACATTATAAAGTTTCTGACTTGAAATTTAGCCTTCTTTTTATTTACCTCAAGTCTTGATAACTTTTGTTTGAAATGGGCTGCACTTACAAATAAAGGCTTTAGGTTGTCCACATTTACTACAGATACAACATGTATACAAAGGGAGAAATATATTGCACGATAACTGCAAGAAAATGTCATGTCTCGTCTCCACAAGCAATTTAGTTTGTACACCTTTTTTACACCCCTCCCCTTCCCCCACCCATCTATAACCTGACAGCATTTTCTCAAAAGCTCTCGAAATGAGTATCCAACAGTCTTAGTTAGAGGCTCAAAGAGAATAAGGGGGGCGGGGGTGTTCTCACAAGTAAGCTCCAATTTATTTTGGTTGATAATATTTTCAAAGATTGATTAATGTTTACATTATTTTGTGCTAGTACTAAAACTATACTTCACCAGTTTGTTATCTGAACGGTTCTGTCAATATTTTTTTCTTCGTGTCTGGTTTCAAAACAAAATAATTTTTTATGTGTCTGCTCCAATATCTTGTCAATTTTAAATTTGGAATTTGGTATTCTGAATTTGCATTTAGTAAGTAGTTTTAAAGAGGACTGATAGAATGTGACTAATGATAGGCTTTTGGACATTTTCTTTGGGATGGGGGCTGACCAATCAACCTGCCCTGAACCATTGTTTCAGAATCAAAATGCAGGCCCTTTCCTCGAATTTGCCTATGAAAAATGCTCTGCCCACTACCCCGATATTTGCCAAAATTATAAAAATACCCCCTCCTTCTGAACAATCTGTTTTGAAAATACCAGTCCCATTCAATGAAAACTGCAAAATTAGCTGCTTATTGGTGAAGGGGATGAAATTGCCGCAATCCCCATCCCATCTCATACACCCATGTAGCTAATTCATATAGGTGACATTCGATTTAAGTTTTGTTGCTGATAATTAAAGCAAAATAATACCCTTGTATAAAACAGAAATACTAGCAAATAATCCTTAAAAAGTCATTTAAAAGTACACATCAATCTGTATCTGGAAAATATTGTCTGTGTTTTAAATATTCTAATAATTAATTTTGAATTTCATGGAAGTTATCTCATAAAATTGACAAATATAGTGAATTCATCAGACCACATGTATTTACCACCCTCCCCTCTTCGTGGTCTCATCCCCACCCTACTCAAGACTTTTCAGAATTTCAGTAGTGGGTAGCTGGTAACATTTTTTAATTTCCCCAGTACAAACTCCAGAACAAAGTCATACTTTAGCAATACTACTTCCCCCTAACCCATCCCCCCCATCGCAAAAAAATTAAATAAAATAAACCAGTTGCCCCAACACACACTAGCACGTAAAAAAACATTGGTTCTACAAATGATGTAAACTAGGTTTTTCTTATAAAACCAGGCTTTTCATTCTTCCGAATTTATTTTCTTTATTGAGCTAGTGGGGAGGGGGGGGGGCGGGGGGGGGGGGGGGGGGGGTAAGAGTGGAATTGGTGATAGTTAATCAGTAACTGCATACATATACTAGCTGCCAAACATCTTCAGGCGATTTCGGCGTGTCGCCGCCTGTTTTACCGCTTCATGGTAACCAGTTTTCAAGATTGATTTGGTCTTGTTTCCTGAGAACTACTTCAACTAAACATGCTCTTCAAAGTATGTTTGCGTTGGCAAACGTGCTGCTTCACTGCCGAAGAGTGATTCGAATAGGATTACATAGTAGACCTCATATCGACTTGTCGGCAGCACGCAGCTGCGAGGGCAACATTGTAACAAAATTTTATGGGAAGTGTACAAGTGACTGGCTGCAACATCGAACCCAATTGGACTTTTTTGCCCTAATATTATTCAAGTTTTCCTCGGTTTTCAATAACGAAGCAAAGGTTGAGTTTCACTGTTCAATTTCTTGGCAGAGATCATGTGTCTTTCATGACTTTCAATAGCTTTTATCACAGTTATGCATGAAGAATATTTTGGTATGAGAATCGGTAATTCCGACAGATAAATATAGCCGATGGTTCTCATTGGTTGTGTTCCACTGAACGCTGCAAACTGTAAGAACCAGTCATCCAGAGAACTTGTGCACGCGAAGGGTACTTTTTATCGGATCGCACAAGAGCTTTCTGGTTAAAATTACCGCATGCCCCTAAAATCCATGTGATAGTCACAAATACAGTTATGGGTGTGTAATAAATGCAAAGAACATCTGAGATGGCAAAATGCCAGATCTTTGAGAAGCTAATTTTAACCCATTAAACGTCATAACTAGAAAGTACAATTGTAAAGGTTTTATAGTATTGGCGCCTGGTCAACATTCTGTACCCGTTTTTCGAATCATCATCCTCTGTCTGTACTGATGACCAAACTTATTACGTCAGATCATCAGCCGCCAGCGACATCCCAGTAACAACGATCAAAAATCAACAGCAACTATAAAAAACATATTTCACGAACATTGTATTGACACCTGCCTGCAGAGGACAATATTATAAAACTTTTACAATTGTATTTTCTAGAATTGTATTCTCTAGTTATGACTTTAAATGGGTTAAAATGGACCATTATCATTTTGAAAGACCTGGCAATTTGCTAGCTGGCAAATTGCCAATATCTTTTAAAATGCTACTCAATCATTTTAGTCAGTTTTATTAATATATAGAAAAAGCAATTCTAGAAAATACAACTATAGAAGTTTTATAGTATTGACTTCCGTGGTATGTCGAAAAACTTTTGTCGCCCCAATGTTGCATAATGTTGAAAATATAGAATATACCCATAGTAGCTTGGTGTACCAAATGTTCACCACGAGTGGTGAACATTTGGTACACAATCTACTTTGGGTATATTTTATTTATACCCTGATCGTCAGATTATTAAAGAGTTGCTATGATTTTCTCTCGATTTTACTGAGCAGGAGACGTACATACGTGCGAATTTGCTTTTGTTTACATGAGGATCGGTGGGCGAAACTTCCGCTGTCAATTTTATCACCAAAACGAGATAGAAAAAGAAGCAGGGCCTTATTTTAATAACAGGCTGTTTTGAATTATGGATGCTTTATTAACACGATACAATGCATGTTTGTTAATTTTTGACGTTTTATGGGGTAAACACATTTAAAAATGTAATAAATAATTGCCACTTTCATTTCAGTCTTCGCGAGGCGACGTGCGATAAATTTAGACAATTTTCGCATTCCGGTCGACGTCACTGAAGGTCAATTTGGATGTAGTTCCACTGTAGGTGTAAATTTTAACTACTGAAATCCCATTGCTGGCGTGTTCATCGCGGTTGGCGTATAAAGCAAAAATTTATGTCATAGGCTTTTCATAAAAAGTAGAATAGGGTGATCATGGTATAAAAAGAGATTTTTCCTTTGAATAGCAATTCGCGCACAGCCTGTTCATGTCTGTTCATACCTTCGCTTACAAACGATTGTCTGTGTTTAATGAGTGCACAGTCTGTTTAAATAAGCATTGCATATACTGCACGTTTCTGCACTTGAATCCGATTTATTGAAAGAACAAGTGTTTTGTACTGCCATCAAGTTGTTTTTTTTTTCTACTGCAAACTTCAGTAAGTTCCCTGTAATGTCTTTTTTTACTTACCGTGAAAAATAAATCAAACCTAGTTTCGTCGAAACGATAAGTGTCTCTGTTTTAGAAGACACCTATCAATATCAATTACCTTTGAAAAAGTTAGCAGCAGTCATGAATGTTCATATGGACTGACCTACTGTAACATTTACGACGTCAAGGTGCTTTGTGAGACGAATAAATTAACAGTAATCTGCATATCAACAATCTGGGTTTGGAAATTATTCACTATGCACCTTAACCCTTTACCCAACGAATCGACAACATCCGCCCGTGTAATATGCAAATTCAGCAGCTGAAAAAATATTATTTTTAATTACAAAAATGTCAACAAAACCATATCATGGGACCTCTCTTTGGAAGGATCTCGTCGAGCTCGTTCCAATGAGGGGTCACATGATTTGGTTTCTTGACATTTTCTGAAAAATTTAAAAAAAATACATTTAAAATAATAAATTTTGATATCGTCTGCGTTGGGTAAAGTGTTAACATCTCCAGTATGTATAATATTTATTTTTAAAAATCGGCCTAGTATACCTAGTATTATATTGTATAACTAGTAATTGTGACGTCATGTGTGAGTGACTGATTCGAAACTGTCAGTACACGCCGATACTTCAAGGAATCATAGCATGATCTTGAATTCATAAATGAAGGACAGTAACAGACAATGAAGTGGTATCCACACGCCATAACATGTATTCGAAGACCTATTTGTCTTCCAACCGTTTCCCTACTGACACAGGCTGGACGAACTCGTCCAATCCAGAGATGATAGGCTGTGTTTTGAAACAAAATTCAACTGGAGACGGTATCATGTGCAGACCACATAAAATAATGCTCTGACCAGTGTTCATGTTGCAGGAAAACCCCAAGTGAAAAGACACGGTCATATAATGAATCCATAGAGGGAGTACCAAGAGCACGTGTTTCATCTCCAATTTACCAAAGTTTCATAATATAAAATAACAACATATTCTTATAAAATAGTGCTGTGATCAGGGACGTGGCGACAGGGGAGTGGTAGGGACAGGAGGCGTAACCCCCCCCCCCCCCCACCAATCTGGCAAAATTTTTCTATAGTTCGAAATTCGGAGGGTAAGTAATGAGTAGTTGGAAATCCCATTTCTCTGGATTTTAGAGCTTCTTTGGTGATGCTGATGTCTATACTTCCCAAAATTCCAACTCGGTTTCAAATCGGCAAAAATTCTGTTACTATTTACAATTACAGAGTACGCAATATCGAACTTCATAAGTATGCATGATGTCCATCGGTACGAGATTTCTATAGAACGTTTACGTATCGTAATAAAAAATCGAAATACACTTCCTGAAAATCACATCGTATAAAATCGTTATCCTGAGTTAATTCCATCATTCACAGTAACAAAATGATGAAACATCAAAAATTGATCATTCCTGCATAAGATCTGATTTAATGTTAGGACAGTGCGAATTGCTCAAAGTTCTAAGCTTGAGCACATATTCAATTTCAAGAATAATATTAAATAATCATAACCTGATGATCCCATCATAAATGTGTTTGCACTTCAGTTACGAGAATCAAATTTATGCCCCCTTTCAAAATGTTACTAGGTACTGAATTTCCAACTATGGGGAGGGACCGGGAGGGGGGTCCCCTCTCGGTCCCTACCTCTAGCTGGACATTAACTACTCTTCCCACCCCCCCCCCCACCCCCACCCCCATTCGGAAACCTCTAGCCACGTCCCAGGCTCTGATGAAAAACATCCCGTGGGCAATAAATCCCTAAATGGACCTGTCGTAAAAGAAATTCAAGAGAATTGAATCACAGATGCTATATTGGTATCTTTTTCTCGAGTCGGCTCTAATTTCACAATATTTTATTTACGAAATCTCGACCTACTGGTGTAAATGCACCGCGATCAAATCGAGAACCAATTGAGAAAAAAAACCCGCCTTATATCATGGTTGTTTATTTCGTAAGTGACAAATCAGTCTGACTAAATGGAATGGATGGCCGTATGGAATGGTGTAAGCAAGACTGGGCAGAAGAACGAAAGGGCGGGCGAACAGGACACATTCTAAACAAAATTTAGGGAGATAATATGAGACTGCATTACTGGTAGGTGAACTTGACTGCATTAGACGTGAAAATTTACGGCATTTTTTTTGTATTTAAAGTTATGTAATATGTTAATCTCTTCATAGTTACCAAAGATGACTTGGCAGATGACACCTGCATTATATTTTCCCGAATTAACTATAAAGTTCTATTGTTTGCTTGTTTGCGTTAGAAAGATTGCAGTTGATCCAGATCACCACGAAGATGACCGATTTTGGGAGGGGGAGCATATTATTTATTTATTTATTTATTTATTTATTTATTTATTTATTTATTTATTTATTCATTTATTTATTTATTTATTTATTAGGGTTTAACGACACGTTAACAGTCAAGGTCATATCGCGTCGGTACCCGGAGAGAACCACCGAGCAACGGCGAGCTGCTGCCAGCTCCCCAATATCGTAACTCCGCACTGGAGCACAGGCAGGGTTAGAATGGTTGAAGACATGCGCACCATCGACGTGCAGTACGTTTTAGTACACGGCGTCATCGTGCCCCCATGTAGACAGTCGGGGTGAAGAGTCTTGCGCAAGGGCACAACGCGGGAGTCCGAATCGATCGCTCAGCCGGTCATCCATCCAATGACTAACCGGGCTCGACGTTGTTTAACGTCGGTGATCTGACGAGAACCGGTTACCACAACGCCACCGCACCCCCGGCGGGAGGGGGGGGGGATTAACCTGATTTGTCCCGACTATGCTGGATCAAGTCTCGATTGACTAATATGCCAATTACATCATCGAGGCATGCCTTCGACGAAGGCATGCCTTGATAATGCAGATAAAATATTAGTCAGTCTGGCTTATAATTAATCCTTTAAACACTGGTGGTATCTTCCAATCCAATTAAATGCAGAAATTGGAAGAGTACATATCCATTATTTGGTGGGTAGAGCAATTAATATTTTCAATGTTCAGCCTTCAGGCTGCACGTTGAAAATATTAATTGTTCTACCACACTCGTTCACTCAGTAGCCATCCTACTTAATGAAATTATGACGTATCATGTTCCTGGACGGGAAAACGGGCTCTCAAGTTGAAAGAGTTAAAAAAAACAAGACTTTTGGAAAATTATTTACCGACTAACGACAATATAATGTAGTAATCGTGACGTAACTTCTGATTTAATTAATAAGTACAGTTGGGTAATCAAAATTGGTCATGGTGAGCCTCCAACTGCCCGAACCGGTACACCACAGATATTTATGTGTATGGCCAACTGTGTGCGTTACACACGTCCAAGGATTGAATCCAGTGTTTCAAAAAAGGTATCTTAAGACTTCAATCCTGACGGATATGGCCGGACTGGAACAATTACTGAGGAGGGGGGGGGGGGGGTGTCAACTCCCCGAAATCCCCTTTAGTGACACCCCTGCTTATGATCCCCTAATTGGAACGAACTTGGCAGGCATGCCAGTCGTGTTGTGAAAGTAAACGTTGAAAACGTAGCAAACCCTGAATAGCGATTCTTGTAGGTACATGTAGAACATAGGGTGTGTTTTTCCGATTCTCTGGGTGAAGATTTAAATGAAATAAATGACGCCAAATTCTTTTCGATGCAGATCAAACTTTGGACCATAACACGGATTATTAAGAATGGAGCGTGAGAACATTTGATGATCATTGCACCGTAGCTTTGGCTTTTACAAAACCACAACTCCCAATCTGACTGTAACGCGATCATATCCAATAACACCACAGGGAACCTTCCCTGGGAAAATTGGTTCTGAGTGAAAATCTTCAATCACTGGCAAGGTATCAAGACCGTGCAAAAAGCTTTTAATTCCTTATAGAGACTAAATGGTGTGAGTGAATATTCAAAATCCCGTCGTTGTGACGGAGGACAAAATAGCTGCCAAGTTACACAATTATAGAAAAATACCATATTTCTGCATTGACCCTTTGAACACTGGTGGTATCTTCCAAGTCAGTCCAATGGCAGCAATTGGAAGACTCCACATTCATTATTTGTGGTAGACCAATTCATATTTTCTACGTACAGCCTTGAGCCTAAATGTTGAAAATATTGATTCGTCTTCCCCACACATTCACTTAGCAGCCATTCGACTAAGTTAAATTATGACGTATCATATTCCTGGCCCGGGATATCGAGCTCACGGGTTAACCCTTTACCTAAAGTAACGGCCAAAACCGGCCAGCGCTATTCTCAAAAATCGCCAATTAATTTTCATTATTTTTTTCATTTTTTGTCTCAAAAACATAGGTTATGACCCCTCGTTGGAACGAGCTCGATTATGACTCCCTCGTTGGAACGAGCTCATCGAGCTCGTTCCAACGAGGGGTCATAACCTTTGTTTTTGAGACAAAAGATGAAAAAAAAATAGTTATTCAAGAATTATTTTTGCAAGTGTCGTCTGCTTTTCAGGTTAGGTAAAGGGTTAAAGGGTTAACTCTCTACACACTAATGGAGAAATTTATAATTTTTAGCCGTTAATGTTTCATGTAAAGCAACTAGTATTTTAACTAATTCAGTCTCGTTTGACATTGCTCATTTAGCTCTGTCAAACAAGATTGAATTGGTTAAATTCCCAGTTATAAGCTGCCGAAAACGTCGATGGGCAAATTCGACAGCTGCTGAGAAATCTTCTTGCGTATTTTCTGCAAACACAGAAGGAGAAAGAAATTTAAAAGCAGGTTCGCTTTTCCAACCAACTGATATATTCCATTCGACTGAATGTAAACATACACGGTGATCGATTTGAGTGCTATACTGGTTCCGTGAGTGATAGGCTGGGCGTTTTATGTTGAATTCCTTACAGATTAGACTGGTGGCCTGAGAGCTCGAATGACGTAGTGATAACAATATAGGTCTGTATAACTCGGTCGAATGATTTTGGATTGTTCAAATGTGTTTTTACCTTTCAGTTAGCTGAAGAACTTTTGTAGCATTTAAAGGGACAATGGGCCGCTAATTGGAAAACAATATTGGCCCTCAGATTTTGCTTGTATACGAAAGATCATGTAAAACACTGTGTACAAACTGTAAGATAGCCGAAGCACCGGAAGCTGCTCAAATCTGTAATAAAAAAAATTAATAAAGACGAAATTTCAGAAAACACGACATTGCGAAGATATAAACGATTACTCGAAAGTTATAGATTGTCAAGACATCCCCGTGAAAGGATTTCTGAATACACGCGGTTTACAATTTTAACTCTACTGCTTTTCGAACAAATGTCCGCCACGAACAACAACTGTGCATTATTTTAGCAATAATTGGGCATACTTAGATAATAAAAAACTGTATTGTATTATTTCAAATAAATTGCAATTATGTATTCAATAAAACTTACAGCACAAATATCGAAAGCGGCATAATGTATAATATTGGAATACTGGAAACCCTGGAACATTTCATTGTAGATTGCCCCAAATATTTGCCCAGTAGGACAATACTCCGCGGGAAACTAATGGAAAAATGGGATGAAAACCTGAATGATAAGTGGATGAGAAAGGATATGATGAAGGGGGTCAATTTTACATTTGGGGTGATCGAGAAAGCACCGATTGTGGGGGGGGGGGGGGGGGGGGTAGGAAATAGGGATTGACTGAAAGCTGAGAGCTTAGGAGGAAAAGTGGGATAGGAATTACCCGGCAGGGACTAAGCTGATGTTGGCCTCCTCGTTAGAGAACCGGAACAAATCAGCGAAGGCCAAAGAATTATTATGTTCGAACAAATGTCCGCTGCGAACAACAACTCTACATGATTTTAGCAATAAATGGGCATAATTAAATAAAAAAAATACAACTTTATTGTAATGTTTCAAATAAATTGCAGTTCCGTATCCAATAAAATCCACAACACGTTATCGAATATGGCAATCTGGAATAAATTTCATTGACAAAAACATCACCTTTTTTATTTGTCCATCTGAGAATCCAATTTTGACGCATCCAGAAAATGATATTGCACAGAATATTCCGTGAGTGATAGGCTGGGCGTTTCATGTTGAAAAACTGTTGCATGCCGCTTTTCAAATATCCAATTATTCTCGCCTTCAAGCTAATTTATTTACTCGAATGGGGAGTTTTCATACGAATGATATATAAAACATAAGGGTACTTTTGCATAACTTAAACTGTGGGTTTGTTAACCCTTTGAACCCGGGCGGCCGTTTTTCCGGACAGGACGATATGTCATTACGTCATTCAATAGGATGGCTGTTCAGTAAATGTGTTGGGTAGACCAGGCAATATCTTCAACGTGCAGCCCTGAGTCTGCACGTTGAAAAGATTGGTTGGTCTAACCCAAATAAAAGAATATGGACTTTTCTAATTGCTGCCATTGAACTGGCATGGAAAAAAACACCAGAGTTCAAAGGGTTAAATGGCGAACTTATTTTTTTCAAACTCGAGGCGTATTGGCTCTTTATTGGCTTTACTGCCGCTTGTTGATTCCCGTAAGTTCGTACGTCGAGCAGTTAATGAGAAATCATATCTGTCTGCTGTTTGTGATTGCTTCGGACAAATATGACAGTAACAGATTGACCAAAGTTTAACCACTCTCGCATTCACTTCAAATCCAGACTAAATTTTTCATTCTATCTGAGATCGTGAAAACAAACCTGGCCAACCCGAAAAGTTCAAACCACTACTCGCAGATTGTGCGTTTTGGCTGGAAAAATTATACAACCAGTAGATGAAGATTTCCAAAGCACTGTGAGCACCAGATAGTAGTTTGTTAGAAATCAGGAAGGAATAAATTAAAACGAGATATCCACGCCCAAACAAGATGAAATAAGAAACGACACATTCAGTTATGAGGGAGTGTTATGTGTAAAACAAATGGATCAGGCAAACAGACAAGATCTTTTATTGTACGAAATTTGAATATGCTAAGTCATTAAATTTAAATTGAATCGAACAAAATAGATCTTAACAAATAATATCTAAGCCAACTCACGGCGTTTGGTCTAAATTGACAATCGCAAACTCACGCGAACTTACATTTTCTTATAGTTTGCATTCAATCTGGATACTTCCATGTTTTCACAACAAATACATTGAATTATTTGTTTAACCCTTTATATGGAAAAACCGCTTTTTTCGATCCAGGATCGTGATACGACCCGAATTCATAAAGTAGATCGTTGCTCAGTGAATTTGTTTGGTAGACCAATCAATAATGATTGGTCTTCCTGTAAGTTACGAATATATCAGTTGACGGCTCTGGACTGGCATGGAATTTACTATCTAGATCCAGAGGGTTAATGATCACAAAGCCTTGTATTAAAGAATGCCCCAGTTAGAAAACGAGAGGTGGAGTCCCCGCAAAGATGAGTATGCTTGTAGGCCTGATTTTCTGAGAGTAATTGGTCTTGCTCTTGCTCGCCACATTTTGGTTTATCTAATGAATACTCTGCTGAAGTCTGGCACCCGCCGGTTGTCAAGACTCTGAGATGCCAAGTAATGTAGTCTACTAGTCGTTGATGCTTCACAGTGGATGCTCTACCACTGATGTTTGGATAGTAGCGAGCAGGGAAACTTAACCCTCTGCATACTGATGTCAAAATACCAAAGTTTTCAGCAGCTAATTTTTCCCACAATGCAACTGAGAATTTAATAAATGATATCTTGTTTGACAGAGCTCATTGAGCTCTGTCAAACAAGATATAATTTGTTAAATTGTCTATGCTGCATTGGCAATAAGGGGTCACTGACGAATTTTTTGAAATATTGCCAGAGTGCTAGGAGTTAAAAGACCTCAGTGGTTGGTTTTAGTCAGTTGTCGGCCTTGATAAGCAGACGACACTTGTGTAGAATGAGCTGTTAAACTACACGTATCGATATTTGTAATGTTCAAAATTCCTTCTCATCATGCTCACTATGTTCAACGCGTAGCAGTAGAACTCCTTTTCAAAATAAATTGACCTGAATGTTTTGGGGGACTAAAATCTGACCTGGGCTAATCAAGGAGGGCAATTGTATGCCCACCGTATTTCGTGTTTGAAAATAAGACCTGAATTTGGAAGTAGCAGCAACTAAACAACTGGAAATAGGAGTTGTGGAGGCAGAAGTGTTAGTGTTATAATAGTCTGTAATTCTAACCTGTAATTCCGTCCAGCTAGAAATTCCAACTTTGATTAGTGGGACGAGGCGCAGAATTACATGAAAATTTATGTCGGAAAATCTATGATCTCGACCCACTATCTTTAAAGAGACTGTGCATCGTCTCTTTAAAAATTTTTTAAATCGATGAGGGTGTAATTCTCCAATTTATTTACAGCTGGAACCGTTTGTGGGGCAAATAATCGTGTAAGTGAAAAACATCCAAGAAAGGTTTCAATATAATACTTGGGGCACATTTCCGTCTCATCGTTTAAGCAATATATCTTGTGAAACATGTTACCAGTAATAGCTGAGAATGTATGCGCTAACATTTTTAACGTATAACGTTTTTTGAAGAACATCTGGTTTCGGTTAAAACAACGAGACGTTAAGGAGTATCAGCAACAATTTGATCCTACAGCAATTCAGGGCTGTAGGATGAAATTATTTCTGATTTTCTTTACAAATACTACATTTACATCTTCATTTATTTGGTTCCAACGATGCTGCCATCTCTCAGGGTCACATTGTGTCAAACAGTTTTACGGGTGGAGAAAACCGGAGTGCACGGATAAAACCCCCAAGCAGGGCGAGTAAATGTTGGACTCTCCAACTTTACTAATTCCACGCAGGCAGGGTTAGGAGCGGTTGAAGGCATTGTACGATCGACGTGCAGTACGCCTTAACACACTGTGCCACCGAGCTCCGACTCGAGAGTGTTACCCAAGGATCCAACGCACACGACGCGGGACAGGATCGAACACAACTATAACATAGATTTGCAAACTTGCTGTAGACAGTATTAACCCATTACCCAACGTAACGGTCAAAACCGACCAGCGCTATTCACAAAAATCGTCAATTAATTTTCATTATTTTTTCATTTTTTTGTCTCAAAAACATAGGTTATGACCCCTCTTTGAAACGAGCTCGTCGAGCTCGTTCCAAAGTGGTGTCATAACCTATGTTTTTGAGACAAAAAAGTAAAAAAATTAGTTATTCAAGAATTTTGTTTGCAAGTGTCGTCTGCTTTTCATGTTAGATAAAGGTTAAAGTGGACTATCTAATTCAGGAACTCAAGAGTTTAAAGTGTTAATGGTTCACCAGTTCACCGATGACAAGGAGCTTTCCGTTATACATTATATTGAAAGATTCAATCTCATTCACTGATATAATTTT
The DNA here is from genome assembly GCA_031216915.1 of Pictodentalium vernedei. Lineage (NCBI taxonomy): Eukaryota > Metazoa > Mollusca > Scaphopoda > Dentaliida > Dentaliidae > Pictodentalium > Pictodentalium vernedei. The sequence goes on from CM062291.1 coordinate 271,325,607, forward strand.
TTCTAATTATGTCTGATAAGATTAAAATCTATTAGGGTTTTTTTCTGCATGGTTACCCTTTAATCAAAAATGAAAACATTGAAAGGGAATTACGTAAGAAGTATCGACACTTGTATTGGGATGTATAGAACTTTTAGTCGAATATAGGTACGGGGATCGTTAAGCCTTGATCCGATTTACCGCTCACAATCTAGGAAACAGTGTTTATTGATAAATTTCAAATTGAGGTGTAATCACATTTTCTGGGGGTTTACTCATTGTATGCAAGCTGAGCGCATCGGTTACCAAATATTGGAAAACCAATAGTGCTGACATTCCGGAATCCAAACTGCAGAAGTGTGGTCGCAAAAGTGATCTCTTTCTCGATCAGCCGGGCAAACACGATAAAACTTTTACAAATGTATTTTCTAGAATTTTATTTTCTGCCTATTAATATAACTGACTAAAATGAATCAATAGCATTTTAAAAGATATGGCAAGTTAAATAAATAAATAAATAAATAAATAAATAAATAAATAAATAAATAAATAAATAAATAAATAAATAAATAACTATACATAGAGAAAAAAAGCTAAGCACCCCTGGATATTTGACGATGGTATATGTATTGCTTGATATCAGTAAAGTGCTCCGAAGTAAGCTTCAAAACTGAATGCTTTCTTGAAAGAACATATTCGAGCTATACGAACACACAAAAATCATAGTCCTCATCATCATTTCAATAACAGCATTGATGAACTAAATAAGTAAGTGCTAGAACTCAATACGATACCCGTTTTAGTATGGAGCTGTAGAGTCAATAAGGCAACATTATTTGTGTATAAGTGGATAAAAAAGTAATTTGTAACCTCTAGAGAGCATGAATCAGTGTTACAGTTCAATATGTGATGTATCCGCCATGTGATCGGATAACAGCTTCCACCCCGCGTCGCATCCTCCGGCCAATCGTCGAATCCGTTGCAGAGATAACTGTCATCATTCCTGGTGGAAAACTGCTTCCAATTCTCGCAGAGTTTGAACTGAAGGTTTTTGGCCTTGTGTTCGACTCCCCAGTATGCCCCAAGTGGGCTCCAGTGGATTGTTGCAATTTTGACCCTCGACTCTTGTTTGTTGTTTGCAGCTAGCGTGTGTGTGTGTGTGTGGGGGGGGGGGGGGGGGGGGGAGGGCAAACACAATTTCAAAACGTCTCTGATTTAGTGCACTTGGGAATATGGGATTAAGCATACCGACCATTACACCGCAACGTTGAATACAACAAAAATTGAAATGATAGTATTGTTTTACTACGCTTGGCGAAAAAAGTGGAGGGGTAGTTACCCCCACATACCCCTCCATGGCGCTGCCACTGGTGGCGGTCTGATGCCGAATGGAGCTATCTGTTACACTGCGCGAAATCCATGGGGCTTTTTCCAAGTTGGTCCATTACATTTATTTAATTCCTTTGACGAGACTTTGATGAAACTCGATCTTTATTTAAAGAAACAGCAATTAGAAAACCCACTGATGCTTTGGTGGAAGAATCATCTGGTTTATTATCAAAGGTCATCTCTGTGTACTAATTTCGTGCCGAGACGCTGACTAACTTCTCCCTGTTTTAGTGGCATTCTTTCTTTCCTAGGTAAACACTCGCGAAACCACAGTGCAATCGACGTGTAATTCGCACCACTTCGATTAGTTCTGAACAAACAGATAAAGCAGCGGAAACAATCTCAAAAACGTAAAGGTTTGATCGGGAACACAAAAATGCAACTTTCACTATAATGTTAGGTACAGTTCCGTAATAAAAAAAAAAGCAGGCAGAGAATTTCGACAGGGTCGCGATACCGTCGCGATCCAGTCGAAATTCTTTGTCCGTTTTTTTTTCTACCCACTACGCTGTAGAATCGCCCCAGACGAAAACGAAATACGAGAACAATGAACCCCAGATGCTATTTTCCTTTATGTTTCTTAATAATTATGTTTTGATACCACAATATTATATTCATAAAATGTCAACCCACTGGTATAAGTCATTCACGACCTGATGGCAATCAGATCGCGAAAACAACTGCATCTTTTATCACAGTTCTGTGGACTTGAGTTATGGAAAGCATAGATAGCCTCGTGCTACTTGTAAAACACTTCAATATTCTGAAGATATCATTTCTGTTGACTGTTGAAAATTATCCCGCCCTCGTTCCCGCTTTCGACGGATGGGGGATCATATGTTTTATGTAAAGCGAAAACCATCTAGAGAACGCAAACACTGCGTTTGATTAAAAGAAACCTCTCATTCATTCTATCCCTGTTAACTAGAGCATTTCTCAATTTAGATATTTAGTATAAGTTCAGTTAAAAGTGAAAGTAACTCACGACGTATATCCGGTTACAGCATTTCCATGCGCATATCGCCACCTGAGTGCTATAATGTTCTATGTCCCCATAGGGGACATATAACATTCTAGCACTCAGGCGACGATATGTCTCCGAGGATCACTCTCGCGTTGATTATTGAGAATTTAAGGACAGAGATTTCAAAGAAATGTCAAAACGTACACAAAAACTTTCTAACTCTGCCAAGAGGGCAGAGGTAGTGGCAAGGGAAGGGCGGGTGGAATTGTCAGTAATAATTTAAGCCTACAGCCCGAGGCCGTACGATTAACCCTTTACCTAACGTGAAAAGCAGACGACACTTGCAAAAAAAATTGTTGAATAACTAATTTTTTTCATTTTTTGTCTCAAAAACATAGGTTATGACCCCTCGTTGGAACGAGCTCGACGAGCTCGTTCCAACGAGGGGTCATAACCTATGTTTTTGAGACAAAAAATGAAAAAAATAATGAAAATTAATTGGCGATTTTTGAGAATAGCGCTGGCCGGTTTTGGCCGTTACGTTAGGTAAAGGGTTAAATCGACAGTATTAAATTAACAACGATTCTCCTTATCACTTGGGTGTTAATTGTATTGTCTACACACGGACTGCCGACTTTTGCTTTTCGCTAAAAATTATCCATACCTATTTGAAAGAGTTGAAGGTATGTATATTACACTGGCAGAGTATACAGTACAACAGCCGTGGACTGGTCATAATCCACGCGTGGGGAGTGATGTACACGGATACGTTTACCAGGTAATAAAAATCATCATCAGCAAAATTTTAATTAGTGAAGCACCGGATTGTACCCCGTGCTTCATTTAATTAAAATGTTTGATGATTATTCCTATAATTAATATTTGGAATCCAATATTATTGCGTTCGTGGAAATATTGAAAGTGACCAGTCCACCAGACCATGATGCACGTATTGGAACTCCACTGTTACTTTGAATTAACAGCATCAAATCCAAGTTATTCTTACTAAACACAAAAACGCTCCCAGAAAATCGGAACGAAGACGCTCTGAATATATCATGCCAGCATCTCGTAATTTACCGCGACATTTCCATCTAGTGTACAGATTTTTATGATAAAACACGTTAATTTTCATAAGAAGCTGTGTTTATTTCCCCTATTCCCCGATTCCGTGTTGTTTTTTCAGTTACGTTATAACTGGTGCACATTGTTCCGTCCCAGCTGAACTAGCCGGAAGCAACTCGTCTAAACTGCAATCCATCTAACGGGCAGTAAAAGGCAACTTGTCGAACACACTTGGAGCAAAAATACCACATCTGTTCGTCTTGAATTACGTCGTGTCTGCTTTCAAAGAATACAGCGTTTCATTTATTTACGCCTGTTCAAGAAGCAGGTTTTTTTTTAATGCTTTCGAAAATCGTTCTGTACTAAACAACTCAACACTTCTGACTTCATTTATCTCAGCAGCAGATGCACAAAGAAGACAACTTTTGTTTTTGTATGGTGACTTTTTCTTTTTTCTTTCTTTCTTCTTCTTGTCCTTTCTCGCTGATTTTTGACATACTGATAGACAGTCAGTCACAAGGCCACACCCCCTATGTTTTTTCAAATTCTCGGGGCACTGGAAGTGTCCATAGGGGTGATTTGAAAGTGGGTCATTGCCATATCTCAGGCTTGGCTTGACCCTTGGATCTGGGACCAACACCAAATCAGCAGACACTCAATGGAGGTTCAAAATATGGGTCACCAAGGATCATTGAGTGCATTTTTCAGAATTGTTGCAAATCTTATATTTTGACCCCTTAATGCATTCCCAAGTCCATACATGCATATTTACTCTAAGAAAGTGTGCGGCGCAAAAATATTGAAAGTGGGTCATGCTCATATCTCAAGCATGGTATGACCTATGGAGCTGGGGGCCAACACGATAGGTGTCGAAACTCAATGGGGATTCAAATATGGGTCATGGTCACTGACGTCACCTAATTTTCAGGGAATCGCAGTTTATGACCCGCTAATGCATTGCTGAAGTTCATACGTGCATTTCTACACTCAAAGAAGTGGGTGGGGGCCAAACTTTTTGAAAGTAGGTCACGCTCATATCTCAAGCATGGTATGATCTATGCACCTGGGGCCAACACCATAAGTGTCGAAACTCAATGGAGGTTCAAAATATGGGCCAAGGTCACTGACGTCACCCAGGTAGCATTGAGTGTATTTTTCAAAATTTCTGGAAATCACATTTTATTACGCCCTAATGCATTCTGAAAGTTCATGCATGTATTTTTACACTCAAGAAAGTGGGTGGGGGCCTACAATTTTGAAAGATGGTTACGCTCATATCTCAAGCATGATACCACATATGGATCTGGGACCAACACCAAAAGAATCGAAACAGCGTGGAAGTTAATTATTTGGGTCCAGTTCACGGGTCTCATTAAGTGCAGTTTTCAGAGCTGCTTGAAACTGCATGTTATAACCCCAATGTATTTCTGAAGTTCATACATTTATTTCTTCTTCCAGAAAGTGGTCAGAGTAAAAAATACCCATTGCTAATTCCTTTACAGTAAACTCTGTTTCTCTAGTTCCTCTAGTTGCTTGTTATTATCATTAGTATGGCTGAATGTGCGTTGCCATAAATTTTCAAAAATGGGTGAGTTATTACAAGATGCGTTGTTTTTTTTTTATGTTACACAATGCAACGTTTCGTAGTATACAATACCTCGCTATTTAATAGAGAATCTGTTGATGTTTACTTCACGACTGTTCAATTTTTACACAATACATTTTTATTGCATAATACAACCTTACAGAGCCACCCATCCACCCATCTCCACCACCCCGCCACCTTATTCAACGCCACAGTTGTTACGGAAGATATGTCTTCTCAGAAGCTGGTGTTTTCTGTAAGTTTGACTTCAGCATCAGGGGGAGTAATGTCTTTCTGCAAACGGGATGTATTTGTTTACTTTGTTAGAAAAAACAAATATTATGTAAAGGGACATTCAGAAAGAAGGAATGTTGTGTTGTTTACATATAGAATAAATAGGTACTAGGGCCAGTAATCAGATTTAAACCACGAGTAGGATAAGGGTTTTAACCACTCGGCTTGCCGAGTGGTTAAAACCCTTATTCTACGAGTGGTTTAAATCTGATTACCGGCCCTAGTACCTATTTGTTTTATTTAATAAATAATCGACTTTGTCACTTAAAATAAAGAAAAAACTACACTTTCTATCGCAAACACACGGGTTTGTTTTGTTTACATCTGCGCCGGTGGGCAGTACTATCGGCTGTACGTGAATGCTTGATTGACAGCTGGACACATCGTCAAAGTTGATTGAATTTACCTTGCTTTTTCAGTCAAATTATTATTAACAATTCTTAAATTTTATTTTAAATATTTAATTGCAGGTATTTTAAACTTAATAAGTCATTTACACGTTCCAGACAGTACCGCAAAATGTCGTATGAAACATCGCGAAGTGCGAATGGATCGAAGTTGACAAATTGCGCCATTTTAAAGGTCAAGCTGGATGAACTTCCTACTATAGGTGTGTTTTAACAGCAGTAGAAGCTTTACAGCGGTAGTGGGTTAAAAGCTAAATTTAACATACAGGCTTTTCACAGGTAATAACATAGGCGAGCATGGTATAAACGTGAGTTTTAAAATCTGACATGGTTGTTTCATATAGCACCGTTTAGTTATAAGAACTGTGTTGTTGAGATTCATCAATATCAGATTTTTATATAATTATTCAACCTTGTGTTTCAAAAGATTACCACTTATGTCTGGAATAGCATATTTCTGCGTAAACAACTAGGCTAGGTGGGGTGGGGTCGTTCGGCCTCAGTGGCGTTGATACCATTTTTCTGATGGTGGGATGGGAATATTAAATTAGGCCTGTCATTTTCAAAATGGGAGGAGAGCATTGGTGGCCCGCCTTAAATGAACTTAGGGGGAAACGTTTGGTCCGCCTTAATTTGAAACTTGGGGAGCCACTGGGTCTGTTCTCGTTATTGGTAATTTTACCATACCTTTGCATCTTATTGTTCGGGTTGCGCATATGACAAAATGCAATCATTTCTTGCAGAACATGTCAGGATTTCTACATGAATTATGTATGTAGTCAGAAAATGAAAGTCAGTATCGGACAGGTGAACAAAATAGCTACCAGTTGGTCTCTGTGAACCCACTAGACTTGGCGTTGGGGTCTCACGGAGTCCAGCTATCAGTCAGCTTTTCCAAAGTGCACGATCTCGTATTAAGATGAGGTGATACCGATTACCGCTACTGAGCAAAGTTCACTTTCGTGGATCTCCTTACATATGGCAAGGACGGCTTTTATCGCCCTCACAAATTTCACTTTAGGAGAGCCATTGAGAGCGAGGGAGATCGCCTTCCTTAAAATGACAGGCCTGTGAAATGGCGTGGCGCATTTTGCCGTTCGTTTTTGTTTATGGGGAAATGCCATGTTCTTACTCGACGTGTTGAATGGGAAGGTTAACTCCCTTCAACTGGATTTGTCCAAATTACGCAATCTCCTTTATTTTAATTGACATTAGGCAATTTTCTCCACCGCTTCAATTTTGTGGATATGTAGCAAGTCAACAAGCCAAAACAAATATCATAACAGCCTGTAAATTTTCCCACAAAACTCTTTGTTGGCGGTAACGACACTGTATTCAGGTCCATGTTTTATTATTGAAAAGATGACTCAGTTGATCTGTACCCGAACAGTTACAAGCTTTCTCCAGTTACGATTTTTGTTACTGGTTATTCGCGGACGTGACCACCCAGTGCCTTTTTCTACATTCATTATCAACCGAGTGTGGAAATCTGTTTTATTATTTGCTTCGCCTAAACTATTCGGAACTTGCGAAAATGTAGACGTCGCATTTTTCGTTTTGACCGACACATGACGTACGATTAGGTCATTTAAAAATCGTATTTTTCACTGTGGGCATAACCGGCGAATTTTAGTGAAAATAATATCAACGAACCAGAAATAAACTCGCTAAAATGTTACGAATGTGAGAGATGTTGACAATTTCATGGTGACATGTTGTCCATATTATTATTTGTGGTGTGAAATTAATATCCATTAACGTTTCTGTATAGCTTTCAGTTAAACACCTGATGGAACTATTTTGTTTCGTGGAGGCCTAATTTCGTCGTTCAAAGCGATTCGCTGGCTCTCGCTGATGCCTTTTAAACTGAAATGTTTCTCGCTTTCGAAGCAATTACTTTGCATTAATTTTGGATTAAAACGTAAAGATTTTTGTAAGAAAAGGCAATGCATATAATAAAAAGAATACCTATGTTTCTGAATGGTTAATAACCGTAATTACTTCACGAGTTACTAGCTGGTGAAAAATAAATTTTCAACGAGCAACCATATCTTCTATGTATAAGCGGATTCAGATAATGGGAAATAAGCAGAATAAAACTTATGCAAATCTTACATAAAATTATCGGGCCTGCACAACAACCCCGAGTATTTTATGCGAGATTTCCTTAAGATGTATTCTGTTAGTGCCCATATTTTATGTAAATTTGTATACATTATAGTCTTGAGTTTTCTGAATCCCCTAATACAAAATATTTCCATCTATATTTCGTTTACATTATTGCGGTTCAAAGTCCTAGCCTCTGCATACTTTCCATTCCAAAGTAAGGACCGATAAATCAGTAATGGGGCTTTTACAACCGAGCGATTAACCGGTTATTGGATTCCTAACCCTTTCGGAACAATCTCTGCTCCTCTCAGTCGTTGCTTGGATGGATCAAGCCTGTAGATGTGATACTAAACATCTTGGTCAGTCGCTGATCTGCGGTTTTCTCAGGGGAGAAAGCTTAAATTATATGAGCTCCACTGACACCTCTTTCCCCATTTCCACTAGCTGCGTACGAAGCCAGATGTGAAGGCACTTGGGGGCATAGGACTCGCGGGTCTGCCAGTTTTTCCATAGATATGCTGCACAATTACATGGCGATATATCTTCATCCATAAAAAGCGAACGTTTGTCTCTGTTGCCGGGTATAGTGCAGCTTTTTTGCAGTAGTAGCTCGACCGATCGCGATAAAATGGTACCTATGGGGAATTGATCTGGGAAAGAGCCACGAAACGGGTCCGACGTCACGTTAACTCTTCAGCCCGCGAAACGCCGGGTATATTTCGCAAGAGCTAAATTATTACCTGCAAAAGTGCAAATGGAAATATATTTAGCTGCACTTGACCATAAAGTTCCACCTTCGACTGGGCCGGTCTGTTTCTTCCACTCCAACCGTCTTACAACGGGTTGAAATGTTCTTGAAGTAGAACAAATAGACCGAAACATGACCAGATCGTGGCATGCATACACAAATATGGCACCTAGTGGGTATTCGTATATATTTGTTGATATAATGTACATAGTGCAAGGCTTGGAGCTGACTATGCCAAATTAGTGGTCGTTGAGAAGGAATAGTCCCGGGCCGTGGTCGAGGGGATTATTCCTCCTCAAGACCAATATTGCAGCATATTCAACGCTATGCAATAATTGCTATATTACATCGAACAAAGAGAGGAAGAATCTTGCCACCCATCAGGATTCTAATCGTAAGTACACTGCCTATTGTCACGGAACATGTCCAAGACAAGTATTTTCATTGAACTTAGAGACAACGAAAGACAATTCTGGCACACAAGATGGCGTTGTATTCCGCCAGTCAAACGTCATAGAGTACCCCGCGGCTTTTTAAAAAGACTCTATCGCATGGGAATGCTGTAGCCTGTACGATTATTTTGGGAATCCTCGATATGTAAAACTTTCAGAAATAGTATAGTACTTCTCATCCAATCAGAGGAAAAGTCGCATGAGATATAATATACACTTATAGTACATAACGTGACACAAAATGACGTCGCCAGCTGTTTGAAAGGTATAGAATATTTATTCCTCCCCCATAACGCACAACTCTCATTTCTCATCGAACCCGACAAGACACGAGAACCAATTAAATGGCATTTCTGTGCATTCAGTTTTCAACTTTTATCACTCACGATCGAATCATACTAGCTCTCGTGTGTAATGGAAAATTTATGTTTCTTCACTCTCTTTCAGCTTCACAGCCTCTGTACCGCGCAGTGTTGTTCCTCCATCGATTTTTTTTAAATTCAAAATAAGAATAAACTTCTCACATACATTTATATTCCAAACTGAACACCTTGCAGCTGTTTCTTTTTAAAAATAGCTAAACAAACCTGGACAGCAATGTAATTTTGTCTTTACCTCTGTCGATGAGCTGCAGTAAAGTTATACACATTTTTTAGAAAAGGGCTCCTTCACCTCCAACACTCTGATATCAAAATACCGACATTTCAAGATGTATTTTTTTCCTAATTTCCTAAAATGCACCTACAAAAGTCACCAATTCAAACTTGTTTGACAGAGCTCAAATTTGAACTGGTTAAATTTCCAGTTGCATTATGGGAAAAGCTTGCAGCGTTAAATTTTGGTTTTTCGACTGCAGTGTGCTGAAGGCTAAGCACATTTCTACAATTTGCCAGGTGATATAGCACGTTTTCTGCTTGACTATGAAATCGTTAGGGCTGACCTGTGGTATTTGGATCCTTCAACCACTCAACCCCATACAGTCAAACGTTTTTATTTCTTTCTCAATCAGATAAAAAGGTTCTCGTCAGATCACCGAAGTTAAGCAACGTCGAGCCCGGCTAGTCCTTGGATGGGTGACCATCTGAGCGATCAATTCGGACTCACGCGTTGTGTCCTTGGGATTGTCCACACGGGGGCACGATGACGTCGTGCACTAAGGCGAACTGCACGTCGATGGTGCACATGTCTTCAACCGATTTAACCCTGCCTGTGCTGCAGTGCGGAGTTACGATGTTGGGGAGCTGGCAGTTGCTCTTCGTTGCTCGGTGGTTCTCTCCGGTTACTCCACCCGTAAAACTGTCCCCGACACGATATGACCTTGGCTGTTAATGTTAATGATATCTTTATTTCGAAGGAATTTCTACAGCCCACAAGGAAAAAAAGAAACCCCCAACCCCACCTCACATGTTTTTATTTCCAGTTGCAGTTATGCTCATTCCATGTGTGCCGGGGAGGAGGGTTAATAGTTAACTGTAGGTGTTTATCGTCTGATACGACATATGCAGCTATAGTATTCTAAAAAAAGGGCACTTAAAAGGATTCAAACTGCATCTTCGACAGTTACACTATTGGAAAAAGAAACTTGGAAAGAATTCTCTTAACCTGCACCCTTTGGTCAGTACATCCACATCTCAATTCTCTGCAGGATGTGAGATATGAAGGTAACGAGGGAAACGTACAAGTTTCGATTACCCCACACGTGATTCGTGTCCATATATTGATCTTGTGGTTTCCTCCTCACTCCACCCCGACGGCATTGATCTTACCAACCTCAGCCAAAGCGTTATAACTTCTATAATCACGAACGTTATACATACAACTGACTGAAACAATTCGTTTTCCTTATTTTTTTTAAATGTATATATTGTAAATACAATTTACTACAATATTCGTATTTGCCGTTTAGTGTTCAACCGATGATCGGAATCGGTCACCCCCAATCTGCCGATTGTGGGCAATTGGATGACAACAGCAACGGCTCCTGGAACATCGGTTCGAACCGATTGTTGCCAAGCGTTTTTTTTGTGATGATTCATTAACTACATTTCATTATCTTCTGCAATTGTTTAATTGTTAATGTAAATGATGTCAATGACACCATTCAATAAAGTTGAAAAACCACCACAATGTGTATTCTTAATCTATCTAGACGCCCCTTTACGGGATATCAAAGTTAAACGACATGTAAAGCTTACAATTGAGCAGACTTGCGGCAAACGCCAGTTCATACCGGAAAAGTGAGGGTTGCCTCAGTTGACTCAGACCGCAGTAAAAATTAACAGTTGAGCGCACTTGGGTGGTAAACGTGGCTCTGATTTGCGACAACCTCGTATAAGCTCTAACTTTACGACTGAAACCCCCTCAATTTATGTTTAATTCTGTTAATATTTAATGTTAATCTTTATAAATTTATTTGATTTGAAATAAATACTGTTTAAACACAACTGGTTCCATCTCAGGGACAAGATTAGAACCAGTTTTGGTTCTAAAGAGAACCTATATTTTTTGCTGTGTATTACGATAGCAATAGATATAGGATTCGCCGATTGTGAGCTCAAACAACCTGTAATCGGTTAGTGGCCATTTTTTGGTTATCGGTTGAACACTATTGCGGTTTGAATAAATGGAAATATATGTACAAATAGAAATAAATCATATTGTTTCTAACTGTCTCTTGTTTACTGGTATTCCATAGAAGATGGTTCTTGTGTAAGAAATAATTCTGATTGGAAGGCATGTCTGTGTGTGTTTGGCGGGGGCGGGATGGGGAGGGGGGGGGGGAGTTAAGAGGCTTATTCGCAAAAAAAACGCTTTTCAAATTTTATATTGTTGTTTTTTTTTTAATTTTTGCCTGGAGAAGATAGCTTAGTGATCTCTCATTCAAAAGAGCTGATTTGGTGAAAATGATTTTGAGGTACAAAATTAACATTTTTAGTTATTCACGATCTTTTTTGGTATGTGGCGTCTATTGTTCGTTATTGATAACAGGTTGAAATAAACCATACTCCCATTGATGGAGAACCTTCTCCATCGCCCATCCCCACTTGCCCTACCATGAACAAAAGTCTGGTACCGCCACTGATCTTATATGAGTCGAGATATCTTCGAACTAACTTTGGGGTATCTTTTTAATACTTCTGTTAAAAGGGTCCTTTTCAAGGGGCACCAACTGAAAGAAGAAAACGGTGCATTGGTGCTGAACCGAGACCATTGCTTTCCCACAGAAACAATAACGCAGTATCAGTCATTTCGCAAAACGGGAATGGTAGCTTTTCCATGCATTTTTCCGACAGAAATTAGCGAACCGGCGAATCTCAAATTTTAGGTCGAATCGCATCAGGCAGAGCATTTTGAATCCAATCTCACGACTCATTAAATTGTAAACTTTTGCGCCTTCCTTCAACCGTAAATTTTGCCAGTCTTCAATCAAGTGCTGTATTCAACAGCGACTCGTCTGTTTTGGAAAGTCAATTAAAACGCGGAATATTCCAGGACGGAATTAAAGGAATTTCAGAAGTGGAACCGCCTTGTACACTTCTTCTATCACCAGGTCTCCTATGAGGAGACCTGGCGATAGAAGAAGAGTACTAGAGGAGATGTTTGGTTTGATTTTGAGAACATCTCGACGATTCGAAATCACAGGTTCGGTCTGGAATCGAATGAAATTTTGAAGCTTCACAAGGCCGATGCTTTGATTCGCTCACTTTTGTCCGAAACCTTAATGGTCTCGACCCAGAAACAGAATAAAGGCAGTCTACTCCAACGGTTCTAGCCATACAATAAATACTTACATTTCAATGGTTCTAATGGACGTTCTGTTGGAGGATGAACTCCAAGACAGAAACCCCAAAAATCTGGACAGCAGTCATGTGCAGTGTTATTACAGAATGCATCACAATAGCAGTATGTTCCCACGATCGGAGCATTACAATTATCGTCTCTTCCAGGACAGCATTGGTTGTCTCTAGGGCGATTTTCACAGTAAGGTCCAGGAAATTCGTGAGCGCGATCAAGAAATGACCCAAATATACCAGGAATAATCGCTATTCCAAGAATTGAAAGTGAAATAAAACACAGTTCCATGATTTCAGAAAGTCAGAGCAACACCACTTCACACATCAAACCTTAACATCATTTCTGTCTTGGTCTTCATGCTCACAAACAAAAATTATTTATGTGTTAGTCCAACAGCCAGCTTAATAAGTATGGAAGTGATGCCGTTGAATAAAAACGACACGCATCCAAAGTTGTAAAAAGTAAATATTACTTTTATTTGGCTCTTTCGAAAACAATAGACAATTTCCCACTCTACTTCACCTTCTTTTGATCAACAAGTGGAAATATTAACCACAGCCTAATATCTGTGAAGCGATCAAGTAATTCCTTTGAAAAGTTACATCCTAAACCACTTCGGTAAGTTTGGCGAAAAAGAAAACAAACCACTCTCCGCAAGAAAAATAGTATATCCCTAAAAGTCGTGTATATCTCACGCTAGTATTAATAAAAGTGACGGCCAACACGACGTGTTACCTTTTATCTGTCTGAAAGGGAATTTCGCTTCACGTCAACTCCGTGAATTGCCAATTCATCGAAACCAGAAATTAGGCCATATTCTAAATGCGTCGTCCAGTGTTTGCGTTTGAATAACATCCTCTAAAATCCCGGCGTCAATGAAACCAACTTTTACCGTTCATCTACCTGAAATCCTGAAATTTGTCACATTCATTAACGGCGCTTTCATTCTATCGAACCAGCTCGTTGTTCGTCGTGCTATTTATGTTGCGCTATGTGAGGGCAAATGTGGTACTTAAAAGAGATACAGTTTATCACAAAACCGATACGACTAACCCTTGAATGCCATTAGTGATATGGCAATTACCAAATTCCAAAGCACAACATCTGTTTTTTGTGAACTGATCTAGTCACGTTGCTCAAAAGTTTAACGCTTTGAAACATAAAGGCAGGTTTTCCAGCCCAGAAACATGATACGTCATGATTTCACCGAATAGGACGGCTGCTCAGTAAATGTGTGGGGCAACCAGAGGCGGAGTGGCCGTGGGTCCCTATTGGGTGGCCTCTGGGGCCACCAAAACTGATGCACCTCAACACCTGTTGGTGTCTGAAATTTTATGAAAACGCCCAACAGGCGAAATGAATCTGATTGCACAGAACATTAAAATGTTCGCTATGTGGATTGCCAGTCCACATATAGAACATTTCGATATACCAGCAGTCTAGTCTGCCAATGATCGCTAAGATGCAAGGAAGTAGCGCTCTTTGAATTTGAAAAATCATAATTGACTCCCATTCGGCAGAACTGTGGTCGGCCAGATGGGTGCGCACCCCCACCCCCTCCCCCGCCAACCGTATGAAGACGATACAAAAATGCCATCGAAATGTCCTGTGTGTGAACTGCCATTGATAACTCAGATGCAAAGAAGCAGCGTTCGTTCAGTTCAAAAAATAAAAAATTTCTCCAGGTCCGGGGTCCAACTTGGTTCATTTCCCGGTAACTGTTCTTGGCCCAGTCCGCCCCTGGGGGCAACGAATTAATATTTTCAATGTGCAGCCCAAAGGCTGCACGTTCAACATATTGAATGGTCTACCCCCAGATTATGAATATGTACTGCTGTCATTGAACTTGCGGCAATCGCGTTGAGTCCTTGGGCAAGACACTTTACCCCCTTTTCCCACATGGGGTACGGTGGTGTTGTGTACTAAGGCATACTGCACGTCGATGTATCACTTGTCTTCAACCAATGCTAATACTGCTTGTGTGGAGTTAGTATGATGTGGAGCCTGACTGTGGTTCTCTCCGGGTACTCGCGCTGCCTCCACTCGTAAACCTGTCCGACACGAGGTGACCCTGGCTGTCGAAAGTGTCGTTAAACTTCAATAAATAAATTGAACTGATTTGGAACTCACCACCAGAGTTCAAAGGACTAACCAGCTACGGGTAAAAACGAGATTTAACAGCAATGTCTCGCCGAGACATGAATGGTGTTTCTACCGATAAGAAAATTGTATGTTGCGAAAACAGTTTCTAATGCAAAGGGCATGTCCTCCTCCTCCTCCCTAAAACATACACCCAACAAGATTTCAACGCAGTTACTCTCCAAGACATAAATGGTGGCTTCTATCGATAAGGAAAAAATGTAAGTTGCGGAAACAGTTACAAAACCATAGGGCATTTTGCATCCTCCCTCAAAACACACCAAACAAGACTTCACCGTAGCGACCCCAAGACATGAATGGTGACTCCCACCGATAAAAAAAAAAAAATGTAAGTTGCGGAAACAGTTTCAAAGGCAGAGGGCACCCCCCCCCCCGACCCGTCTTCCTCCCTCAAATACACACCCACATTCTCTTAGTCTCGTATACGCATGCCCTAAGCCCTACCCTTCCTCACCCCAGATATGCACATGCACACGCACACGAAGCTTGAGAAAGCACATGCTTGAAGCCTCGATTCAAGTTCGTAGACGTTTCCAGAGAAATTGTTACTGTAAATGTTCGTCTATTTACGCGAAGTTACCACTCACAGATGGCTTTTGTTTCCACGGAGTAAGACATAATTGGCAAACATTCAATCGCTGCCATGTTCTAATTACATTCTCATCAAACGCCTGCCCAACCACCCAGTTCAGTCCCCAACACTCAGTTGCTACTGACTATTCACCCGTGTATCGAGGTTATCTTGATTTAGATAGCGACATAGCGTGTCATCAAGCTTTAGCACTTATGGTAGCTTCTGAATAAAATTAATTGATTCGTTGAAATTTTTGTCACCGGAGAAGCCGGGTGTTGTCGCCAGGCTAAAATTTGATGCTCAGAAACAATGGATTAATTCAGATACTTTGATATTAACAGATTGCTTTAATTAATGAACAGATCAATTAACTCATTAAGACGGTTTTTTTCACTCTTAATATCCACTGCAATTTCCACTGTTTAATACCAGAGTCTACATGTCATTTTCACAGCTACCAATTTCGAATTTAACAATGTTACTTCGAAATTGTACATATAAAAGCCTGTTAACTTCTGTAAATGATTTTGAGTTTCTGGAGAAGAAGAAGAAGGAGAAGGAAGAGAGGGAGGCAAGTGAGGGCATCATGGGGTCTACACCTGTCACCCCTGACCAACCCTTGTCCAGCTCGGCAATACCCTCCCAGGAGGAGGGTCCGGAGGACTACGGGTCGTCAGGAGACAGATCAATCTCAAACCCATCTGACTCATCTGAAGAGGAGATGATGGAGGAGGAAGATCTGTCTATGGTACAGGAAGTTGTCCCAGATGACGCACCTTCCACCCTTCCAACTCTTGCTTCTCCGGCTTCTTCGGACCAGGAATCTGACCAGGAGGAAAGCATTACGGAATCCGTGGGGGCATTCCTCGGGGAGGAGATCCGGGACGACACTGTCTGAGCTGCGTACCAGGAGAACTACAACTTCTATGCTAAAGCAGGACTTTCACCTCGCGCAATCAGGACAATCCTCGAAATTGAACTTGAAAAATACAAAAAATCTCAAGAAACAGCAGTAAGGATCAGGCCGTACGTCGCCAAAGAAAAATCTACTCTTCCTCCTGATCCGACAACGCCACCAACATCAATCTCTCCGACGCAGCCTCCTCCTTCCAAGAAAACCCGCAGGAGACACAGACGCCGCTGAATACCTTAACTCCTTCCCTCCTTTACCACGCTCAGACATAACACAAATATTATACAGCCAAAAACCATTTGATTTGAAGTGATATGATTTAATTCGAAAAGCCGGTTGCAGGAACGTTTGACGGAAAATTTGGTAACTAGCTCCAGACATCACTTTGTATAACACGATTGCTGAAGTCCAGTGAATACATTTATTAAATACTCTAAAGACTTCTAGTGCCGGTATTTTCTACGGTGATACCCCCCGGTACGAAATTTCTTGGTGAAAAGTTACCCGTTCAGAGTATTTTCACGGAGGAGGTCTGCTGATTTCTGTTCTACTCGACAAAAGCTTTACGGCGATATGTGATCCTCCTCCCCCACCACGACCACTACACTTCTTTCCACAATTTTTTTTATCCCAAAATGTATGCATACAGAACTGAAAACGTTCATTGGCCAGGCTGCACCAAATAGCCGTGCTAAATAGTAGATGAGAAAAATGGATGGGCAAGTTTTACATTCTATACACCATATGACATTCAACTTTTCAATTTTTAAAAAAAAATCAACAAAACCTTTTCATGTGACCCCTCGTTGGAACGAGCTCATGAAGCTCGTTCCAACGAGGGGTCACATGATATGGTTTTGTTGAAATGTTCTATAGTATTGGCACTGGCACTGCTCATGATTATCATCGTGGAAGTAATGTAGCCTCGGAAGGAATTAAAAATACTGTCATTATACTGATGTTTGTGTTGATTTTCATTTTCTAAATACGGCCAAGGCCAGGGTATGCTGGATCATGCTGTCCCTACCGAATCCACTGTTGTAATACCGTGTCCCCCAATCGATGATATCATCATTACACCCGAACATGTTTTAATTAGCTATTCCACGAGAAAGATTACCTGGAAGAAGTAAAAAGGAAACTGTGGTGGTACTTAGTTTGTGTAAATATAAATACAGTGAGAGTTGCAAGCATGCACTTGAGACAACTAAAGTGTTCCGAGTGATTTAAAGAAGCCTATCTATACCAAAGCCACATGTTGGACCAAATCACACTCACAGGCAAAAATTCCATGTGTAGTGGATTCAATATGGAACGTATAGAATTCATTCCTCCTCAACGCGACAAGTTGACTATTAGAATAGTTTCGTTAATTGCATATTTTTCCATCACTATTCGATCTACCTAAAATAATTCTGTTCTGTCCTTGTACGTCAGTGAGAGGATAAGTCGCCTTATTAACCCCTTGCCCAACGCAGACGTTATCAAAATTTATTATGTTAAATATCATTTTTTAAAGTTTTCAAAAAATTTCAACAAAACCATATCATGTGACCCCTCTTTGGAACGAGCTCGACGAGCTCGTTCCAAACAGGGGTCACATGATATGGTTTTGTTGAAATGTTTGAAAAATAGTTTTTTCTTTCAGCTGCTGAATTTGCATATTACTCGGGCGGATGTGGCCGATTCGTTGGGTAAAGAGTTAAGTGAGTATTATTTACATACTGTGAAACATGATAAAGAAAATTTATATTCCATGTTTCAACAAGCCTTCTGGCTTCAAAAGTTTCGAAAATTAAATATTTAATACAGCATGTCTTGCTCTCTGAGCTCTGTCAAATGTCTAACAAGGAATAATGAATTTTATTACATGCTATCCTGTGAATTATCGCAAATTATCTGAAAGATATTTCTCGATATCCATCGACTCGATGGATATCGAGGATTATTATATTTCTACAGCTTTTTCCTTTGTAAATAAAAACCATATCCTACTCCAACGACCTCGAAAGTGTTATTCAACTCCCACGGCGATATCCTACTCCCAGTCATGACGGACTACCTCTACCATTGCAGTTGTTCCGCCTCGAAATCCAGCGATAACACCCAATCCACTTCGACAAATATTCTTCTTTATATTCCAACTGACAAAGAACAATAACTATGTACATGTCCACACAAAGTTATAAGAAGTTGAACATGACTACTCATTCATGGTGATTGATTGAATTATTTCTTTACAATGTGTAGATTTCTTTCATAAGTTCATATCTCCCGTCACTTGAATTTCCATTTGAAAACGAGCGTCATTGCATGCCTTTCTGATGACGTCATATTATCAGTTCATTCATTCATGTTTTTGTGTTCATGCGCCGATTTTTCTAACCGTCAAAACAAATTGAGCGACCTTGGGAAACTGCTCTTGGATGACGCAAGAGGAGTATATGTGTTGCAGATATTATCAGGGAAATATAATAAACACAATAGTTCACTGCTCGGAGTAACGTACGATGTTTATTCTCTCGTGGGATGCGGGGATTATTTTCACTCGGCTAGCGCGCCGTGAAAATAACATTCCACATCCCACGCGAGAATAAACATCGTACGTTACTCCAAGCAGTGAACTATTGTCTATATATCCCTCAGTAGCTTCCTAAATGACGTCACGCTACGCCGCATCACGTCGCCTTGAAGGAACGATCGGCTGATCTTTGTTATTGTTATGAAACGTACGCATTTCTCGTCGAATTGGGCTGAATATTGTGCAATAAAATATCTCTTGGCATATAATAAAAAAGAAAATCTACTCTATTTTAGTCAGTATCTGGAATTATCTCATGAATGTGGACCTGAAAGTTTTATTTAATTTTTTCAGGTCCACACGACGAATTTTTTCAGTAGCTTCATAAATGACGTTACGCTTCGGCACATGACGTCGCCTTGGACGTCGCCTTGAAGGAACGATCAACAGCTTTTTGTTATTGTCTTGAAACTGTTTGCAGTCGAATTGGGCTGAATATTGTATGATAAAATATAGAATATAATAAAAAACAAATCTACTCTATTTCAGTGAAGATTCGTGTTGACCTGAAAGTTTTATTTTTCACGAGAGCTATTCACTAAAACAGCGTAATATCCTATATATTTTTTTTTATTTATCAACAGAATGCAGGTACTTAACAAAATTCTGGATTATGGAATATCCATTCCATTTGAATATTATTTTTTCTTGAAAATTTGGCTTTTTAAGCAACACGATTCCACTTGGTGAGTTCTTTTTTCTCTTACCATTTCCACCTTCACCTATGTTGTCATAATTAAGTCTCCTAATCTGAATACCAATGTCTGTGACGACCTTACCACATCTAAATGATCTCTAATGAGTCAACTGGCTCAGCAGATAGACGTGCAGGCTGCAAGGCGAGAGTCCAAGGTTCGAATCCCACATGCGGCAACCGCGTTGTGTCCTTGAGCAAGGCGCTTCACCCCCTATTGCCACGTGGGGGCACTGTGACGTTGTGTACTAAGGCGTACTACACGCCGATGCTGCACCTGTCTTCAACCAATGCTAACCCTGTTTGTGTGGAGGTAGTATGTTGGGGGCTGACAGTTGCTCGCCGTTGCTAAGCGATTCTCTCCGGGTAATGCGGCTTCCTCCTCCCGTAAAATTGTCGAGGTCATGATTAGCCATTGTGAAGAAATATGTGACCTTAAACACCAATAAATAAATAAATAATGAGTGAACTTTTCATATGAAATTTCTGTTCCCAGTTCACTGCAATTATGGCCCTGCGAATCACACATTTTAGATTCAAATCAAATCTCGAATCGAATCGGTTTTATTATTCGAAATCGAATCGAATCTCGAATCGAATCTCGAATCGAATCGAATCTAATCGCGAATCGAATCTCGAATCGAATTCTGGGCGTTTTGAAGATGACCGATAAGGGGAGGTGAGACTGCAAACCTGGTTGTTCCGACTGTGTCGGCTCAAGTCCCGACTGATAAAATATTCCAGCTACATCATCACCTTGATGATGTATCTGGAATTTTAACCAGGAACGGGTTCGAGACTTACCACCACTAAAACTGCGCAGGCCTATCCGTTAGAAACAGCTCATCGTCAACATTGTTTGGAAACTTTAACTTTGTTTTCAACAGTGGTAGAGACTAGTGAGGCAGGGATTAACATGGGAGGTGGCATGAGTCAGATGCTATTTATATTAATATATACTATTCAAATAAAGTAGGGGATGTTTGATAAAAGTCTGATATATGAAGAAATATATTTATATTTTCATCAAAAAGACTGTTGAGGCATTGCACTGTGACATCTGGTGGATGATTTCAGCGATAGTTTGGTGCCTGACAAGCATACATTCCATGCACTAAGCTGCAGAAGACATGGACGGTCAGTCCGAGAATTTACCACATTCAGTCCAAGACCTCAATACCTTGTAAATTCTCCTCAGTTCGCGAGACAAGCGCGCATCCGACGTCGAAAATTCCTCACCAAACGACCAATATCAGCTTGACTGATGTTATTCCATTCTTCCTGCTATGCAGCGGCGAGTTCCTGGACATTGATAGGGGGCTGCTGGCGTTGTCATAGGCAACTCGATTGGTGAAAGGTCTGGACTTAGTGCTGGCCAAGGCAGTGTAGTGACGTTCTGCTCCTGGTGGAACTATGTAGCGACACGGGCCCTGTGTGTTCTTGCATTGTCATCTTGGAAAATGAATCGACGGCTTGACGTCGCGCAAATGGCATCACATGAGCTGCTAACATGTTGTCACGGTAGTACTGCCCTGTGACACGCCCATGGATGACATGCAATGCTGTTCTGCTTGTCATGGTTATGCCTCCCCACACCATAACCGATCTCCCACCAAAACGATCGTACTGCCTAACGGTTACGTCAAGGTATCGTTTGTTCCGCCGCCGCCACACTCACACTCTGTTTCGCCTGGCGTGGAAGTCGAGAGTGAACCTCGATTCATCGGAAAACATGACGTTGCTCCACCGACGATTGTCGCAGCGCTGTCGTGCTCCACACCAATTACGCCTTGTTGTGATTTGACGTTCAGTCAAACGTGAAATTATTCGAGGTCGTCGGCGTACAAATTCCCGCGGTGTGGGCGATTTCGGATAGTCTGACAACTGACTCGCACATCTGTCGCTCGGTGCAGCTGCCGTCCAATTTCTGAGGCACTTTGATGGCGGTTACGTAATGTTGTGGTTCGGATGAAACGATCCTGGTTAGCAGTTGTCGTCCTTGGACGACCTGGCCGATGTCTGTTATCATCATTGCCTGTCTGACGGTAGCGTGACCACAACCTGCTAATCACCGATTGAGTAACGCTAAGACTTTGAGTCACTGCGGTCGGTCTGTTGCCAGCTTCCAACATGCCAACGGCACGTAAACGTTCGTCACGTGTCAGTCTGCACATACCTCAAAAGTTACGTTTCGACCAGAAACTATTGATGAACGAGTTTATACCAAGAAAAGATCGATGAGACCTCCGAAAAAGCCCGTCCAGTACAAATGAAAATTTCAAAACGTACCCCACAGACATTAACGCGGCACTCGTGCGAAAAACCTGCACGAAGTTTTAGTGGTCCGGTGACATTCATGATCCACACTAAACTTGGTAACATATTGATGTGTCCAATCACGCGTATCCAATACAATTTTCCGAAAATATCAACACCAGTTTGGTTATCCCCTACTTTTTTTGAAAAGTATAGATGAAATTACACTCTGTCTTTATTTTCAGCATTATTTACGTACAAATTTCATCTGAATTTTTCGTTCTGTGAGACGACGATAATGACTAACACCAAACCATATTCCCGTGTAGAGATTCGAAAGGAAACGAATCGGGCAACTGGTTTCGAATCGAATATAAACTTAAGATTCGAAATCGAATCGAATCGCGAAGCTTCGCAGGTCCCTAACTGCAATCGATCTGAGCCAAAGTTTACCGAGGATCAGATAGATTTTAATGAACGAGGTTTAGAAATCTAGATTCTTTTTATCACATAATGTGAAATTTAACCTTCTAACTAACATAACGACTAAAGCTGTTCACAAAAATAGCCGTTCAAAGTTTATTAACCCTTTACCCAGCGTAACGGCCAAAACTGGCCAGCGCTATTCACAAAATTCAACATTCAATTTTTATTATTTTTTCATTTTTTTGTCACAAAAACATAGCTTATGACCCCTCATGGAACGAGCTCAACGAGTTTCATAAATATTATATGAGAAAAACACTCATTTCATATTCTATTTATCATATGACACACACACGCACAAAGTAGCCAATTAGTATGACTTTCTAACCCATCACCTAACTTGAGCTGCAGATGGCACTTGGAAAAAACATCCTAGTATAACTAAACATTTTCATTTTTTGCTTCCAAAACATAGGTTATGGACCCTCATTGGAACGAGCTGTTTGAGCTCGTTCCAATGAGGGGTCATAACCTATGTTTTGGAAGCAAAAAGTGAAAATATAAAAAAATGAATGCCGGTTTTCTTGTAGGTAAAAGATCAATACAATATAAATAGGACAGATAACGTAAATTCTCCCTACTGAAATTATGCAAATGTGACCCAGTTGTATTTTGTTTAGCCAATCAAATTGTCCAGTTTTGAAACTGACCAATGAAAGCTCCCAACTCTAATTATGCAAATTATGAAAATGTGGCACAGTTGTATTTTGTTCAGCCAATCAAATTGTCTAGTTTTGAAATGGACCAATGAAATTGACGGAAGGCTTTATTTATCACTGATTAATATGAAAACAAAGTATCAAATGTTTTAAAGTGAACAAAACGGACGAGTTATATGATAAATGATTATATGCTACCTGACGAGTACCTTCAAGTACTCTTATATTATTTGATTAAAATTGACTATAGACTCTAATGGTCCCGTAACACTTTCACTTTACCTAACATGCAATATTCTACTGTAGGCTACATTTCGCAACACAATTTGTGTACACCGAAATTGTTCACCGTTATTCGTCAAACGTAATATACTACCATTACACGGTTACACAACGTAATCCCCCCCCCCCCCCATGGTTATACAAAATATGTAAAAACCTCACATGGATGCGGGTAGCATCGAGTAATCACAGATAATGCATTAAATAAAAATAAACGGAAAGAAATCTTCTCTATAATGCACATTGAAAACTGTCAATAGCCCCACGGGGGAGGAACTGTTCCATGAAAGAGACTCCTGCTCCGACTTTTTAACCAGTTCTTTATCGATTTGTTACAGTTCGCTAGCGAATGAATTTCTGACAGAAAGTTGAAAAATGGAAGATTGTAGGTACATATTAGCATCATTTGAGTCAAATAGGTTTCGTTTCATATAACACTATATCTCCGCTGTCCATTTGAAGGACAAGATGAAACAAAGGGGACAAATTATAAAGTTGCTATGCGTTTTAACAGAAGCTATATTTTGTACAGAAATCCCATTGTCTATACAGTAATTTTGTAAGCCTCGTTTTCTTCCATATAAATATTTTCTTCAATGGAATCTGGGGTATCCGGCGAGATATAATCGCTCTCGGCATATTTTAAGTTCGACAGCAACCCAAGGGATCCGGACGACCGAGATTTTGAGTTTTAAACATTCATGCCAAACGCGCCAGTTCACTACTGATCAGATCGGTTCGCTTTGTCATAAGAGTTTCCAAGATTTAATGGATCTCATATGCCCTTTGCCTGTACATATTAGCATCATTTGAGTCAAATAAGTTTCGTTTCATATAAAACTATATCTCCGCTGTCCATTTGAAGGACAAGATGAAACAAATTATCGTTGTTAAAATCGTCAAATATTGTCAAGATGAATGGACGATTTTCGGTGAACTGAACTGGAGCCTATGATTTTTCTTGTTGAGCGAACTGGATCTTCACTTTTAGCGAATTGGAGCTTACACGAGATTCAACTTGTTAGCATTGTTGAGGATTACATTTCGACTGTTCATTCTAAATTCACATACAATATTAAAACAAGGTATTTTTGTACTGCTAGGTGAAACTGTTCGCCTCTGTAACCTCAAGTGGTCTCTAAAATGTCGGCGTATCACCAGTCTTTACTTTTTTCAGTGAAAATCTAGTGATCGTGGACATTTTTACTGTGTAAACTTAGATAATGATCTATAGCTTATGACAACGTGACATGGTGTACCTTTTTACCTGCCGGAGAAACGACCTTCCATTCAAGAAACATATCTATAGAATACTCACCACATTTTCTTCATCTGTCGATGAAAAACGGCCAAAGTCGGTAACGAACTGGCGATTCAATCACAAGCGAACCGTCCGTAAAGTCGGAACAGGAGTCTCTTTCATGGAACAGTTCCTCCCCCGTGAATAGCCCTGTCTCTCTTTTATATTGTTCCTTTCAAAGAGAGAGAAAGACGAGAACCTTTGTTAGCAGTGTTTCAAAACCAGCATTTCACCCACTAAAGCAAAAATATACAAACATATAAACATATTATTCCCATATAAAAATAGATAACGACTTCCGAACAACTGGGGAACAGAAAAGGCGAGAGGATGTAACAATCGTTCTGTCTTTCTGATGTCTTTCTAATGAATAATCTTGTTGGGGCCTCCTCACATATACCGGTTCGCGAGATAAATCATCCACCGTTTGGGTAATATCCTGAGCATATGTGTATGAAAGATTAAGTCTTGAAAATCGTAAAAACTTAATAAGCTTTTCAGAGACACCTGATGATAATGATGATTATGATGATGATGATGATGATGATGATGATGATAAAGGATCGACAGTTTTTGCTCGAATCGAGTCTCGAATTGAAAAGATTTAACATCGAATCGAATTGAACCTCGGATCGAATTAACCCTTTACCCAACGCAGACGATAACAAAATTTATTATTTTAAATATCATTTATTCAAATTTTTCAAAAAATTTCAACAAAACCATATCATGTGACCCCTCGTTGGAACGAGCTCTTTTTGAATATCAAAAAGGCATACTATAGAGTATGGAGGTAAGGTATGTGGCGCAAGCTGGAGGCTATGGGCTTAGGAGGCGAGTTTGTTGGAATTATGAAAGCATTATATAAAGATGTACAGAGTGAACTTAGCCTGGGTAACATTACAACGAAACGTGTGCCTATGGAGATAGGCCTAAAACAGGGGTGTATCCTTTCGCCGATCCTATTTGCATTGTACATCAAAGGTTTAGGAGATGAACTCCTGCGTAGCGAGGAGGGGGTAGCAGTTGGGGACTTGAAGATCCCAGGGCTATTTTTTTGCAGACGATATGGTTCTAGTGTCAGAAAGCGAAGAGGGGCTAACGAAAATGCTGGGAAATATGGGAGCAAATGGAGACTCGAACTTAATGAAAGCAAGAGCAAAGTTATACCTGTGGGCCGCAAAGTGGACTCCACTCGAAGGTGGAGAGTGGGTGAGTTCTGTATTCCGGAAGGGAGCAGCAAACTTCTCAGTGTGGGAGAGACAGGTGATTACGAGTATTTGGGGGTAAATATAAACATTACAGGAAGAGGCATCTACCGGAACCACACAAATAAATTGATTCTGAAGGGGAAGCGAATCCTTAACCAAATGAAACTTATAGGGAGAAACAGTTTCAATAAGGTTTTCGTGGGGAAAACCATTTGGGAAATGGTGGGGCTGCTAAGTATAACATACGGTACGGAAGTGGTACCCCTAAATCAGACGGCCGTAACGAGCTTGGAAATCCTGCAGAACGATGCAGGCCAATGGATAACGGGGTCGAGTAATGCCGCAGCGCTAGAAGCAATCAGGGGTGAGCTTGGGTGGATGAGGATCAAGGACAGGATAGACCTGTTGAAGCTCGGTTATCTTAATTATTTGGTAAATCTCCCCGACAGCCGATGGTGTAAAGTAATGTTCCTGAGAATTTTCAACTCAAATATCAAAACGGGGTGGATGGTCCAAGTGAGGGAGCTAGTATAGAACTACTCATTGGAGATCTCGAACCTGGACGTTGGGGCAAACCAGGGTAAAAAAATCGTCAGAGAAAGGGTCATGGAGGATTGTAACCGTAATTGGCGAGAGGGGGTCAAATCAAAGGGGTCTTTGGGTGGCCTGCGTGATAAAGAGAAGCCAGGTTTTGAAGAATACCTTGATGGCACCTTTGGGGGGTCACTGTTGTTCAAGCTGAGGTCGCGATCCCTGGAGCTGAGGGGAAAATTTGGGAAAGTCGGTGAAAGGGAGTGCCAGATGTGTAACTTGGACATGCTGGAGACCCTGGAACACTTTCTTCTAGAATGCCCAAAGTATCAGTCTAAAAGAATGAGATTCACTGGGAGTATAATGGGGAAGTGGGATGGGAGAATGAAGGACATGTGGTTAGGGGGAGACTCAAAGGAGAGGGTTAATATGCTAATCGGAGAGCTTGGGAAGAATGGGACAAGGGATATCATCAAGCAGTTCGTATCCGAGTGTTGGGAGGAGAGGAGAAGCGTGGGAATAGGGAGGCAGTTGGGAGTACAGGGGTAACCATGGCCTTCTCGTCCGAGAACCGCGACAAATCAGCGGCTGGCCAAAGTGTTATTATTATTACAAGACTACTGTCACTCGTCCATATGAATCCAACCGCTGGTATATAGGGGAGTTGCATCACCCTTTGAGATGCATTTAGAATTTTGCAGAGATTCGAATTCTTTCCTATTTCGTATCGAATAGAATCAGTAGATTCTGAATCGAAATGAATATTGAAGCTTGTCTGAAATGATGATGACGCTGATGATCACGTTCCACTACGACGACCAAACTCACGACCACCATCACCGTCCACATCATTCACAGAATCGGAAAGTTTCACTCAAACTTTGGCGATTGTCGAGGCAGTGATGTTTCATCCCATGGTGATGTGGCCGCGTATATATTTATTTACGGAAGCACAGCCACTGGCAATCTTGAGTGATGTCGAGCATTTCTTGAAGGAATATGAACCCCCTTCTATCCCATCCTTAATTTTACTAAACAGACAATGCGATTGTATATTTCCAGAAATACAGATGAAAAGTAGTGAGGTTAAAATGAGTGAGTTTTCAGACAGATATGACATATCAATTGTGTATACATGCAGCTGTCATAACTTCCCACCACAAGTTTAGAATCGAGAATGCACCGGATATTGCTGTCATTGTAATATATGTTGCGCGCACATCAATAGCACAGTTATTCCAATAATCAGTTAATTTTAATCCTCATATTACATCAAGTTAACCTTTTGAACCCAAACGACCACATTCTCGGCGCAGGATTGTGATACGACCTGATTCATAAAGTTCAGGATTAATCAGTGAATTTGTATGGTAGACCAATCAATATTTTCAACGTGCAGCCTACTGGCTGCACGTTGAAAATGTTAATTGGTGTACTCCCGAATAAAGAATATGGACTCTTCCAATTGATGTCATTGGACTGACATGAAGTACACCAACAGGATTCAATGGGTTTACCCTTTAACTAACGGAGTATCCGTCCAGTCCTACTTACAACAATCGCCAACAAAACAACAAAAATTGATTATTTTGTCACTTCTTGCCTGCGAAGCAACACCTTTGACGCCTCGTTGAGAATGCGTTGCTCGAGATAGTTCCAAAGAGGGGTCTTGTTTCAAAGAGGGGTCATACTACTAAGCTATATTTTGAGACAAAGTATGACAATATTTAGTTAGTCAGAGTTGTTCGAGAATTATTTTGCAAGTGCTGTTCTCTGGTCGTGGTAGTTGAATGGTTAACGGTAACGAATGACCAGCCAAACAATTTCCACATGAGAGCCTATTTTTAACGCCAGAAAATAAATATGAAAGGTATCACTTTCAGAGTTAAAGAAAACGCAAATTCCTTTCAACAGTTTATACTGGTTGACGCGCGTGCACATGACAACCGTTACACATTCCCAGTTCATTATTCGACATCCGTTAT
This sequence comes from Pictodentalium vernedei, assembly GCA_031216915.1. Classification (NCBI taxonomy): domain Eukaryota; kingdom Metazoa; phylum Mollusca; class Scaphopoda; order Dentaliida; family Dentaliidae; genus Pictodentalium; species Pictodentalium vernedei. The sequence goes on from CM062291.1 coordinate 271,354,026, forward strand.
CAACCGATTTCGTCGGTTGAAAACGAATGTCGAATAAGGAACTTGGAATAAGAATCGGCCATCACGTCCCTGTGACACACGATGTCTATTTGGAGACTTAACGATTTCATTGACGTATATATGGGGGGGGGGGGAGGGCTGGGACATAGCGCACCCCAATATCCATAAAGCTGTTGTCGAAACTCAGTGTAGAATCGGATGTTTTCGATCAACATTATAGACCATTCACTGTTGGAGAATAAACAAACAAAAAACCTTTGATAACGGTCGGAATCAAGGAAATCCCATCCTTTAGATATGTATTTTCCACACATTTTACGATATCAGAGAATGTATACATCCTCTTAATATCTCCATGATTTGTATTACTGATTTCTGTCGGTAATCTTGTGGTCTACGATTTCCTTCCCGAAAAAAAACTATGAAGAATTGATGAATTCAGATGTATTGTATTCTACAGATTCTGTGCCTGCAGGAGATTTTGCCTAAACAATATTTTATTTGGAAAAAAAAACTCTTAACTTTTACATACACTGACAATCTTATACAAACAGTAATATAAAATACAAAAGAAATATTGAAAGTGAACACAATAAAAGAACGGATTCGACAGCAAGCTTTAAGCTTTTGTAAAGTCGTCTCCTGCATGGTGGCAAATATACACAGTTTCATTACAAGACCCAGGCGGGATCCAATATAATTTCTCATTAAGAGTAGAATGAGAAAAATTAAAGAACAGATAGAAAAAAAAGAAAAAGAATGGAGAATATATACGGTTATGGATGTGGATAGATGATTGTCAAGTCGATTCAAATTGGAGACCAAGGGTTTGTGTCTAGGGTCGGCAAAGCAGACATGTCACACATTAGTGTTCTTTTGTGCGTCCCATTCTGAGGAGGGGTGCGAAGTTAGGCATAAAAAATCAAAATGATAAAATCCGTACAAACCTACGCCCAAACACCGCAATGACAAGTATACCACCCGGTCCTGCCATTACAACCTACCGATTACTGATTAAGAGGGCAGTGTTGAAGTTTGGTGTGGCCGCCGTGTTCGGCAGCCCCCGGGAATATCATCGCTTGTCCCGCTGAGTGGCCTCCCCACTCGGCGAACACCAAACTTGAAAACTATGTCATCATTTCGCGACAACAATTGCCGAGAGTCTCGGCAACCATCATCACGAAACCCTGACACAGTTTCGGAACATGATACAAGAAAGACTTTTCTTGCCAAGAATAGTATTTCATTGCATTAGTGTGCTTTTGAGGCCAATACAGAGTGGTCAGTCAAAGCGTTTGCTCAGCACAATGAATTTTTGAACGGGCTTTGAAAATGTTAACATTTGTTGTATCGGCGCAGTGTTCTGGACCAAATAATAGCGTTTCAGAAGATATTTGCATTGCCAGACCACCAGGCGTTTAACGACCGATGTTTGTGTAGCGGACAGTGAAGGAGGTAATGCTCTGTTGTCTCTATTTCACCGCCGGTACAAAGTGGAGTGACTGAGATGTGATTGTCAAACAAATGTTGACTGAGACTGCTGCATCCAAGTCTCAGTCTGCAGTGCATTATTTGACTTTTCCGATTGTAGTGAGTGTTGAAATGGGATGGGGCGGCCTTTGGTTACTTGGAAGATGATTTTTGAACGCTAAAGGTTGTTGTATCTGCCGGATATCAATTGGTAGTTCATTCCAAAGTCTAACTGTTGAGTAGGGGAATGCCGCGTGACGTTACACAGAGTGAGATGGTGGTAGGTTTAAGTTTACAGCGTTTCTTATATTATAATTTTGTAGTCTAGATACTGGCGAAGGGAGTAGGTTATAAAGGTGAGTGGTGTGAGTTTATAAACATTTTATAAAGTTGTATAAGTTTATGTTTGTTACGTCGAGATTCAAAGGGGCTCACATCTACATTAAATTTCGAGCTGCCTTTTCGAGGCACTCTTTGTGGCCCCTGTAACTAATCTTGCAGCCTCCAGTTGAATGTTTTCGAGTCTTCTGCTTTCTTCAGCCGTACAGTTACCCCACACTTGACAGCCTATTCCAAAAGAGGGCGGATGAAAGGAAAATACATTGTTTGAAGTGTTTTCCGGTCTAAAATGTATTTGTATTTCTTCTAAATTTTTACGCGTTTCCAGGCTTTATCTGTTATATTATTAGTATGCTCATTCCACTTTCTACAATTATTAAAAGTAAGACCTAGGTGCTTATGTGAAGTAACTTCCTGGATCGGTTGGTTAAACATTCTCAGTATCGGTTGGAGTTGGGGATTATTTTTTTCTAGTGACTGTCATAGTTGCTGTTTTGGATGGATTAAATGTCAGGATTCATTGATTGGACCACATTTCATATATCATTAGACATTATTTGTGTCGAGCGGATTGGGTTCTCCAGAACAATAGAGAGTGATGTGTCATCAGCAAATAGTCGTATATCGGAGTCAATATCATCCACAATATCGTTGATATATATTAAAAACAGTAATGGGCCCAGAATGGAACCTTGGGGAACACCAGTTTCAATATGTTGCCAGTTGGAGGAGTGTGAACCTATAACTAACTACCTTTTGTTGTCTATCGTTGAGATATGATTTGAACCAATCTAGGAGAGAGCCTATTATGCCAATTTTCTTTAGTTTATAGATGAAACCTTCATGCCACACCTTATCAAAAGCCTTACGGATATCACAAAATAGAATTCGTCTCTTTTTTTTGGTTGCCCAGGGCTACAACTTTCGATTCATATATGTCAGTCAGTTGGTAAACGGTGCAGTCACTAGAAGTAAATTCTGACTGAAACGTAGACAACATACTGTTTGACTTGAGCAATTCAAAGACTTTGATAAAGACACATTTTTCAAAAACTTTAATCAGAGAGCTAAGATCATAAATTGGACGGTAGTTAGTTATAGCAGATTCGTCTTTGCTCTTGAATACTGGCGAAACATTTGCCAGTTTCCATTCTTTTGGGAAGTAGGAATGGCGCAAGTATTCATTAAATAGTATTGTTAGTGGATAAATTCAACTTTGTTTACAGTTTGTCAGGATATTGGGACTGATGCCGTCATTACCAATTGCTTTGTTGCATTTGAGAGAGTTCAATGCTGTTTTTACATCTTCCTCAGTAAGATTTATTGCATTTAAAGTTGGCCTCGTGGGATTCAAAGGACAGGGTGGTAGGTTATGCTGACTGGTACCTGTTTTCGCTAGTGAGATGAAGTAATCATTAAATATTTCAGTCTTTTCTGCGTCAGATAGTAAAGTATCACCATTGTACTGAATGACTGGAATAGAAATAGAGATTGCAGGAGATTTCACCGAGATCTTATACCAGCTGAGGTTGAACTGACAGAACACTATATATATATATATATATATATATATATATATATATATATATATATATATATATATATATATATATATATATATATATATATATATCAGCTCTTCGTCATAATTATTCCAACAGAGAAGCGCTATGTGTTTCCTTTTTTTAAATAATACACGTGAAAGGTTCTTTAGAATGGGTGGTCTAGTACTCGTTTGTTTGTTTGTCTTTTGGTGGTTAACGACACTTTCAACATCCAGGGTCACGTCGTGTCAGACAGTTTGATGGATGGAGGACGTCGTTGTACCCGGGGAGAACTACCGAGTAGCAGGGAACAGCTGTTATACTCTACAACTTACAAACTCTGCACAAGCAGAGTTATCAGCAGCAGGAGGCAAGAGCACCATCGACGTGCAGTATGCCTTTGTACACAGCGCCACCATGCCCCCACGCGAGCAATGTCTTGCGCAAGGACACAACGCATTCATCGCTGGTCAGTGTCGAACGGTTTAAAGTCCAATGCTCTATGCCTCTGTCCACTGAGCCACAGCGCCCCCGCCCATAACCATAACATACCATAACCAACCAGTAGTAGACCCATCGACGTGCAGTATGCCTTTGTACACAGCGCCACCATGCCCCCACGTGAGCAATGTCTTGCGCAAGGACACAACGCATTCATCGCTGGTCAGTGTCGAACGGTTTAAAGACCAATGCTCTATGCCTCTATCCACTGAGCCACAGCGCCCCCGCCCATAACCATAACATACCATAACCAACCAGTAGTAGACCACCTGCAATACCACACACTTAATTGACAAACTCGACTTACCCCGAGTCAATAATATAGGGAAAGGTTATGGTAAGTTTTGCTTAACCCTTTACCCAACATACAGGATATCACAATTTATTATTTTAATCATTGTTCTTCAACATTTTAAACAAAAACTTTAAAAACCCATATCATGTGAGACCACATTGGAACCAGCTCGACGAGTTACGCAGGTGGATGCAGATGATTCATTAGGTAATGATTTAACCCTTTACCCAACGTGACCCCGGCCAAAACCTGTCAGCGCTATTCACAAAAATCAGTATTCAATTTTCATTATTTTTTTTCATTTTTGTCTCAAAAACATAGCTTATGATCCCTCATTGGAACGAGCTCATCGAGCTCGTTCCAATGAGGGGCCATAAGCTATGTTTTTAACGCACAAAATGAAAAGAATTAGCTATTCAAGAATTTTATTTGCAAGTGTAGTCTGCCTTTCGTGTTAGGTAAAGGGTTAATAGTTTAGTACTCTCATCATAGAGATCTAACTCTGACTGCTAAATTATGGACTCTGATCATTGTAGTGTAATAACCCATTTTGTTATACGCTAAACGATAGATTATCGAAAAAATTGCGGAAAGATAGAAATCGTATCCACCCACTGTGAAGAAAAAGAGATTTTCACTTTCACGGTATAAATCAAAATGGCGGCTTCCAAATCATCACTTCTAGGTGAATACGAGTCAAATTATCACTGGAAATGATCAATTTATTCTAAAAACGTATAATGAAAAGAAAATCTAGTGTTTTTCAGAGGATACCGACCATTTCCAGCAATAATTCAACATGTATTCACCTTGAATTGATGCATGAAACCCGCCAGCTGAATCAGATCGGAATAGGATACCTGTTCCGCGTATCGATAAAATCACTTCCGAGTATCAATGGGCATCTGCTGTTTACTTTCATGCATCAATTCAAGGTAGAAACGAGTGGAATTATCAATAGGAATAATCAGATTCTTATAAAAAGCATATTATCAAAAGAAAATCTAGTGTTTTTGAGTGTATACCGAAAATTATCTCACTCGTGACTGAGATAAATGAATTTTTTCGCTCGCGCAAGCGCTCGCGAAAAATAAACATTTGTGTCTGTCACTCATGAGTTGATTTTCGGTATCCACTCAAAAACACTAGATGTCCTCTATTGACATGTGCTTTTCAATGCTTTAGATGATACTATTAGTAAATGGATGTTTTGTGTGTCAGGGTTAACATGAATAAATTCTTACTGTATCCCCATCAACCTTCCTTAGCAAGGCCCTCGATCCGCCACTGAATGGACATGCGATCGTTCCTTGCTCGTTGATTAAAGGTTTAGAATCATTAGATTTAAAAGTTCATTCTATGTCATATAAGATTTCTAAAGATGCACAGCACAACTAATACGAAAGGAAGGGATCCACCTCCATTTGCGCGACACCGCGTCGGACTCCGGAAATGAAGTGATACCGCAGTGTGACAGAATTCTCGGTGGGGAGACTACCGAATTCCCGCAACAGCAGTCTTATGATCAGTGTGTGTAAATTAGATTTTGTGATGTTATGTACAGACTTCCTCAAAACCAGAACGTTTGCGTACAATGACTGATTAACCGCATAATATTAATTTGTTACAAAGATATTGAAAAAAATTATCATTCATTATCATCGACACTGCTTCTTTAAACATTAGCATGACCCCAGTCTTTATGAAGCAGGTACACTTCAAACACCATTATCAGTAATTGGGATTACATATATCTTGACGAGATAGTAGATAGAAAGAACAACAATACATATCAAATGTCTGTGTTAATACCAATTGTCGTCAACGATATGAGTATAAAATAAGGTCTCTTCTCTTTGAGCTCGAACGTGAATAGAGAACCGTAACACTCAACTTGCGTTTCAGTGTTTACTTTAACAGTTTAACTCATACTTGTCTGTTGAAACATAGAGGCGTTTCCGAAGGAACTGGAAACCAAAGGGTCTACATGCGATCAGCGGCTGTGGAAACGTGGGTGGGGGATCTTCACTCCTCCACCCGCACTTTTTTCAAATATTACATTTTGGCTTTCCCTTTTCATGAATGAAAAAAAATCCCTGGATGCTTCTTAACTCTTAGAAGCCGGGGAATCAGAATGAATTTATTGAACATGAAATACCGCGATAAACTTACAGTAAGCAGGTGCTTCTAGTCAAGTGTCGTCTGCCTATTGAGGCAGACGACACTTGACTAGAAGCACCTTCTTACTGCTCAGTGTTTAATTCTCCCCAGCCGAAAGATAGCCGAACCGTCACAGCCAGATTACCTGCCATATTACATTACAGGCAAGGAAACTCGACTCCCGGCTTCTAAGAGTTAATCAGCATCGAATTAGTATTATTATTGAACCCTTTGCCTAACAAGAATGCCAGGTTACACTAGTTCAAAAGATTCTGATATATCTAAGCAGGTCCACGTTTATGCCTCAAATACACGACCTGTGGTCCCTCATTGAAACGAACCCAGTGAGCCCGTTCCAATGAGAGGTCATAAGCAATGTTTTGGGAAATTAATGATCCCACCCCCTGCTTTTATCTTTTTACCGCCGCTACCTGAAATACACGGCCTGTTGTCCCTCGTTGAAAGGAACCACACGAGCTCGTTCTAATGAGAGATCATACATGTAAGCAATGTTTTAAGGCAATTATTGACTCCCACCCCACTACTGCTTTCATTTTATTACCGTCCCTACCGCGTGCGATTTATAGGTGAATCCAGAAGGGTTGAAGCGTTTAATTTATGTAGTGGTGAGTACTTCTTCTCAGACCTGTTATGATCAAACGATAAAAGAATAATATTTTATTTGCAACAAACACAAAACACAAATCTGCCCTCTCACTATCGTTTTTATTCTTTGTTTTTTATCTGAACGTTTACTGTCCCTGGGTGTGTAGCGCCTGCGAAAGGTAAGAGCGGTTTGTCCGACTGAGTGAGAATATGGTTCGGAACGCATCATCCGAGTCGCGCAGCTGCGAAGTAAAGTGGGAGTAAAGGGGGTGAGGAAAATGTTTAACCATACCAACTGAGCTGCTGCAACCCTTCTACGGCACCCAATCGCCTGGCCATAAATTCTCTGCCACCATATAAACGGTGATAACGGCAACCTGTATGATGGCAGAGCATTTATGGCTAAGCGATCAGGTGCCGTAAACCCAGTATCGACACCCGTCTGGGACAACTTCCAAAAAAGAGTTTTCAGTTCAGTGGCTTGGATTCCTGCTTGACATTGACGATACAAAATTAAATTTAAGCAGTTGAATTTTCACAAAAGTTTCATTAAATGAGCAGGGACGTGTCGAAAGGGGGTGGGGGTCACACCCTCCCCCAGTCCTGGCCAAAATTTCCTTCAGTTGGAAATTTGGAGGGCAAGTCATGAGTAGTTGGAAATTCCATCTATCTGTATTTTAGAGCTCCTTTGGTGATGCTGATATCTCTTTTACTTCCCAAAATCCCAACTCGGTTTCAAATCGGCAAAAATTCCAACTGTTACTATTTATAACTACAGTGTACGCAATATCGAGCTTCAGAAGTATGCATGATGTCAATCGGTACGAGATTTCTATAGTACGTTATTCATCGTAATAAAAAAATCCTCGAAATGCACTTCAAGAAAATTACATCATGTAAAATCGTTATCCTGAGTTAATTCCATCATTCACAGTTACAAAATGATGAAACATCGAAAACTGATCATTCCTCCATAAGATCTGATTTAATGTTAGGACAGTGTGAATTGCTTAAAAGTTCAATTTCCAAAATAATACCAAATAATAATAACCTGATAATTCTATCATAAATGAGTTGGCATTTCAGTTACTAGAATCAATTTTATGCCTCCTTTCATGGCTTCATTTTCAAAATGTTTCTCGGTAGTGAATTTCAAAGTAGGGGAGGGTTCGGGGGGGTTCCCCTCCCGGTATTTAAAAGCTGGGACCATAGACCTCTATGAATTAAGTAGCATAACATATAGTTATAAAATAGTTCATATTAAAAAGAATCAATAAATCGACAGAGATTGACAAGAACTTAAAATCGATAGATAATGAAGGGAGATATTTCCTTGCCGCATTCCAGCACTGAAATTTGTTTGTGCGATCCCTGTAATACATTTGGACATATACTACTCAAAGTTTGCTAAGCACCAAGTATATCCAACTGCTTGTTTTACGTTTTAGTTGAAATATTGTTTTGAAAAGTGTATACATTTTTATTTAATTATATCATTAATAATTTAAGTACAGAAATTACGATTTTGCTGGTATTTTACATTATTTTTTAGCTTTTGAATACGATAACCATAGAAAATGGATATTATTGGTAAAAGAGGACACTTTTCAAATTTGCCAAAAAGTTGACGGAGCGAACTGGTATGGTTTCAATATCGAGTATGAGACCCATTACTGTTAATTAAAGCTTGACAACGCCTGCTCATGCTCCCATCAAGGTCCTGGTGGTCCTTTGTGGGATGTTATTCCATTCATGGGCCAGCATGGCACCAAGCTCCTGGGCATTTCTTGGTTGGACTGGACGGGCTGAAATTGCAAGGTGCAACTCATTCCAGACATGTTCGAATGGACTGAGATCAGGGGATCTTGCTGGCCAGTCCATGTGCTCAATCCCCTCCCTCTGTCGGTACTCCCGGACAGCATGGGCAACATGAGGACGGGCATTATCGTCCATCAGAATGAATCTATCACCCACTGCACCTTCATACAATCTGACGTGGGTATCCAGAATCTCATCAATATACCGCTGTGCAGTCAATGTAACACGGTCAAGGACACAAAGCTCTGTACATCCATCCCAGCTTATGTCGCCCCAATCAATTATTGATCCTCCACCATAGCGGTCATGCTCGGCAATGTTGGCTGCATGGAATCGCTCTCATGGTCTTATCCATATCCTAGAACGCCTACATGTGTTGTCTAGGCAGTACCTTGACATATCTGTAAAAAGGACAGGTCGCCAATCCTCTCTGGTCCATCCATCATGGTCCATGACCCATTCATATCGTTCTTGGTGGAGGTTCTGGAACAGCGGAATGCGAATACATGGTCTTCTCGATCGGAGACCACCTTCGTGCAGCCTTGCCCGGATAGTCTGTGTCGAAACATTTACCCCGAATGCATCCTCAAGGTCACTGCGAAGCTGGGTTGTTGTGGCAAAGCTGTTCCTACAGGCCCGAATGATCAAAAACCGGTCTTCAGCTGCAGATGTTGCTCTGTCTCTGCCACCACCATGCCGTCTTACTGGTGTGCCATACTGCTGAAATCTTGCCGGGGCTCTGATGATCACCGTATGGTGCACAACAAGGGCCTCACCAATCTGACGATGAGTAGCCCCTTGCTCCACCATCCCTACAGCCCGCCACATTTCTGCTTCAGACAAATGTCTTCTTACATTTGCATTCGCCATATTCAATCATTAAATCACAAGGGTTTGTGTTGAAATGAATACTGAATACCCTACACATCTCATGTACATGCAGAAAATACACGAAAACATCATGAAAATCAAGGGGTACATGCTTTCCATGCCATGAAAAGTCTGCCTGTCAAGAGAGCTAATGTAAACACTGGGGACCATCTCAATACGTTCCTCAATCATATCCACCAAAAATATCGCAAATATGTAACAAACAAATTTCACAGTGATGTGTCAAATATGTGGTGCTTAGCAAACTTTGAGTAGTATACAATGAAAAGCGATAAATTTTATCTGAAGAAACTATGTCGTAGTTCAAACCTGATCAGTAAAACCGTAAGTTTATTGCTGGTGTCGTATATCTGTGAAAACTAACTTGCGCCAAACTAACATCTTCTTCCAAATTCGGATTAATTCTTTGTGGGGGAAGCTTAATCCATGGTAAAATGGAGTTTATTAAACCGGCAGGTTCTGGACCAATATTCCTGAAATGGATATTGTCTTGTAGTCGCTTATTCGTTATATCTGCCTGCTGCTAGGCTGCTAAAGAGCTAAAGGCGATGTTTGACATTGCGTGCGTGTAAGGTAATCTGCTAAAAAAAAAACAAGGAGTGTAGTTTCACTCGGATAAATCAATTTATCCCATGATTACCTATTCTATGATATATAAAAAGCCTATGACATCAATTTTAGCTTTACACACTAACCGTGGAGAACACACCAGCAATGGGATTTCAATAGTTAAAATTTACACCTACAGTGAAACTACATCCATGTTGACCTTTGGTGACCTCGCCTTGAATGCAAACTTGTCTAAATTTATCACTCGTCGCCTCCTGAAGAGTGAAATGAAACCGGTAATTATTTATAACGTTTTTAAATAGGTTTATCTCATAAGATACCAAAAATTAACAAACATACGTTGTCCCTTGTTAATAAAGCATCCACAATACGAAATAGTATGTTATTATGTTATTAAAATGAAAAAGACCCGGTAATTTTCGCGTTTCGTTTTCTATTTCGTTTCGCCGATAAAACTGCCGGCGGAAGTATCGCCCACCGGTGCTCATGTAAACAAAAACAGAGTCGCACGTGTGAATATTGATTTATTTAACCTTTAAACTCTTATTAATCTGACAATCGTGGTATAAATAAGATATACCCAACTTAGCTTGGTGTACCAAATGTTCACCACTCGTGGTGAAGTGGTGTTAACCGCGCACCACTCGTGGTGAACATTTGGCACACCAAGCTACTATGGGTATATTCTATATTTCTAAAGAAAAACATCAAGCAGCAAATACAAATGTCCAAGTAATGCTGCTGTAATGCACCTTTGGGTTAAACCTGGAAGACCATCAGCGGAAACTGTACGTGTGCTTTTGAAACTAATTTTATAGATTAACCTGTCAAAATAACAAAGTTTCATTCGTCAAATTTTACCCATAATGCAAATAGCACTTAGCCCCTCGATTTTGTCAGACACAGCCACACATAGACCTCATTCAAAATAGATTGAATTGATCAAATATCCTTTCCTAATAAGCTCATTTGTCGTTAAAATTATGCACAGTTGTTGTTCTTGGCGATCATTCATTCGGATAGCAGTGGATCAATTAAAATTAATAAATTAAAATTATTGCTCACACTCAGAAATGACGTCAATATGTTGTACTTAATTGTTCGGAATTCCTATGATCACTTTTGGGTAAGTCCGTTTACCTCTTCTCGATGTTTTATCTTCTGAAAATTCGTCTGCATTCATATTTTAATCAGTAAAAAAATTGAGTAATTGGGTGTTTCTTTCATGCCCTTTCACATGCAAGCAAACAAGATAGTCGATATATTTTTTTTCAGATTAGCGGCTTATTGTCCATTTAGTATGTCGCTGAACACTTCCACCAATCGTTTATCTTTTGTAAGAAACTGCTGTCCTATCAGTGTCTACATCCTGTGGTTTTCAGTTGTTTGTTGGCAAGTCCTGGCTTTCTCTATAATTAGCCAAGACCTTCCTAGAAACAACAACTAATGTAACTGAGAGTTTACACAAAGACTGAATGCTGGTCACCTGTTCTATTACCGCAAGAAATATGATTAACCCTTTTTACTGCCACGCCCACTTTATCCATATATGTAGGATTTCTATGTACGCCTGTATGCGTGGAAGTTTTATAAAATTTGTGACATACTTGAACCTCTATCATCAGATTAATTGTTGGAAAGAGCTCTCTGAGGCCTTTCCAATAATTAATCAGATGGTAGGTTTGATCTGCGCATATCAGAACGTACAGATAATCATCATAAAATAGGTGACAATATTCGCTTTCGACAACGTAAGTGATAAAATTGGAATTAGGCCCTGTCTGTTTAATAGATATCCCGAGACACCATTACAGCCCCGGGAATTAAAAAAATAGCATTTCAGACAGTCAGTATTGCACAAACATTTCTTTAATGGGGGTGACCAGCAACTACTTAACAAGCCTGAGATGTGCCCAAATTAATTCAATCTAGAGGCATGTTCCTTGTATTAACCCCAATGTCGCATGGTCTCTGTTATTTTTGTAACAAAACGATTAAAGTTGTTTTTTTTCAGTTGAACATGATTACAATTGCACAGAACTGACCAAATTTTGTTCAACGAGGCTGACGTGGCTCCCAATAGATTTCATCAGCATTACGTGTGTTGATGAAGTAGCACTCCCCCCCCCCCCCCCCCTCCCGTGATCTTTACTAAAAAATATAGAGTGTGGAGCGAAATGGAGAGACAAAGAAGGCGGTTACCGTAACTCGCTTCATATTTCTCTCATTTCCTAAAGTAGAACTGAACTATGCAAATTCCCAAATGACAGTTATTAATAAAAATTTATTTTTATTACATGCTTATTCTATGTAATCCCCATATCCAGCAACACTAAACCATGCGGAAATGAACATCTGTTCCGCAGATTTGTGCGGAACGGAAATCGTTGGCTAACTATTTTTAAATAGAAGCGAAATTTCACTGGAATTTTTCTACAAATCATGCAACTCAGTTACAATTTGAATCGCAAGAGATAGCTGAAAATCGTCCCCTGAGTTACAATGTCTTCTGTGTGCCAGTGGGCACATAGAACACATTGGAACTCATGGGACGATATAGTAACACGGGTTCCCCTCGCAAATTTGGTTGGCGATAAAATGTGTTGTTTTTGTTGACAGTTGTCAAATGAATTGCTGAGTATCCTTCTAATCATTGTTGTTTTATAGACGTGAAGGTGTGTAATAAACACACAATGACACACGCCTGCGGCCTCTCGTTTCATCTTTCAGCGATGGCACCAGTGTCATATCGATTAACCCATTCACAAGCGTGTGTCGCTCTTTACGTATATCAATGCATTTAGATTGTCAAAACTTCGAAGATTCGATTCGATGTCTACAGCGATGGCATGAATTGGGATCGCGATCGAATCGGCTTGCCGAACCGTATATTTTCGAATTCAGTAACTCAAGCTTCTTCGTGAAGGAACAATGGCAAATAAATGTCTTCCTTCGGTGGAATTATGCCGCAAAAATGAAAGATTGGTTTCCTGTTGCGTTTTCGATTCAATCGGAATATCGGCATGTTGTCCGCCTTACAAGTTACAACAGTACAGTTAAAATTAAAAGTCCTGTCCCGAACTATGCGCTTATCTAGGCTTAATTGTGCGTAGGAATTGCGCGCAATTGCCATATCGAATGGCACCCAAAGCACGGCAGGTTCTCATGGTTACCCGGAAGTCCATTGCCTGAAACACTGCTTATGCACAGGCCATATGTACAGAATTTGATAGCCTTACTATGGTCATACGTATCGACGTACTATTTGTGAGCATCTCATGACAGGACTTCTAGTTTTAACTGTACTTATAAAGATGGAGCGCGGGAATCCGGCGCCCCATGTTATAAGTATTGATGATTACAGCAATGTAACTTTTGACCTCTGCACTTAAGTACTCACGCGCAAGCCGTAATGATATGTTAGGAAATTCGATAATTTTGTAAAATAAGTGATTTCAGAAAAAGTTGTTTCACGCTGTTTCCGATTCTAATTGTATTCGATTTCAATATGGATATCGGACCCCAGATTCAATTTGAGATACGATTGAAGGATCGAAATTCCTATTCGCAGAGCCCTACAAGGGTGTCTTCTTGCTATCCTCATTCTAGGTATAAAAAGTAATCTTTACAGTAGAATCTGTGTTCAAGCAAACCGATGTTGATGTACACAAGGTAAAAACCGACAATGTATGTAGAAGTTCGTTCTTATCCTAGACATAAACCATTATGAGAAAGCACCACGGCCCACCATGAGACGGGTCCCGGAGTGCCATCGGAAAACAGAGTACTCAGGGACAACACCGTGGTCTCCCTGTTACTTGATCTTGAGAATAAGTGACTTGAACACTCAGTAAAACGTCGGTTCTAAAAAGAATTCAGTGACCTCGGTTCATAAAATATGTACAGGAGATCCCCGTTTATCTTTCTACTCTGGACATACTATTATGTGACTTCTTACCCGGTAAAAAACAAAAAAAAAATCCCGCATGTCTGTGATATGGTGTTTAGCAATGTATACTATGTTGGTACCTATTAGTAGCATACCTACGTCTAGCGATAGTATTCATATAAACATAGAATAAATGGATAACATATTCTGTGGGAAGTGAGATAATGGAAAGTGTTATTTTATACTTCTAAATGTCACTGACATCAGTCCAGCTATAATAATATACGGCTTGTACAGTGAATTGTATCCTATTGTTCTCGACACCTTCTTAATGTTACGTCAGATTTGGGTCAGCTGCTGTATCTTTGTGTAATCGAAAAGAGTACTGTCTTTCATTACTTAAAATAATAAAAAGTGCCGACAGACAGGTGGAGCACTGATCATCACAGGGCGACCTCAGAAATGAAACAGGCTTAGAGATGCTGGTGAATGTTTATCTATATTTAACTCTTTACCTAACGTGACGGCCATATCAAGCCTTTGTTATTAACCCTTCACCTAACCTGAAAACAATTACTGAATAACTATTTCTTCTAAATGTTTTGCATTAAAACATAGCTTATAACCCCTCATTGGAAAAAGCTCAACGAGCTCGTCCCAATGAGGGTCATAAGCTATATTGTTGAGAGAAAAAATGAAAAAATAATGAAAATTGAATGACAATTTTTGTGACTAGCGCTGGTCGGTTTTGCCGTTACGTTGGGTAAAGGGCTGAAAGAATTTAACCTTAGGGGTCTAGGTATTCTGAATATAATCATAAATTCAGGGTCATTGCGAAGATAACCATTGGGGGAGGGTGATGTAAACCTCATTTTTCCCAACTGTGATGAAAGGTTGTAGTTAAAAAATACAAGACTTCTTGGAAATTTTACTCCAACACATCTCGCTCTCGCTACATCCCAGCACAAATAAATAAAAGTGTGGGCCCCTTAGAATTATGAGACTCGTCCTTCCAAGAGGCCTCATCAACTTTTTTTTTCTTTTGAAGATGTATCCATTGTATCATTTGTTTTGTCCTAGCAAGTTTATTTATGACACTGGGAAAATACAGAATAAGATGTCCTTTTATCATTTGCCACAGTCCCACCGATACCACTGCAAATGAGCTTAATATTGGCATTCTTTTGCCAGCATTAACCCTTTACCCAACGTAACGCCAAATCCGGCCAGCGTGATTCTCAAAAATCGCCATTTAATTTTCATTATTTTTTTCGTTTTCTGTCTCAAAAACATAGGTTATGACCCCTCGTTGGAACGAGCTCGTCGAGCTCGTTCCAATAAGGGGTCATAACCTATGTTTCTGAGACAAAAAATGAAAACAATTAGTTATTTAAGAATTTTGTTTGCAAGTGTCGTCTGCTTTTCATGTTAGGTAAAGGGTTAATCATATCTACAGTAATTTTGTGACTTATTCCAAACGCACCTTAACCTGCAAAGGCCTATTACAGGGCTTTGTAATCTCAGAACATGTGCCATTAACATGCCAGCATTGGAGGTTCTGCTGACAATTAGTACAGATAAATCACCAGAGCAGTGATTCCCAGTCAAGGCAGCCAAGACCTGACTAGAAATCTCTGCTGAGCCAGTGGGCTTACATGTTGTAGTCTAGTGGGAATTCACGACAATCTCCCAGACCCTCAAGAGTTTACAAAATTGAAAAGAAAATCGGTCATTTCTTTCATAAAAATAACCCTTCAACTGCCATCAAGCCTCAGCAAGGCCTAAAAAGTAGGGAATGTCGTAAAATATAAAAATGAAATTCGGACAGTTTCGGTATTCAATGATGGGTTCGATTCGGTTTTTTCGGTATCCCCATGATGTCGGTATGGGTTCAGTTTTTCGGTATATTACCCATCTCTAACCCAGACGCACTTTCGAGGTTAATCACGGGTATGTATTCATTCTCGTATACTAGTATGCATTTTTTCTTGACTTCGCATGACCTTTTCCAAATATTGTTTCTTGATAATTTTGGGACTTCCATTTAGTAAAATATACACGTTGATAAAATAGGCCAGTGTGTGTAGGGTCTCGTTTCGTTCACCTGTGTAAACTGGGTAGTTAGGAAGAAGACAGTTTTCGACCATTCGACCGATACCGAGTGATAATTTTTGAAGAAGTGGTCGGTAATTTAATTATACGACATGATAAGCGTAATCCACAGTGATCTATCGGAGCTCTTCGTGATTTATTATCAAAGATAAAATGGGGCATTGAAAAAGTGATACTTTGTTGGGTATATTTGGAAGATTTGTTGGGTAAAAGGACAAAACTAAATTAACCTTAACACGACTGACAAACAACTTTTGCAAAACCAATTACTGAACAACTAGAAAATTTCTCCCTTTGCCTAAAAAGATGGCTTATGACTCACCTTTCACTGGAACAAGCCCGCCGAGCTCATTTCAATCATAGGTTGGTAGCTATAGTTTGGAGACAATAGTTGAAAAAAAAACCCAAATATTTTAACGGGATTTTTTTTAAAATAGCTGCTGCCGGATATGTCCATTTCCTTAGGTGGAAGGTTAAGCTATTTGAAAGTATGGCGCCAAGTCAATGTTTTATGTAGGTTTGCACGGACACGATACCAGGTGTCATTCAGATCTGAATACTTTGCTCCAGTCCGGACATCAAGTCGCAATTAATGTCTCGGAAAAATAACGTATTTTCATCTCAAATAACAGCTCAAGCCGTAGAAGGCGATGAATGTCAGGGCTTACTTCATGGTATAAACAAAATTAACAAAGGCCACCCATTAACGTTAATTATAACAAATCATACTCGCGTCGGAAATACTTTCTTGAAAACATTTAGCGCCATCCCCAGCGTATATAATAGTTTATTTCTATTCCTTTTCAGCTGTGACCTTCTCAAAATGGAGATTAAAAATGGGTACTCTGTCCTACGTGCAGACTTACTTTCAAGGTAACTCACTTTTTTGCAAATTTCAGTCTGAGGCAATACTATAAAACCTATACAGTTGTATTTTCTAGAATTGCATTTTCTAGTTATGACTTTAAGTGGTTTAAAATCAACCATCTTTTCAAAGATCTAACAATTTGTCACTTGGCAAATTGCCATACATTTTAAAATGCTAACGATTCATTTTAGTCAGTTATATTAATATGCAGAAAATACAATTCTAGAAAATACGATTGTAAAAGTCTTATAGTATTGGCTTCTGTCTGTTTCCTTCCACAAAACAGTACAGTTTATCAGCTTATGAAAATCTGCCATAGCCTATGTAGTGCAGCAGATAATAGGTTTTTTACCTGTGGTGTATTCTGCAACACTTCTAAAGGTTTTCACAGAGCTTGGCATCGACGGCTTTTCTATAAAGTAAGCAATAGGAATAACTGGGACACTCCTGCAATGGTTTGGTGATTAGTTATACAATCGGAAACAGCGAGTTATGTTGAACAAAGGTTTTTCGGAATACAGAAATATTACTGCTGGTGTTCCCCTGAGTTCTCAATAACGATCTTAGAATAATAAACGATTGGGCGCAAAAATAGCTCTTCAATTTCAATGCTGAGGAAAGGAAAGCGGTATTATTCACTTCAGGCCTACAAAATTTAAAAGTATGTTCCTCAGACCCACCCGTGGTCCTTTTGGCTTGCGCATGCTCTCTTTTTATAACCACTGCAAGCTTAAAAAATAAATGGTTTATGTCGGATATTCTACCCATGTTAATAAGATTGATAAAATTGTCTCTAGAGTGCAACAAACCTTTTTGCACCCAAGGGACGAAATACCCCACCACCTATGCTATTCTGTAGATTATGAGGCCTAAAACATAGAACAATCCAAGAACATGAACTTTTGATGACAAAGAAATAATTTCAAAAATGAAAAAATAAAATAAAAAGCCTTTAACCCTTTACCCAAAGCAACGATCAAAACCGGCCAGCGCTATTCATAAAGATTGCCATTCAATTTTCAGTATTTTTTTTTCTTTTTTTTTTGCCTCAAAAATGTAGCTTATGACCCTTCATTAGAACGAGCTTGTTAAGCTCGTTCCAATGAGGGGTCATAAGCTATGTTTTTAACGCAAAAATAAAAAAAATAGTTATTAAACAATTTTGTTTGCAAGTGTCGTATGCTTTTATGTTAGGTAAAGGGTTAACTTGCCGAATAAAGCCCAAATATGGGCTTCCAGCACTCAACCAGATAATTTATTCATAATAGTGAGATTCTTCCGTTATTGTTTGCTTTGCAGTTATACTGAACTTTGTTTTCATTGTTCCTGGGGAGGAGACGATACAAAGTGTTAGGCACTTGTCCTCTAATCCACATTGCTGTATATGGAAATAAAATTATGTTTAAACTAAACTTGAAATTGACAAAAAAAAAATGAGTTTTCAGATTGAAAAGAGTGAATGTTCTCCAAATATTGATAAATATTGATTGAAAAGTAGTAAAACAATTCCCCTATATAATAATTTGTAGTTGGAATTTGTGACAACCGAGAACCTCAGTTGGATAATGTACAGTCAAGGGCGATGTACAAACAAAATTCTGCATCTTAAAATCTGTAGGTGGAATATTTTGACTCAAGATGGGGTGTGTATGTGTGTGTGTGTGGGGGGGGGGGGGGGGAGGGGGGTAATAGAATTTCCAACTTGTTGGAAATTATGCAGTGGTAGTCGAAAGTGTGCCTAACAAGGGTGAGAATGCAATTGGAAAACTAGAGGCGCACCCACCCTAGCCGAGACCTCTCAGCAATGTCCTTGAAATGGTGAAACTCTTCTCTGCGGGTGTTTTTGGTGATAATGCACTCTCCACGTACTGACATTTGAGGCGAGTCTGAGACAGATATCATTACGAATTAAAACGTATTGTCTTCTCGACATTCAAGTTATAAAATGGCAACTTGACCCTTCGCCTGCATCAAAAGCAAACGACACTTACAAAAAATATTGAAACATAATATTAAAATTTGAAAGGTGATGTTTGTGAATAGTGCTGACCTGTTATAGCAGATCAGCTCTGACAATTTTCGTCATGGGAAGAAATTTACAGGAAAGTTAGCCCCCCTTAATTTCCCGAAGCTATCAGAAAATGTAACACCCAGGGTATGGGAATTTGATATAAAAACTGAAATTTCGAAATGTTAGAGAATTTGTATCATAACTTCAGGCATTTTTTAGGTAGAGTAATATAAAAATACAAAAGCTGGCTTTTACATTTTTTTTCCCTCAAATCAGTTTGAACACTTGATTATTATTCTCTGTGAAAACCAAATTTATCCTTTGAACCCTGGTGGTATCCTCCATGACAGTTCAAGAGCAGCAATTAGAAGAGTCCATATTCATTATTGGGGGTAGACTAATCAATATGTTTAACGTGCAGCCCTCGGGCTGCACGTTGAAAATATTAATTGGTCTACCCCACATATTCACTTAGCAGCCATCCTCATTAATGAAATTAAGGCATATCGTGTCCCCGTCCGGAAAAGATGCCGCTCGGTAATTTTAGTTCATTTCATCAACAGTAGTGATGCGGACCAGACCGAAGTGGACCAACCAAGATGGTCCGGTCCACTGTAAAGGAGGTACAGTCCGGTAACGTCCAGGTCATTTCGGTCCGGTATCCATGCCTGGACCGATCCAAAGCGGTCCGATCCACTCATATGTTTACGAATTGCCCATTTTCTCACAGTTTAACCTATTTATTAAAAAATAAAATTGACTACTTTGCAAAGAGTGCATATACAATGTTTGATGATTGTGTATAGCATTGTTTGTCTCTGGTGGCAGCGGTATTATATTTATTTATTTATTGGTGTTTAAGGTCACATACTTCTGCACAATGGCTAATCATGACCATGACAGTTTTACGGGTGGAGGAAGCCGGAGTACCCGGAGAGAACCACCGAATAACGGCGAGCAACTGTCAGCTCCCCAACATACTAACTCCACACAAGCAGGGTTAGCATTGATTGAAGACAAGTACAACATCGATGTGCAGTACGCCTTAGTACACAGCGTCACCGTGTCCCCACGTGGGCAATGGGAGTGAAGTGTCTTGCCCATGGACACAACGCGGTTGCCGCATGTGGGATTCGAACAGAGGACCTCTCGGCTTGCAGCCTGCACCTCTACCTACTAAGCCACCGCGCCCCCCGGTGGCAGCGATGGCAAGGGCACACTATAATAGCCCATGCAATAACGCGAATATACACAATTATGTTCATTTCACATCCGTTTTAGGCAATGCATCTTACTGAACAAAAAAGAGAAAAAAACGTTGAATAAAATATTTCAATCATCATTTCTATTCTTTGATCTTTGAAAAGGATCGTGTAACACATGCAGTCTCCCCCGGTATCTGTTTTGGCAGACTTTTGGCATTGCAACAATGTCGCGAATGACGAGAAGTCAGAAGTAGGCAACAACAAAGCTCGCAAACACAAGTTGGCGACATCAAAAGCATGCGGCCACCCACAAAGCTGCGTTCAATTGAATCGCTGTCACGTGCAGCATGGGGATTGTGAAATCTGTATATGCAATTGTGACGTTTTCATGGCATCAGATATTCGACTATTAACCACTTGAACCCATTAATACGTCGTTGCTAATTGCATGATGGGATGTATACGCGATGTATTCGCGATAGTTGGTTCGAGGTAAAATAGTGAACCGGATCGGGAGTGTAAATCGGTCCAAACTGGTCCAGTGGCACGCGGTCCGGACCGGACCGGTCCAGGGCGGTGCAGTCCGCATCACTAATCAACAGTGTGCGCATCGTGACATATACTGCAGACACTGTCCTTTCCATTAATATAAAGGTCTAGAAGGTGAGATTTTCTATTTTTTTTTTTTTTTTGGGGGGGGGGGGGGGGGAGAATACAAACTTGCAAATTACTTTAAAAACAAATTGGCTAAACACTGAACCAATGTGGACGCCTAGTAAGTGTTGGTAGGTGTGATACTATTAGCTATATATGGTGTCAGTTAATTTCATATTGGACGAGAACGAAGTATGGAATTAATTGACACCATGTATACCATATTAGGCCACCAACAAACTGTGTAACGAATATATCTTACCGACTGCTGCATCGATGCACAGAACTAATAAAAACAGCGATCAAAATTAAATGCGAGAATTCTCACAATGTGTTCACGTGTCTTTGCCTTGTTACAATTTATGGAAGAGTACAGGCACTCCCCCATAAATTGTAACAAGGCTAATTCATACATACCAAACAGTTTCATTTCGAAGGTAACATGACACACATCCACAGAATATGAAACCTTTTAAGTTGCCTAACCTGCACTTCAGACCAAATATGGGCTTCCAACACTCAGTCTTTCAACTTGAAGCGTTTATCGGCTGCCGCCATTTTGAATAATCAATGAACAAAGGGGAGATTACCCATAGCTGTCAGCGTATATTGATGTTGACAGGCAGTATATGGTTTTATATGCAGTCTGCATGTTACGTCTTTGAACCAATGAAATTCCCAGATACCTGTAGGAGGTAAGATATTGATAGATATTCTTAGGCCCGGTTCAGACGACGAATCAACGCCGCGTCGAATTCAAATCGAATTAGACTCGAGTTTAATTGCGAAAATGTCATTTGAATCAGACGACGCACTTCACTCGAATTGAATTCAATTATGAACCTCATTTAACCCTTTAATGAAGATACACCCGTCGACGTCCAGTTGCTTGAATATAATTAATTTCTGCTAATTCGATTAATTAATTAACAAAGTGAGTGATTCGTCACCTACAATTTATATATTTATGCCGATTAATACAAGATTGAAAAAAGAATCACATTGAAATGAGGACATAATTAGGGCTAATTGTCTATATTTAGACGTAATATCAAAAGTGAGTGGTGGTAGGGCCATGGCGCCTCCAAACTAAAGTACGAATGGACCATCATGGACCTCGCCCCCCCCCCCCCCCCCCCCACACACACACACAAGAAACACACATTTATATTAGCAATTTTACATTCACCTATAGAAAGCAGACTACAAAACACCCAAGTCAGCTAAGCTGACTGGTGTATTTCTACTTTATTGCATTGCTCGTGTTCGTCTGTGTAAGACACCACATCACCTCAGGCCTGCTTGGGCTCTCTGAGCCCAATTGGGCCTCAGGTGATGTGAAGTCTTACAGAGATTGTGCTACTGACCCCGACTCTGATGGGGCGGGCTTGGTGTTAGTATCAGTTAGAATCAGGACCACTTTGGGGATATTAACCCCTTCCCAACACCCCGCCCGATTCCTGATTTCCTACGCCAATGACTGACATCCACATTTGCTCATGACAGCATTTTAACAGTTACCACCCCTCCTCATACACACAACTATGAAAACAAACGACAAAATATTAACTTATCATTCATATATATCCTTACTATTTTAATGTATTTTATACAATTGTGTGTAAGGACGATAAATATACTAAGTAAAGGTGATTCACATCCAGTTCCTGAGAGCAGGGAGGAAAAGAGCTCAACACTTTTTTGACAATTGAGTTGACAGTCGTTAACTCTTTTGGTGCGGAATAATCTCAGAAACAGAATTCTTAGCGCCTAATATTCATCAGGAATTTTACAAAAAGTATAGGTTGTTAGACAAAAGCATTATTATTTTAAAAGATGCTCTAATAATCTCATTGACAGTTTTTCAAATGATTTCCTGTGTATATTTAAATGGCAACTTTATGCTTTCAAGGGCCGATACCGTTGTTCATGGACAGGACATAAATGGTGCCTGAAACACAGGAATACGTATGTTTGTTCAACCCCTTATCCAACGAATCGGCCGCACCCCCCCCCCCCCCAAGCGTAATATGCAACTTCAGCAGTTGATAAAATATTATTTTTCAAAACGTTTCAACAAAACCATATCATGTGACCCGTCGTTGGAACGAGCTCGTTCCAACGAGGGGTCACATGATATGGTTTTGTTCAAATTTTTTGAAAAATTTGAAAGAATGATATTTAAAATAATAAATTTTGATATCGTCTGCGTTGGGTAAAGGGTTAAAAGCACTTGGAAATGGACACACACAGTTGGCTAAAATGACTACTGCAGTACCTTTCCGCGGTCTGCCGTCTGTCGACTTTAGTCGCCTGTCGCGCCAAAAGAGTTAAGAGCATCTGACTCAACAACTTTTAGCACGCCATAGTCCAGGCACATTAGACATAAAAATGAGAAAGTAAGGAAAAAAATCGGAGAAAGCTGATTTTTTTATATGTTTCCGGGACACACATTGCGGATAAAGTGTGAAAAGTCCCCGCGAATCCGAGTTGAGCTTTTTTAGTTATAGCGTTTTTTTGATGAAAAAAAAAAATTTAAAAAAAATTCGACCCAGCTCCATATTTCTCATTCTTATTCGCCTTAGTAGGGTGAGAATCATAAATATCGTGCTGAATTATATTGAGAATACATATCCCCAACAGAAAATGCCAACTTTGTACCAATCCTCACACTCAATGGTGAAATATTCACGAAAATGTACAAAATTACGAAAAAAAATTTATTGTTTTCATACACACAACGGTACACAACGTCCATTAAATCAAATCTACGACTACTTTGGGAGTTAAATTATATATAAAAAATTGCAGAAAAGCAGTGGCTTTATAATGATATATAACAATAGTCATTTATTCCATAATGAACTGGTGAAACGTGTGAAATATTAACCATACCCCCTAAACTCAAATTCAAACGGCATCGACTTTTCTCACTCAAATACCGTATTATAGCATCATTGTTTCAATTTCCATGTTCGATTAAATCACATAATGTGGTGTTCGCCTACACTCAAGATGCATTGGCATGTAATGTGTGCACGTCCTTGATGTGTACTCATAAACAGGCGACTGGGAACTCCACACATATTGTGTTCGCAATATGATTCCAGTATTTCACGCAGGTGGTCATTTTGCATACGCAAAAAGTTCTCATCTCTATTTGCAGCAGATGAATGAGCTAACAGAAATAATGCAACAGGATGATTTGAAGTTGTTCACTGAGAAAGGTTACTTTACCATAAGGCGCTCAGATAAATTCTGGGACGGGATATATTCTGATCAGACCATAGAGCAGTGTTTAATGAGAATGCTCAAGCTCCCTGGTGGTCTCACACATGGCAGGGGAATAACCGATAGCACTGTTGCGAAATGGGTACGTGGACAACCTCTTTGCCTTCCGATATGTAATGCTCTCGAAAATTTTGTTCATGTTCACACTGGTCATGGCGAACAACATCGGGATCTCCGTCAAAGTTCACAATTGACTGATGCCAATGATATCACCAAATTATTGAACTGGCTCAGAGTGCATTCCCCCTTTCAGAATAGAGATCCACTACAATTAGTCTCTATAGCGACCGGGCTTGTGGCCGACGAAACTGTGAACTGTGACCAAGTTCGCAAAATTGGTGAATGTTGCGTATCGAATGTTGTAAGCAAAACGTTCAACAGCATCAAACTACGACGTGTTGACACTGTGAAGTCTTTCGCATCGATGGCAAATAGCATCAAAGTCCGTGGAAGTAAGGTAGTGATTGACCCCACAATTCTGTTCAACCGCATCACATGCGTTATTCAGTCACAAGCAGAGATGGAAGAGTATCTCAAATATGAACTCGCCCCGAAACCACCAGCATTGTTTGATTCTGCTGGAATGAGGAAGACACAGAAAAGCACGCTCGGTAAGATCCTCAAAACATACGGTTCCGAGCAAACTAAAATCCCAGAACATTCTCTGTTTGTTGTAGATGGTGGTGGATTTTTATTGAGGGCAGTTGTATGGCCTAAACAGTCGTCATATAAGGACATATGTACATCATATTCCAATTATCTAGTGAGACATTTTGGGGCGAACGTCGTGGTTGTTTTTTATGGTTATGCTTGTACAATGTCGACAAAGGGCATGGAACAAGCCCGTAGATCTAAAGACAGGTATTCCATTGATATCAATATCTCACCCGAGTTACCAGCCACCACACCCCAATACGATTTCCTTGCAAATGCCAAGAACAAAACCCAACTGATCGATCTTCTAATGCAGGAGCAATCTGCTATCAATATTCAGTCCAAACAGGCCGAGGCTGATGCTGATGTACTGATAGCCGAAACTGCACTTGACATCGCTCAAGATGACAACAATGTTGTCGTTGTGGGAACAGACACAGACTTGTTAGTCATTCTTACCTCTCGAGTTCAACCGGGATGTAATATTCACATGATGTATTCCATTACCCCAAACTTACTAGTTTCAGTTAGTGAAATAGCAACCAAAATGGGTGACCATAGAAGCAACCTCCTTGTAGCACATTCTATAAGTGGTTGTGACACTACTTCTGCACTCTTTCGAGTTGGTAAGAAGAAAGTATTCAGCACAATTGTCTCCGATGTTACTAGCGACTCACAACAGTATGTCAACACAATTTTGGCGGATGACAGTACACCAAGTGCAGTAGCCGCTGCCGGGGAACAACTTCTCCTGATCTTATACGGGAGTAAAACTGTTTCCTCTCTCGACCAATATAGATATGTCACTTACAAGCGTTATGTAGCAAAATCTAAACTGAATAAACCCATCGACCTAGCCTCACTCCCACCAAGCAGCGATGCTGCACAACAACATGTCTACAGATGTTATCTCCAGGTCCAACAATGGCTGGCACTTCGCTTCCTCCGACGGTTTGGGGGTGGTCGCTAGACAATGGACTTCTTGTACCGACTGCAGCCACAAAGCCATGTGCCCCCGATAACCTACTGAATCTGATCAGTTGTGGTTGCAAGAGTGCTTGTACAAAAAGGTGTGGGTGAAGAAGGCAGGACTCTCTTGCTCAGGTTTGTGTAATTGCAGTTCGGATTCTTGTAACAACCACAGAAACACTGTCCTGTCGGAAATTTCTGAGTTCGATGAATAATATGTATATAGGTCATGTCATTTCTGTATATAGCGTTGATAATAGTCAATGTAACTTAATCCATGTTGATTGATTTGTACATTCTGTAAATATTATTTATTGATTTTTGTACATTCTGTAAATATTATTTATTGATCTAATGCTGCCAGACACAGACGTGTCTGTTCGGTCCCAAGCCCGAAAATAGTTGAGTTCTCATGCTGACGAATTTTATGCCAAAAGGGGAACTCGGCCAGAAGCAGAGGGGGTCTTCCATAATGTCTATTTTGTAAGCAATGATAAAAGTCTTCAAATGGTGGTGGATTTTTTATCGTCTGTCCAACTAACATCCCGTTCTGTACTACGACCCTTTGGGCAAATCCGTTAGGAAAATCGTCATTTTTTGCGTAAATCCGATACTTTTTTGTGAATTTTCAATAATTTTTCGCAGAAATTGTCACAGAATGCACATTTTCCTCTAGGTAAATGTATATTAGACATTATGTAGCTCGAAATACGCGTAAACAAAAAATACAGTTGGATCAATTCGAGGTTACAAAGTTCGTGCGATTTTTTAAAAATTTTTTCAAACGCGTTTTCGAAAAAAGGCTGTAGAAAAAAAAGCTCAACTGGGATTTTAGGGGACTTTTGTCTAATCGTTCAGTGACATGTACTCGACATTCCCTGAAAAAAACAGCTTTCTCCGATTTTTTCCCTAGTGAAACCTAGTGTTCTTGGGCTACCAAGGAAAAACGCACAGCTAAATGTCTTCTTCAAAAGTAATACATGAAGCATTTCTCCACCTAACTGCCTTTTTTGCTTTAAATATAGACACTTTTGGTCATGAATCGTTTTCACACAAAACGTTAAAATAATGTTGAACTGAAAAAACATCTAATTACCGACAACAAGTTGAGACAGATATGTTCTTAACATGGAAAATATAGAGTAGTTTTTAAATTAACGAACAAAAACCATTATCAATATCTCTCATATACGGATAATATGAGACAGAGTAGTTATTCAATCCGATAACTACATTGTTTGAGAAACTGGGAACTTTGGTTTTTCCAACAACAAAAAAAAGAACAACATCAAATTGTCAACTTTTTTGGCGATTCGTGGGCCTGTTAAAAGACACATCTATTTTTATGTTTGTACACGGTGGAGAAACTCACCGGGCAGATTCCTCGTTGATAGTCTGATGAATATTCATTGTAACGAAACCAAACGAAAACGTGCAGGCCCGCAAAAAGTTCAGAAAAACTTCAAAAATTACGTAATGTTCCAGTAAGAGTAAAATCCTCGCCGTCTGATTGGATAAGAGCTGGCGTAGTTTCTTTTATGTTTACGGCTCCAGTAGCAAATGTTACCGTCTGACGTCACCACTCGAAATATTTGAAATGACGTCACTCGTTGACTAGCAAGCCGCTTCATTTTTCTGGATTTTCACACGTGTAGCAGACGGTGTTCCGGATGAAGTGTTGTTTAAATTACAAACTGATTTAAGATTTGAACTGAGATGGAATGAGTATATCTGGTTTATTGATTATTTATCCAATGCCGTCGTGGGGTACAGAAGAGGTTTATTTACTAAAACCTGTGATCGATAAAAGTTGCCTTGAACAAGGCAACTTTTTAACGATCACAAGTTTGGTAAATAAGCCTCTCGTGTTTCACGATGTAGGTTTTAGGCTATGGGTAGTGTCGTATTGGAACATATACGTTATTGTGATGAGCTGACGGCAACAAGGTCTGAGGTTTGAGGCTCGGAGCGTATGTTCAACCGAGACGCGAAGCGAAGCTCCGAGCCGCAAACCTCAAACCATGTTACCGTCAATTCATCACAATAATTTACAATGTTGTTCATGTATATTCCCCTCTGACTTGTATGGCGGGCCAGAATAGACATCTCCCTCCTAGATGTTATTAGCGCCTGTACGCTGAATTAGATTCGTCGGTGATGTGTCGTCTGAATCAAACACGAATTAGCGTCGACCTAGCAGTTAAATTCGTCTGGCGGCTGACACGGACAGTTCGTCACTAATTCGTCTACACGGATTAAATTGATTCAGACGTCGCACTATCGTCGCGTCGAATTCCAATACAGGCTTTCTTTTGATTCGTCGTCTGAACCGGGCCTTAATGACGGATTATCTGTGAAGTAGCTGCTTCTAATTAGCTTACCATAAAAAGTCAAGGTTACTGTTGTAACTTTTAATAAACGAAAATAAGAGCTGCCTGTTGTTTTCGTTTATTGAAAGTAACAAAAGGAAACTTGACTTTATTTTCTACTGATGCCATTGGTGTTTTCTCGATACTTTGTTGCGTCTCAATTGGAGCATCCTTGCTGTCTAATAATCTCACGGGGGATAAATTTATCGAACGTTGATTTTCATGTCGATATAAGTCAGAGTTCAGGGATGTAGATGAAGGGTTAAGCGGCCAATAATAATGCACTTAATGCTGCAGTTTCCTTATTTATTTGTGTAACGTGTGGCATATGCCATATTGTTTGACAAAGATCGCGAGCTTCCCGCAAAATATAACACAGTAACACTATTTTGTCAGCAAAGAAATGCATACTACAAAAGTTCATCGGAAGATTAGAACAAATACCAAGCATGACGCATTTCAGCTTTTTTCAAAATGGTAAACAGAATTTTTTTTTTTCGAAAAGAACAAATTAGTACAGAGTAAAGAGGCAACACAGTAAACAACAAATTGTCTGTCGACTCGAGAATAATTTAACCCTACAACCCTACGGTGTTGAAGGGGTAAAATTGTACAATTGTACTACCCTACGGGTTGTAGGATTAAATTATCCTTTCCCTCCAGACCTGCATTCATGCTTTTCTAATTGTGCCTGTTGTCATGGCGGTAGGATTAAATCATGGCTGACAATTTTCGTCACTGGAAATGATTTACAGGAAAGTTAGCTCCCCTTAATTTTATAAAAGCTGTCAGTTGTTCACAATTTTTTCCCAATCCGTTTGAACGTTTGACTATGATTCTCTGTTTAACCCTTTACCCAACGCAGACGATATCAAAATTTATGACTTCAAATATTATTTTTTCAACATTTTCAAAATGTTTCAACAAAACCATATCAGGTTACCCCTCATTGGAACGAGCTCGTTCCAATGAGGGGGGGGGGGGGGGGGGGGGGGCGGGGGGTCACATGACATAGTTTTGTGGTAATTTTCTGAAAATTAATATGTTTTCAACTGCTGAATTTGCATATTACGTGGGCGGATGCGGCCGATTCGTTAGGTAAAAGGGTTAAATCCGCTTAAAAATAAGAAAACGGCGCTTTTACCATCTTTTGATGTTCTGTGACTTTTTTCTGTTCATTGTATCAACAGTGTATGCTTTGTTACATATAATACAGATACTATCCTTTCCATTAATATAAAAGTCTACGAGGTAAGATTTACTAATTTTTTTCGCGAGAAGAATAAAAACATTCGCTAAACAAATAGCCAAAGTGGACGGTCCCTTAGTTCCTTCTAATTGTCTTGCCACAAAAAGACAAATTTCCTTTTGTAACATTTAATAAACGAAAGCAACAGACTGCTCTGAGAGCTGTCTAATGTTTTCGTTATGTGGCGCGGTGGCTCAGTGGGTAGTTGTGCAGGCTGCAAGCCGAGAGGTCCTCTGTTCGAATCTCACCTGCGGAAAACGCGTTTGTCAATGGACAAGACACTTCACCCCCATTGTCCACGTGGGGGCGCGGTGACATTGTGTACTAAGGTGTACTGCACGTCGATGGTGCACCTGTCTTCAACCAATGCTAACCCTGCTTGTGTGGAGTTCGTATGTTGGGGAGCTGGCAGTTTCTCGCCGTTGTTCACTGGTTCTCTCCGGGTACTCCGGCTTCCACTACCGTAAAACTGTCATGGTCATGATTAACCATTGTGCAGAAATATGTGACCTTAAACACCAATAAATAAATAAATAAATAATGTTTTCGTTTTATTAGAATTAACAAAGGGAAACTTCACTATATTTTCTACTTTTGCCACAGGTGTTTATTCAACAATTACGTGCTTTTTAATTGGACCTTCCTCAACCATCTAATAATTTCAGGAGAGATAACTTTAATAAAAGTCAATTTACATGACGAGATAAGTCAGGGATGTTATTTGTGAAATTCTTTACAAATAGAAAATAGATTCGTCCAGTTTCCTATAAATTATATTCAACGGGAGAATAGTATTTAGGAACTCATGTTGATGGGGTTTAGTTTATTGGCGATGTAATCTCCCCGTTGAGTTGTCTTGCGCAACTGATAAAATACACAGACCCCAATCCGACAATTCGTCGGGTGCACAACTGATGAAATACATAGACCTCAATCCGACAACGCCAAAAGTTTGTCCACATCTTTCCACCTATCTTATTATTTTTCTTCACATTCCGTACATTGTCAGACATATATCTTGCTTATTTTTAAACTTGCCGGAGATTATTTCTTTCTGAACCTCGATTTGTCCGTTTAGCAGAAACTATTTTTCAGATCATGCCATACAGGGTATAACATGGAAAGGTTAACGTTGGTTATCGGTTAACTGAATTTGTAAACATCTTGTCCAGATCGGAAATATCTCAACAACTACTGGGGTAACCATCCGTGCCTCGGGTTAAAGAGATAGTTAACCAATTATAGGCGGATCCAGAATAATGTTCCGTCTGTCGCCGGGTTTCAAAATGAAGTGGTGGGGTCGGCAGACGCCTAGCATGCAAGTGTGTTTATCAAAATAGGCAGTCGGGGAACATGCTACCTTGGGAAATGTTTCTATCAAATAGAGGTTAGTGCTGGCGTTTGCATCCTCATTCTTGAAATGCGTGCCCAATTTCATAACACCACACCCGAAAACCTGGAGGTATACACAGGATCCTAGATAGCCATACGGAAAGCCCAGTTCGGCCAGGTGCCAAGGGTATCTATCATTTTAGAAAGCATTGAGACAGCTAGGAGATTTCATTAATGCTCCAAGATCCCACCCCCATCCCATATTATGTTTGTTAACCCTTTACCCAACGTAACGGCCAAAACCGGCCAGCGCTATTTACAAAAATTACCAAATACTATCCACTTTCTTTTCATTTTTTCTCAAAGACATAGGTTATAACCCCTCTTTGGAACGAGCTCGACGAGCTCGTTCCAATGAGGGGTCATAACCTATGTTTTTGAGACAAAAAATGAAAAAAATTAGTTATTCAAGAATTTTGTTTGCAAGTGTCGTCTGCATTTCATGTTAGGTAAAGGGGTAACGTTCCACGACATAAAATCCTAGAGAGCCACATGAAAAGCCCAGTTCTGCCACGTGCCTAGGGTACCTAGCATTTTAGAAAGTATTGAGACATCTTGGGGTGTTTATTAATGTTCCACCCCCCCCCCCCCCCTTATGTTCATTAAAGCTCAAGACAAAGGGTTTTAGATAACCTCACGAAAAGCAAAGTTTGGCCAGGAGCCAAGGGTATCTAGCATTTTAGAAAGGGTTGTGACAGCTTGGATTGATCATTAATGATTCAAGCAAATAAGCATACAACTGTCACAAGTGGTTGCTGGTAGTAATAAATTCAAACAACTATCAGATTTGAATATCATTCATTTATATCGACTGTGATGTGAAAACGTCTACACTGATATCTGCAAGTGAGATATGACGATCTGAAATATACTGTCTAGACTCAGGCGACTGACAAGATATATTGTCAGTCAGTGCAGTTATTCATGCAGTTAAATATATGTTTCTCCCCGTGGAAACCCCGGCAAGTGAAGCAATGTTTGTTTACTGTGGTGAAGAAGGTCTGTTTCACTGGTAAAATGGGACCCGGTAACCAATATCTGGGGTGCCAGTCCTCTAAAATGGGCAACATTGGTATAAACGATTGGCCGGACTTGACTTTATATCCAGGTTGTGGTCACGATTATCCATTGTGCAGAAATATTTAACCTTAAACACCAATAAATGAATAAATATATGTTTTGATATATCATATACTCTCACTCTGAGGTTCACTGTGCTATGGTTATTACTCCACTTTCTGAATGCTTATTCCTTCAAATGGTCCCCAAACTGCATCAATTGGCATAAGTTTTTTTTCCGGGGAAAGACCCTGGACCCTCACCGATGGGTAATACACAATATTAACCGAGCAAGGGGTGAAATGAAGGGGGAGGGGGTGTAAAATATTTTTCTGCTGCCATTCGCAGCAGAAAAATATCCCCCCACCCCCACTTCATTTAGCCTAGCCACGCCTCTGGATATATGTTTGTCTTGGGTCAGCTAAGTTTCCACTGTTGCCTGGACGGCTCAAGCGAAACCGACAATGACTTGAGCAACAACAATGCCCGAGAAAAAAATAGAATGTTGGGGCGCGGTGGCGTCGCGATAACTGGTTCTCGTCAGACCACCGAATTTAAGCAACGTCGAGCCCGGTTAGTCCTTGGATGGGTGACCGACCGTCTGAGCGATCGAAGCGACAGCCTAAAACCGACAATGACTCGAGCAACAACAATGCCCGAGAAAAAAAAAATCGGATGTTGGGGGCGCGCTGGCGTTGCGTTAACTGGTTCTCGTCAGATCGCCGAAGTTGAGTAACGTCGAGCCCGGTTAGTCCTTGCATGGGTGACCGTCTGAGCGATCGTTTCGGACTCCCACGTTGTGTCCTTGGGCAAGACACTTAATCCCGATTGTCCACATAGGGGCACGATGACGCCGTGCACTAAGGCGTACTGCCCGTCGATGGTGCTCATGTCGTGAATACATAAATAAATAAAGCCTGTGGTTTCATCTTACAGTTTGTACACATCACTATCTGACCTGGCAAAAAAACGGAAAACGTTCATTTGATGTTCTGTTCAATGGTAATTTATAAACACGAGATGGATTAGAAATTGTCCTGCTGTGGGATTACAGTATAAAGGAATGATAAATCCCGCTATTCTGTTTTTTTTGTTGTGTTATCTTCATAACCAAATTCGATTAACATTTCTTTCTGTATTGTTTTGAGAATTAACTCGTCGAGTTCATTGTTTTATTTCAATTGCAGCTAATGGTACCTCTTCCGGACGACTAACGCCCCACTGTTCCAGCGAGAGGTCATCAACTACAATGCGCATTAAAAATTTTGAACAAATAACCTAAGAAAAACATAATAAAGAAAGCAGTAACGAAATTTAATTTCAAACATCATAATTTGGCTTCTCCTTCAGACTACCATTTGATACAATAACACATTTTGATGGGTATGGAATTGATTGGGAATTATAATGTTGTTGCAGGCCTTGGATATTTGAAATTTACCAGTAAAATGCAGAAAATATTTAAGTGGGAAAGTAAAAGTTTAATTATATCTGAAACCTCGTCACATGGCACTATTTGACAGCATATCCAGCTGCAGGGGCATGGTGAGGTTGGATTGCAGGACCACGTCATCACCTCCACTCTTACTCAAAAATGTCATTCTTATCCTACAACCACGTATGCCCGATATCTTCTGATGTTGGTTTATGTACTCTTGAGTTATGTTTTTGCAGTCATGAAATCACTTTTTTGGGATACATAAGTTTTAACCCTTTGAACCCTCGTTTCCCGGAATGCCATGGTCTTTGTGTACACTTACAATGAGACGGGTCAGTCCACTATCAATATACAGGGAGGATAGAATAATAACTGCAGTCTGCAGCCGACCGCAGTTATTATTTTATCATCAATGCCCCGTGTATAGACCTCATATAATAAGACAAAAATGGGACGAAATTATGCTTTGGGCCGAAAACTCGGTTTCAAACGGTTAAAAGAATGTACACGGGATGCTCCAGTTGGTAAGGAAAGCTAAAAAATATTTCGGAGGAGGCTGTAGCCAGGAATTTTGCTGGGGGAGGGGTGCCGACCGGCGATCATTAGTTCGCCTCGGCGGAGAATTTTTTTTTTGAAAAATGGATATCAAATGGAGCTCTATGGTAACATCTGGGAAAATATTTTGTGACATTTAGGATCTAAAATAAAAGTACTTTTGCACTTTTGTAGGTGAAAAATAACATACAAAATCGATAAAGTTGATAGACATATTTTATTTTCCAAATATGTATTATACCTATATAAATAGTTCTGTTAATATGTAGTTCTGGGCGAAATCAAATCAAAGCTGGGTATAATACATAGGGCCTGCCTGTAGCACTAGGACCATGCAACTAGTTTCTGTGAACGGCTAGGCACTTTGGTGTTTTGGTGGGGTTTTTTTATAGCCGAGGCTACAGGCAAACGAGAACATTTAGGTATCAAAACAACTTACCACGATTTATGGTACTGTCTGCGGCTGAGGCGCAGTCAGTACGATGCATTGGGGGTAAGTGAGATCACCCCATTTTATCAAAATTTTAAAATCATAAATGAGAGATAGTCCCTCAAGAGGAACTCCAATATTGTGGGACGTGCGTTCTCAACCGCCGCGCCTCCCATGGATACGTACATGTGGAGGGAAGCCGTAGACCTCCACCAATGTGAGATACACGTTCTTAAACCAAAACGAGGTGAAATGAAGTGGGTGAAAAAGCTTTCTCTACGACCACTAGAAGAAAAAAAATATATTTTGCCCCTCACTTCATGCGTTACTGATAGCATTTCATTTTTTTCTGAGATGAATCACCCGCCCCCTAGAATGTGTACAAGAATTAACCCACCCATACACCCACCTCATACAAAATTTCTGTCCAAGTATATGTCTGTCTCACTTCTGTTAAGACAGAGGCGGTGGAGCCAGGAGGGCACAAGAGGGGTACGTTTTCCTCCACTTTTTTCCACAGATATGTTTCGCAGTTACACAATGAGTTAAAGTGGGCGCATGCAAACGTGTCAATATACAGGCATTCTGTTACATTATTTGCAAATCCATACAATATCCAAAGAATCACACTTTCGGTCTCTTCGGTCCGTTTCTTTTACTTCAACTATCTTCCAACCCGAAGGCTAGCCTTCGGGTTTGAAGATTGTTGAAGAAGAAGAAACGGACAAGACAGTGACCACACAGCGGCATATCCATCTGAACGAGAGACTATAGCGAGTCATGGTACGTTTACCAATATACTATTGTAACCTTTCTCACACTGGGTCGAACCTTGGTAGCATTATAAACGTGTGCCCCTCCACTTTTATTGAGCTTCCGCCGCATCTGTGTCAAGAAGCAAAAGCATGTCTAGTCTGCGGAGAAAATGACAAATTATTATCGTCTAGATATCAAAGAAACTATTAGCATAAATAATATCTGAAATAGTTTGTTTCACATTTTAATCTGTACGAATGCGCATTTAGTATGCTCCTCGGAATATATATTACGTTTCATCCCTTTCTCGGTGTATTTATGTGCTTCACCCAGCTTTCAAAATCCCATCAAGCTTTCATTATGTGTATAAATGCCGAACGTGTAGCGTCACACTGTGAATTTCACAAAAGTACGGGGCGGGTCCGCTTAAATGACAAAAGAGCAAAACGTTTAAAGCTAACCTTTTTTGAAAATCTGCAGTTGGAAAAATGGGTTGAATAATTGGGTATGACAGGGGCTGATTAATTATATCTTGAGGCATGGGGCTCAATTCATATTCTGTTTCGCCCATAACAAATAGAGGGCATGCGCAATTATACAGTTTTATGATTACAGTATACTCAAGATTTATTATTTATTTATATTTTGGTGTTAACCCTTTACCCATCGTAACGGCCAAAACCAGCCAGCGTTATTCTCAAAAATCGCCAATTAATTTTCATTATTTTTTCATTTTGTCTCAAAAACATAGGTTGTGACCCTTCATTGGAACGAGTTCGTCGAGCTCGTTCCAATGAGGGGTCATAACCTATGTTTTTGAGACAAAACAATGAAAAAAATTAGTTATTCAACAATTTTCTTTTTGCATTGTGTCGTCTGCTTTTCATGTTAGATAAAGGGTTATGGTTGTCGTAGGATTACGGGGTTGAGTGATGGAGGAAGATTTTAAGTTTTCATCAGTGCTCAGTCGACAGCCAGTGACTGTCGTCTGAACCCCAGTTCGAACGTAAACTTTGCCACCATATCAATGCCCTATCCGCTTGGGGCTCTTACAATTCCTGAAGGTGCCTGTGGCTTACAACACCAAAGGGTGATCAACGATAATTCACTGAAAAGATTATTTATTTACATGCACGAAGAAATATAATATGAAACAAATTACTCAAAAAATTATCCACATGAATACACTAATTACGCGAATAAAACTTTATTCTTTAGGGCCCTCGACGTCTCCCACAGCTAGCTGTGTCCGATGGATCGACCTCACATCATCTTCATCCTCTCACGGTTTGTAATGAATACCAAGTGTCCATTCCCTTCTCGTTGCTTCCTCCTCGCAGGGTTAACTTCACCGTCAGTCAGCTTGTGCGAATCTATCAGCGTTCCCACAGTTCAACCACAATTCAATCGGCGTCTACCACAGTTCACGATCACTTTGCGCTTTGTCTGGTGCTCACGGGGTTAAGTTATTCTTCGCCTTCAGATATATACTTAACAAAGTTCACATAAAAATATTCTGCAAAGTGTTCTCAACATCACCAATTCTCGAACCGACTAAAACTATCTTATCTCGCGAGCTACTCCGGCGCTTTCTCAAGCTCTTAATACGGTCTCTAGACCTCAACGTTACAGTTTTTAATTCTTTGGCTACTATGCCACTACGGTTCGCAACCGTTAACAAACTACAATCGGTTCCTTACAACCCTCACAGGGTTACGACAATACGCGAACTTTCAATCTCGGTGCCTATGACCCTCGACGGCCAAGGCTAAATTCGGACCTTCTCTGGGTGTACTCTGGCCAACTCCCTCGCAACGACCCACAGCCTTACACACCTTCCGACTGGAATTGGCTGGAATCAATATTTAGAGAAATCCCCCGATTTTTATTTAGATAGCCAGAACATTTATTCTCAGTTAATCGCTTCTCTTGAACTTGGCCGCTTAGATCTATCTTAATTTAACGCTC
Organism: Pictodentalium vernedei; assembly: GCA_031216915.1. Classification (NCBI taxonomy): domain Eukaryota; kingdom Metazoa; phylum Mollusca; class Scaphopoda; order Dentaliida; family Dentaliidae; genus Pictodentalium; species Pictodentalium vernedei. Next base: position 271,391,089 of record CM062291.1, read on the forward strand.
GCTTTGAAGTTCCTTTGAATGACTCGCGTTTTGGTATCTTTTGACATTTCAGAGACAGAATAGATGCGTAATATGAGTGTGTGTCCAGAACATATGTGATGTAATGTATTCTACAATTAGATTTTAACTGGCTTTAATTACCCAGATAAATATTACAGAAGAGAATATTGTCTCTCTTACTATTGATCATCTGTTATCAGAAGCCCATGTGGCGTTGAACACGTGGCGATATGGACATTACATTTCATGCGTCATTTAGAATCTCCGACAAACCTGTTTTCGGGGTTTGCTACATATCTATCTTTAAGTTTTATGTTTAACCCATTCAGAAAAATTATAGAAAATATTTACACTTTTATACAACAAAATCGCAACTTTTAGCTATCACCTTGACAATGGTCACATATTTCTGCACAATGACTAATCAAGACCACGACAGTTTTGCGGGAGGAGGAAGCCGGAGTACCCGGAGAGAACCACCGACCAATGGCGAACACATGTCAGCTCCCCATACAAACTCCACACAAGCAGGGTTAGCTTTGGTTGAAGACAGGTGCACCATCGACGTGCAGTACGCCTTAGTACACAGCGTCACCATGTTCCCAGTACTCGAGATAAAATCATAAAGGCATTAGAAGTACGGCTAGTCTAATCGTTGAATGCGAAATGGGAAAATAGTAGCATGCATCCGATAAAATCCGCTTTCGGGGAAATTTTGAATTTAACCCTTTACCTAACATAAAAAGCAGACGACACTTGCAAAAAAAATTCTTGAATAACTAATTTTTTTCATTTTTTGTCTCAAAAACATAGGTTATGACCCCTCATTGGAACGAGCTCGACGAGCTCGTTCCAATGAGGGGTCATAACCTATGTTTTTGAGACAAAAAATGAAAATTAATTGGCGATTTTTGAGAATAGCGCTGGCCGGTTTTGGCCGTTACGTTGGGTAAAGGGTTAAAAACGCTTTGAGTTTTGGTGATGTGTGACGCTAAAGTTTAGCCCGTATGCTCCAGCCCAATGCTGGAGATCTCTTTGGGGATCTTACGTGACTTAATGTTGCGATGTAATGTGGGTGTCACATGTATTGTCACGGTAGCCCACGCAAGTGGTCATGCTGTAATGTCATTATCATGTTGATACGAGGCGTCAATGCGCAAGCGCGGCTAGTGTTGTTATGCCAATATGCTTTTCAGTTGTCAATTTTTATGGTGAGGCCGCTGTTTTGATTTCTAAGGTGACAAGTGGTTAGTATGACCATATGAGAGCTAGGGTGAAGTGTGGGTGTTGCTGAAAGCTACGTTCGATTAAATGTTAGTATATCTAATTACCAAAAATGACCCCTCAAATATCATTCACTACCCAAATGGACATTTGCTATCTTGAGTAGCATGTAGTGCTATAGGGCCGGTAACGAAGTATTTATTTATTTATTTATTTATTTATTTATTAGGATTTAAGGTCACCTATTTATGCGCAATGGCGAATCGTGACCGTGACAGTTTTACGGGTGGAGGAAGCCGGAGTAACCGGAGAGAACCACCGAGCATCGACGAGCAACTGTCAGCTCCTCAAAATTCTAACTCTGCTCAAGCTCCGCTCTAGCAGGGCGGTAACGAAGTGGTGTTTGTCCAAACGTCTATTCAAGTGGACCAGCCCCCCCCCCCCCCCCACACACACACACCCAATAGAGTAGAATCGGTGTTTTTTTTTTTTTTTTACTATTTTTAGCTTTTCAGGCCTGTTCTGGCTATTGTTGACCCCACCATTCCATCTAGTCCTAGCCATGTTTGGTACCGAGTCTTAGTATTCATCCATTCTCCTTTGCCCGCATCTGTCTATACAGCCCCTTGGCCAGGATGACGCGAATGTTATCTTATCTGTCCCTCCAGCACATCACATGTGGAAAAAGACAGAGATGTACTGATGAGATGGATCGCAATGTGACTCAAATACGTAGGATATGGGCACATGCGGACATTTGGGGTGTTTTGGGGGCTGAATACTGGTGGTTAGGGGACTAGAGTTTGGGGACTTGGCAATAGGTGGGGACTGCCACATTTAGACCATTGTATGCTTTCTAGCTACTAGATGGTCAATGGTTTCGTGGCTTCTAGACTAATGACACAGTTAACTATCCCTTTTCACTATCTTATATTTGCACTGGTGCTTTCCTTCTACCTTTGCTACAGTATTCATTTATACCTCTACTATACACTATCTCCTGAGAATACTACAATCCCCCCCCCCCCCTCTCCCCCTCACCGCCCATGGCTACAGGATTTTAGCGGATTTTAGATATGTTCTTCCTGGCGTCATTCCGCTTTGAATGATACCAAAAATAGTTTGTCAGTATTTTTTCGGCTCGAACCCTTCATCGACCAGACTAGAACGAAGCAATCCATACTGGAGGCACTGCCAACCGGGCTATAAGTCTTTTCTTTGGAAAACTACTTTATCTTCCAGTCAGTAGTAAAACATATGTTTTGATAAGTGATAATCTTCCCAAGCCATTGACATCGAACGACTATATGGTTGCCCGACAACCAATGTTCCATAGTTTGTTTCACCATATATGGTAATCAGTAATTTTGTATGGTGTAGTGTTAAAAAACACAAATGAATGCGGTAAAGTAAATTCAATGGGTTTAAATCAAATAAAGAGGAAATGGAATAAGTGTTTTTCTCATATAATATTTATGAAACGAGTCTAAGAATTTTCCATTTGGGCGAGCCTCTGGCGAGCCGAAACGGAAAATTCGGACGAGTTTCATAAATATTATATGAGAAAAACACTCATTTCATAATCTGTTTATCATATGACACACACACACACAAATTAGCCACTTAGTATGACTTTTTAACCCGTCACCTAACTTGAGTTGCAGACGGCACTTGGAAAAAACATCCTCGTATAACTAAAAAAATTAATTCTTTGCTTCCTAAACATAGGTTATGACCCCTCATTGGAACGAGCTTTTCGAGCTCGTTCCAATGAGGGGTCATAACCTATGTTTTGGAAGCAAAAAGTGAAAATATAGAAAAAAATGAATGTCGTTTTTCTTGTAGGTAAAAGATTAATACAATATAACCCACCCCAAATAGGACAGATAGCGTAAATTCTCCCTACTGAAATTATGCAAATGTGATCCAGTTGTATTTTGCTTAGTCAATCAAATTGTCCAGTTTTGAAATTGATCAATGAAAGCTCCCAACTCTAATTATGCAAATTATGAAAATGTGGCCCAGTTTTATTTTGTTCAGCCAATCAAATTGTCTAGTTTTGGAATTGATCAATGAAATTGACGGAAGGCTTTATTTATCACTGATTAATGTGAAAACAAAATATCAAATGTTTTAAAGTGAACAAAACGGACGAGTCATGTGATAAATAAAATATATTAGACGTGTTCATCTTAGGTAACTATGAAGTTTATAATTTACAAAATGAGACAACAAAGCCCCATTGTGTCTATGCAGGAGATTTTTTACGAAGGGACGTTTTGTATAGCGAAATATTTCGCAACCCATGGAATTTTTATCCGTCACCCGCTTTGGAAGACAATCTTCGACAGTAATGTATCCGAATGTAATTTGGGTGCTAGTTTATAACTGAGGGCATGTGCAGTGTGGGATGAATGTCAGGACGAATAATATTAAAACTATAGAAGTGCATGTAAGACATGGTGAGAATAGAAAATAATCTGCTCGGACAGTTTAGTATAATAAGGGACGTTGCCACGGGGGAGGGGGGGATTTGTACCCACCCCCGCCAGACTCACCCCCATCATTTGTCAAATTTTACGATAGTAGGAAATTCCAAGCCCTAAATTGGAGAAAATTGGAAGTTCCAGATAGATCGCTAATGGGATTTGTCCAAACATGTCTAGAATTTGGCCAAAATACGGAGCTTTTAGATTGAAAAAAAGTGAAAGTCCTCCAAATATTGATTGAAAAGTAGTAAACATCCCCCGAAATGGTAGGGGAGTGGTGCTACCATTTCCAACTTCTTGATCATTAATATAGCATTATCCTGTTGCAACGTAAGGTTATGCGCATGGCTAAGTTGAAGGACGTGAGGCATGAGGACCTGATCCCGATGTCTTACGGCTGTACGATTGCCGTGGATGGCCACGAGAGGTGTTTTCACGCCATGAAAAATCTCTCCAAAACCATAACAGACCCTCCTGGGAATCTGTCGTTTTCCTTAATAGAATATCGCTCACCTCGACATCGATGGCAACGTTGTCGTCCATCAGGCCTGTAAGCGTGAACTGAGACTCGTAAGTGAATAACACACATCTCCAGAGGGCCAAGTGAAACCGATTTGGTGCATGTGCTCGCAGCCATTGCAATCGACGTTGACGTTGACGTAGGGACGTTGTGGCCTTAAAGTTAACTCCCGCAACCGATTCCTAACTGTTCTCGTAATCACTTTGTCGAAAAGTCTGTTGAAAGCATGCAGCGTCGCACATGGTATTGTTTGACTGAATTTTAACCAAAGCCTCTTTAGACAGTCCACTGGGGTAGCTATGTGTCAAATGTTACAACATTTGGTCCACGGATAAAAAAATTATATTACCAAACCTGAACTTGCGTTTCTTTTTTTCCGTCAGTATATATATGCATGCACAAGAACATTTTCAGTGTATTTCTGTTCCTAGACCGTGAAGCTATGTGGATATTGTTCCTAAACATATGCGCAAGGGGGCATGACTCGGGCGTTACATCAGGGTCGAAACTAGGACATTCGATATGATGGGACGAGGAGGTGGGAGTTTGGGACAGGGGTACCGACATGGCATACAGAAGATATGCCACGAAGTGCAAAACATAACATTGGATTGGGATGGGTGTACCTTGCTTTGGTTGGGGTCTGGGAGTCTCCCCTGGGGACATTTTGTATATAGTGAGTGTGCTATCTGGAATTATCGCGGATATTTAATTGCCTTAAATTTGCAGTACACGTCGGAAGTTTGGTTGAGCTACAGTACCAAATGAAAAAAAAAGTTGAGAGTAACATTTCTTTCACATTTTTTCTTCCACGGTTCATAATTCCAATCCTTGACAGCATTTCTTACGAAGCACTCAGCGAGAGCTTCCCGTGAAGTGATGTCAAAGCTTGGAATTATTAACCCTTTGAACACTGGTGGTATCTTCCACGTCAGTTCAACGGCAGCAATTGGAGGAGTCCATCTTCATTATGTGGGGGTAGACTCATTAACATTTTCAATGTGCAGCCTTCGGTCTGCACGTTGAAAATATTGATTGTTTAACTCCACGCATTCAGTTTGCAGTCATCCTACTTAATGAAATTATGACGTATAATATTCCTGGATCGGAAAAACGGTCTCTCGGGTTCAAAGGATTAACAGTGGAAAATGGGCTGAAAATTTGTTTGAGTTGTTCCTAAAGCTCATTTCAACTAGTACTGTATACACCGAGATTCCGATATTTAAAGCACCTTTTTCCGACGGCTATTATCCAACGGGTGGGTTTATAGGGAGCGGCGGGTTGCACCACTGGACCTCGACCGACTAGGGCTCGGCAAATCACGATTTTTCGCTTGAATCGAATCAAGTAAAAGGTTGAGAATCCTCTCCCCAATTGTTACGATACTACGACTGTCTTATTAGTGCTGTCTATCTCAGTATCCAGTATCAATATACATACTGGTTAGATTAGCTGGTACCATCGAACCGTACGTACAAGTGGATGGGCCTGTTTCTGAAATGTTGAGTAATTTATTCATACCACAACCAATGGTATTCCGTGTAGAAATATGGATTCAACGTTTAATATAACAATAACATGAGTTTGGAGAGCGTTGCGGTTTATTAAGGGTCCAAGGGGAATGAATAACAGCCCGAGGGTTTATTGTACCAGAGGGTTGTTATTCAGTCCTTGAGGGCTGTTAATAAATCGGAACGCCCGACAAAATCATGTTATTACTGTTAGTACCATTACTGGAAGCGGACGGCGGGCCGTTAACGAATTTTTTTTTCATTGACTGCCCGCCGTCCGCTTCCGGTTGAAATACCCCATGAATTACTGAGTTTCACCGCCCCGCTAAAACCGTTAATATACTAGGGAACGCCCGCTAAAGTGGTAATAATAAACTTTCATAAATATTAGAACAGAATAGGACGGGGTTCTGACCTATTGACATTCACGTTATTCGAAGCTGATGCTTTGAATGGATCACTGCCGCAATGAATTTTGACTTTTTCTGTTCATAATATTCCAATGGTGACAACTTATTCCAAAGATATCTTTGCGGGATTAGATTCAAACGAAAACTAAACTGGTATCACCAAGGTGACCGAAGGAAAAGCCATATTATAATTCGTCCCCTGGATGGAATATGGCGCGATGTGCAATGCTTTTGCATTGCAGATGGCTCCTTGTTCCATTCAAGGGTGTGATATATTGCGCAAACTAGACGTAATAATGATACGATCTCTCTGCTGTCGACTCAAATAACAGTTTTAGGAATTTTTCGACTAGATTTGTGTCATCTCATTGAGTGATTAATGCCAGTCTCGTTCATCAGAAAACTGCAGGAAGCGTTGTCGTCGTCAGAAAGTCGACAAACAGGAAATCCAAAATTCTCCGGGATTCGATTTGTTTAGAATAATCGGAATGGTTTGGAATCGAAGCAGTGAAAAACATTCAAGATCGAGTTCTACGACCAACTTCGGTCCTGCATCACATTGTGCCCTCTCCCCAATTTAATTGCTGTAAGGTAGCAGGTTGATATTCAATTAACCGGCTCACTAAGTTATTTTGATTGGAATAAATATAGTGTATATGGGGGTGGGGGGGAGGGGGGGAAGTCGGGGTGTAAATTCCAACTCTGAGTGGTTTCGATAAGTGGTTGCACTGCAGCGCTGGGTGATATCTTTTAACCCTTTACCCAACGAATCGCCCGCATCCGCCCGCATAATATGCAAATACAGCTGCTAAAAAAATGTTATTTTTCGAAATATTTCAACAAAACCATATCATGTGACCCCTCTTTGGAACGAGCTCGACGAGCTCGTTCCAAAGAGGGGTCACATGATATGGTTTTTGTTGAAATTTTTTGAAAAAATTAAAAAAAATGATGTTTAAAATAATGAATTTTGAAATCGTCTGCGCTGGGTAAAGGGTTATGAACCCTTCTGAAAATTTTCACTAGTCCTGAAACGGAAAAAGCATCATTTATAATGTGTCTGGGTCAGAAAATTTACCGGATTGATGTCAGAGTCGAAATTTTGAGGCCATGTCAATTTTAGAGTAGGAAATTTGAAACTCAAGTTTCCAGTTAGAAATTAAAGATCAAAATTTCTCATCATTAGTTGGAATTTTAATATTTTGTATGAACAATGTTAATTTATTTAATTTCCAACTATTTGATTTTTGACCTCGGAATTTCCAACTATTGAAAAAAATACTCCTAGCTGGGGGGGGGGATGGTTAGACACCCACCCCCACCCACCCACCCCTCTGTCGCCACGTCCCTGAAAACACGATACTTTAACGTTTTACCCCTTTTCTGTATTCAGCCCCTCACGCACATCTGAGCGACTAATGGAGTTTCCTCTTGCTGGTGGTCCACGAAAATGCATGAAGCAGTGGGCTTATACGGTGTCATGAGTTGGATTAAGTTGCACCGGAAAAAGATAATTCTCAAGCGGTTCGGTTAATATATTATACTAAAATTGTTTATGATATTAAACGTTAAATTAACCCGGAAAGGACACAATAGAACCCAATATGATGGCACCAAATCTTTGTTCATTTTTCGTTTCGAGTCCATGCGAACATGCTAATAAAACTGCATGTTCCTTTGTCGAGCGAACATCATGTGCATTTAATAACTGCATACTTGAGTTTTAGAGTTAAATTTGATATTTATGATTTTATTTATTTAGTCATTGTTGTGAATCCTGTACACGGTATGTTGTCTGTCTGACATTTTACAACGGCTCGCCTAAAACAGTTTGTATCACTTTATAATAAGTAATGTCATAGGATGTCTGTACATACCAGAGAAAATAACTGTAAATTGGCTGTCTCCACAACTTTCCAGTGTACCAATATTTCACTGATGTTGTAGTAAACCACATAAAACACAACCTATTCTCAAACTGCAAGGTAACCAAACTGTTGATTATTTCGCCACATTCAGAGAAAATATAAAAATATAAATGGCGATGGAACACATCAGGCCTCCAAATATCAAAACCGAATCTTATCCAGAACAAAAGTTTTGTTTTTGGGTTTTTTTTTTTTTGTTAACCCATTACTTAACACGAAAAGCAGTTGCAAACAAAATCCTTAAATAACTAAATATTTTCATTTTTTCCATCAAAAACATAGCTTATGGCCCCTCAATGGAACGAGCTCAGCGAGCTCGTTCCAATGAGGGGGTCATAGGCTATGTTTTTGAAAAACATAATGAAAATTGAATGGTAATTTTGTGAATAGCGCTGGTCGGTTTGTGCCGTTATGTTGTGTAAAGGGTTAATTAGAAAGCTACATACTCGGGTCTTCCGAATCTTAACTGTCCGGGCTGTCTAACATTGAGTTTATTTATGTAGTTAAGAAAGCACATATTCGGGACACTTCATTGTACTATTTTCTTATTATCCCCGCCCTCCCCCTCCCCCACCCCACCCAACAACAAAAAATCATTGGTTCTAATTAAGATTGCGTTTTTTGTATATGGTGATATGTCCCATTAACATTAATATCTTCTGAATATGTGGAAATAATTAACATTGCAGTACGGCTGCCGTGGACTGGTCACACTTCACGAGTGGGCAATATTTCCACGGACGTAATAATATTAGATTCTAAACACTAATTATAAGAATAATCATCAAAAAATTAATTAATGAAGCACCGGGTACAACCCGGTGCTTCATTAATTAAAAATTTTGCTGATGATGAGTTTCATTACCTGGTAAACGCATGCGTGGATATCACTTCCCACGCGTTGATTACGACCAGTCCACTGCGACTGTACTGTAGGCCTATATTCCGGGTTACCCTGAAATTAAAGAAAATGTGTTTTTATGTCATTTACGAAAATATTACTGAAAGATTGGTGTATTCGGTAGGAGTTGGAGACAGTCACTTTGTATTCATTTTCCCTGATATTCAGACAATCTCTTGCAAAATTTGAGATAGAATGATATCTTTTGGCTTTCGTATTCAATAATCATTCCTATGATGAAGATTGTTTTGGGAAAAGGGGCTGATTTTCACAACAGTCTGACTTAGAAAGGCAGTTGAAAAACGTCAGGTAGGCAGCATACTGTGTACAGGACTTACCACCGTGATACTGGAATTTTGTTTCAAATGATCCACCGCGGTAGTGAACAATTCAGGGTGCTGAGTTCAGCTTGGAATCAAATCTCCATCAACACCGCATGACACCCACCCAATACATAACTTTCTGTCCGAAGCACTCACTATTCTAATACAGCTGGAGCGGCCCAGTTCAGATTTTTAGAGCTCCCGCAGAGATGGATGAAGAAATGTTTCGTATACGAGCTGTACACCAATGTGGAACATGTTATAGGGCAAGACCCGTGGCTGCCTCTGGCAGTCGTTTTCGAGTGAATGCGAATTAATAGGATGACTCAATTTTCTCACAGAAACAAGAAATAATACACTTGTTTCTGAATAGACAAAGAAAAAAGACTTTCTTAGCATTAGCTTGTTCAATACGGAGTGACTTTTGTTTCATAAATCCTGCTGGTAAAAGAGTTTTTATGATCTAAATTTTAAATGGCTACGTCAGTGTAAATAAATATCGCCTATTATTATGGTCCGGAGTAGGTAAATGGAAGGTTCCGTCCATGTAAAAAAATGGATAAAATGTAACCCGGCTGGTATTATTAATGTTTTCGCAAACGAAGAAAATTATTGAATGCTCAACTCATTTCCGGAGTTGTTGCGAAAACGTAATAGCCCTTGTTTCCACAACACTTAATGAACATTTGTTTGCCGTCAGCATTTCGTGAAAACCAGAAAAAGCACTCACATTCCCAAACTATCTCAATCACTAATTTTGTCATTCCAAATTGCAAAACTATTGTACAGGGAATAGACAACATTCAACTAAATATATTTAATATGTTATACGCATATAAATTCAATTTCTGTGTTAAATTTCTTTTGAATATCACCATATTACAGAGTCATAAACTAGAATGGATAAAAGCGTGTAAATGAGTTGAAGAGAAATAATTTTGACGCAGCTATTTGAAAATTGGATTAGCTGGGGGAACACACAAGACAGAAAATAAGCCGACTGTCATCTGCAAAATGAGGTCCCTAAGGATGGATTTAGTGATGCTACCCTGCACAGCAGGGTAGCATCACTACATTTACCCTCTGTGAACCTCATTTTGAATCCGGGTCTCAAAACTAAACAGAAAGAGGTACCCAGAAGATAAATTGGCCCACTGTATGGGACAGCATCATCAAATTCACCCTCTGGGGACCTCATTCTGCAAATGTCAGATTGCTTATTTTCAGGCCTGGGAACACATCTAGTGCGGTGAACATAGAGTTTCACCGTGAACAAACTGCAACATAATTTATTTTTATTACACACCTGTTCTATGAAATCCCTATCTACAGCAACACTAAACCATGCGGAAAATAAAAATCTGTTCCGCACATGTATGGAACGGAAATCGTTGACGGACTATTTTATAAAGAAGCGACATTTCACTGGGATTTTCTACAAATCGTGTACCGCAATTACAATTTCAATCCCTAGCGATAGCTAAAAGTCGTCCCCTGAGTTCCAATGTGTTCTATGTGCCAGTAGGCACATAGAACACATTGGAACTCAGAGGACGAAAGAGTAACACAGGTTCCCCTCGCAAGTTTGATTGGCGACAAAGTGTGTTTTTTTTTGGTGATAATAATCAAATGAATTGTTGAGTGTCCCTCTAATAATTGTTTTATAGACGAGAAGGCGTGTAATAAACACAGAACGACACGCGTGTTTGAATGGTGGCCTCTTGTTTTATCCTTCAGCGCTGGCATTCGTGGCATATCGATTAACCCATTCACACACGTGTGTCGTTCTGTGTATATATTGCAAAGTAATCAGAAAAGAACAACATAATAAAATGGGTGGTGTTAATGCACTATATGAAAGTGCATGGAGATCTTTGTTTCTTAGACTACTTTTCAAAAAAGTGTTTAGGCTTGCTTGCGATAGTTACTGGTGAATTAGTTTAACGGAAAGGTGTATTGGAGAGATGTGTTCGATTCATTTGGAAGAAGCTGAAAGACAATGTATGGCAAATAGGAACTATAGGAGGCTTAAATTCCCATTTCGGGCTAATGTGGATGATTTTCACCAGGATTTGATACTTGTGCGGGCATTTCAATGTGACACCTATTGTCGAAGATCTAGTCACGTGACGTGAGGATCTGCTTAAATCATTGAGAGTATTTTCCGGCTCCAGTTCATCCGAATCCACGTTCTGACTGCAGACATTCGTTTTTTAGATATAATTGACACACTTAGGTGTGAACGGCGGAGGAATCACAGCTTCTTTAATGTGGGGGTGAAATATACTCGCCCAAAAAAGAAAGTGTGCATTGCCAAAATTGATCAAACTCCAAAAAAATAATTTCGTAAGTGTAAAGAGTGTTAACCTGTTCATGAATAAGTTATATTGAACACAAAAACAGCTGTCCCCGTTAAAATTGCATTAACGTTAAGTGACGTGCTGCACGTTTTTGAAAAGGCATGTTTTGCACGTGGAGAGTCTAAAAATTCATGCAGCAGTGTGAATCCTTGGGTATTTAAACACTAAAGTAAGGCCTTCCTATCGCGCACATTCAAACTTGCGCTGCTGTTAAAACGACTCCACATTAGCATGCCAAGATTGACAATGAATCAACGTCTCCTTGCCCTGGATATGAGAGAGGTTGCCCAGCATTTGAACTGCCACCGTAACACTGTAGACAGGCTAGTCCACCGACATGCACAACATGATGACGTTCGAGACCGACCCCGCTCCGGGAGACCCCGAGTTACCTCCCCTGCACAAGGTCGGTAAATCCGTGTCGTCCATCTCCGGAACCGGCAACAAACGGCAACGACGACAGTCAGGAACATCCCTAACCTGAGACGGATACATCCCCAAACAGTAATCAACCGACTGAGAGAATACGGCTTACGTCGTCGAAGACCTGCAATTCGTCCGATGTTGACGTTACGTCACGGCCCCGGCGTCATTCTACAGCAGGACAACGCCCGACCCCACGCAGCTCGTGTTGTTCAACAGTATCTGCAGCAACAACACGTGGATGTTCTTCCCTGGCCCGCAAATTCGCCCGATATCTCACCCATTGAGCACGTATGGGACGAAATGAAACGTCAGCTACGCCGGCTTCCCCATACACCGTCAACGCTCGTGGAACTCCAAAGACAGCTTATCAGAATATGGAACAACATCCCACAACACTTCCATGCTAACTTGTTTGCTTCCATGGGGCGTAGATGCACAGCAGTAGTCGATGCAGACGGAGGTCATACCAGATATTGAGTGTGTGACTTTTGTGTTTGACCCTTAGTGTCTTTGACTCTCCATGGCACCAAGAGTATTCGTCGTAGCGTAATGAAATTTCTCGTGTTGATCACAAATTGATTCATCTGTGATTGAATAAAATTTCCATGAATGAAAATGATATACATCTTTTTTTAGTGTTATTTTTTAGCATGCACACTTTCTTTTTTGAGAGCGTATATATTTGGAAATATTTCAATGCGCCACGTTAACACGATGTATCAAGGAGTTGGCCGTCTGTTTCGTGTACCTACTGTCGTATGACTGGTCTTTTAACCCTTTGGCAGCAATTAGAAGTATCCATATTCATTATTTGGGGTAGACCAATCAATATTTTCAACGTGCAGCCTTGGTTGAAAATACTGATTGGTCTACCCAACACACTGAATAGTCATCCTATTTAATGACGTTATGACGTATCATGTCCCTGGCCGGAAAAAAGCCGCTCGGGTTCAAAGGGTTAATTGAGGCATAACTATTCCGCGTGGCAACAGAGGCATCGCGAAGATGACCGATTCGATGGGGGAGGGGTATGCAAGCCTATTTGTCACGACTGTGTCGACTCGAGTTCCGACTGAAAAATATCCAAGCTGCATCATCAAGGCATGCCTTTATCGAAAGCACGCATTGACCACGTCGTTGAAATTTTAGTCAATCGGGATTACACAGTTATGTAGTTAAAAATACTTCTTGGAAATTTATTTGTTGATAAACATAACAAACACGCAGTAACCCTTTACCTGACATGAAAAGAAGACGACACTTGCAAACAAAATTCATGAATAACTAATTTTTTTCATTTTTTGTCTCAAACACATAGGTTATGACCCCTCATTGGAACGAGCTGTACGAGCTCGTTCCATAGAGGGGTCATTGCCTATGTTTTGAGACAAAAAATGAAAATATAATGAAAATTAATTGGCGATTTTTGAGAATAGCGCAGGCCGGTTTTGGCCATTACGTTAGGTAAAGGGTTAACTCACGAGAACCATTCTCCAAACTAGGCATGTTTGGTAACTGCCCGATTTGAGGACCAGAACTGTCCATTTGCGTGTAACATTAATCCAAGTAGGTCTATCAAATGTAGTATCGTAAGAAAGAACAGGATTCCTAGCAACAATTAATACTCCAATCCAGGCGAAATTACCCCAACTGGAAAAATTATTGGGAGACGTACGTCACTCACATCCGCCCCTTTCGCCACGGCCCATCGTGGTACAGCTAGGTGGTAATAAATAACACAGGCTTACTGCCATTTCAGGTGCCTTCTGCTAACTGTACTGTTGGCGTTTTTTGTCCGTCTGTTTTGTTGGTTTTTTTTACAATGTCCTGAATAATCAGAAACGTTGCATGGTCCTCACCGATGGGTACGAGGAACATTTGTAAAAGAGGCGCAGGATCAGCAGACATATGCTAATTAGGATGCCGCATTGCAACAGATTTGTCCTGTATCTTTTCGTGTAGATGCTCCACACACCATATGGTGTGATCGGGGGCGTAACTATGGAGGTGTATGTAGGTGTAACCCCCCTAATTTTTCAGTCGGGACATTTTCATCTGAATTGGAGTCTTAGATATCGATTCGCTCTTGCTGGTAATCATGTGTATGAATTTTCTTACTGGACTAGATTTGCTTCTTGGACTTACGTCATACACGCTGTCGGCAGAGGCGGACTTCGCCAAGGAAAGTTACCGGGAAATGCATCGGGGTTGGGAGTAGGGGGGTGGCACGGACCCGGAGAAAATTTTGATTTTTCGCACTGAAAAAGGCTACTTCCCTGCATCTGAGCGATCAGTTGCAGTACAAATAGAATGCATTTCGATGGGGGGGGGGGGGGGGGGGGGGAGGGGGGTGCTTTCACCCATTGAGCAGACCACAGTTCGACACAATGGGAGAAAAGTTTGATTATTCAAATTGAGAGAACGCTGTTTCCTTGCATCTGAAAGATTAAATGCACACTAGACTGTTGCTATATCCAAATATCTCTATGTGGACTGTCAAAGGCTGATTGGGAATGTCCGGTACGTGTTTATTCAATGAAAATTTGAGGAGTCCATGCATCACGACTACTTAATGTATCTATCCAGAATCAAATAGTTTTTAACTATAATTCCTACCGAGTGACAAATATCTCAACTACATTATCAATCATGCCTTTGAAGAAGGCATGATTTGATGATGGAGTTGGAATATTTCTTTAGTCGGGACTTGAGTCATGATATCCGGGACAGATTGTGTTTAGCCCCGCCACCAAAGGTCATCTTCACGACACCACTGGATGTCATAAAATGTTTCCAAGGCAATACACGAGGCCCCCACCCCTTTGAGGGTGGTTCTAGGCATTTGTAGAGATGCGATTGAAGTATCCATTCACTCCCTATAATTTTTGTTAGCCATTCTCTTCGAAAATTTCCGTATCCGCCACTAGATTTCATGACTTTGACCTTCTACTCCACACACAAAACGTTAGCAGGTTTAACACTTGCACATTGTTATAATCTTTCGAGCTTTTATTAACCCGTTTAATTTCATTTCAGACATCAATATCGAGGAAGAAGTGTTAACGTGGGATACAGTCTTTGGGAACAATCCGGACTGCGTCTCCCATTGTTCACGGATATCGGACAGAAAAATGGAGAACAACATTGGCGAGACGGCACTCTGAAGTTAAACCCCACCAGCCTCACTTGGAATACTCAATTTTGAAATGATGGTTGGCAAATAAACTATTCAAATTGAAATACAAAACAGGATAACTCATGTCAGAACAGAGTATGTTGCTTGTTTAATCGAGCAAGTGATACCATGCTGGTCTTGAACTTAAGAAACCTTTCCAGAATAACACAGCAGTATTTGCATTAAATAGTCAGTTTTTTTATAAAACACATGCTTGTTTACAACAAATGCAAAAGTCATAAAGTTTAGAAAGTATGTTTATAATTGCAAGTTGACACACGTGGGTACATTGATAAGAATATACCTAACTCATCACAGTTGATATGGCGTAGTGTGTTATACAAATACCAAAGACACGACGAGGACAAGAAACTAAAACCGCAGTTGGAGTAACCCTTTAGATTGGAGTGCTGCGAATCCCACAATTTCGAGTCGAAACAAATCTCGAATCGACTCAGGCAGAGGGTCTCTAATCGAATCTCGAATTGAATCTCGAATCGAATCTCGAATCGAATCTCGAATCGAATCTCGAATCGAATCTCGAATCGGATCTCGAATCGAATCTCGAATCGAATCTCGAATCGAATCTCTCTCCTTTTTAAGTTGTATATATTGCACCTTCTTACAACAGTAGAATGCAGAACATATTGTCAGTCTCCACTTAAGTATTGTATTCAACAGCGACTCGACTGTTTAGATAAATCAATAAAAAAGTTAAACTTTCCAGAAACGAAATTAACGTTGCTTTGGAAGCGGAACCTCCTTGAATTTTTCTTCTATCATCAGATCTCCTGTACAGGAGACCTGATGATAGAAGAAGAATGCAAGAGGAGACACTTCCTAGAGTTTAGAGAATATCTCGACGATTCGAAAATGTCCGAATCAGCCCGACTTAAATCGAATCGAATTATCGGGACGATTTCTACTCGAATGGAATTGCGAAATTTCGTAGAGCCCTACTTTATATTATCTATTAATAAAAAAATGGTAAAGCACTAGATTATGAGGTTGTGCGATAAAGTATATCAGCAAGCTCCATCCTATTCCGCGAAAAAAGACATGAGTCTTCACTGTCGAATTCGGGAAACATCGATATGTCTATCTGATAGGCGGACCGACTAGGTTTATGGACAACTGTTTGTTGGCTTGGCCTGTACCTGAGAGCACCTCGTCTATCCGTTCAATAGACATGCCAGGATTTATTCTTCCCATTCCCCTTCGTTTCCGCCTGTTCGTCAGTCTGTCGATCACGCATAATGCCATTTGAGAACCAGCGACGAGTAATTTTAATTAACACATAGTTAAAAACTGTGCAAATGGTGCCAAATACAATGGTTGCAGGGGTATTTCCTTAATTTGTGAACTCGTGGGGGTCCATAATTTAGCACTAGTCGAGATCATAATTGGCAAGTTAGCTCACAATAAGATTTTTAATGTTGACATGCATACACTACATGTTGACATGCACACATAAAACAATGTCTCTGCATCAAGCGTTTAGAAAAATGCTTGTCCGCAAGCTGTAGTAACCGGGATTGTACTTCGAGGTTCTTGCTTGGTTAGTTTCATATCGGCCGATATATCAGCTCAAGGTAACTTCATATCACCCTGTATGCATGTCAGCATGTAGTCTAAACTTGGCCTCACATGACTTATATACTTTTTAGGGTATACATCCTGTGGGGCCAAGTTTGGACTAGTCCACATTGTGAGCCCATACTAAACGCATTTTGATATCCTCTGCTTACCCCGGGCCCCAAATGCACCCGAGACCCTAATATATGTGACCTATTTCATTCACAGTACAGAAGTCATAGCTGCACTACTAGGGAATTATCTGGCTGTCGGGCATCGTAAATCAAATTTGACACAGCAGTGGGGTATATCATCATGTATGAGGCATTTGCCCATTAGGGCATGCTCAATTTTGGAAACTGTTGCCGGGGATTAATAATAATTTGCATCAGATAATCAAACGTCAATTGCAGTTATGTTGGATTCTTGTGTCATGCATCCTGGTCGATCGTTGTACTGTGTAATGCCCAAACAATTGCCGGGCGAGTAACCGACAGAGTCAATGTCCGATAATAGAGGGATGTAACACCATAACCCCACCACCCCCACCCCCATCCCCTCTAGATTTACGACCATAACATGAGTAAGGCACTTAATCCCGATTTCCCACGTTGACGCTGTGTACTAAGGCGTACTGTATGTCGACGGTTCACTTGCCTTCAGCCAATGCTAACCATGCTTGTGCGAAGTTCTTACGTTGAGGAGTCTGACATTAGTCCCCGCTGCTCTGTGGTTCTCTCCGGGTACTCCGGCTTCCTCCACCTGTAAAACTGTCCGACACGAGATGACCCTGGCTATCGAAGTTGTCATTAAACCCCAATAAATAAATAATTAAGTAAATAAATACGACCATGACTGGGTGGCGATCCGGTCGAAATTATGTTTCCACTTTTCTCCCCAGAGCAATGCCGAATCTCACCCTTTTGAAAAAAAAAATGCGAGAACATTGAATCTAAGATGTTATTTTCGTTTCTTTTACGTGATTCGGTTTTGATTTCGGAATATTTTATTTATGAAATCTCGACACACTGGTGTAAGTGTGGCGCGACCCGAACGCGGTCCGATCGAAGAAATTACTACTTTTGTGATTAAAGTACTGTATAAAATGACAATTAGGCAGATCGGACAAATCAGAAACTGTTTTATTTTCCTACATGTGCAGCTGTACAGAACTATGTATATTGTGTTAAAAATCGCATACCAGTAGTCTCTCTCCCTCTCTCGTCGATACACTTGAATGATATATCAAATAGGGAAAATTGGGTCCTGCGATCGTTCGTGATTCGATTCGATTTTGAAGCCTGTCACTGATTCGATTTGAAACCATCTCGATTATCAAAAAAAAAATCGAATCCAGGAGCCAATAATATAAGACTTTTACAATTGTATTTTCTGCAATTGTATTTTCTGCCTATTAATATAGCTGACTAAAATGAATCATCAGCATTTTCAAAGATCTGGCAATTTGCCAACTGGCAAATTGACAGATCTTTGAAAATACTAATGCTTCATTTTAGCCTAATTAAAATCAAAATTAGAAAATACAATTTTAGAAAATACAATTGTAAAAGTTTTATGGTATTGGCCCATGGAGAGATTTGGATTTCATACAATTCTTTATTGTCGACTTTCTGAAGGTAACAACTCACCTTCTGTCTCCTGATGAAAAGATTGGACGTATCCACTCTAACAGGATAGCACAAATTCAGTCTAAAAATGACATTTGAAGCGATAATGGAGATTGTGTTACGCCTAGCTTGCACAATATATCGTTCGTTGAGGGCCAGGCCTGAAAATAAGCAGTCTGACATTTGCAGAATGAGGTCCACAGAGGGTGAATTTGAAGATGCTATCCCATACAGTGGCCAATTTATCCTCTGGGTACCTCCTGTTTAATTTTGAGACCCTGATTCAGATTGAGGTTCACAGAGGGTAAATTTAGTGATGCCACCCTGCTATGCAGGGTAACATCACTAAATTCACCCTCTGGGGACCTCATTTTGCAGATGACAGTCTGGTTATTTTCTGGCTTGTTGAGTGCACCAAGGCGCCATCTGCAATGCCAAAGCATTGAAGATGGCGCATTGTTGCATTCAAAGGACGAAAATGACTTTTTTCTTATAGTCTAGTATGCCTATTTATTTATTGGTGTTTAAGATCACATATTTATGCACAATGGCTAATCATGACCGTGGCAGTTTTACGGGTGGAGGAAGCCGGAGTACCCGGAGAGAACCAGCGAGCAACGGCGAGTAACTATCAGCTCCACAACATACTAACCCCACACAAGCAGGGTTAGCATTGGTGGAAGACAAGTGCACCATCGACGTGCAGTACTCCTTAGCACACAATGTTACCGTGCCCCACGCGGCCAATGGAGATGAAGTGTCTTGCCCAAGGACACAACGCGATTGTCGCATGTGGGATTCGAACCGAGGACCTCTCTCTCGGATTGCAGCCTGCACTCTACGTACTGAGCCACCGCGCTCCCTAGTATGCCTATTGATATTGCGTTCGCGATGGGGGTAGACAGCACCAGTAGGCCGTAGTATCGTAACAATTGAAAAGTGGATTCGATTCGAGATTCGATTCGAGTTAAACGTAGTGATTCGCCGGGCCCTAATAGTAAAACATTATGATATCGTTCTGAGAATATGATGAATAAGTACTTAATGATGAACATGTAACAATTACTTGACAAGAAACTCCTGTGTGAGCGAGAGACGATAGGGGCCAAGGCAAGAAGTTAACATACTGAAAGACCTATTGAAATATGCCCTAGAACGCAGAAACAGAATAAGATTTGGGTGTTAATTGTCTAGGTCTTTAGTTTAAACTTGCAGTTATGCAACTTGAATGTCAGTATATTGCACAAATAAAAATGAAAAATGAGATTGGCAAGTGAAGTGTGATTTGGATTGCAGTCTGACTTCTGTTGCTTAGAAATAGGGAGTAATTTGGAATGTTAGGTGTATTTAGGAAACAAATGAATAAAATATTTGATAGCATCTTCATTTGACATGTTATAAGGCAATTCAACACCGTGGTACAATCGCTGATGTATTGGTGGCACCTGCTTTATTAACATCCACCATTCGTTTATCAACATCATCATCGCCAAGCGGGATACACATTCCCGATGAAGACGATAGTGTCACAGGCGAAATGGGGAACATCGCCATAAAATTATCTGCATGCGTGGTTTTCAAACATGTTTACAGCATACTGGCTTCTCTCTGTGTGTGTGTATGCCTCTCTCTCTCTGTCTCTCTCTTCCGAGAGAGAGAGAGAGAGAGAGAGAGAGAGAGAGAGAGAGAGGGGGGGGGGGGGGCAGACAGTCAGGCAGGCAGGCAGGTAGCAATAATTTATTTGAACACTTTATCCAACACGACTAACATACGACAATCCCGAACACCTCAAAGACATAGCATATAGCCATTCACTGGAATGTGCTGAAATAACACATTCCAATAAAGGGTCATAAAATATGCTTTCAAGACAAAAACTGAAAAATCATTAAAATTATAAAACGATAATTTTTGTGAATAGGGCTGATTGTTACGTTAGGTAAAGGGCCAAACGTTGATACAGCAATCATATGGAGTGGGGTTTGCCTGCCTGCCTGCCTGCCTGCCTGCCTGCCTGCCTGCCTGCCTATCTTTCTCTCTCTCTCTCTCTCTCTCTCTCTCTCTCTGGGCATTTCATCGTATTTGATCTAGACATTTTAGTATGTACTTCCCATTGCACTTAAATTGGCAATAAAGAGATTACTCATAAAAACAGAGCACTCCTTCTTACCCAGTTCTGTTAGATCCCATTCGTCCAACCTCCCCTTTACCGTTCTCATTTCCTTTCCCTGTATTCATACCATCTCAAGGGCCTCTCAATTTTACTATTTCGCCACCAATTCTTTTTTTTCCACCATTTTACTCAACCGTCTGGAAATAAAATGTACGAGGCGTTCCATTCGCCGCAATAACCTAACCATTAAAATACGATCAAAATATCCTGGTTACCAGCTGACGGAACTGCCGGCATTATATTTTGAGATAACACCGTGTATTTTTTTTTTTTTGCTCGACCAAGGGGCCGAACCTAGAAGCCGATACTTGGCTTCGCTTTATTCCACCCGAAGGTTGCTCATCAGCCATGGGGAGCAGGCCAGTTAATATCTTAAACCCACAGGCGTTTGGCTGCAGGTTAAAAATTGTAATTTGTCGACATTTGGAGTTGCTCTTTGAAGACAAGTCAAGGGGGATAATACCATTTTGTAAAAAGAATGAAGAGAGTAAATGAGTTAACCCTTTACCCAACGTAACGGCCAAAACCGGCCAGCGATATTCTCAAAAATCGCCAATTAATTTTCAAAATATTTTCATTTTTTGTCTCAAAAACATAGGTTATGACCCCTCGTTGGAACGAACTCGTCGAGCTCGTTCAAACGAGGGGTCATAACCTATGTTTTTGAGACAAAAAATGAAAAAATTTAGTTATTCAAGAATTTTTTTTGCAAGTGTCGTCTGCTTTTCATGTTAGGTAAAGGGTTAAATGCCTTTCCTTCTGATAAATGAAAAACACACGAATTTATTCCACTAAACATGCACACTTCCCTGTTAGTATTACATGGCAGTACAAGTAAGTCCCTGTACACTGACGAACGAATATGAACCTGCATTTCTCCCATATTACTGCGACTAGGAATTTAAGTAATTAATTCTTGTTCGACGGAGCACATTGAGATCTGAAAACCTGGATTGAATTGCTTAAATTCAGGTATGCCTTTATTTTGTTTGCTAATCGACAACCAATTTTTCTTTTAGACAAACACTTATGCATGCCGAGTAAAAATGGTTCAAGTAATGGATGGGGTGGACGGCAGGGCCCGGCGTATCTCAAAATTGAGTTCTGTCAAACTGGATTGAATTACTTAAATTCTACATGCTTTCGCGTCATCAAATGTCATCGATTGGGGGTGTAACGGCGTTCAGTGACCTGACACTATGTTAGGAGGGTGTATGGGGGCGAGGGGATTGTAAGTGGCGACCTTTTTGCGCCGGCGTACCAGCAATCCATTTATTTAGAGATCAGTTCACACCCATTCGTTAGCATTCAACCAGTCACGTGCCCGGTGCGCTTGATTTTACATTTCCTAACTGTCGTTGGCGTTAATTGTCTGGGAGAGCATATGCAATGCTAAAGCACAGCAGATAACGCATTGTTCCACTCGAGAGGTGATATAAAGCAAAAACGGTTTTTTTTAGGAAAATTTATAAATGTGCCTCAAATTTTGTGAGAGAGCAAATCCTCCCGTATCTATACACCTGGAACTTAATTAAGCAGCCCTGTTTTTCGCAGTGGTGTTAATAGAAACTGTCATTATTTTCATACATCAGATGGCCAAAAGTGATCTTTTGTGGAAAGAATGGTCTATTGACAAATGAAAGACAATACAATGATGAAACTATGCAGTATTTTAATGGCGTTATATACTCATATCTGTCACTAATGTTTTTGATGGAAAATGTTCTCTCGACAAGTATGGTACTGGAACGGCCCATGATGAAACAATGCCGGTAATTACTGACGAAAAATGTAACTTGTAATCTCCTGAATACAATAACAGTGTCTGACGTCAGTAGCGAGTGTATCCACCACGTGCCCGGATGACAGTCTGAACCCTCCTCCTAATGCTACAGTGAGCTTTTTGATACGGCCCAGAGGCACCTTCTGCCACTCCTCATGCAATGCAGCTTCCAAATCGGCCAAATTCTGTATAGGCGGATCCATTGCTTGCACACGGCGTCCAAGAAAGTCCCAGATGTGTTCTAAGATATTCAAATCGGGGCTCATTGCAGGCCAAGATAGTGATGTAATAGCGTTGTTCTGAAGGAATTCTCATACAGCATGGAGACGATGTGGCCTTGCATTGTTGTCCTTGAATACAGGGCGAGTAGCCAAAGGGTGCTTTTCAAAATGAGGCACGACAACCGGACTGAGAATGTCACGGATGTACTGATAACCATTGAGATTCCCTCGTACATTCACCATATCAAGTTTTCAATCATGAGAGAGGCATCTCCAGATCATCACTGATCCTCCGCCATAAGGAACATTAGGTCTGATGTTCCTGGGTACGTTAGCAGTATTTCTATGTCTCCACACTCTCATGCGACCATCTGTGACGTGAATTCTCGTCTGACCAATGGACTCTCCTCCACGTCCTGAGACTCCAATGTTGTCGTAGCATACACCACTCCAAACGTCATATATGATGCTGATCGGACAGAGCTGGACGCTTGATGAACCTTCTGGACCTCATACCCAGTTCTTTGAGACGATTTCTGACAGTTCTGTTGCACACACGTCTGTCTTGCAAGTGGGTGAGAGTGTTTTTGTGATATTCGTGAGAAGCTTTGCCTCACGTGGAAGAGGGGATGTGTTTGGGGTTCGCTATCAACCAGAACATCATGTTTCACTAGATGAAATGTTCTGCAAGATATAGCAATCATTAAAACATAATAATCGGAAATAGCAACTTCACTGTCATGAAACATTTCAGGGGGTGCTTAATTACGTCCCAGGTGTATATGTAATAAAATCCGGTGTGAGAATACGTGTTTGTACGGGGTATATCTTCAAAACAACTGCATCGCTTGTGTTCGTTCCTATTTGGCATGCGTGTTCTGCACACAACCATGGATGTTTTGGTCAATTTTCAATTCGATTGGATGAATAAAAGTTATTGTAAGTAGTTAAATTAGTTGTTTATGCATTTTACGTACACATGACGGACAGTGATATAATAAAGAATATTATTTCCAAATGGAACAAAATACTGCATTTTGATTGGCTGAGAGGTATGGCCTAACTTTCAATCCACAGTAGCCTTTTTTACATTGTGGTTAACCACACTGAACCAGTTCCAATGACATTCATATCTGTCTGGTTTTATTAATAGACAGTCAGTTTTTTCCCACAATTTAGGCTGAAGTGTTAAGTACACCAATATACTTGGAAATAAATCCGTTATCCTTGTGTTTTCCAGGGTGTATGGAAGTTTCCACCGGTCTAGGAACTCATACACACTTCGGCTTCGCCTCCGAGTGTATGAGTTCCCAAACCGGTGTAAATTCCCATACCCCCGGAAAACACAAGAATAACTAATAGTATTAACCCCTTCAACACTCTATTTCCAAATGGGATTGCCGTATATTATAGCAATTGGGATGTTGGATTAAATTAGTACTGACTGTCCTTATGAAAAGGTTAACGCGATGGATTGGATGAACGAATCTGAAAATTTGGGTCGTATCGAAACTCGAATCGAATCAAACATAGGATTTCGAATCGAACTGAATCGAATTGAATCGAACCGAATCTCGAGTTCACTCTCGGCGTTTTTCAACTTGTATATTGCATGGTATTTGCACCTTGTTACAAACGTAAATATAGTCATTCTCCACTCAAGTATTGTATGCAAGACAACCTGTCCGTTTGGGTAAATTGATAAAAAGACAGATGCGAATTTCCAGGACGAAAGCAAACCAGTGTTGGAAACGGAACCTCCTTGCACTCTTCTTCTATTATCAGATCTCGTATACAGAAGACCTGGTGACAGAAGAAGAGTTCAAGAGGAGATCTTTCGCAGGCGACCCGATGATAGTTCAAGAAGAGATTTTTGGTAGGATTTTGAGAATATTTCGACGATTCCAAATTTTTGAATCGCCTGAACTGGAATTGAATCATCGGGGCGATTTCGAATAGGATCGCATTTTGAAGCTTCGTAGGGTCCTTGTGCACACTAAAAACTAAAGTGTTAAAACTGACACTTTCAAGGTGTTAAACTCATTCTAACTCTTAGGGTTTGATTTTAACACTCAAAGTGCAATGCTTTAAGCACTTAGACATTACAATCGTCAGACATCTGAAACTTGAATGGGTGGCACTTCCCATGTGTCTAGCATTGGTGGTTCTTCCAGAATCGTCCATAATTTGATTTGCGCTTGGTGGGTACATAATTAAAAGGACACAACGCAGATGACGCGGATCAGGCTCGAGAGTTCGAATCTGATCCGCGTCATCTGCGTTGTTTCCTTTTAATTGTCGCGACATTACACTTGTCAAGTGGTATTATTGTAACACCTGTCAAGTTCTGTGATATCTACACTTGAACAAAGTGCTAGTTCAGCACTTAGTAAGTGTTAAATACAGCACTTCAAGTGTAGTTTTTAACACTTTAGTTTTTAGCGTGGTGTGGAAATTATATTACTATTATACCCACAATTACTCTGTGATTTTCCTTTCACTTTTTGAACATTTTCATTTCACTTTTTGAACGCCTTTGTTCTCCACATACCCTTTTCATAGTTATTTTCGATTTGAAATGTGAATCTTGCCCCCGATTCGCACCTTGGACTCCGAGATGATAACAACTTGATAGTGAAGCTCCCACGTGTGATCCAAGAAACACTGCTCAAAGTGAGGGCTTCCCTTGCTACCACCTGGAGTATCCAGGTGCGCAAGGGAACAATTGACATGACAGTGGATTTTGAAAAGGAAACATAACCGGTGTCCTTGGAGAGGTGTAATACCTTTCGTGGGGTGGAGGATTTCCTCCAACACAGGTCACCCTCCAAGTGACCCGGACTTGCTGAAGGATTATAACAACCACCGAATCCAGAAAGAAGACAGCCAGAAGGAGAAGAGGACAAAAATGAAGGGACCTTCCGCCAGAAAACGAGATGCCCGGCGACTGACGTTGTTAATGGAAACGAAGAAGAGTAAAGGAAGAGAGGGAGGATAGCCAGGGCGTTGAAAACTCGATTCCTGCTACTTCTGATCGTTCTACGTCCATCTCGGTACCTTCCACCCTGAGGGAGAGTCCGGGGGACGCTGGTTCGCCAGGTAACAATCCAAATTCCAGCTCATCACACTCTTTCTCGTTAGAGGAAGGTCTGTTAGGCAGGCAGTTGAGCCTGACATCGCACCTGTCAACGAACCCCCTTTTGCTTCTCCAGCATCTTCCAACCAGAACTCCAACTGGGGGGGGGGGGGGGGGGGGGGGCGGC
This sequence comes from Pictodentalium vernedei, assembly GCA_031216915.1. NCBI lineage: Eukaryota > Metazoa > Mollusca > Scaphopoda > Dentaliida > Dentaliidae > Pictodentalium > Pictodentalium vernedei. The sequence continues at coordinate 271,416,999 of CM062291.1, forward strand.
TGAGCACCGCGGAATCCGTAGACGATGGACACCGCGGGTTCTGGATGAGACAAATTACATCGCCACCATCAGGAAAGACTCCCAAAAGCTAAAGGAAGATGCAAAGCTGCTCAGCAATGTTTACCATCATTTAAATCCGCCAGAGATAAACAGAACACCATCATCAGCTGCAAGGACTAGGCCATTCATTCCAAGCCAGCCCCCTAGTCCTCCTACCCTACAACATCACCTACAGTGATCTCTCCATCACGGCCACCTCCTCCCAAGAAGAACCGCTGCAGACACAGACGCCGCTGAGTACCTTTCCTTTTTTTTCTCCTTTAACCCTTTACCTAACATGAAAAGCAGATGACACCTGCAAACACAATTCTTGAATGACTAATTTTTTTCATCATTTGTCTCAAAAACATAGGTTATGACCCATCATTGGAACGAGCTCGTCGAGCTCGTTCTAAAGAGGGGTCATAACCTATGTTTTTGCGACAAAAAATGAAAAGATGGTGAAAATTAATTGGCGACTTTTGTGAATAGTAATGGTCCTTTTTCCGTCATGTTGGGTAAAGGGTTAACGCGCTCGGACATGTTGCGGAAAACTGTATTCTACTGTCAAAGAGGGTAGACAGGGGCTTGCACCACACCATCCCTGCGCGTCTTCGGCGCGCGAAACCATTGATCCTGAATGATAAATAATAATACACTTGGCGGGTTTAAAATAGTTAGAATTTTACGAGAAACATTTGTGACATTTTCCTCGTTTACACGGTTATATTTTCTACGACGATATTAACCCTTTGGACGATGTTATATTCCATGCAAGTTCAGAGTCGTCAACTGAAAAAGTCTGTATTCGTTACTTGTGGAAACACCAATCCTTGGGAGTGCAAGTTGAAAATATTGATTGGTCGACAACACAATTTCAATAAGCAACTATCTACTTTAAGAATTTATGTCGTATCAGGATCCAGGACCGGAAACGCGGTCTTTCTTGTTTGGTCAAAGGGTTAATGTGCGTCGTTCAATATTGTGGCGCGAACGAGACACAATCTTCCAAATATGACGTGGTGCGGAAGTTTTTCTTCTTGCTTGGGGTTCAATTTTCAGTGAACGAGCGATCGCTTTTCTCTTATCGCAGTGATCTCCCTTGATACGCAACTATTTGGCAATCAATTTTGGAACGATAAATATTTGCCATAACCAACACAAAGTGCAAATCGTTTTGCCTTTCTTTATTATTATTTGCAGCTAACCCATCATGGTCAAAGAGAACACAATTACTTTGCACGTGCATAAAACATAAATTAAGACGACGAAATAAAATAATGTTATGTTCGACCCTCTCTATCTGTAGATGTTGAAACGATGGAAGGGGTGGGGGTGGGGGATGGTGGGGACGAGAACACAACAGCCCGAGAACAGCGACCACACACCTTTTGCACTTCTTCATTAACCCTTTACCTAACATGAATTGCAGACGACACTTTCAACAAAAATTCTTGAATAACTAATTTTTTTCATTTTTTGTCTCAAAAACATAGGTTATGACCCCTCGTTGGAACGAGCTCGTTTCAACGAGGAGTCATAACCTATGTTTTTGAGACAAAAAATGAAAAAATAATGAAAATTAATTGGAAATTTTTGAGAATAGCGATGGCCGGTTTTGGCCGTTACGTTGGGTAATGGGTTAATAAAACGACTGTTTTCCCTCCATATTTCCGTTATGTGCAGGCGAAAACACAATGGAGTAAAAAAAAAATCCTGATTTGCCGGTAGAGGGGAGTCGGGACAAATCTCAAGAAACATATCATGATTTTTAACTTTCGACATGTTAGACAATCCACCCATCCTTTTCCCATTTCCCCCCAATTTTCTACAGTTTTTTTCTGACCATTTCCGGACACCCACTCCCCTTTGACGGATATTCACAGTCTTACTCGGTATTCACTACAGTTTAAAACTGTTTCTGATGATATGTCATTTTCTCCAGTGTTATATGTCCACAGTGTTCGCGGGAAGTTGAAGAGCGTGTTGTATTGAGAAGCGTCTGCAAAATATGGCGAGTTTTCTGCACGTTTGTGGTATCTATACTCATATCCTCACTGTATTGAGGATTTAGAGTTTGGATCATGGGGCAAGGGCAATCAAACGATGGAAGTTGATCAGCTGTTGAAAAACGATTTTATTTTCACACATCCTAATTTCCAGAAGTGAACATTGAGTTGTCACTGCTATGCTTGTATTCACGTTAAACCAACATGGACTATGAGATACCAAAATAGACCAATTTATTATACGCTAAACTATAGATTATCGAAGAAATTGCGGAAAGATAGAAATCATATCTCCCAATGTGAAGATATAGAAATTTTCACTTTCATGGTATCAGTCAAAATGGCGGCTTTTAAAGCATCACTTCAAGGTGAATACGAGTCAAATTATCAGTGGAAATGATCAATTTGTTCTAAAAACGTATAATGAAAAGAAAATCTAGTGTTTCAGAGTGGATACCGATCATTTCCAGCAATATTTCAGCACGTATTCACCTTGAATTGATGCGTGAAACCCTTAGTCCAAACATGGCGATAAAGTCCGTAATATAAGTTTTTGGTTTGGTACGTCCTTTCAAATATTTGACACATCACTGTGAAATTTTCTTTGGACATATTTGCGATATATTTGGGATTGAGGAATGTATTGAGATGGTCCCCAGTGTTTACATAAGCTCTCCTGACAGGCAGACTTTTCGTGACAGTCATGGAAAGCATGTACCCCTTGATTTTCACGGTGTTTTCGTGTACTGTCTACATGCACATAACATGTGTAGGGTAGTCAATCTTCATTTTAACACAAACCCTTGTGATTTAATGATTGAATATGGCGAATGCACATGTAAGAAGACATTTGTCTGAAGCAGAAATGTGGCGGGCTGTTGGGATGGTGGAGCATGGGGCTTCGCATCGTCATGTTGGTGAAGCCCTTGTGTGCACCATACGCTGATCACCAGAGCCTGGGCAAGATTTCAGCAGTATGGCACACCAGTAAGACGGCATGGTGGTGGCGGAGACTGGGCAACATCTGCAGCTGAAGACCGGTTTTTGATCATTCAGGCCCGTAGGAACCGCTTTGTAACAGCAACCCAGCTCGCAGTGACCTTCCGAATGCATCCGGAGTAAATGTTTCGACGCAGACTATCCGGGCAAGGTTGCACGAGGGTAGTCTCCGATCGAGAAGACCATGTATTCGCATTTCGCAGTCCCAGAACCACCGTCAGACACGATATGAATGGGGCATGGACAATGTTGGATGTACCAGAGAAGATTGGCGACCTGTCCTTTTTACAGATGAGTCAAGGTACTGCCTAGACTACACAGATAGGCGTTCTAGGGTATGGAGAAGTCAAGAAGAACGATTCCATGCAGCCAACATTGCTGGACATGACCGCTATGGTGGAGGGTCAATAATGGTCTGGGGCGGCATCAGCTGGGATGGACGTACAGAGCTCTGTGTCCTTGACCGTGGTACATTGACTGTACAGCGGTGTATTGATGAGATCCTGGATGCCCACGTCAGATTGTATGCAGGTGCAGTGAGTGATAGATTCATTCTGATGGACGATAATGCCCGTCCTCATCTTGCCTATGCTGTCCGGGAGTACCGATAGGGGGAGAGGATTGAGTGTATGGACTGGCCAGCAAGATCCCATGACCTCAATCCAATCGAACATGTCTGGAATGAGTTGCAGCTTGCCATTTCAGCCCGTCCAGACAAGCCAAAAAGTGTCCAGGAGCTTGGTGCTATGATGGTCCAAGAATGGAACAACATCCCACAAAGGACCATCAGGAACCTGATTGGGAGCATGAGAAGACGGTGTTAAGCTGTAATTAACAGTAATGGGTCTTATACTCGATATTGAACCCATACCAGTTCGTTCCGTCAATTTTTTGGCAAATTTGAAAAATTTCCTCTTTTAACAATAATATCCATTTTTCCATGGTTATCGTATTCAAAAGCTAAAAAATAATGTCAAACACAAACAAAATATTAATTTCTGTACTTAAATCATTAAAGATATAATTAAATAAAAAATATATATACTTTTCATAACAATATTTCAACTAAAACGTAAAACAGGAAGTTGGCTAAACTTGGTTAGCAAACTTTGAGTAGTATATTACGGGCTTTCAGGCCATGTTTGGACTAGAAACCCGCCAGCTGAATCAGACTGCAGACACTATTTGCCCCGAGTAACGATCAAACCACTTCCGCGTAGCAATGATTCAATGCACTGTTTACTTTCATGCATCAATTCAAGGTTGAATTATTAGATTCTTACAAAACGCGTATAATAAAAAGAAAATCTAGTGGTTTTGAGTGATATAAAAAGTTATCTCACTTGTGACCGAGACAAATGGTTATTTTCGCTTGCTTGCGCAAGCGCTCGCGAAAAATAACAATTTATCTCGGTCACTCGTGAGATAATTTTCGGTATCCACTCAAAAACACTAGATATCCTCTATGTATTCACCAGATTGCCCAGGTAGTGTACCACTAAATATTTTTGACAATATGCTACTTTAACGATTAGAGCATGTGATTATAAAAATGCAGTAATACTCCTATTCTCTGGTATTCTGGGGTTGCATAACTACTATTTTGTATTTGACTGAGTACACCTTTTCATTCTTTAACTCTTTCACTGTCACGCCTACTTTATCCATCAGTGGGGGACCTCTGCGTACGCCTGTATGTGAGGAGGTTTAATAGAATTTATGACATACTTGAAACTCTACCAACTGATTAATTGTTGGAAAGGGCTCTCTGAGACAAAGGAAAGACGGTACTTGCATAATTTCTTGATTTTTTATTGTTCTGTCTAAATGAAGGGTCAAAGTGTATGCTTTTGAGACAAAAAAAATAATAAAAATAAAAATGAATGGCGATTTTTGTGATTTGGGCTGGCCGGTTTTGGAGATTACGTTAGGTAAATAGTTAAGCATGATTGTTCAATAATTTATTCGGTCCACTCTGAAAATGCATTGGGATACTTTCTGGGAAGAGAAAAACATAATTTTGAGCTCAGTTCGTTATTTATAGGGTAAGACCACATCAGTTAAGATGTCGAGTTGTGTTGCATTATGTAAACCAACTAAAAAGAACAGCGATGCCATTCACCGTTGTTTTATTTTTATTCCATTTTTTTATAAAACCAAAGAGCGGATGGTGGGCGGTGGATCTGTATGGAGTTTTAGTTAATAATATTCAGCTAACCAACATGGCTGATATTTGGTACTAAATTACCTGTAGAAAGCCAGATTAATTTTGGTTGACAGAAATTGTGTTTATGGGTTTGTTTCGTCATTATTTATTGGAGAGCAGCAGACACACGCTGCAATGAGGTAGTATAAGATAAAGTCCTCTGAAAAATATTCTTTGGTTCTGACTGAATACAAACACATCCATAGAATATGAAAAAACTTCAATTGCGTTACCAACACGTTACAGTGGAGTTCTAATATTGGCTTCAACAACTCAACCATGCAATTGACAAGTGCAACTCTATGGAAGATCCAGGAAGACAAAAAACATAACCTATTCTATATGTTGGGTAGAGATGTGGTCACGTGGAAGTGGATGGAGTTAGTGTGGGCAATCCACCCCAAACTCAGACCCGGTCCCTCCCCCTAGTTTGAAATTCACTACCCTACACCCCCCCCCCCCCCCTCCCAATCAGAAAGCTCTTGCCACGTCCCTGGTTACAGCGGCATCTCGGACGACTGTTTTGGATTTTCAGTTCTGTTGCCGTGACCACTATCGGAGCCAAAGATGGCACACTTCCTGCTTTGACCATTTCATCTGAACAACTGCGCGTTGGACTATTCTTTACAACAGTTTGGCATTTGTGACCACTGTGTGAATTACTGGTTGTTAGTAGTAGGTGATAACTGAGAGTTCAAACACACCTGTACATGTACGTGTACATGTACATGTACACCTCCATAGGATTTAGTGTTAAAATCGTGTACATGTACAAGATTTTTAACGTTTTTTAGGGTGTTTTAGAAAATATTTAACACAGGACCCTATGGTAGCTTTACGTATACGTACATGTACCGTTTTGATTGAAATCGACAAATGGATTTCTCCCATAGGATTCAGTGTTAAATATATTCTAACACACCCTAAAAACTGATTGAAATCGACAAATGGATTTCTCCCATAGGATTCAGTGTTAAATATATTCTAACACACCCTAAATATGTTAAAAATCTTGTATATGTACACGATTTTAACACTGAAACCCTATGGAGGCATACACGGAGATCCACTTGCGGATTTTAGGTCGGAAATCGACTCGTGTACAGACGTTGTGTTTGAATTCGCAAACCCACTGTCGCGTTTCTCGAAGTAGGACTAGAGCACGTTATTGTGAGGTGATCTTGATGAGCACTTGATGGAAATGTTTTGAACGAAGAGTGTTGTCGGTGTGTTAGAAATCCGCGAGCCCGCTGTCTCGTTTTTGATTGATATATATAGGGGAGAAAAAAAAATATAAATAAATAGTTATTTAAAAAAAATAAATATATCAAATTGAATAGATAATAAAAAATGTAAATCAAGAGCGATTCTCAGGATATTAGAGTAAGGTTTCTTTTTAAAATGCTGATGAGAGCCTACGCATTCTGCATGAACGAACAACTAGGTCGTCTCTTGTTAGAACGATGCGTCGGATGTCGGGATCACCTAGACTTCGATCACGAGAATTATTCGTGTCTGTGGATGGAAAGGGAAGATATGGTCATCAAGTATTTCGAACCGGCATTCGAACGCATTCAAATCAATGAAGTGATCGCGTTTTGGAAGAGATTACTCTACTGTAAGAATTGAAGCAAGCCCACAGATTCGGAAGAACAGAAATTGGCGTGTAAAAGTCTGACTTTACGAGATAAGGGATGCATCTTGAAATTATTGTTCAACGAAGCATACGTCTAAGTTTCTCGTTGATATAAAATAAGGGAGAATAGAAAATAAAATAAATACACACATAAATTTTTTATCTAATATTAGAAAGAAAAAAACATAAAAATGAGAACCAGAAATAAATTGTATCCGACGTTAGTGGACGACGAGGACGAGAAGCCGATCGACGTTTTGCCGACGGTGCTGTTGCTAGAAGAAAGAGAAGGAGGAGAGAGGTATTGCATCGATCAAATCAGTAGAATCCAAGAGTATCTAACTCGAGAGAGAGATTCTCATCGTTCCCTCAAGAAGAAGTATTCGCATTTCGTGAAATTCGTCAACGCGATCGACACGACACTCATCACGATTTCCATGGGTTTACACACGGCAGCATCAGATTGTTGTCGACCGTGGTTGGCATTCCGATCGTGTTGACTGTAGAAGGAGTGGCTCTCGCCACCGGATTGTTTAGCATGCTCGGAAACTTTTTGAGTAGGAAATTATATCTGAAGGCAAGGAAACACGACAAGATTCGTGTCTTGGCCGACTCCAAGATCGACACGATATCCGAAATGATCTCTATGGCGTTGAAAGATGGTAGGATATCGGATGGTGAATACTTCGCGATGTTGAGCGAGAAAACGAAATACGATGCCAGGAAAGAAGCCGTGAGAATCAAGACTCGTCAGATCATCAAGGAAGAGATGAAGGATTCTCTCGTGGAAAAGGGGAGGAAAGAGGCCAGGGAGGAATTCAGTAAGATGATAGAACTCAAGAGCAGCGATTGAAAAAAAATATATATATAATAAGAACAGAATTAATTATTAAATTTATATATAAAATAAAAAACGAAATTAATTTAAATAACTCTTAAAAAATGTATTGCGTAAAGTGTAAGAGAGTTACCGAGATGAGTAATTCTCGAGAAGTGCGAACTAAAAACGACAGACAGATGCTTCGCGGAATTTGCGACGTGTGTGGTTCTGTCAAGACGTGATTCATCAAAAAAAAAAGAATGCGAGCAAAGGTAAAGGCATCGTGAATAAAATGATCAATAATCTACCTTTTGAAATGCATCTGCCCGGTCACAGTTTCACTGGACCCAGAACGAAATTGAACAAGAGACTCAATGCCGATCTGACTCCCAAATCTTGGAGCAAACCTGTGAATAGGGTGGACGCGGCCGCGTATGATCACAATCTGTGCTACGTCGAACATCCCGACACCAAGACTCGCAATGATGTCTGCGATAAAAACATGTTGGGGAAATTGAGAGGCATATTGAATCCGACCAGGAGAGAGAAGATGGAACGTTCGCTGGTCGGCAATCTGATCGGTGCGAAACGTCGATTCGGATGGGGCGTTCAAAAAAAAAAAAAGCGCATCTGAAAAGAAGAAGAAACGATTATTGACGAGCGAATTGGCCGAGGAGTTACACAAACCCATAGTGCATAAATTTCGAAAGAGAAGGGTGTTCGTGAAGGGTCTGGATGATATTTGGTCTGCCAACTTGGTCGACATGAGATCGTTTTCGAGGTGGAATGAGGGCGTCAAATATCTATTGATGGTCATCGACGTGTTTTCCAAGTACAGTTGGATCAGAGCTTTGAAGAATAAATCGGGATCTTGCGTCGCCGAGGCTCTGAAGAGCGTGTTCGACTCGTCTTCTTGAAAACCGAGTAAATTGTGGGTGGATAAGGGAAAGGAATTCTACAACAAGCACGTTCATCGATTGGTAGACTTCTACTCGATTGAAAACGAAGAGAAAGCCAGCGTGGTGGAATGTTGGAATCGAACGATGAAGGAAAAGATGCACAGATACTTCACGGCGAATTCGACCAAGAAATACATATACGCTCTGAACTGTCTGGTCAAAGATTACAACAACACACGACACAGATCGATCAAGATGACTCCCATGGAAGCTAGTGATCCTCGAAACGAAAACCGGGTCTACGCGAATCTATATCTGGAGAGATCTAAGATCAGGAAGAAGTCTAGAACGCCGAAATTTGCGGTCGGTGATCGAGTGAGAATCTATGCTTTTAAGAAGCACTTCAAAAAGGGTTATACTCCTCGATGGACCTCGGAAATCTTCGTGATAATCAAAATATTTCACACCGATCCGGTGACTTACGAAATCGAAGCTTTGGATGGAGAAGAGATCATCGGAAAGTTTTACGAACAACAATTACAGAAGACGAAGTTTTGATGAAGAAAACAATTTTTTTTTTTATTTACTCTCTTTAACATTTTCTTGTTTACACACATATATATAAGAGAGAAAAAAATAATAATAAAAAATAATTAAAAACTATTTTTTATATAAAGAAAGCAAGTTAATTAATAAACAAAAAACTAAAAATCCTTTAAAATGACAAATATACTAGATATAGCACAAAGCATAGTGAAAGATAAAAGTATTCAAGAATATGAGGTTCACGAATACGAACCGGTAACTGGAACGAGTTTGAACAATGCGGGAGAGATAAGAATCAACGTCGAAACTCAAGATCTATTCGTACATCCTAGCGAGAGTTACATAGTGGTGCAGGGACGTCTCACCAAGGAAGATGGGAGCGACTACGCCGACGACGACACGGTTACTCTAGCCAATAATGGCATCATGCATCTATTCAGTAACATAAAATACATGCTATCCGGACAAGAGATAGAATCTGTTTTTCATCCCGGTCAGGCCACCATGATGTTCGGACTCTTGACGTATCCTGATGATTTTTCGAAATCCAGAGGACTTAATCAGTTGTGGGTGAAAGACACCATAGGCCCTGCTAGCACAGGCGCCACCTTGATATTCAACTACGTCGTCAAGACGTCCAGACCTAAAGGAACGTTTTCGTTCAGGATACCTTTGAAACACATCTTCGGATTTGCGGACGATTACAACAAGATCATGTACAGATTTAAACACAATCTGACGTTGATTCAAAAACGAAACAACGACGCAATGGTGAGACTCACTGCGACCGATGCGGGTAAGATAACTCTACACAAGATATCGTGGTTCGTTCTGCACGTGGAGACTTCGATTGTGGAGAAAGCGCGTCTCTACAAGATCATAGAATCCAAGACTAAATTACCCATGGGATTTAGAATGAGACAGTGCGACACGGCTAGCATTCCTCCCTCCACGAATCACTTCGATTGGAGATTAATGGTGAAATCCACTTCCGAGAGACCGCGTTTCATCGTGGTTGCGTTTCAGACCGATAGGGACGGGTCTCAGGAAAAGAATGCGTCGCTGTTTGATCACTGCCATTTGAGAAACATGCAAGTGTTTCTGAACGCCACGAGATATCCAGCAATCGATTACAATGCGTCATTCGACAAGAACGATTTCTGTAGACTGTACGGCGACGCCGCTGATTTTAGAAAGAAGTATCACGGTCTAGACGAATTGATGAGCAACCCTAACATGTCTCCCAGCGAATACAAGTCGATGTATCCCATGTTCGTATTCGACGTCAGTAAACAGAGTGAACGACTCAAGAGTAGCGTCTTAGACATTCAGATCAAGATGCAATTTGATAGGAACGTTCCGAGAAAAACCGAAGCCTTCGCCCTGGTCCTGTCGGACAGAGAATTACAATTCTAAATCAGACGGAAATAAGATGTCGATCATTCGATGAGAGACGAGTGTGAAAAAAAATAAAAAACAAAAAAAAAATAAAAAGTAATGAGTAATTATTAAAAACAAAAAAAAAAACAAAAAAAAAATAAATAAAGTAATGTGATCTAGAGAGATTGAACATCTTTCTAAATCTCACTACTTTTTTTTTTTGTTTTTTTTATTTTTAATAATCACACATTATTTTTTTTAATTCATTATTTTCCACGCGTTCACTGTTTGTTCAAAGGATCTAGTTCGATCAGTAGACTCACCATGGAAGTGGCGGCTTCAGAATTATTGGTTTTCGTAATGAAATTAATCCTGTCTCCGGCGTTCACTTTGAGAGGAGTGCCGAATGTGCTAACATTCGCATGTTGATTCTCAGTCTTTTGGGCGCTGTATCTCTTATCGCTCTCTACACCATTCACCATGAGATTGACGACCGCTCTGTTATTCAAATCCGAGGAAGCCGGACTCATTCGAAGGATTTCACCTCCCAATGGCATGATATATCCGACCTGACCATGTTTCGATCCGCTACCTCCATTTCCGAAAGACCACTCAGCTTTTCCCTCATCTAAGGCACCGGCCTCTTTGGCCCACACAGTGATCAATTGTCTAGCATATTTAACTTTCTCCACCACCGAAATCAGGGTGCAGGCATCCGTCATGTTCACGGGATCCGGTAGATTCGTGAGCGCGTGTCCACCCATGTCCAGTTTACCTTCCATGATGTCACCCTTTCTCCAGACCGAGTTGTCATCCACGTACTTTCTGCTGACCACGCTGGAATCGAATTCGGGATCGTGACTGAGTCTGAATAAATTCTTACCGTTCATGTCGATGCCACCCTCCATGGTTCCGCCAGATTGTTTGTTCAGGTAGAGATCATCCACTTGTGATTCTAGGTATTCTTGTGATTGTATCACAGCAGAATCCACGTAGCCCTTGTTGACCGCGGTTGAGTCCGCATCCGTGTCGTCGATCTTTGACAGATTCAATATCTTGTTGAATCCCGCATTCAGATCCAATTTCATTTCTCGTCTGTCAGACTTTCTCTGTTCCAGATCTATGTAGTGTTTGGTCGCCACGTCCTTGGGATTCGTGGGAGTGGCCACATTAATTATCTTGTTATAATTGGCGTTCAATTCCGAGTGCATCGTTTTCTGAATGTATCTATTTCTCAGGTGTTCGCTGAATCTCGCGTGAGAGTCGTCCGCGTATTTCTTGGTTGTGGCATCGGTGGGATCTATGGGATTTGTGACGTTCACCAAACATTTGGATTTCAGATCGAGATCGTCGGTCATGGTTTTATCCACGTAATTATCTAGCATGATTCGTTTGAAATCGGCGTTCCCCCTGTCGACGTATTTTTTAGTCGCAGCATCTGCGAGATCTATCGGCTCAGGAAGATTGTAGAGCTTCTTATCATTCATGTTCAAAGGTTCTTCTCGAGGTTCGTATCTCCGAACGTAACATTCGTCCAAGTTGGCAACGTCATAACCATCATCGACTTTGAACGTCTTCCTCTTCTTTCTTGGGTTGACTTTTTCGTCGTCACTTCTACCAAATTTATCGACTGGCATGTTGTTGTGGGATTTTTTGTTTTAGAAAAATATGTTCAAACGCAGTTTATTAAAAATGAACTATGTTATTTTATTTTTCGTTTCTATTCGATTAAAATTTTTTAAAATAATTTTTTATCTTTACATATACTATAAAAAAAAAAAATCTCTCTCTAATGTAAATCATTGAGAATGTCTTGAAATCGATCTCCTTCAGACCATCTCTTGAGAACCTAGAGACACAGGTGACCACAAAACACTTGATGTGGTGATTGCACTTGTTCCGTGTTGTAACGAACCATCGATTTGTTGAAATAGTTCTTTATTTCTTTTGGCGGCGAGATTCCATAGCTGTCGAAATAATAATTTTTCTTCTTCCCTTCCACGCCACCCAGTGAGTGCCTTCACCCGATGAATCGTCTAGATTTAAAATTCCGCATTCCGATTGTCGAGGTCTTCTCTTCGGCAAGGCATCTCTGGAAAACACTCCTAGAAAATCTTTGATTTTCAAATCTTTTGCCGCATTCAACAGATCGATGTTGGATAGGGGTTCGTTAGGTAAGACGACACCTTCTACGGATATCTTTATTTTCTTATTCATAAATGCGTATATATTTTTTTTATTTATTTTATTATAATTTACTAAAAAATGCCGTTATTTTTTTTCTATTTTTTTCTTTTTCTTTTTAAACTAACACTCTCGATGTCTCTATCGATTTCTATAATTTCGAATCCATCTAATTCCTCTTGATTTTCTGGAATCCAATCATCCACATTCATATCGTCTATAATTAGATCTAAAGTCCAATGTCTGAGTGCCAAAGTGCTTATTTTATCGTCTAACACGAATCTCTTATCATCGTCGACCATCAGCAAAATCTTGTTGACTATTTCGGTATACAAGTCGTGATTTTCGATTTGAATCGATTTCATAGTCTTATACACCGGACCACTTCCTAACAGACAATCTTTATACTCTTGGAAAGAGATGTTTTTCTTCACCACGCACGCTTTAACTCCTTTGCACTTCTTGATCTCTTCATCATCTTCTAGATGATAAACATACAGTTTGGGTCTCAAGCCCACGAATTCGACGATCTGTTTACCGCCGCTCTCATCCTTAAATTTACCCAACACCTTCTTGTTGTCGTTCGATTGAATGTTTGACGGGTGATCGACGGGATAATTGCTCGTGTCGAACCACTCGGCCACGTCCGGAGATATATCTCAGTAGACATCTTTCATCTCTATCTCGTAAACTAAACTGTCCATGTCGGTGAACAGTAGTTTAGCTTTATCACCAAATTTTCGTTTGACGTAATCGTAGTGAAACTCGTACATCAATCGCTTGCTGACATCTGAGATGATCGGTCCGAGATAATACGGTTTGTTGAATTTCAGGTGCGTCTTTTGCATGTGAACGGCCACTAGATTTTCGTCGAATATGGTTCGGTGTTTGTAATTGGGTTTCGCCACTAATGTTTTAGCTCTTTTCTCAGACGTGACGAGTCGAACGTCGGTTCTCTTCCTGATGTTTTCCATCGATTTACCGTACACGCAGTTGTTCATGAGTTTGAAGAAATCTTTTTCGAAATCGTTCTTGGCTCGAATTCTGAGATTCGTCTTGAGATCGATGTATTTTTTCATCCAAGGCTCTTCGTCGAATCGAATGATGCGATGTATGTCGACTAATTTCATCCCGTAATCGATGTATTGTTTCAAATTCTCGCTGTAGATGACGTAGTTACGTTTGTTAAATAAACTGGGAATGAGTTTTTCCTCATCTCCTCATCTCCCTCGTTCGGAGCCAGTGGATAATCATTGTGTAGATCGTGTAATTCTTCCGGATAGTTCAAATCGACTTCCAAAATGCAAGGATAGTCTCTCCATTTTTGCATCTCTTCCGGTTCCTTCACCCATTCGAAATTTCCAATCGGTAAAGGATGACTCATAGCCCAACTGTACAGATTATTAGCATCCCAATACTGTATGTATTTAGTCGATCATTTCGAATCGAAACCTTCTTTCATGTAGGGATTGTTAGCTTCAGAATATCTGTGAGAGATCGAGACGCCACCTCTCACAGCCCTTTCGAACATGAGTAACATGTTCACGTCGGATAATAATTCCAATTGGACTTCGGTGGTCTTTAACAGAGCATCCCACGCTAGCCCGGGTGCGGTGAAATACCAAGCGGGATCCAGATCGTAATTTCGACAACAGACGTCTCGAAAATTTTCGAACACGTCTGCCAAGAGCAGAACGTCGGTCTTCAGATAGAGATCATGATAATCTCTCATGGTTTTCATATCAAATGATTTCCACACGTTTTTAGAGTGTTCGTAATTCTCGTCGGAAATGTCGGATTCATATAATTTCGAATAAAAATCTTCTTTCGAAGGTAGTGCGGTATCTTCGAATCTCTTTAGATCGTTCATGTAATCGTAAGAATAGACTTCTTTCCTCAACATGACGTCTACTCGTTCTCCGAAATGTTCGCTCGTGATTTTAAATTTATCCTTGCTCATATTATTGACTAATTTTTCCAGAGTGGTCGACATGAATTTAAAACTGTCGATGAAACATATGGCTCTATGAATGAATTTCGTCTTTTCTTCCAATGTCTCTCCGTCGATTACTCTTTTCTCCTCCATAAGCTTCCATTTCATGAAGGAAATGTATCTTTCTTCGCTGTTCGCGATGCAATTTAATTCTTCGTGTGAGGTGCCAAGATTTTTCACGAAGAGATGACTGTCGTAACCCAAGAGATTGTGAAACATCACCGGATAGAAAACGGCATCTCGATATTTTAAATTACACTTTCTGTGAGCCGGACCGTGATACAGACCCGTGTAATGATTGTGGTCTCTGACCTTCCTATTTTCCTTCGAATTCTCGTCGAACGATTGTTTGCATATGTGACATTCGGTGGCTCTGTTATTTTCGTCCTGCTGCTCTCGCATGATGATCATTTTTGCCGGAGTTTTGAATTTGTCATATAACATTTGAAGTTTCCATTCTAACTCTTCCATGAACCTTTGAGCCACATCGTCATCTTCATACTGTTTCGTGTAGGTGAAGGGATCCATGTCATGTTGCGAGTCGAAAGCGCATTTCACGTAAATGCAATAGCCCGAAGGTATGTGTTTTTGATATCTTTCAATGTAACTTTGAAGAGCGTTGGGTTGACAGGAACTCATTTTTGCAGTGAAACATTCGAAATCGGTATACATGACGAATGGTACTTTTAACCTTCTATTGTGATTTTCAAACTTTACGATGGTGTCGGGTTTGGGCATTTCGACGGCGACACCTTGATTTTCGTTGCAATATTCCTGATGTTTCGCCAACGAGTCTTCGCTGTGAAACACGTTCATGCAATTGCAACATAAAGATATCTTTCCGTTATGTTTATTATTTTGTTTCGACAGTAATCGGCTCGGATTTGAAACCCAACAATAATGATGATTGTTACCATTCGAAATCAATAATAAAATAATCGTCTTTTCTCTTCCGAGATACGAAGTTTGTCTGAGAGGATAGATCATTCGTTTTTCCTCATCGTATCCCAAGACGTTCAACGCTACGGTGAGATTTTGAGCCTCGAAACGTTTGATGTGTTTTAACCGTGTTGGAAAAGTCACTCCGGTCCAATCGATATTTTTAGAAGTCTCCTCGTAATGAGAAACTCTATCAGGGTTCATTTTGACAGGGTATAAAGCGGAGGTGACTGCCCATTTAAAACACCAATCATCATTATTTTTCACGTTGATCACGGTGTGTTTTTTAGCTAGGAAATACGGTAATTTCACGTAGGAAGACCCTTTCAACAAATCGTTTTTAGTTATGTGAATTTCGAGTTTCAACATCTCATCGAACGTCCAATTACTACCTTCATGTTGATAATTCACGAGAAACGTCAACATCTTGTCTTTCATCTTTTCGAAAACGTCCAATAAATCTGAACCTCGAAATACGGGTTCGACGTTAGATCTGAAATATGCATTTTTCACGATGCTCTCGCTGGACTTCACATCGATTTTATTCATCACGCAATGGAGTATCATCTTAATTTTTAGTCCTATGTCCATGTATTTGCAAAACAAATCCAATACTTTTTTCTTCACCCATTCCATGAACAATTTCAGATCGATTTTCTTCAATGAGGGAACCACATCGAAAGTTTTAAAAATGCCTTTGATTGCACTCTCCCGTTCCATGGACTTCGATTGAAATAGTTCCATGGCGAGTCGTACTAGATATTCTTTTCCTTTCCCTTCATCTATTGCTCATCGAATTTCGCTCGATATATCTCGTTTGCCTAGAATCTGAAGTGCATCACTCGTTTTCGTTTTAGTTTTTCTCTTCTTTTCTTTGGAAACTTGAAGTTCTTCAACGGCTTTTCGTTTAGTCGTCTTCTTATTTTTCACAATCGAAACGTTTTTAGTTTTTTTCGACGTCGGCATTTCGATTCCTTTTACTATCTTTTTCTTCTTCTTCTCATTTTTCACAACCGATGCATTTTTTGACGTTGTTGCTATCGGCATTTCAATTCCTTTTACTATCTTTTTCTTCTTCTCATTTTTCACAACCGATGCATTTTTTGACGTCGTTGCTATCGGCATTTTGTTTGCCTTTCCATCATTTTGCAAATGTTTCTGTATGACTTCAATCTTTTTTGATTTAGTTCTATGATTTCTGAAATGTGAAATTTTTAATAGTTTACAAATCTCGTTTAACTGAGGTGTGGTTTTCTCATTTAAATTTTCAATTTTTTTTTTATCTGTTTGTTGCATTTTGTAAGAATATATTATTTTCCGAATTTTTGTATTTAAATAATTTGTTTAAAAAGTTTTGTTTTTCTTTAATATGAAAAAAAAAAAAAATTTTTTTTTTAAATTCAATTTTTTCTTAATGTTTTTTTTATTCAAAACAATTTAAGATCACTTTTATTTCTTGTTTGCAAAACGAACATGTTTTCTCATCTTCGGAATAACATTCTCCACAGAAACGCAGATGTGCGCATGGTAGAAACAAGACGTTTGCGACACCTTCGCAGAGCAGACACTTAGTGGACGTTTTACTCGGTTCGTTTTCGACAAGTGACGATAACTCATCCGCTTCTGCCATGAATTTGATGAGATGTTCTAAAGTTAGGAATTGAGACAGGGTCTTATTCACGTTGTTTAACACATTGTACAATTGTTCCTTGGTGTATCCGAGTTGTAACATATCCATCAATAATTTTTGGGTTTTATCTCTATCCCACTCTTCGTCTTCAATTTTGATCAATCCCAACGTTAGGATCTTGTTCAAATAATCACATTTGCCTTTTTCAATATTATTTATGTGTTCTAGTAAAGGTCTGTCGTGAGGTTCCCAATTCATCAAATGTATGTTACAACAAAAACATTTGACTTTGTCATGTTTACCCACGTAAACGAAACCTGCGGGGGCTAAATCTTTGGGTTTTTGAGCGAGATGCGAAGGCCAATTTTTAAACGTTTGAAGTCTTGCACGTTCTAAACTATAATTCAGATGTTCGGACTTGATCATTGTTTTTACCTCAAAACTGAGTTTGTAAGAATATTTTTTTTGTTGAATTTTTGTATTTAATGATAATTTGTTTCACATTAAAAAAAATTAAAATTACAAAAACAACTTTTTTTTTTATATATATAAAGAGCAAAAAAAACTTTTTAAACAAATTATTTAAAATACAAAAATTTAAAATATACATTATTTGCAAGAATTCGTAAAACAAAAAAAAACAAATAATCGATCATGACGACAACATCCATGACGGAATCTCGACATAAACGTCGACGTTGTTTAATAAGTCGTTATTCTCCAAAAAACCAAGAAGAAAAAAATCGTAATTTATATTTACGCGTTTCGAAAGAAAACGATACGATTTGCATTAGAAAATCGAATCGTAATACTATTAGCGAACGAAAATTAATCGACAATGTCGTTCGAACTATTAAAAAAGAAGGTTCAAGACAAATAGAACTCTTACGACTTTTACGTGAAGTCTCGCACGAGGTTCAAAACAAATTTCCGCGAAGCAGATGCGTGTTCATGTCACCCGATTCCTTCTCAATAGATGATGATAACTGCAAGATGCGAAGGCTAATTTTTAAACGTTCGATGTCTTGCCTGTTCTAAAAACTCGTGAAAAAAAAATTCAATTAATACGAAAAAAAGGATGTTAAAATTTAACTTTTATATATATTTAAAGAGAAAAAAAACTTTTTAAACAAATTATTTAAATACAAAAATTTAAAATATACATTATTTGCAAGAATTCGTAAAACAAAAAAAACAAATAATCGATCATGACAGCAACACCTAAAAGATGTGAATTGAAATTGAAACGAGTCGAAGAGTGTACGATAGTAGGTTGTAAAATCTATACATTACAACAACACGATCTCATCGAATTGAACGAGGTTGAGACGATGGGCTTAGAGCGCTACTACGACAAATATCATATGTGTTTGAAATTGGATGAAGCCATGCTCGATTTGTTTTGTGAGTACCAAAGCAATCTGGTGAATAATATCATCGTCACCAAAGACAGAAAATTTGACAAGGACGATTTGTTGTTGTTCTTTAGAAATTACATATATCCAATAATCTCACTCGAACTCTTGAACAAATCGGGCGGTGAGAGCGCGTTCACCGATGTAAAAAAACTTAAAAGAGTAAAGATAAACATACAAGACATTTTCGTAAGTGAAAAAATGACGCATGTCAACATGCTAATAATGGACTTGGAAATATAAACAATAGAGAGATTGATTTTAGCAGAGAAGAAGGAAAAAAAGTAATGAGATCTAAAAGTGATCTCATTACTTTTTACAAAAAAAAATTTTCACATTAAAGAAATTAAAATTAAAAACAACTTTTTTTTATATATATATATAAGGAGCAAAAAAAAAAAACAGAACTTTTTTTAAACAAATTATTAAAATACAAAATTTAAAATATACATTATTTGCAAGAATTCGTAAAAACAAAAAACCAAATAATCGATCATGAGGACAACAACACCTAAAAGATGCGAATTGAAATTGAAACGAGTCGAAACGAATAAGAAATTCGGTCATAAAATCTATAGATTACAACGACACGATCCCATTGAATTGAACGAGGTCGAGGCGAAGGGCTTAGAGCACAAATACAACAAATATAAGATGCCTCTGAAATTGGACGAAGCCACGCTCGATTTGATTTACGAGTACCAAAGCGATCTGCAGAACATCATCATCGCCGAAGATAGAGAATTCGACAAGGACAATTTGTCATTGCCCTATGGAAATTACATATTTCCAAACATCTCATTCGAACTTGTGGAGAAATTGGGTGGTGAGAGCGAGTTGACTGATGTAAAAAACTTAAAAGAGTAAAGATAAACATTCAACACGTTTTCGAAAAAGGAGAAGACACGAGTGTCAACATGTCAATAACGGACTTGGAAATATAAACAATAGAGAGATTGATTTTTTTTTTTGCGAAGAAGAAAAAAAAAAAAACGTGATGAGATCATCTTAAAAACATGAGTGTCAACATGCTAATAACGAGCTTGGAAATATAAAACAATAGAGAGATTGATTTTAGCAAAGAAAAATGAAAAAAAAAAGTAATGAGATCATCTTTAGATCTCATTTTTTTTTTTTTTGTTTTCCTTCTTCACTATTACCATATATTGTAATAACGTTTCCTTTTCTCTCAATTTTCAGCGTCGATTCTTCTTCTTTTTCTTTTTTTCTTTTTCTTTGTGATATGATACATTTATAACAACATTTTTGTTTATCCGAATCATAATTATGAACGAATGTTGTGCATCTCTTGGTAACACTCGCATCATCACCATTCTCTTCAGAAGGTAGTGGTGACGGTGGAAAGCGTTGTCTCATTCTCAACCATCTATCCTGCCCTCTATCCATCTCTTTCATCAGTTCTTTCCTTAGATAGCCATCATTAGCGTCTAACCATTTTTTTATTTTTTCGTTCTCTGGCTTGCAATGTTCATCATTATCGTCAAATTGTTTCTCCACCTTTTCATCTAGGTGATAAATTTGTTTCTCCACCTTTTTACCCATTTTAAATATATTATTTTATACTTTCTATGATTTATATTTTATACAATTTTATATTATAATAACATATTCAAAATCTGTATTCTTAAACGGCGAATTCTCACTGAGCAACAAACCCTTGCCGAGTTGCTCGATGTTCTGTCCACTCTTCAGATAGAGACCGTTTCCTCTCAGAGAGTTGCCACCTCTAACGGGTTCTAGATACAATCCTTTACCGCTGTCGTCTACTTGGTCGCGACACACGGCTCCTCCCTTCTTCAAAAACAGTCCGCTGTCACCCATTAATTTCTCAACTGTCGAACTAGCGAGTCCTGTGAGAGCTCCCACGCCGAGAGTCTTTCCGAGAAAGGGTAGTGCCTTTGCGGTGAAGGGTAATGCTTTTGCGGCTATTCCTGCCAATAGCGGTAGGAAACCGCCTTTCATTCTCAAATTGTATCTCAATTGAGCGGGACTCATTCTCACCGTCAACCCTCTTCCATCGCGAATCACTTTCTCCATCCTTTTGATTTGACTTCTGGTCCAGGCGATCGAATCCTGACCACCTCTCGTCAGATCTTCGTGAGTGAATTTGAATCTCACCGCCTCGCCTCGAGTTGTTAACGCTCTCTTAAGTTTCTTCCTCTGTCCTGTGGATATGTTCACGTTTTTAACCACGTATTGTGTCATAATTCTGTTTTTTAAAATATATTTACTTCAATTGTTTCTTGTTTAATAATTATATTAAAATAATTTTGTAAAATTAATATTGCGTTTATTTTATTTTTGTTATCTATATATATACAATATTTTTTTTTTTTTGCTTTTATATTTCTCTTATGTGAAATCGTATTGTCACTCTCTCTCCGCGAAGATCTAACAGTTCACCATTTTGATCCGTCAACGTGGTTTTGAGACTATACAACGTGTCCAAAATCACTGGTAGATAAACTAAATTTCGAGGTCGCTCCATGATCTTATAACCCGGCGACACGTTTGGAAAGAAGGAATAGATCGTCGGTTGAGCACTACCATTCACGTAGCTTCCAGCAATCACGTCCACGTTCACCAGAATGCTATTGACAGCGAGAATGTCGACCGTATTTTCAGATGCCGCGTGGCCTCGATACATCTTTCGATCGAATCCCAACATCTTGCCTATAGAATCGTCCGTGTTGAAATCCACTTGAAAATTATCTTCCAAATCCAACATCGTCTGTAAGGTATTAGGATTGGGAGCGAGTCTGATCTTGTTGCTTCCCTTTCCATCCGTCTTCATTCGCGTCTGAATGTAATTGTTCAAATCGTCTATGTCGTAACTCCCTTTGGGAATTCGAATCTCCAACCAATCCGTTCCATCGGAATACTTGAACGAGTTATTCTTTTCGGTGACATTGGGAAAGGAATAATAAGTCTCCAGATTCACCAAAGCCATCTCGTATCTTTTCTCTCTATTCAATTCGATGGAAGGTTCGAATTTCGTAGCGAATCGAGTTGAATCGCCACTCACCACGATTTGAATGGATTGTTTTGCAGCCGTATTCTCGGCTATCCGTTCTAACAATTCTCCATGTTCGAACATTATATTTAATTTTATTTTTTTTATTCAAAACTAATTATTTGAAGATTTATTATTTTCTAAATTTTATTTTCACGCTCTATCTTATTATTATCATCAGAAACATAAAACTTGTCGAATCCACACCGATATTTTCCACGATTAAATTCGCTTGTCAAATCGATCACGACGAAATTGTAAAATCCACCATCCCAAACCCTCTTGCAGAATCTCCTGAATTCCGCCGCGCTCATGTCGTTTGCGACGTGATCGCCGTAGATGTGATTGAGATTCTTGAGATCTTGGCGAAAGAGACATAGAAAATTAGCGTTCTCCCTTATCGTCTGTCTGGGCAATCGAAAATAATTCTGCGACAGGTAGAAACAGTCCACTTTGCTGTGTCGACCCCTAACGTAATACGATTCGCATCGGTTCTGTCTCTCCAAAAGCAGATCGTCGAAAATCATGAGATTCTTATCTTCCGATTTCAGTTCTCTTGGATCCGGAACGTCGCTAGCATTCTCATAAAATCGACACTCGACATTCGAAGATGCATTTCTCTTCATCAGTTCCATCGCCGCACCGTCCAAAATGGTTGAAAGTGGAGCTTCGCTCTTGTCGAATTCCTCCCTACTGTCAAAGATTCTGGCTATGAGGCAATCTACGATCCATGCACTCTCGAAGCAATCTGTATTCGGGTTGAAGCAATCTGTATTCGGGTTGAAACAAGCTCTTGCCAAACACGAACAATCTGTCGTAATCCAACCAGTCGGGTCGGGACAACAGATTCATCAACAGATTGGTCTTTCCACAATTCGATTTTCCCACTATCAAACCTCTTATGCTCTTGGGAAAGAACTCGTTATTCGACCTCTTGGTCGCGGCGTCGTTCCAAGACATATCTTTAATGTTCATCTTTGTTTTATTTTTTTTGTTTGTTATTTTAGATTCTTTTCAAACGCAAATTTTTTATGTTTTTCAAACTCTGTTTTTAATGTTATTATTTATTTATATCACACCGTCGCGAGTTCTCTTCAATCCGGATCCACTCATCATTTTGGCTAAATCTTGTATGGGTACCACAGCATCCTTAAAATCTTTCCAACTTTTCGGCGTTCGCTCTAACGCAGCTCGCTTCGCCGGCGGACTGATCAACTTGTCGATCAACGCATCGGCTGCCCTCTTGCCAGCCACAGAAGCTATCCTACCACTGGCTTCGGAAGCGGCTTTCTTACCAGCATCCAAAGCCGTCTTCTTACCGACCTCAAACGCGGTCGATGCGAGTTTTCTACCCGCATCGCTCGTGAACGCTCGCATTATAGAATCGACGATGCCAGAACCGCCTTCTTGTTCATATCCCATATGGGTTTCACCACTTTCATCCACTTGTAACATCTGTTGGCTTTGGGTCTCGTCTCTCTGGCATCGTTATTTCTCTTCATGGCGTGGGTCTGGACCAGAATGTCGCCGTAATTGTCGAAATCCTGTTCCGTGTAATCGCTGGGCTTGTCGTAAAGGAGCAATCTGTGCAGACCATCAGTCAATTCGTATCTGTTCGAACCGACGATCAATTCATCATCGCCAATATCTACTTCCGTGTCTCCTACAAAAATCCTTCCCTCCGAATCCTTATAAAATCCATACAACTGATCTCTCTTACCGCCATCATCATCAGACGATGCGACGCTACTAGTGGTGATAGTCGAAGCTGTATCGTCACTCTCGCTCAAATCTGTTTGAATTCCCGTGGGAACGTAATCCGGTGTAGATTGAACGGAATACCGATTTCCAAAACTAGGAGGCAACGAACCCATTCTCAAAGAACTCTCCTTTATGGGTCTCAATTCTTCGACTATCTCCTTCCTGCTTCGCTCTTGACCCTCCGTCACGGGTTTAAATATTTTTGTGGCTTCGCATTTGAGTTCCATCTCACCAAGACGTCTGCTCCTATCAGCTGACTGAATCCCCTTCTTAGCACGCTCAAACTGTTCTAAAATTCGATCTCGGTGTCTAGAATCCATCTGTAAAAACATCTTTCGTTTTTAATTGTTTTATTATTTTCAAAATTAAATGTTTAATTATATTTTCATGCTTTTAAGTAATAAAAATCTTTCCGTCTTTAATATAATAATCTGAAAATATTCACATCTCAACTGACTGTTAATTGAATTGGAGAAGTTTAAGAATACGTTTAAACAGTACATGACAAACCGGTTTCTGATTTAACGCATTTTGACAGTAGTTTTTACATTTTGTCAAAAGATTTCCATGCACACATCAAACAACCATTCACTTAGTGTCGAATTAAGAGAGAATCCCTTTGATGACTGTTAAAACAGTTTCAACACACAAAAGAAAACTAATTTTAACGCTGAGAACTTATTCATTTACAAAATCTCTCTCTGATTGCTATCATTAATATATTAAAAATTTTACCACTCAAAACCTAATTGAGCGGAAAATGCGTTTTAAACATTCCGCTAAGTGTTTGACTCTTTCCAACAATATCCCCCAAACTCAATTTCTATTCGTCTCATCAAGACAAAACACGAATATCTATTACAGATCAACTCTTTCGAACAATTTCCTCCAAACTCAATTTCTATTCGTCTCATCAAGACAAAACATGAATGTCTATAATACAGACCATATTCATAATCGACTCTTTTTGAACAAAAACCTCATTCAGTCATAACGATAACATGTGTTAGTTTTACTTCAGGAAGACGTGACAGCCGGCTCGCGAATTTCTAACACACCGACAACACTCTTCGTTCAAAACATTTCCATCAAGTGCTCATCAAGATCACCTCGCAATAACGTGCGCTAGTCCTACTTCGAGAAACGCGACAGTGGGTTTGCGAATTCAAACACAACGTCTGTACACGAGTCGATTTCCGACCTAAAATCCGCAAGTGGATCTCCGTGTATGCCTCCATAGGGTTTCAGTGTTAAAATCGTGTACATATACAAGATTTTTAACGTTTTTAGGGTGTGTTAGAATATATTTAACACTGAATCCTATGGGAGAAATCCATTTGTCGATTTCAATCAGTTTTTAGGGTGTGTTAGAATATATTTAACACTGAATCCTATGGGAGAAATCCATTTGTCGATTTCAATCAAAACGGTACATGTACGTATACGTAAAGCTACCATAGGGTCCTGTGTTAAATATTTTCTAAAACACCCTAAAAAACGTTAAAAATCTTGTACATGTACACGATTTTAACACTAAATCCTATGGAGGTGTACATGTACACGTACACGTACATGTACAGGTGTGTTTGAACTCTCAATTATCACCTACTGTTGGTGAATATAGGAGGATGGCGAATAAAGAGTACGCCGTAATTTCTGAGCAACTGTTTACTTGTGGCGACCTTCTTATCGGTGTAATTCAGGTGCTGGAACTGGAAGTCGTGGTTTTTCGCATTGGGCTGTGGTTAACAATGAAGCCCGCATGAGAGATCATACTGCCTTAGAACGATATCGCGTGTGTCGTCATGTTTACTCGTATATACATGTAGGTGGTCTTGTCTCGATGTCACTCCCATGGCGATACGTACTGTAATAGTGAATCAGTGGATGTAAAGGTAAATTGGATTTGGCCCCGTCCATATGCGGCGAAGTTTAGCACTCGTAAATGTTATGGTCATATATAGGCTTGACAGAAACTGAAAGCGTTATTTGGTTCCTTTCAGGCGTTATTTGCGTTGTAAGTTTCACGACAAACGCAAATACACTTAGCAGTACCTCAGAACTTTCACTGCCGCGTCCACATGCGATGTTTGGTCTCTTTAAGTGTTATGTTTGGGGCTCTAGATATGACATAACCTGAAAGTGGCAGTTTTCCGTTAGCTGACGTTACTTGCGTTGTCACTTCCAAAGTTTTGGGGAGATGGAAGATAAGATCATGCTCCACAATATACTAAAAATGCATGGAAACCGGACGAACTTTAATTTTTGCGACGATGAGTCCGACCGTCACTGCAATGGCAGCCCAGACGAATTTATGTTCGGCCAAAACCTGATTGCATTTTTAGATGTAGTTTTTGTTGGAGACTATATTTCAAAATTTGGAGAAGGAGAGTTTTATACCGTAGCCTGTATTAACCCTTTACCAAACCGAATAGTTGACGGCACTCACTAAAAACATTCTTGAATGATTAAATATTTTCATCTTCTGTCTAAATACCATAGTTTATTACCCCTCGATGGAACGAGC
The DNA here is from genome assembly GCA_031216915.1 of Pictodentalium vernedei. Classification (NCBI taxonomy): domain Eukaryota; kingdom Metazoa; phylum Mollusca; class Scaphopoda; order Dentaliida; family Dentaliidae; genus Pictodentalium; species Pictodentalium vernedei. Next base: position 271,443,016 of record CM062291.1, read on the forward strand.
TCATTAAGCTCTTTCCAATAAGGGGGCACAAACTATGTTTCTGAAACAAAAAATGAAAGGGTAATAAAATATGAAAGGCGATTTTTGTGAATAGTGCTGGCAGTATATACGGCCTCGAGTTGTATCCTTCCGCGATTGCACAAGTGCCTACTTGATTAATCCATTCACACGCGTGTGTCGTTCTGTGTTTATTACACGCCTTCATGTCTATAAAAGCAATTATTAGAAGGACACTCAGCAATTCATTTGGTAACTTGTCCCCGAGTTCCATTGTACTGGCACACAGAACACACTGGAACTCAGCGGGCGAACTATCAACAAAAAGAACGCATTTTATCGCCAACCAAATTTGCGAGATGAACCTGTGTTACTATGTTCAGCTATCGCTAGCGATTCAAATCGTAATTGCGCTGCATGATTTGTGGAAAATGCCAGTAAAATTTCTCTTCTATTTAAAAATAGTCCGTCAACGATTTCTGTTCCGCACATATGTGCGGAACAGATTTTCATTTTCCATGTAGTTTAGTGTTGCTGTAGATGGGGATTACATAAATTACCGTTACGTTGGGTAAAAGCTAAACGTTTTATTTTGGATGAAGGTTGAAAATTGAAATTGTGAGAACTGTATTGAATAGAGGCATCATTTACGTTATAGTGTGTAAACTTTCATTGCTGTGTTATTTACGATTAAAGACCTATAGAGATTCTTGTTTTTAATGAAAAATGTCCATAAAGAATCCCAGATTTGAAGTGACGGAGACGTCAATAACGTCACCCAAAAATTCAACCATAACCGCTGAGAATTTTCCAGGTCTGTACCACATTTTTAGATATGATTTTTGTTGGATAATGTATTTCAAAAATTTCGAGAAAAAAAGTTGAATATTGGAGTTGAAATTGAAAGTTTAAGAAAAACGCCTAAATTGGGCGCTGTTTTGGATAAAAGTATAAAATCAAACATCGCGGCCTCAGTTGAGAACTAGAAATAAAGGTCAATAAGTATTCCAAATTTCGTCAGGATTGCTTTACGGAAAGTACCTTAGATCGTGGCGAGTTTGTCAGTCATTCCAACTTCCTTGGATGACTTAATTGTACAAAATCTCAGACCTGTTACAGTTTTCTGACAGTGTTATTGTTTGTCGATCATTTCATATAGTCTGAAGTTTCCTCTTCTCCTACTCATAGTCAGCTCTCCTAAATGTCTCGGCTTCACCACTGAAAAAGCAGCGACGTTCGGATGGCTTAACACTTTACCTAACTTGAAAAACGGACGACACATTCCCAAAACTTCTTGCATAACTATTTTTTTTTCATTTTTGGTCTCAAAAACATAGGTTATGACACCTCAATGGAACGAGCTCGTTCCAAAGAGGGGTCATAACCTGTGTTTTTGAGACAAATAATGAACGGTAATTGGCGATTTTTTGTGTGAATATAGCTGGCCGGTTTTGGCCGTTATGTTGGGTAAAGGGTTAACTATCTCTTCTCCCACTTCAACGAATTTCGGCTTATGAGTCTGAATTTTAATTTGTGATGAATTTTCCGTACAACTCTCTTCTTTCTTCTCTTCGCCCACCTAATCATTACCTATTGTCATCAGTAATTCCTCGTCATACAAAACACTGCTTAACCCTTTACCTAACATGAAAAGCAGACGACACTTGCAAACAAAATTCTTGAATAACTAATTTTTTTCATTTTTTGTCTCAAAAACATAGGTTATGACCCTTCATTGGAACGAGCTCGATGAAAAAAATAATGAAAATTAATTGGCGATTTTTGAGAATAGCGCTGGCCGGGTTTGGCCGTTACGTTGGGTAAAGGGTTAAAACCAATCCACCATGTCTGGTTACTCCAGTTTTCTTGATTTTGTTCGACGAATGAGTGAACATTTCGATGTAAACAAATTTGTTGCGCCCAATAACGCATCGAAGGGAACAACTCTAGGTCGAGATCGATGTCATATATTTTGTTGCGTTCTGTGATGTAATGGCTTCTTTGCCCAGTTCTGCACATCGAAAACTTGCAGATTCGATATTGGGGCCAAATCTCCTCATCCTCGAGCAAGTGGGATACCGTGTCTCATTTACCCTCACCCCCTTTCCCGGCAAAAGCTCCTGGCTATGCGCGAAGACATGACCACAAGATCACATAAACAATGCACTACTATTCTCTGACTGGTTGATCCAGTCAGCCAATAGACATGTCTGTAATAGACAGTTATCAAGTACAATGGACATATAATCCAGATGCATCGATTGCTATTATTCTCCGATAAAAATTAAATTTTGTCAACACGACAATGATCCACTGATACCCAGATGAGTCAAAGAGTTGGACAAGCAGTTGCTAGCTATAACAACACTTGGGATCAATTGACTAGTAGGTGGAAACACGTGTTTCGACAGAGACAGGGGTGATAATACCGTATTAACAAATGGTGACGAAGTCGAAGTGAGAAATAACATTTGATTGGTAGAAAGTTTCGTGTTCTGTTATTTGATTGACTTTTTCAGTCAATGAATAGAAATGCATGCAGTAATCGAAGTAGAGGTAAGTGGTTTTAGTGTGTGTAACAGTTTGTCCCCTGAGTTCCAATGTGTTCCATGTGCCAGTAGGAGCTCACTCGAAGTATTGGTATAAAGGTCAGTGTGTTTGGGTATTGTAGTGGTAACAGTGAAAGCTAGAAGAAGCTGCAGTAAAACCCACCTGGTACAACAGAGGCACAGGCAGTAGAAACTGAAGTGGTAGAGACCAGTAGTTGTTAAGAGTACGAAGCTAGTATTGTGGTGAGCGCAAACCATAGGCGGATCAAGAATGCGTCCGCACCGGGTATTTATTTCATAAGCACCGAGACCAGGGGACACGATATTCTCCGCGATAGGACGTGGTAAACCACCACCGGAGAAAGTGGATGTCCAATTGTTATCACGTTTAATACGTGACAAACATTTTTCCACGGCCATCCCACTAGCTTCGGTCCTGAGTAAAAGTAAGGCTGATAGTCGTAGCCGGGATAGATACTTGTAGTGGTTGCAGACTTTATTATTTTAGTAACGCCATTATTAGCAAAACCCGGTTTTCAAAGAGTTGGGTAGAACACACTTGTATTAGCCAATAGTTGTGGTACTATTATAGTAGACTAGTAGTGTTCAGAGGTAGCGGTATAGCGGAAACCAGCGGCTGGGGGCTAATGATAGACTCAAGAATCGGTAGTCATTTTCCATGCCCAAGATGGGAACCTCTGTCCCATTCTGGAAAAAAAATGAAGAGCAACGTCCCGTGGGAGATCCTGGTATACTACTCAACAAGCTTGATAATTTCAGGTTCTGGTGTTTTATTGGTTAAGTGAATCAATCTATAGAGGATGATGCATTCAGAATAAGAACATGAGTGGAGCGCACAGGGTTGGGAGGAGGCAGAACAGGTCGATAAACTCAAAATTGCGAAACAAGTCGGATTATGTTCCAAGTTCAATAGAGTTTCTGTCAAAGAATACACTCTGCAATAATGGAACACCTATACAATCGACCACACTGTCACAAACGAGCAACAAAATAGTCCAAACACGGCCTGACAGACGGTATTTTAATTTTATGGTTTGTTGCATCCTTTGAAAGGACGTACCAAATCAAAAAATTAAAATACCGTCTTTCAGGCCATGTTTGGACTAGCAACAAAGTACATGACACACAATACACAGTGGTCATGTCATGTTATAAGCAAACTGTTAGATTATGACAAGCAGATTATTCACTTCTGACATCGTTTCTGCAATTTGTTCAATCTGAAAAGAGGCATGTTCAATAAATATGCAATTGAAACAATAAAAAATAAACAGAAGATGAAGCGGTTCAAAACAAAACAATCGATTGGTGGCAAACTCCGACCACCATCATTTTACAATGGCGCGAAATCTCGCACAGCTCAAATTTACCACTGTAGACAGCGGTTACACTGCAGCAGCCTTAATGCCCATTTATACGATAATCATCTCGCACCTAGTCCTTTTTGTCAGTGTGGTGAACTTGAGACTCCAGAACACTTCCTTCTTCATTGTCCAATGTTTCCTAACGCACGCAATAGAACCATCAATTTACTCCCTTTCACTATAGATACTACTACACTTCTTTTTGGCTCAGAATTTTTCAGTAACGAGGAGAATAGGCTAATTTTTGATATAGGGCAAGACTTCATCTTACAGAGTGGCCGGTTCCTCTGATGAGTGATGACACCTGTTTTTTTTTTTGTTGTTTTTTTTTTTTGAAGATGCTTAACCTTCATTAAGAATTCTTCTGTAGGTGTCCGCGCGATTAAGGCAATGTACCATAATTTTACTATCTAGTTATTGATAGAGTATCTTAAATTCAAGATCTTATTTTCTATTCAACTTTATCTAAAGACAAAGCACCATGTATTCGGGATGGCTTCTTCTTCTTCTCCTTCTTCTTTATTTCACTTCTTCTTCTTGTATCTTTTTACTCTTTGACTTCATCTTTTTATTCATCTTTTTTTTTATCGGTTAGACCACTTCTGATTTTCCCGTATGTGTAGTTTAGACAATCGCGTATATCGCTGCCTAAGGGACTGAGCTTGTTGGTCAACTTATTCTAATCATGAAATTAGTATAAATCGTTTTTTTTTTTCAATTTTTTTTTCTCTGAAGAGCTGCCGGCACTCCCCAGCTCACTTGCTGATGTAAAGGAAATTGAGCCATTATGTAGTTGCAGGTGACTGTACGTACGCATCTAGAATACTCACGTAGTATGATGCGGGCTGGTGGTGCGCTTGTTCAATGTCAGAGACCCAACCAGATTCATTGGCCCGCTAGTGATCACCTCCCTGGGCTGCGATATACATGTTTCACCTGTTACTAGCTATCATTGCCATCATCTTTACGAAAAGTTCCATAAAACGTAGGAGACGACTCACATAAGCCTAAGGCTTCCTGTCGAATCCTAGTTCATCTATAAATCAAATTATCAATGTCATTGTTATCTCGTTTACTGCTAGAAAAACTTCTTTTTGATAATATATTGTATTGCTATGTAATGTATACATATAACATCATCTTGAATAAATATTGTTTAAACTAAAACAATCGATGCGCGTCACAATCTGTGTCATTGTGATACACGAAGACACTTCGTATCGCTAATTTTTGACGGAAACTTCGTGGCCTCCGTCCTCACTCCCTCCCTGGCCACAAGAAAAGGATATATACACCTCCATTTTACTTCTTGTTTTCCTTTGTTTGGGTGGGTGGGGGGTTATTTAATTTCTTATTTTCTTCCCTTCTTTCTTTTTTTGTATTTTAATGTAATGATGAGACAGGAATTTTCTTTCTTTTCTTCCAGAGTATCTATTGTGTATTATAGCATACATGTAATTCAATAAGGCACACCAGGAAGTTGGCCCATGATATTAATCGGTTTGCACTCACTGGTTCTTTTTTCTGGGTCATACAAAATGATCCTAACTTCCTGAAGAATGTTCCGTGTCTTCGGATGTCATCGTACTCTCCCCATTGTTGACCTGATGTCCAATCAATACCGCAAGAATATCAATTATCCAGCTGCCTTTTCGCACCTTATCGGAGGTTGATGCAAATCTTTTTTTTTCTATCAGCTAATCGACATTACCTAAACCCTTTCAACACTGTGCTCTAAACTCTCAAGCCACCAGTCAAATTCTTAACGAATCTGACGGCGTTATGACCTGGAGCCTGTCTAGCCCTTAAGTAATCCATTGTCTATTTTCAGATTTAATCGCATGGAATATTCCAGTTTCTCAAAAAAGTAACCACACGGTTCAATTTTCCTACCAACTGATATATCTAAAATACCACAAACATTCATTTTCTTTGACTCGATGCAAGACAAATCTCTCAAACGAGACAATCTTTAATTGCGTTACCAACATCATTACTCACGTTTGTTTACTGATTTATTATGAACGAAGACTCACAACAGCCACTGATTTATCACACGCCTGTTAGCAACACAAAACCATGCGGAAAATGAAAACCTGTTCCGCACATATGTGCGGAACGGAAATCGTTGACTGACTATTTTTAAATAGAAGCGAAATTTCACTGAAATTTTCTTCAAATTGTGCAACGCAATTACAGTTTGAATCGCTAGCGATAGCTGAAAACCGCCCCCTGAGTTCCAATGTGTCCTGTGTACCAGTACACACATAGGACACAATGGAACCCAGGGGAAGAAATAGTAACACAGGTTCCCTCGCAAATTTGGTTGGCGATAAAATGTGTTCTTTTTGTTTGTAGTTGTCAAATGAATTGCTGAATGTCCTTCTAATAATTGTTTTTTATAGACATGAAGGCGTGTAATAAACACAGAACGACACACGTGTGTGAATGGGATAATCCATATGGCACTGGTGCCATCGCGGAAGGATAAAACTTGAGGCCTGCGGCCTCTCGTTTTATCCTTCCGCGGTGACACTCGTGCCATATCGATTAACCCATTCACACGCGTGTATCGTTCTGTGTATTTATGATCACCCCGTATAGGTCCACTAATTGTGTTACTATCTTCATGTTTCATGGCGAATTGTCTGTTTATTGGGGTTTAACGACACTTTCAACAGCCAGTGCCATGTAGTGTCGGGAACCGGTGGACCCAGCGAACCACCGAGCTTAGTAATTCTGCACCATCGGCGTGCAACCTTCGTACGCAGCCCTACGTGGGCAATTGGGATTAAGTGTCTTGCCCAAGTACACGGCGCAAATACCCCTGGTCATGGTCGAACCGTTGATCTTTCAGATTAAAGTCCACTGCTCTAATCACTAGGCCATCGTGATGCCACGATGGCGAATTAAATACGTATTGATTGGAATATCTATAACTGGAACACGAAAGAAACGGTGTTCATCATTGTATGTAAAGGGACATCAAATTAAATGAACGGTAATATGCGTGCAAAGTACACGAAAAGTGAATAAACAAACAGCGTCGGATTACTTACAGAAATAGAGTGGTGATCTGAGAGTTTGACTGTGTCCCTAAATGATACCGTTCTGATGAATATAGATAACAGCAAAGCCATTAGTTCTGTTTTGTACAGTACGGTCGTAGTGGAAAGGTCAAAATACACGCGTGGACAATATACCCACCCATGCGTTTACAGCGAATTACTGACATAAAACAATTCAATCGCCATCAAATTTTCACTGAATGATGCACCGGGTACGACGCTGATTACTGATTGATAAAAGCGATCTTGGACAACAGTGCGTGGATTTTTACTATTCCACAGTGGCTGTACTGTGTTCATAGGGAGGCACCGTAAGGGCTGTAAAATTAAATTATTGCTGTTCCCGTTCGCCGATTTGGTGTGTTTTGTGCAGTGGCGGCGCCAGGGTTTCAATTTAAGGGGGGGGGGGGGGGTGGCCTAAGTAAGATATGGAGGGGCCCACGGTCAAGATGCCGAAGACATTTCCCGAACGCCGTAGCCCTGAGCTAGAGGGGGATAGGGGAGGAGGTAGTTCAGCGATCTGGAACTTAGTGTCTACTCCCACTGTAAGGAGGAAGCCACTACCTTCAGATCGCTGAACTAGGGGGGAAAGTGTCCTCCTTGTGGGGATGAGGTTCTGGTGGGATCTCTCCGGGAAGAATGTTAATATTTGGACGGCCTGGAAGCGATATCTGAGTGTTTCTACAACACCTTGTTGTGGGCCGTTTGCGGGTGTGATATTGGCTAGGAAAACCACGGTCAGCTAGTAATTTGAAGTTTGATTTTGGAGGCCCGAGGGAAAAGTGAGGGGGCAGCGTCCCCCCCCCCCCCCCGCCGAGGGCCCCTGTGGCACCGCCACTGGGGTTGTTTAATTTGTCATCAAATTTTAATGCTAATTTTTCTTTCGCAAATTTATGCACAATGGGTTTAAAAGATCAATATTACAAATTTGTTGGTAATTAGAAGAGAATGCATTCAGTTCGAACACGAGTTATATACTATTAAAAAAAAGTATCCAAATATGTTACCAAGTTTAGTGTGGATCATGAATGTCACCGGCCCACGAAAACTTCGTGCAGGTTTTTCGCACGGGCGCCGCGTTAATGTCTGTGGGGTACGTTTTGAAATTTTCATTTGTACTGGACGGGCTTTTTCGGAGGTCTCATCGTTCTTTTCTTGGTATAAACTCTTTCATCAATAATGTCTGGTCGAAACGTAACTTTTGAGGTTTGCGAAGACTGACACGTGACGAACGTTTACGTGCCATTGGCATGTTGGAAGCTGGCAACAGACAGACTGCAGTGGCTCATATTCTAAACGTTACTCAATCGGTGATTAGCAGGTTGTGGTCACGCTACCGTCAGACATGCAATGTTGATGACAGACGTCGGTCAGGTCGTCCAAGAGCGACAATTTACTGCTAACCAGGATCGTTTCATCCGAACCACAGCATTACTTAACCGCCACCAAAGTGCCTCAGAAATTGGACAGCAGCAGCTGCACCGAGCGACAGATGTGCGAGTCAATGGTCAGACCATCCGAAATCATCTACACAGCTGGAATTTGTACGCTCGACGACCTCGAATAATTCAACGTTTGACTGAACGCCACAAGACGTAATTGGGGTGGAGCAAGACAGCACTGGGACAATCATCGGTGGAGCAATGTCATGTTTCCGATGAATCGAGGTTCACTCTCCACTTCCACGACAGGAGAAACAGAGTGTGGCGGCGGCTGAACGAACGATACCTTGACGTAACCGTTAGGCAGCACGATCGTTTTGGTGGTGGATCGGTTATGATGAGGGAAGGCATAACCATGACAAGCGGGACAGCATTACATGTCATCCAAGGGCGTGCCATAGGGCAGTACTACCGTGACAACATGTTAGCAGCTCATGTGGTGCCATCGACTCATTTTCCAAGATGACAATACAAGATCAGGGCCCGTGTCGCTACAGAGATCCTCCATGAACAGAACATCACTACACTGCCCTGGCCAGCACTAAATCCAGACCTTTCACCAGTCGAGCACGCCTTGGATATGCTTGGCAGGCCACTACGACAACACCAACAGCCCCCTACCAATGTCCAGGAACTTGCCGCTGTACTGCAGGAAGAATGAAATAACATCAGTCAAGCTGATATTGGACGAGGATTTACAAGGTATTGGGGTCTTGGACTGAATGTGGTAAATTCTCTGACTGGCCGTCCATGTCTTCTACAGCCCAGTGCGTGGAATGTGTGCTTGTCAGACACCCAACTATCGCTGAAATCATTCGCCAGATGTCACAGCGAAATGCCTCATCTGTCTTTTTGATGAAAATATATAAATATATTTCTTCATATATCTCACTTTTATCAAATATCCCCTACTTTTTTTTAATAGTATATTATTATTATCATTACGAATTAAGCTGACCAACCACGTTGTGTCCTTGGGTAAGACACTTCACCCCCATTGCCCACGTAGGGGCATGATGGCGTTGTGAACTAAGGCGTACTGCACGTCGATGGTGCACCTGCCTTGAACCGATGCTAACCCACTTTGATTATGTTTTGCCTGTCAAGTCCCTAAGAACACTGTTACGGGGTTCATTCAGTAGCGTACTAGACTTCAGATCGAGAGGCCGTAAATACGATCCTGGCCTACGTCATAATCTAACGCACTGTGTCCTAGGGCTAGCCACCTATTCCCCATTACACAAGTGGGAACACGGTGACGCAGTGTTTGAAGACGTATAGCATGTTAATGGTACACCTGTGTAATCCAATGCTAAACTTTCTCATGGCGGGACAGTATGCTCGGGACTTTGATGGTTACTTGCCACTTTCGTTGGTTCTCTCACTATACACTCTCGATCCCGCGAGCCGCAAAACCTGGCCTGCACGATATGGTACCGGTTGTCTGGAATGTCGTTAAATCCTAACAAACAAAAAGTGTACAGACACCTACATATTTCTGTACTCTTAAACCCTTTTCCTAACCTGAAAAGCAGACGACACTTGCAAACAAAATTCTTGAATAACCAATTTTTTTTCTCTCAAAAACATAGGTTATGACCCCTCATTGGAACGAGCTCGTTCCAAAGAGGGGTCATAACCTATGTTTTTGAGACAAAAAGTGAAAATATAATGAAAATTAATTGGCGATTTTTGAGAATAGCGGTTTTGGCCGGTACCTTAGGTAAAGGGTTAACAGATGGAGTGCTGAATTATTTTAGGTCGTCAAAATTTTCACATTTGTCTTGACTTGTTACAATTTATGGGAGAGTGCACGAACAGACATGATAATTTCAAATATCCGGAGTGTGGATGAACGAGAAGTACCTCAGATTTCTGCCTGAACATAAAAAAGGCTAACGAGTAACTATCTCAATAAGTCATTTAAACTTCGTTGAATGACTTAATAAAAATGACTAATAGTCGCTATAAGTCATTTTAACTTTCTTGAATGACTTAATTAGTTAATTAACTCGCATTTAATAGCGAAATTGTACACATAAAATAAGTAGAATTTGTATGTTTTTGTTTCGTAAACTGCGTTCTTTATCCATTAAAAACTGCACCCAGCAATGATCCTTGGGAGGGTGTCTGTGTCTCTCAATGCGTTTTCCAGTGATCAGTTCATGTGCGGTTCATTGGTTATTACACATGTAAAAGATGACACAGTCATATGGTAAGTAAATAAACATCAGAAATGAGTAACCCTTTACCTAACTGAAAATTTCTTGAATAACTAATTTTTTTCATTTTTTGTCTCAAAAACAGATATTATGACCCCTCGTTGGAACGAGCTCGTTCCAACGAGGGGTCATAATCTCTGCTTTTGAGACAAAAAATGAAAAAATAATGAAAATTAATTGGCGATTTTTGAGAATAGCGCTGGCCGGTTTTGGCATTTACATTGGGTAAAGGGGTAAAATACTTCTCGTCGATGATCCTGCGGAAAGTGCTTTATATTTGCCTGGAAAAATGCTTAAAAATCTGAAGTTTTTTTTCCAGGGAATAACGAAGGGGAATTAGGAGGGATTTGACAGTCGGGGAAGTTTAATCTGGATTGGAGTCGAGATATTGCTCGTAATCATGTACTTTCTTACGAGACAAAATTTGGTACTTGGAATTATGGACTTGACAACCGTTACTTATTCCTAGTTCCGAACTCGACATTCGTTATCAACCGATTTTATTGGTTGATAATGAGTGTCGAATAAGGGACTTGGAATAAGTAACGGTCGTCACGTCCCCTTTGGAATCACACACACAACCGGTCATACAAATGGAGGGCTGTCGTAAGCGATTCAGGCAGTTGGATGCCTAGCATGGCCGAGTTGCAGTACGGTGTGTGTTAATTAACGTTGCGTCACGACTACTCTATGTATGTATTCTGTGTGTATTTAATTTATCAACAAACAAATTTTTAAGAAGTCTCGGGTTCTTGTAACCATATTCCCGCCCGGCTAATATTTCATCTATATCATTAAGGCATGTCTTCGATGAGGCATTCCGTAGTGATATAGTTGGAATATTTTAACAGCCTGGACTTGAAACATCACGATCTAGATGTCAGGGAACACCTGAGGCCCCGTAAGGCCTGGGCTGACGTGGGGTTATTTAGTCCCGCTGATGAAGTTGCGGGAAAAATTAGACCAACGTGGAGGGTCGGAATCCAAGTGTCGCGAACTCGGCGCAGAGAGCTGAGTTAGACCGACGCCGTGATTCCTTCTCTGCCAAATTGTCCTGAAATAGGTTCGATTTCCGTTAGGTGTGATTCCTAATCACTTCAGGCTGTATAATGGAAAGAATGATTTAAAGTAACAACGATTCTTTTATTTACACATAAAAATAAATCCGTTTCAATATTTCAACAATCAACAATTCAATTCTTTTCACAGAAAATGGGTCACTACGGTTAAATAATTCTAAACAATCATATAGTCATTCTATAGCCCTGTACTGGCACTATAGTCTATACACTGGAAATGTTACTACCGTGAGCTCGCCATAAGAGCTTCACAAATCTGAAATGTTATTACTGTGAGCTCGCCATAAGAGCTTCACCCGCTTAGGCTCAAATGTCAACGTCTGCGCGTAACTGTACCTCTGGCTGTCGGAGGGTTCCGACCAGCAATGTTCGTCATCTATAAACCACCGTACTTCTGATTTGGGTCAGATATTGTCTACTCATACCTTATGTGCCTTTTGAAAGTCCTCCGTGAAAGTCCTATTGAAATATCCACCGTTCCTGGTTGAATTCACGATTCACAGATGCCCCTTTTTGTGCTAGGGCGAAATTGTCACTCACACCGATCTCCAGTCGGTATTACGATGTTCCGACAGCAAAATAAACTACTCAGAACGCAATCAGTCTGACGCTTCAAAGGGTTAATACGCACAGTACAATTAACCTACACTTCTGACTATTGCAGGCCGATACCTGCTACTCGACAATCTAAACTTTATCGTAACACCTGGGGTGTTCCTTCTCACGAATTCGGCCCCGTAGCCGCCTATCAACGTTAAGCTAAATCAATCATGGAATGCCCTCTCTGGCGATTCCAGCCGTGTCAGGGTCCTGTGATCGAAGGTACCCTTGTGCCAGGAAACAGAGTCCGCCTGTCCTGGACTTCACCAACGCGTGTGTGACCCCAAGTGTGTGTCTAATGCTCTGCTCTTCCAGGTATATATACTTTTTACCCTAAACTGTCAGGTGGACCGACGCTCATCTGTCCACCTGTCAAAACGGTGGGAGATGACGTGTATCGAGGCAGAATCAATACAAGTTATCTCATGCGTGACTTCACTTGTCTAGAAAACCGATTCGTTCTTGCCATGATTGTTATAACTTATGATGACACGACATTTCTATCTTTTAGAATCTCGTTTCTCAATTTACCGTGACGACATCTTGACATCAACCGATTACGTCTCGTAAGACTCCGACTACTGTATAAATTAAACGAGATGATTAGACCTTATCTAACATACCGTTTCTCCCCTGGGTCCCTGCGCTAAAGCTGGATATACACCACGTGTGTTTTTTCTATGTCCAGCTTTACAGAGAAGTGAAATTCACGTGGGTTTTTCGCCTTGATGCGGAATATATTTTGAACTTACAATATCTTTAAATATGAGGCCCCTTGCCCCTATATTTAGGCTGGCTTTGCCCTGACAACTCCCTTCCCGAGAGAAACACCCTGTGTATCTCTTAAAACGCAAGGGGCAAAGCCACGCACGCTCGCCTCTCACACCCTTTTACAATCTACCATCATGTTCAAGACTACAAAACTGTACCCTAGTGGTCGTGGGGGGTCATGACCGGGCTCATGCGTCGGCCATGTCGATTCCCACGACACACACGCTACCACATGCTCCCGTCTTGCGGGTTTACATATGATATGGGGAGTAGCCTTATCCTCAGATTTGCAGCACTCTCTCTCTCTGTAATACTATATATTTACACCTAAACATACACATTTTTATACACGTTCGCCCATTTTGCAAACAGTTCACTTGGCACTCACTCCGACGAGTAACACCGTCCGCGCCTTTGCGTCAGATGGGTTAATTCCAACGGAGTGTAACTTCGCCTCCCGTTCCCCTATATCTTGTGAAGGGGCAAACGACCCCTGCATTATGTTGAGCCTCACCCTCGCAAAGCTCAACCAGGGGATTAAAATTGTGCCTCACACACTCACACATTCAACACACAAATTTCCCGACCGCGCCTTTGCGACAGACGGGGTGAGTGTGCCTCACACTCACAACAAACTCTCGTCAATAAAAACAAGCGCGGTTTCCCCCGGGCCTTAACACCGGGTTTGTGCATCCCATACTTACAAAACTCGACACACAGGCTCCCCGTCCACGCACACGCGACAGACAGGGCAGTGTATCTCACATTCGCATTCACAACCAACTCTAGTCAGCAGTCAGAGCAATAATAATACTGAAATAAGAAAATTCCTCCCGGGCCTTAACACCGGGTTTACGAAGCCCATCACCTCACCCACAAAAATATTTGCGACTGGAGCCCCCGTCCTAGACACCAGGCCCACAGCCACCCAACTATTGCTTCTTTATAACCACCGACCATTGGTAGGGGCCCGGTTCCCAGTATCCCCTTGGGTAACCCTTGACACACCCCTATTTCTCGCCCCGCCATTTCTACGGGTATTCCACCAGGGTCCCCATACCCTGTCGTTGTCGCATTCCCAAGAGCTTCCCTTGGCGCTATATCCCCCAGGCTCTCTCGTCCCGGCGATTACCGTCGTTCGAACGACACTGGCCGTCCTTGGCCCTTGTGCCGTCGACCCCCCGGTCCATTGCGACGACTTCTTGCGCACATTGGGCGCTGTGCGTCCCCGGCACTCTCTACGTGGTCTCCGCCACCTAGGATGCTTCTCCTTTGATTTGTGGACCCTTTTCTCGGTCCCCTGGGCGCCCACCTTAGCGGTCCCATCCACTTTGACACACTCAACTTGTGTTGACCCGTGCCCTCTCAATTCTGGAGGAGTTTGCCCAGCCATTTGCGTGGGTCTGGCCTCCCCTCTCCACACAGGTGCCACCGACTTCTGGGGAAGCTCAACTCCCCCACATAAATTTGCTTGAGGGTCTTTCCCCAATGACCCCATTGGGTTCCCTCGCCGTTTGGCGTTTAGCCTGGACCGCCTGCGGCCCCTTCTCCCTAACTGGACAGGAGTCGTCCCTCTTGAAACTTTGCGACATTTCGTCGTGTAGGGGCCATCCCCCGGACCATCGGACTGGTTCCCCCTGGGAACCTTCCCTTCCTTACTCGGTACGTTACCGAGTGCAACCGCCGGGGGTCCTTGCCCACCGACTTGAACTTCCTTTGCCCTCGTTGGGCCATCACTTGGCCCCCTACCCCCGGACCATAACTCATCAGGGCTTGCCCTCACCCCTGGGATATTACCTATGACCAGGTCATACACAGGTGATTCAATGCACATGGCTTCCAATTCGCCACAATAAAATGGGGTATCCACAGTTATCCTCGCGATGGGGAACCTTCTAACGGTCCCATCTATCAAAATACACAAATGGTCACGCCCCAACAATTGCTTGTCGTCAACCAGTTGCCTTCTAACCGCTGCAGAGGAGCACCCAGAATCCCGGAGCAGACGGATCTCCCTTTGTCCCACATACCCTGGGTACACTGGCATATCAACCTTCTCCTGCGAAGTTGTGAGCCTCTCACACATGCCACTTATTATCGGGACAACCTTCCCGCCTTCCAGCCTTAATTCTCCCTCTTGTATACATTCCCGGAGGGGACTGTGTTCTGGACCGATAGTTTGACAGAACGCTGCCGTCTGCCTACTGGGCCCTGGATCTACGCGGTCACCTTGCTTCCAACCCCTTGGCGCTGCGTTCCCGGCCCCCTGCTGAGGTGGTCTAATGTTCCCAGTGGTCCTTACCTGCTTCTGCCAGCAGTCCCTGGCAATATGACCCCGCTTGTTGCAGATAAAACAAGTGGTGTCCTTGGGAGCGCTCCCCTTCCGGCTGGTCTGCGACGCAGGAGGATCGGGGTGGTGTTGCCTTACGGGTGCCATTGCCAACCCGTTTGCCCCACCCCTAGCCGATTTGGGTGCGTTCACACTCCCACCGTGGGCCTCGATGTAGCGTTCTGCCACAGTTGCCATCTCATCATAGGTGGACGGACCCCTTTCCTTGATGAACAGGCCCAACTCCTTGGAGCATGTAGTTAAAAACTGCTCCCGGAGAAAAAGATCTCGCAGGGCTCCATATGACTCATTCACTTCTGCGAGATCAGTCCAGCGGTCAAAGTACCGCCTAGCTCGGGCAAAATACTGAGGTACTGTTTCTCCCTTCTCCTGCTTAATCTCTCGGAACTTGGTCCGGAATCCTTCTTCAGTGAGCTGGTATCTCCGAAGGATGGCATTCTTCAGCTCACTGTAGTCGTTAAGAAGTGCAGGAGGCATACTGGTATAAGCCTCGAGGGCTTTACCTGACAACAAAGGGCTCAAGCACATAGCCCATGTGTCTTCTGGCCACATTTGACTGGAGGCAAAACGCTCGAACCTCTCCAAGTACGAGTCCAAGTCATCTGTGTTTTCATTGAAATGAGCGAGATGGGGGCGTGGGGCATGAATTGCTACCCCTGCACTCCCATCCCCTGAGCGCCGACTTTCATTCTCCACATCGGCCCTTGCTCTGAGGAGCTCTAATTCTCTCTCGTGCCTCTGTTGTTCGAGCTCTCGCTCTGCCTCCCTTGCCTCCCTTGCTAATTGGGCTTCCCTCTCTCTCGCCTCATTTGCTAATTGAATCTCTCTCTCTTTCGCCTCTCTTGCGTCTTTCTCACGCTCTCGTTCTAATTGGGCTTCTCTCTCCCTCGCCTCTCTTGCGTCTTTCTCACGCTCTCGTTCTAATTGGGCTTCTCTCTCCCTCGCCTCTCTTGCGTCTTTCTCACGCTCTCGTTCTAATTGGGCTTCTCTCTCTCTTGCGTCATTACGTAAGGCAATCTCCTTGGCCTCACGTTTCTGCTCATCTTTAACGAACTTATGAAGTTCGGCCCCCTCAAGGCCCATTTCCTTGCCTAATGATACCAGTTGGGCGAGGGGTGTAACAACATCCATTTTGATTTTTTCTTTCTATCTTCAACACTCGTCAGAAAGAACGAAGAAGGAAAAGAAAAAAAAAATATGGCAATTAATCTTAATTTACCTCTGTAATTTAACGTAATTAAACGCACCAAATATTCTGAAACCTACCGCAGTTATAGTGGCTATTAAGTATCCTTTTGGGGACTACTGTATTGCGATATTAAACCCTTGAACGGCATCCACTGACCGAACTCGTCAAAACCTAAACAGAACCGCCATTAAAATAAAACAAAATTTCCATATAGCCATTTTTTACCTTTTAGAAATATCCTGGTAGCGCTCGCCAATCAATGTCAGGGAACACCTGAGGCCCCGTAAGGCCTGGGCTGACGTGGGGTTATTTAGTCCCGCTGATGAAGTTGCGGGAAAAATTAGACCAACGTGGAGGGTCGGAATCCAAGTGTCGCGAACTCGGCGCAGAGAGCTGAGTTAGACCGACGCCGTGATTCCTTCTCTGCCAAATTGTCCTGAAATAGGTTCGATTTCCGTTAGGTGTGATTCCTAATCACTTCAGGCTGTATAATGGAAAGAATGATTTAAAGTAACAACGATTCTTTTATTTACACATAAAAATAAATCCGTTTCAATATTTCAACAATCAACAATTCAATTCTTTTCACAGAAAATGGGTCACTACGGTTAAATAATTCTAAACAATCATATAGTCATTCTATAGCCCTGTACTGGCACTATAGTCTATACACTGGAAATGTTACTACCGTGAGCTCGCCATAAGAGCTTCACAAATCTGAAATGTTATTACTGTGAGCTCGCCATAAGAGCTTCACCCGCTTAGGCTCAAATGTCAACGTCTGCGCGTAACTGTACCTCTGGCTGTCGGAGGGTTCCGACCAGCAATGTTCGTCATCTATAAACCACCGTACTTCTGATTTGGGTCAGATATTGTCTACTCATACCTTATGTGCCTTTTGAAAGTCCTCCGTGAAAGTCCTATTGAAATATCCACCGTTCCTGGTTGAATTCACGATTCACAGATGCCCCTTTTTGTGCTAGGGCGAAATTGTCACTCACACCGATCTCCAGTCGGTATTACGATGTTCCGACAGCAAAATAAACTACTCAGAACGCAATCAGTCTGACGCTTCAAAGGGTTAATACGCACAGTACAATTAACCTACACTTCTGACTATTGCAGGCCGATACCTGCTACTCGACAATCTAAACTTTATCGTAACACCTGGGGTGTTCCTTCTCACGAATTCGGCCCCGTAGCCGCCTATCAACGTTAAGCTAAATCAATCATGGAATGCCCTCTCTGGCGATTCCAGCCGTGTCAGGGTCCTGTGATCGAAGGTACCCTTGTGCCAGGAAACAGAGTCCGCCTGTCCTGGACTTCACCAACGCGTGTGTGACCCCAAGTGTGTGTCTAATGCTCTGCTCTTCCAGGTATATATACTTTTTACCCTAAACTGTCAGGTGGACCGACGCTCATCTGTCCACCTGTCAAAACGGTGGGAGATGACGTGTATCGATAAGAATCAATACAAGTTATCTCATGCGTGACTTCACTTGTCTAGAAAACCGATTCGTTCTTGCCATGATTGTTATAACTTATGATGACACGACATTTCTATCTTTTAGAATCTCGTTTCTCAATTTACCGTGACGACATCTTGACATCAACCGATTACGTCTCGTAAGACTCCGACTACTGTATAAATTAAACGAGATGATTAGACCTTATCTAACATACCGTTTCTCCCCTGGGTCCCTGCGCTAAAGCTGGATATACACCACGTGTGTTTTTTCTATGTCCAGCTTTACAGAGAAGTGAAATTCACGTGGGTTTTTCGCCTTGATGCGGAATATATTTTGAACTTACAATATCTTTAAATATGAGGCCCCTTGCCCCTATATTTAGGCTGGCTTTGCCCTGACACTAGATAAATCGGATTTACACTCCCACCCCACAATTGGTCCTCCTCGCGACGACCCTGTTTTTCTCTCAGAGGTTATAGAGGGAAATATCTTACATGTCAGAAGTTTATATGCCTCACTTGGGAACGCAATGATTCAATGGGTAAAGCACTGGACTTTGAACCGAAAGGTCGACAGTTAGGTCAGAACCAGCGCCATCTGCGTTGTGCCCTTGGGCAAGACACTTAATCCCCATTGCCATCGAGGGGGGCACGGTGGCGCTGTGTACTAAGGCGTACTGCACATCGATGGTATACTTGCCTTCAAAACACTGCTTACTCCCCTTTTTGGGGTTAGTAACTTGGAGTGACTGACAGTTGCTCGCCGCAGCTCGGTGGTTCTCTTCAGGTATTCCGGCTTCATCCACATGTAAAATTGTCCGATACGATGCGACCTTGGTTGTTGAAAGTATCGTTAAACTCCAATAAACACACAAACAAACAAGATGCATCGCTTGAATTTTTTGCCTATCTGTATTTTTTTTTCTCGGAGTCCAATAAAAAATATCCTCAACGTTCTTTCTCATCTCGTCGATCGAGATATTCGTCATTGTTAGTTTTTGTTCGAGTAAATCGATGCGGAAGACAGCGGGAAAGCCTAGCAACAATACATTGTGACGGGTCGTTACCTGTGTATTTGTATTATTCGCACCTGAATCAAATACAGTTTCATTGAAGCGGTCAATAAATAATTGCCATTTTGAATATTGCATCTTGGGATACAGCATTTCCTGATGAAGTTGTTTACATCAGATGAAGGTATAAACTAGACGATTTTGATTTTTAGTGATATATATGTGAATGGAATGATTTCCAGTTGAAGTAGTAGTTCAAAAACAGGTGACACCATTATATTCGTTACGGTTGAGTTGAGGTTTGGGAAAATAAAATATGTGTGATAGAAGACACTAACATTATTGACCTAATAACTGAAGAAAAGCTATTTGAAAAACGTAAACTATGTTTGCATATACGTGATACTATGGAGGTAACCATGAACTCCTTGAGTATATCTGAGTTTGTACGATTAAATGATCTACCTGTTAATGTTGCTGTTGTTGGAGGAAGTTATTCATCGGTTGATGACACAGCGGAAACACAAAGAAATGTCACCATCAAGCAAGGAAATATTTTGAAACTAAATTCATTATCAGCCGAGTTCGTTTATTTGCATTTTACTGACGAGGAAACAGGTAGTGAAAGAAAAATCAGCGTACCATCAGATTTACAGATAAAATTCACTGTTTTAAGTGACAATAATAACACAGGTGATCTGAATAACAAAACAGACGAAGCCCGTATTTTCAACACCGTGAGAGATTTATTAGAAGTAAATCCAGGGAAATTTAAAGCTAATTCAGATTATGAGGATGAAAAGATTTCAGGACTATCAATAAAGAGAGGAGATGTGTTTCATACTTGTCGGATAATCAGCGATGGACAAGAAAAACCTTCTTGTCTCGAGTGTGTCAACAGTAAGGGGGGTATTATTGTATTACCACTGTCATGTCACGGTGACTTTTCGGTTGTGTGCGATCGAGAAGAATTTACATTAAAGCAGTTCATTACCCGTGGCCAATTACAAAATACAATACAGTTAGCAGATTCAAATCAAGAGCTGAATCTTATAAATAAATCGCGAAATGGGACACCGAGGAAAGTCACCAACTCTAACAGGAAGGATCTACATGTATTAGGCGACCTTCCTCTTACTTTTAAAGGTGCAATGACCATGCAGGTGCCAGATTTATTCGTAGAGGGAAATTTATGGGGAACCGAAAACTCATACGTACAGATTCCCACCACGGCAGATCTACAGGTTAGGCCATACATGCCGGATGAGTACGAGTCACCTATAGCAAATGTTCATAATTCAACATGCCGCAAACTTAGAGAAATTATTAATACATACAGGGACGATTTGCCAATAATTGTTTCCTTGGTTTCATATTCTAAAATACCAGAAGAATTTTCAGAACATCTCTTTAAAACACAGGACATAGTTATTCATGCGACTGAAGAGGTTCACAAAGTGCTTGGTGTGTGTGATAAAATGACCAATATATGTATAGACCGAAACGTAGAAGCTATGTGCCAAACAGTGCCACGAACTTTTCGAAAGATAGGTGACCTTGAAAACTGTGTCGATACTAAAATACTGGTTCTGGAAAATCTCGCCTCGGATGTCCCTAGCCCATTCTCTTTAAAGTTTGGAGATACTTTGAACATTCACAAATTTGATGTTTGCAAAACGAAACTTAGAAGCGGTCGTAAATTTTTATCAGATTGTAAATATATAAAATGCTTGAAATCCGATGCAATCTCAAATGAAACGACGATTGTCAAGTTACCGTTGGACTTGGAAGTCATAATGCTGGAACTACTGAAACCAGAGGTATCTCGATTCCACATTCGAAAGATATTTAATGGCATCGTAGAACTTCCAGCAGACGTGATAATATATGAAACTGAGAACAGTGATCGCATCCCACTAAACTGCCCGCTCCGTCTTTGCAATAAAATATGGGATTCAGTGGCAGTTGTGTCACCACTGCAGCGGAGTGCTGACATGGAACCCTATGTGAAAACATTCGAACCGCGAATTTCTAACTGTTTAGAAATTCCCCTCAGACATGAAGTTCTGGTGGCATTTAAAAGGAAGTTAGATTTACCAGCTAGGTATTTCAAGATGCCTCTGGATGCAGATCGTGTGTGTGTGACTGCTGAAGAAATAAGTGAGAAGACACTAAAAGACTTGGAATGCAACACTGCGGATTACGAATGTTTCCTGCCAACAATAGCCTCTAGTGGGTGAGTTATATAAGGCAATAAATGGGAATTTATTTATTTATTTATTTGCGTTTAAGGTCACATACCTATGTACAATGACTAACCGTGACCGTGACAGTTTTTCGGGTGGAGGAAGCCGGAGCCCTCGGAGAGAACCACTGAGCATCGACGAGCAGCTGTCAGTTCCTCAACATTCAAACTCTGTTCAAGCACTGGTCAAGCAGGGTTACAGCGGTTGAAGACATGTGCACCATCGACGTGCAGCACGCCTTAGTACACGGCGTCATCGTGACCCCAAGTAGGCAACCGGGATAAAGTGCTTTGCCCAAGGACACAACGCGGGTCGTAATAAATGGGAATAAAATACAGTACGTGGATACTGGAATACCACTAAAACAGGGGCGTCGTTTGTGGAGGGGGGGGGGGGGGTCGCACACCCAATACTTTTTACATCATGTTTGGAGTCTAAGATATCAATTCTCTCTTGCAAGTAATCATGTATTTTCTTAACCCTTTACCCAACGTGACGTCAAAAACCGGCCAGATTTATTCACAAAAATCGCCATTCAATTTTCATTATTTTTTTCATTTTTTGTCTCCAAAACATAGCTTATGACCCCTCATTGAAACGAGCTCGTTGACATCGTTCCAATGAGGGGTCATAAGCTATGGTTTTTGACGCAAAGATGAAGATATTAGTTAATTAAGAAATTTGTTTGCAAGTATCGTCTGCCGTACTTGTTAGGTAAAGGGCTAAAAGACTAGATTTGATACTGGTACTTGTGTCACACACTCAGTCAGTTATACAAATAGAGGTCAATAGTATCCGATTCGCGGGCCAAGGATGACCATCCTGGATACTGGTACGGTACGCATTAATTGAATAAGAAATTGGGTCATAACTACCATGACCATGTGTATGTTTCATTTAAAAATTATAAATATAAATTTCCTAGAAGTCTTGTGTTTTTAACTATAAACCCAACGGACTGATATACCGATTACATCATCAAGGCATGCCTTCTATGAAGGCACGCCTTGATGGTGTAGTTGACATATTAGGCAGTCGGAATTTAACCCTTCAGATTTGGTACAAATCACGTTTACACCCTCTCCTGTTCATTTTCGCGACGCCCCTGCTCTAAAGTGGCATTTCCACTCAGACAATACTTCTCCAAATTAGGGAAAAAGCGTAAGGTACACTTGCAAAGTATTGGCTAAGAAAGATCCGGATTCAACCCGGAGGCCGTGGCTTTGCTTGCGCTTTTGATGAATTCAAGCTACGACCGAAATTCGAACAGCTAAATAAGTATTGGTGTAGAGGTGTCTTTCGTTCATCCGTTCATCTCTACGTTCGTAGCAAGATGTTAGTTCGTGAACAAACAATTGAAAATTAAATTTTCTCTCTTGGACTAGTGTATGATGAACAGGTTACAACCTATCGGACACCCATCTTCGTTCATAGAATCAGAGTTATTTGCTGGATGGAGTCTCCACTGCAATGATGCTTTTGAGTAATTCGGTCTTCACTTTTAGTATAATAATATAACTGGTGAACTGTCGATTGTCAGACGCGTGGGATTTCACAGAGTGAAAAGCCGTGGCGGGTTATTTTTCCAAACAGGGGTAGCAACTCATAGACCTCACAAATAGAGTCCATACCATCTTCTGCACTCTCCAACATATTAGCACTCGGGCTTCAGCAATATCTACCAATGCACAAAATAGTAAGGGTGGGCAAGGTATCAAAAGGATTTCCTCTGCAAAAAAAAATAAAAATAAAATGAAGTACCGACTGAAGCCTTTTAGTTTTACATACATTTTTTCAGAAAAGGACAACAGATATGTGCCTGAAGTAGCATATCTTTCAAAAGACTTGAACTGTCCAACGCGATGCTTTAAATAACGTTCTGCACATTCTGGCATGCGCTGATTAAAAATACCATCTGGTTAATTGGTGAAATGATCCCAGAGAGATATTTCATACAGTTAGTCAGATGCTTTACTCTCTCTCTCTCTCTCTCTCTCTCTCTCTCTCTCTCTCTCTCTCTCTCTCTCTCTCTCTCTCTCCCTCTCTCTCTCTCTCGCTCTCTTTCTCTCTCTCTCTCAGAGGTAACAGGAAGTGTTTCATAAAGTGTGCACATGTTGGTCTCGTATCCGATTCAATGCGTTGAAAACAGGTGTTCTGTAATAAACTTAGGTTAAAGAGCAGTACTTGATTTAAAAACAGTGAAACTAAGCTTGGTTGAAAACAGTTTTAGACATCTCCACCTGTGAGATTGGACTGGGTGGGCCTTGTTACTCTTTTAGCCCAGTCTCTTCTGGAAATTAGCCTTAGAAAGAGCATGGATGTTTATGACATGCAAATGTAGAAATACACCCCGATGAAGAACCTATCCCATCCTTGCCACATCACCACTCCCTCCCCCCAAAAAACAAAAAATATGAGGTCACTACTGCTCTGGACACTGCAGTGAGAGTGGAAGGGCAATGCTCAATCCAAACCTTGCTGAGAATGTAGGGGATGGACGGCGGTTACAGTCCGCTAATTATTATACTACCTCCTCGAAGAAGTGGGGGTTGTGATGTCGTCACCCTGTTCGTCCGTACACTCGTCGATCGTACGTCAGAAGTGCTTGTATACTCCTCCTACATTTATGAATTGATTCTGTTTAAGTTTTTCAAAACATTATGAATAACAAGAGGACATGCGCATATTGCACATTTTTTGATCGGAGACAATTTTAGCTCTTTACCTAACCTGAAAAGCAGACGACACTTGCAAAAATAATTCTTGAATAACTAATTTTTTTCATTTTTTGTCTCAAAAACATAGGTTATGACCCCTCGTTGGAACGAGCTCGACGAGCTCGTTCCAACGAGGGGTCATAACCTATGTTTTCGAGACAAAAAATAAAAAAATTAATGAAAATTAATTGGCGATTTTTGAGAATAGCGCTGGCCGGTTTTGGCCGTTACGTTGGGTAAAGGGTTAACCGGTGTGACAGGAATGATAGTCCGTAGGAACGTTAGTTCCTCTGGACTATTATTCCGCGGAATTATAGTCCTAGGTATAACATTTCTAGGAATAGTAGTCCGCCGGACTACTATTCCTAGAAATGTTAGACCTAGGCCTATAATTCCGCGGAATAATAGTCCAGAGGGACTAATTTTCCTACGGTCTATCATTCCTGTCACACCGGGTTATCTTCACTTCAGCTTAGCAAATTTAGTACACACTTCTATGATATTCTTGTGTGCAGGGGCGTAGCTAGAGCTGAAACGGTTAAAGGGTTTTCTTGATCGATTAATCATATGGATTAACCTTGGTTAACCAATTAATTACTTGTTTTAGTAGGTAGCTGAATTATTGCCGTACCGTTGATGATTTATGGCATTAACCCTTTACCCAAAGTAACGAACAAACCTGGCAAGCGCTATATACAAAAATCTCATTCAAATTTTATTATGTTTTAAATTTTTGTCTCAAAAGCATAGCTTATAACCCCTCATTGGAACGAGCTCAGCGAGGGGGTCATAAGCTATGTTTTTGAGACAAAAATTGAAATTTTTTAGTAATTCAAGTAATTTTTTTGCAAGTATGCTGTCCGCAACGGACAAAGAGTTAAGAATGATCATTTCCAGCTACTGATACAGTACAATGATCATGCAAGTGAACAAGTATGTCTGCACATAACTTGCAGGGTTTAATCTGTCTCATAATAATTGATGCAAGTCAGTGTGACAATGTTTGCCTGTTTTAGAGCAAGTTTGTTCCTTTGTTAACCCATATAATACAGGAGTTTAAGGCAACGGTTAATCGATCAATTACTTTTCTTTGTCCCAAAGAGGGGTCATAACCTATGTTTTTGAGACAAAAAATGAAAAGATAATTATTAATTAACTGGCGATTTTGTGATCAGCGCTGGCCGTTTTTTGCCGTTACGTTGGGTAAAGGGTTAATACTTGGTTAGTGTCATATCGCCCGAGATATAAGTCCGAGATAACTTCATATCACCCTGAAGTCGAAGGCTGGTGACATGTTACCGAGAGCTGATATGAAAGGGGCGTCGGCTCACCGAAATTAAGCAACGTCGAGACTCCCGCGTTGTGTCCTTAGGCAATGCGTTTAACCCCGATTGTCCACATGGGGGTACGATGACGCCGTGTACTAAGGCGTACTGCACGTCGATGGTGCGCATGTCTTCAACCAATATAACCCTGCCTGTGCTGCAGTGCGGGGTTACGATGTTGGGGAGCTGGCAGCTGCTCGTCTTTGCTCGGTGGTTCTCTCCGGTTACTCCGGCTTCCTCCGCCCGTAAAACTGTGACCAACACGATATGACCTTGGCTGTTAAAGTAAAGTGCCGTTAAACCCTAATAAATAAATAAATAAATAAATAAATAAATAAATAAATAAATAAATAAATAAATAAATAAATAAATAAATAAATAAATAACGTCGAGCGCTGTAAGTAATCGGATGGGTGACCATTTCAGCGACTGATTCGTGCTCCCGCATTGTGTCCTTGGGCAAGGCACTTATCGGAGATTGCCTACATGGGGGTACGATGACGCTGTGTACTGCACGTCGATGGTGCACATGTCTTCAACCAATCTAACCCTGCTAGTGCCGCGGTGCAGAGTTCAGAGTTACGATGTTGGAGAGCTGGCAGCTGCTCGTCGTTGCTCGGTGGTTCTCTCTCGTACTCAGGCTTCCTCCACCCGTAAAACTGTCACCGACATGATATGACCCTGGCTATTAAAGTGCCGTTAAACCCTAATAAATAAATAAATAGCTGATATGAAACTAATCATGTAATAACCTCTTTATTTACTAAACCAAAACAAAATAAGTACAAAATGTTCTCAGATCTGTTATAGTTTTCTGACAGTGCTATTGTTTCTCTTTCTTTTCACAAAGTCTCAAGTTTCCTCTTCTCCAACTTCAGCTATCCGAACGTCTCGGCTTCCCAGAACAAGCCTGGGGAATCCGAGACGTTGGGTACTTCGGATAGCTGAACTATCTCTTCTCCCACTTCGGCGAATCTCCGTTTACGACTCTGTATGTTAGTTTGCGTTGAATTTCTACACGACTCTCTTCTTTCATCTCTTCATCCACCTAATCCTTACTTGTCATCATCATTAATTCATCATCATACAACATTCGTCTTCAGACCTCTCCATCATGCCTGGTAGCCCCAATATTCCTGATTGTATTCGATGAATAATTGTGTTTGATTTCGAAGTGAACAAATTGCTTGCGCCTTATAACGCATCGAGGGGTACAACACTAACGTGGTTCATATCGGTCGAGATCGGCGTAATATCAGCCGAGTTTGAAGTCATATCTGTCGAGTTTGATATGACTGGGAAAGAAAAATCATATCTTATAAATAAAAAATGACTATCGACCAACGCATCCCGGTGCTGGTTTGAAACATCTAAGTTCCTAGTTTTTTACTTCGTGATGTTCAACCTTTGGACACGTTCCCCCCAATCCGTTCAGTATTGTGACACAATTCATGTGTAGCCATCTCGTTCATATCTACTACATATGTACATTTGATGCAAAATTTAGATGTACAACGCTAAATTAAGACGGAAACCAACACACCAAACTCACTTGTATCTACTGCTGAACAACCACCCCATTTTTGTGACCCACTAGCACAGTTAATCACCATCACTATCAGCGGTTCTGCCCCAAGGCCTTGTCCTAATTACAACACTCGTCCGAAATATAGGTAACGTATTATAATAGAACCAGGTCGACTTTTAGGAAGGGATGGGTGGTTATAATTCGCTAAAAATAAAAAAAAAAGTTAAGCTTATCGCATAAACTGACAGGATCTCTGCAATTATCAGTATAATATTACAATAGTCCGAACCATACACAAGTAAGGTATCGAAATACATCAAATGTTGTTGCAAACTAGACGCTATGCGTGTGTTACACGCAGAAAGATGGAGTATTATCTTAATCGTGGTGTATCATATGTCACTGGGATATCACGCCCAGACATTCTCTAAAAAAATAAACAATAGGACATAACGTGGATTATTATGTGAAATCAGTTGCATAAAAATAGTTGCAGTTGTTTCCTCCGTGCATCCTCATCCGACCACACTAAACGACGCCGCAAGCAGGGTCGGTGCAGCTTCCCCTTTTCCCCGATGCTATGGAGCGGGAGGAGGAAGAGCGTGCCTATCTGCACCGGAAGAGGACTAGTGGAAGAGACTTTACTTTTCGAGAACTGTAACTGAGAAACTCTCGAGTATTCGTTTCTAACGTATTTTATGTGCGACAATGCTAATGGGGTGGGGGATCGGGTATAATGACGGAGTTTTGTTGATAATTACCAAATAAAGAAGTTATACAAGCGGCGAGGTGATTTCTAAAGCTTTATATCGTCCATTGAGTGGAACCAGTTGCCATATGCAATGCTTCAGCATTGCAGATGGCACCTTGTTCCTCTGAAGGGACGATACGTACATAATGTCAGTACTATTGAGTATCAAATTACATTTTATGATACGGTGTAAAGTCCAGGTCTTAACTCATACCCAGAGTCGGGTTCCCTTTTTGATATCCCTGCCCCCTTGCCCACTCCACCCGTATGCTCGCTGGCTTTTCAACAGGACTATCTATAACTTTGCAACCAAAGTGAGTTACACATTTTGAATGGAGAATTCATTTTGTTTCGTGAAAAGTTTATTTTGTTTTCTAGTTCATTTTGTTTCCTCATTTATTCTTCTTAAAGGTGTATTATGTTACTGTGAATAGTTCAGTTAATTCCGCTCGTTGGAAGGGGAATGTTTATGCATGAAAAACCAGTTTATCTATTCATTTATGTCTGGTTGGAAAGGCTTATCTTGTGTACGTTGTGTTGGCAAAAATATCACTTTGTTTTATGAAAAAGTTTATGTTGTATCTAAAAAAGTTATTTATTTAAAAAAAAAAACAACTTTATTTCGTTCCAAAGGAAAATTATTTTGTTTTGGGTGTTCAGTTCGTTTGTTTAGTTATTCTTGTTGACAAAATGTTCATTGTTCTATTCATAACAAGTTCTGATTGTAGGCGAAACTGTCGTTCTGTGACAGTCGTTGTGTTTCATTTGGTACTTAAGGGTCAATCGAGGAATATAAGTCGCGAGATTAATAAAACAAAATATATATAGCAATACAGTTTTCTCACTGTTATAACGCTTTTCAATGAGGTCAAATAGGCTACATTTACGTCTTTCTATACGAGTTTTCAGAGAGTAATTTCGTAATTGCTCTAAACTAAAAATGTTATTGGAAATTGTGTAAAGAGTATATAAATTTGCTATTGGAGATTATAAGTGTAATACAGAGGACTCCCAAGTCAGAATGAATTTTGTAACGAAAGCAGTTTCTATACACAAAGTGCAGTCACTTTACTATTTTTTTTGCTTACTTGCCAATGGTTGCAAAGTGTAAACAAATATAGCAACTGAACTATAACAGCTGGGTTTTCATACAGTTTACCCCTGTACACACACACTGCCAAAATATCACATTTGCAGCGAACAAAAAAACAAAAATATCTTGAACAATTAAAAATAATTTCTCCAACGAGGGGTCAACACCAATGTTTTTTAACGCAGAACTGAAAGAGACTGTGTTAGCTACTCAGATTTTTACAGACCACTTTCGAGAAGTCTTCTTTCAATCTGACGATATGCTGGTGAGGGACATTTAAAACGGACTCTAGCCTGTATTGATGGTGTACTGTGCACTTCTTGGATATCCCCCATCCCACCCCCAGCAGCGAAAGACATATGTTTTCCCGCTTGTTTTCTGGAGTTTAAAGACACTTCCCAAAAAGCCAGAGTGGTATACCGAGTACGCGAATGATACCCGTGCTTAGTGATGAGGGAGGGGAGCGGGGCGGGATCGCGACAAGTATGCTTGAGTAAATACATGTCCGACATTCTTATGCCAGTAGTTCAAATGAAGTGAATTCGTGTTGCAAATTGTGTCACAGTTGTGGTGCATGGTATGATAACGCCTGTTGCCATGGTAACTCGTTCATTCGGTAATGTCGTGACGTTCTATGGTGATACCCGACGTGATTCCATTCATAAATTTGATGTCACACCATGACAATCACTCTCACAGTGACGCTTCTGCGATCACAGCACTTATCAACAAGAGCACTGCCAATGTGGAACCAAACAGTGACTCCTCATTATTCCCAGATACCCAGCTGAAGGCATGGGTGTCATGAGGTTAGTTATCAATCGGGAAGAACATCACAATTTTCCCAGTCATAGTTCACTTCTTTGACCACCAAAGGTAGGATTTGATTAGTTGTTAATTTCATTTTCTGCGATTTGTTTCCTTGACTGAGTCAGCTGAAACAGAGGTTAGGGGTTCTTTCAATAGTTGTAGTACTCTTCGCATGTAGAAGCAGTGGTCCGAAGGCTTTGTAGTTATCGTCAATGTACCGCGAAATTTGTAAAAAATGCAGATCAGCCGTGCATATGTGACCGGCTTTTTATTACAAAGCTCGCTCCTTCTGATCATCTAGCACTTAGAAATCACTCTGGTAAGTTTTTTAATAATCGCCGTTAATTCGAATTAATTAGAATATCTCACGATATGCGATAATCAGCCAGTTCGAAAGTTGTAACCGAGAAAGCTCTGTTTGTTCAACGACCTGTTTAACAAGTATATGTTGACAAATCTTCCTAATTGGAGCGTGTTCACCTCAGCTGCCTGGCATTTGTCTGAACAAGACTTGACAAACCAATATTGCCATGTAGTTTAATTAACTAACATCAATGGTTTCGCGCGCCGAAGGCGCGCGGGGACGATGTGAGGCAAACCCCTTTCGACCCTCGTTTACAGTATATTTTACATTTTCAAAATTTTTAAAACGTCGTCATCAGCATAATGTCTGGGCGGTGAAAAGGTGGAGAAAAGAGCGGGAGAGGGGTTCTGGTGTGTTGTCAGTGGTCAGTCTTCAGGCAGGTATAGTCTGCCACTTAATAGCATTTTAGGTAGTGGCCTTCATCGCATAAACTGATAAAATCTCTGCAAGTATAGTCTGCCTCGGGCTCGTTGTCAATGTTGTAGATGAATCTGGAGGCGGTTAACCCAGAAAATAACGATTCTTGACAAGGTACCATAAACTCGACCCTGGTCGATGGACAGATCTGCTATATTCCTATTTAGCCGTGACCTGGATGCGCTCTAGGAGCGTTTACAAAAAGGGCAACAAGATCGACGCAGGACTAACGCTCGCCTCCTCGAAAGTGGTCGACCACCTCTGGGGATAGAATGTTTAATTAACACCTTTGTAAACTGAATGTATAAGCCGGTACATGTCTTGCATTACCAAATGAAAAAGAAATAACTACCTGTACAAGGCGCTTCACACTTATTTAATACAAGGAGAGAAGGTTCGTGATACAGGATGTAACAATGTAGTGTCGTATATTTGTGTGTTGTCGATGTCATAGGCTGCCATTTGGGCTACATGAATTCTTAATTGGTTGAGAGCAATATTATTTTTCATGCAAGGTCTGAATTTGTTCATCAAAATTTGTTTTATTATTACAAATTATAAGAGAGTGCCCACAGCAGACACCCTCCAATAATTTGATATAAAACGAATTTACAAAAGCAAAATATTATTTGTGTTTGCCTGAAAATGAAACATCAGCAAGGTAAATGTTGGCATTTGCTCTGGTACCCTCATTTCTTTGAAAGCCATGATAATGGCTTCCAGCCCTCAACGAGTTAATCAGATCCTATAGCCTGTGAGAAAGTCGGAAGATATACAATACAATATTATAGAACAGTATTATTAGTACCTCATAGTAATAACGTGATATTAGATAGTTAGTTAGTTTGTTTATTACGGTTTAACGACACTTTCAGCAGCCAAAGGTCGGACACCCTATCTAGCGATATATACACTGTCAATAGCCTGGAGCACGTAGTAGTTAGTTGAGGATTTCATAAAATGAGTGACTAATTTTAGTGATAAACACGATTGCGCATAACTTGGTAAGCGCCTGTAAGTTGAAAAATGAGTAACTGAGTATTATTTGGGCTTCAATATTTCTTTAACCCTTTACCAAACATGAAAAGCAGACGGCACTTGCAAACAAAATTCTTGAATAACTAATTTTTTCAGTTTTTGTCTCAAAAACAAGCTCGTTCCAAAGAGGGGCTATAACCTATGTTTTTGAGACAAAAAATGAAAAATATAATGAAAATTAATTGGCGATTTTTGTGAATAGCGCTGCTCCTTTTGGGCGTCACTTTGGGTAAAGGGTTAACAATTTTTTTGTTTTGTTTTAATCTTATTTGTTTTACAAGGATTGACTAACAAGTCGTGCAACTTATATTAACGCCTCTCCTTGGCCCAATGGCGTAGGTGTGTGGGATGACCTTCATAGCGGCAACTTCGTGGCCCCGCTTTTCTCGAATGCTACGAAGGGACCTTTAGCCTTAGTGTATCTCTCTCCGCGTAGAATACAGCCATTTACGCCACCACCCGATAGGACAGTACGCTGTGACAGCATCAACCCCACAACTGATGCTGACAGAGAGTGTTCGGACACTTCGAGAACTTTCCCAGACCGGGGATCAATCCCGGGACCTCTGGCATGAGAGACCAGCGCACTTATCCACTTGACCGCCACTATCTTAACAATGCGAGTTTGAGAAGCGAATTAATTGTATAGATTATAATTTACTGTAGTTTATATTTTCGGAAATTATTATTGGTTAAAGTGATCGATCATTTAAGTTTTAAGGTTCATTAATTGAGATTATTCATATAGCTGATTGTGGATACGTAAATAGTAATTGTTGATAAATACATAAATTGTTGAATGAATGAATGAAACTTTATTTTGCAGCATAAACAATTAAAATATCAATTAACAAAACCAAATAACAAAGTAAGTGTAACCTGTTTGTTGCTCGATCTTTTCATTTTAATGAAGAAGCCCCGAGTGACCCGAGAGCCCAGTCAAGCTTCGCCTCCGCAAATTAGTTCATTCTCGTCGACAGCAACTGATTGAAACGTTGCATTGTATAATATTTCTTTAACCCTTTACCTAACATAGCGGCAAAAAGCGGTCAGAAAATTAACCAGAATAAGCTTACCACAGCTTAAAACATCTCTGAAGTTTCTCAGTAAAACCATACAAATATGGATATCATTAGAACCAGCTCGTCGAGCTGGTTCTAATGATATCCATATTTGTATGGTTTTATTGAAAAATTGTGAAATTTGTTTTCGGAAAATGTGAGATTTAATATATATATTTTTTAAAATACTGTGTTAAGTAAAGGGTTAAGACACAGTTATAGTCTACAGCAGTGAGCTCGTGTTTACCAGAAGTGTTAGATCAAGAAAGAGAATTTCCCAGCGTATCAAAAGTCCTGTACCTGCCATCCTCCCCTGAGTTATTGCTTATCATATAGGGACAGTAGTCAATGATTGCTCATGTTACATTAATGTTATGTCCCGGGTGTGATCACTGTTGCTGCCTGGAAAGATCTGTGATTGTCAACTGCCATGTTGACAATAATCTGAGCCCTAACATCAAGTGAAAATACCCGTGGCCCATGCCTAGAAAACTCCCCCGTCTATACACATGAGTATTTAACAATCGAGTAGTCATGTATACGAAAAACATTCGTTTACTGTTATTATGCTTGAAATTTTTTTTTAGCAAAATACTGAGTTTGGTTTCAATTTTGATCCGACGGGCAAGGACCCGGGAACACTGTTCGAAAAATTTAACTCTGGCCCCACCAGGACGGATAAAATTGATATCCTAGCTTCGGGCATGGCTGGTCGTAGTAGATGCAAAGTAGTGGTGGTAAAAGCTCGTTATACAGGTTGTACTGGTTAGTGATTCACCACCCATACGCTATAACATCACCTTAACAGGCTTTAGGTGGTAACGGTGGTTTCCCTGAGTCAAAGTGGTTGCAGACCTTCACTTCTTTACAGCCAGTGTACTTCCGTTGAGTCGCCCACCTTCCGTGAAGATGTCATTACAGCACCGGATGCTGACCATAGCAACCACGTGCCGCATCCAACATTGCACCTCTATCATTGAAAATGTACAATGGAAATAGGTCGTGTCACTATAAAAACATGTGCCGAATATATACGTACAAGCATCACCTATGAGTATATGGTAACAACTTTACAACACGACTGTTCTCGCGCCATGATAACTCACATGACCTCTCTGGTGCGCGGTATAAATCCTATACGTGGGTGCTTGATTGAAGTCTTCCAAACGGGAATCGTTGGGAGTTCGTGGAAAACTACTACCCGAAGTCAAATCGTGTCGGATAGTTTGTGGGTGGTGGAAAACAAAGAGCACTGAATCCCTGGCAAAAGCACCAAACAGCGATAATTAACCATTACTAACTAAGCACCAGTGCACCTGAACCCGGAAGCTTTCATTGAAGGTATGTCCACACTCAACTTATCGTACGACACAGGGCACTTCTAGCTGGAAGATGATTTGACATATGTCTTGTAATGACACAGTACAAGTGGCTCGTAACCTATCAATCAAAAGTTTAACTACTCCCGTCCCAACTCGCCTCCAACAGACACGCAGTTCTTCAACAAAACAATAAATGTTGTGGAGGAGAAATAAACCATCACAGAATGTGGTTCGGTAATGTTTAACCCTCCAAACTCTGATGTCAAAATGCCATAGTTTTCAGCAGCAAATCTTTCTCACAATGCTACTGAGAATTTAGTAAATTATATCTTGTTTGACAGAGCTCATTGAGCTCTGTCAAACAAGATATATTTTGTTAAATTTCTCATTCTCTGCTGACAATACGGAGTCAATGATGAAAATTTTGAAATACTACCAGAGTGCTAGAAATTCAGCGCCGTTTAATAACTAATTCCATCCTCTAGGAACACAAGGAAGATATAAACGTCGGGCCAAACTTGACCTTATACCTATGCTGCGGGACAGAAAATATCCAATGATATTGAACATCCTAACCACCACCCCATAAAAAAAGAAAAAAGAGGGAGCGCGCATGAGCTAACAATCATACATTCCAAATTAATACCCCCAACCAAAACACAAAGAGGAGATTAGGTATGTAGGTAAGTATGTCAGTTTCTATGAGGACATGAGTGATTTCATTTCTTATTCCTTTTGGGAAGCTTATATAACCACAATCCCCAGCTCACGGGAACATGAGGGGAGTTTGGATGTTTGTTTCATTTCGGGTGGCTGACTGTTTTCAAGACAGACATGCATAACACAAAGGTCGGGTATTAGATGTTTCGACGTGTGCAATCTTGAATTTCTCGATTGAAAATAGCACAAGCCAGATCAAACTCCAAGAAGTTGTCTCCCTTCGTAATACTCGAAAGACCATCACTGTAAGTTGTTCCGTATGCAAGACACTCACAGATTATACACCGTATGTTATTGACTCTTGCGCTCAAACTGAGTATATTGTAAATTATTCTAATGTGATTACCAGTGAAAGAAGGTTTAAGATATTGCTGTAATCAATGAAAAACTGGAGAAAATGAAATAAATATAGTACGAGTATGAATACACCGTCAATCACGTGCTGTCTGTAAATAAAAAATGCCACATATTTATAAATTCACGTATATAATCATTATTCAACAAGGGTTTGTTCCTCACTACTTTCCCAACAAGTATAATAAGGTTTTATTGAACGTTTTTTATTTTTATTTATTTTTTTTTTTTTTTGGCACTTCGGTTTGCTTAACCCTTTGAACTCTAGTGGTATCTTCCATGCCTGTTCAATGACAGCAATTAGAAGAGTCCATGTTGATTATTTGGGGTAGACCAATCAGTCTTTTCTCGGGCTGCACGTTG
This sequence comes from Pictodentalium vernedei, assembly GCA_031216915.1. NCBI lineage: Eukaryota > Metazoa > Mollusca > Scaphopoda > Dentaliida > Dentaliidae > Pictodentalium > Pictodentalium vernedei. Next base: position 271,478,258 of record CM062291.1, read on the forward strand.
AAAATACTGATTGGTCTACCCACACATTTATTGAAAAACCATCTTATTTAATGATGTTATGACGTATCATGTTCCTGGCCGGAAAAACGGGCGCTGGGGTTCAAAGGGTTAAATTGAAATATGTTTCAATACTCGTTTGCAAACATGAAAAAAACATTTCACTACTAATGGTTTCGTTGTCGTCTTTGTTGTACACATTGCCATGTTTACTTCCCTGTTTCCAGTTTTATTGTAGATGGAAATAACATAAATCAAAACATAATTCGGTAACTTTTGGCAGCGAACTTATCGAGTATCACGAAGGAAGACAATTGATTGGAATGGAATTTACAGCCAGATTTCAATTCGTACTAGATTCTACTGTGCATGGCGAGATACATTTGTTCATCGCGTTGTGAACGAAGAAACAGAAAATAGTCAGAATGTACAGAAATCTATCCATTTGCTTTTATTATTGTTTCAGAAATATTTCAAAAGGTGCTGTAGTCAATAGATTAAGGTCTGTTAGACGCTTAGGGCGCAGCATATCATCTACCATCCGGTCAAGGTCAAGTCAGCGAGAAAAACGGTATTCAGCTCCCAGTAATTTTACAGATATGCACAGACATTCATCGTCTTGTTCCTTCTCGGAAATAGATCCTAGTCAAATGGCCACGACAGGTAAGTTGATGTCCTTTATTATTTTGTAGATAAACAGCCATCCCTGACTTATATCGTCAAGAAAACTGACTTTACATAAAGTTTTCTCCCTTGACATTATTAGACGAGCGATGAAGGTCCAATTAAGAAGCAAGTAATTGATTAGAAAACACCTTTGACATCCGTAGAAAATAAAGTCAGGTTCCCTTTTGTTGTCTTTAATAAGCGAAAACAGCAGACAGCTCTCTGAGCTGTCTGCTGTTTTCGTTTATTAATAGTTACAAAAGGAAACTTGGCTTTTTTATGGCAAGCTAACTAGAAACAACTAGTTCACATATTATGCGTCATTTAGAATATACATCAGTATCACACTAACTACATTGTCCACTTTGGCTCTTTGTTTAGCGAATGTATTTTTACAGTAATGTGCACGTTTTTTGTTCTTCCCGGGAAAAATAGCAAATATTACCTCCAAGACTTTTATGTTAATGTCAAAGGCAGTGTCTGTATAATATGTCACGATGCGCACGCTGTTGATATAATTAACAGAAAAAAAGTTACAGAACATCAAAGGATTGTAAAAACGTTGTTTTCTTGTTTTTAAATGGGTTTCTATAGACACTGATAGTCAAACTGATTGGGTAAAAATGTTAAAAGTCAACTTCTGTATTTTTATTCAACTCTACAGGAAAATGTCTGAAATTTATGAAATGATGCGTACATTGATGATACAAAGTCTCTGGTATTTCGAAATTTCAATTTTAATATGAATTTCATAACGCCTTAGTGTTAAAGTTTCCGACAGTTTTAGGAAATTATAGCAAGCTAACTTTCCTGTAAATCTTTTCCAATGAAGAACCTTATCAGCCATGAGCGACCTTAGACAAGCTATTGTGTTGAAACCACTTTCTTGTCGGTTTACACCAGGGATGTAGATGTGCAAAGTGGGAGCGGAGAGTAGGGTGTGTTACATTGACGATGCCAAGGCTATAGACAGGATGTGTGTTGGTCAATAAATCTCTTTAACTAACCTGATTGTAATATCTGACCATCACCATTCGCAAAAACTGTCATTCAAATTTTATTATTTGTTTTCAATTTTTTCCTCCAAATCATAGCTTTCGACCATTGACCCCTCCAAATACAACTAGGAATTTAACCAATCCAATCTTGTTTGACAGAGCTCGATGAGCTCTGTCAAACAAGAATGAATTAGTTAAATTCCTCGTTGCATCATGGAACAAATTTGCTGCTTGAAATTTTGTTATTTAACACAATGTACACAGGGTTCAATTATCTGAAATAGAAGAAACAACATTAATATTTCTTATAATTTAATCGTCGTTTCTGGGAGCGCCTATGCTCATTGGTTACGGCATTGAATTTTCAACCGAAAGGTCCACGGTTCGCTCTCTGCCAGTGGTAACTGTGTTGTGTCCTTGAGCAAGACACTTAATCCCGATCAGAGACGTAGCTACAGGGGTAGGGGGATGTCTCCCCCTCCATATTTGTCAAAAAATCAAGATAGTTGGACATTTGGCAAAAATTCCAACAGTTGGAAATTCGAAACATTGTTGTAACGGGGTTTTTTTTCCGAATGTGCTATTACATTTCCCTGAAAATTCCAACCGCCGATTCCCAGACAGAATTCTGATCGAATAACGCAAGATTTTCCGACTACTCAGCTGCTTCCATCCAGGTTAATTCCATAACCGTGGTCGTGTTACGCATTATGTTCTCTAATATATGCAATCACTCAGAGATTGCAGTTTGTATTAGGACTCAAAATGTGCCCCCGTGAAGCTGTGTCCTGGAATTTTTCAAATTACTATCAATATTGTGCACAGTTTTCTTTGACTCAGTACTCTAATGAAATACATATATAGCCAGACTGAATAGTTTGATTTGTATTTGGTGTTGTTGTTGAATTAATATCTCACACATATTGTGATATATAGGCTCAGTTAGTTAGCTAACTCATTACTCATACTTTGTGAGCATAATGAATGGTTGTTAGTCATTGAGTTCATTTCAAAATTAGTGTGCTCACTGCTCAGCACGACCTCATATTTGAGATGATTAATTAAAATATTATTGGTTGAATACCGATTCTTTTTATCATTCTTCATACATGTACATTCATGTAATTGACACAATGCCCAATGAAGGCAGATAGGGCCTACTTACATACTACAGTACCACAAGAAATTGTCATTTTGTGCTTAAATCCTGAAATTATGTATGCAGATATTTATCTGCTGTCATTTAAACTGCTTGGAAATATTCTCAGAATGTACTAAAACCTTCTGGTACAGTCTCTCGGAGTCAACTTTTTGAAAAATGGGATATGGGGGGGGGGGAACAATCATTTAAATATCCATCCCTAGTTGGAATTTTCATAGACACCCCCCCCCCCCCCCCATTGAAAACCTCCTAGCTACGTCCCTGATCCCGATCGCCCACGTGGGAGCACGGTGGTGTTATGTACAAAGGCCTACTGCAAATCGACGGTGTACTTGTCTTCAACCAATAACCATGATTGTGTGGAATTCGTACGTTGTGGAGTCTGACAGTTGCGCGCCGTTACTCTGTGGTTCTCTCCGGATACTCCGGCTTCCTCCACCCGTAAAACTGTCCAACACGAGGTAACCCTGGTTGTTGAAAGTATCGTTAAACCCCAATAAATAAATAAACAGTCGTCTACTCGGACAAGCAACTTTGCTGAACCACATGAGTATGACGAAATGGCAGTCTTGCAGTGTTTTTCAAAAATCAAAAACGTCACCTCGCGTCCGTGGCTTGACTTGACTTTTTGCATGTGTAATACGACCATCATACAAGCCATAAATTCTGAATTTCTAGATAATAAATGTCATTATAGCCTACAAAAATACCATTTACTCAACAAAAACCTCACAAATCGTCGCCTGAGTGCTAGAGTGTCCTATGTCCCATAGGGGACATAGGACATTCCAGCACTCAGGCGACGAAATATCAAGGCTCAAAAGTACATACACTTTTTGGAGAAAGTGGGTAAAAAAAATTGCCTCGATTATTATCATTTTCAAAACTTCCAATCCATTACTTTTTTCATGAAGTTGTTATTTTAGAATTCTGGTTGTCAGGAATTTTAGTTTTATCATTCCAACAACAACCTCGATACGATATGACCCAGATGGTTGAAACTGTCGTTCAAACCGAATAAGACTCAAACTGGAGAAATAGAATTTACTGCAACCAATAAATTCTAGTCAGAGTGAAAATGGTGAAAACATTATAACTAAATTACATAGACAAAGAATGTATAGAGACTTATCTTCAGGACTAAAATATCTTTAACAAATTCAGAAATAGGTTTTCGTAAGCAGCATTTAAAGATTTTCATACAGGATCAGATACTATTTTTTAAGAGACTGGAAATAATTTGTGTACATGGTATTAAATGAATTCTATAAAGGAATCAGCAAAGGACATTTTTTAGTATTTTTCGTGTAAAAATGCATGTTTTAACTTCAGAAATGCATTTGCGTGTTAAAAATGTAATTTCCAGCAATTCTGAAAAATGCATTCATTGACCCCGGGTGACCTCAGTGACCTTGACCATATTTTGAACCTCCATTGAGTTTCGACTCGTTTGTGTTGGTCCCAAGTCCATATGCCACACAATGCTTGAGATATGAGCATGGCCCACTTTCAAAATTTTGGGCCACGCCCACTTTTTTAACATAAAAATGTATGTGTGAACTTTGGAAATGCATTAGGGATTCCAAAAATGTGATTTCCAGCAATTCTGAAATATGCACTCATTGACTCCTGGGTGACCTCAATGACCTTGACACATATTTTGAACCTCGATTGAGTTTCGATTCAATTGCTGTTGGTCCCAGGTCCATATGTCACACAATGCTTGAGATATGAGCCTGATCCACTTTCAAAATTTTGGGCTACGCCCCCTTTTTTAACATAAAAATGCATGTATGAACTTCGGGAATGCAATGGGGAGTCAAAAAATAACGTGATTTCCAGAAATTCTGAAAAATGCACTCAATGACCCCTGGGTGACCTCAGTGACCTTGACCCATATTTTGAACCTCCATCGAGTGTCGACTCATTTGGTGTTGGTCCCAGGTCCATAGATCATAAGATCGTTGTGTTCGTATTTCAGTGTGATGATGGACCGTCCATTGTTGGTTGGAAGACCAAGTGGGAACTCTTCAGTCTTTGAAGAAAATGGATTGCACTCTGCGATGGTCGTTAAAAAGCAAAATTTTCCAAAATTAGGTCTAACGTTACACGTACTGGTTTCGGTTCTCAACCTCGCTATTGTTAAGTTGGATTGCTTTAGCGTTATGTCAATGATATTCAGCGTTTATGTCCATATCGTGCAGATTCTGCCGGACGGGGCGGGGGGGGGGGGGGATAGTCTCCTCGGGGGGGGGGGGGGGGGGTCTAAGGTATTCCCGACAAGCCCATAATAATGGAAGCAGTTTCCCCGAGGGGTAGACCTCCCAAAACCTCAACCAACTCGCCCCGACTCCACAACCGATATCGTGAGCGTAACACAGGTATAAAGTCAAGTTGAATCAATTTGTTTTTATTGTTCTACTCACGCTAGATGATTCCGTGAACAAGTACTGCTCTACCTTCGAGGTTTCCCTCAAAGTATTTCGGCTTCATGAACGAAATCATTGTCCCCAGTGCTAAAATTTTGAGTTTCTTTCATTGGATTAATGTTTTTTTCTGTTATGTAACACACAGTTGGAAAGAGTCCTTTCCAGCAGTGTGTTACACAACAGTTTGCCGTTAGTAGAAGCAAAGAATATTTATTTATTTATTGGTGTTTAAGGTCACATATTTCTGCACAATGACAGTTTTACGGGTGGAGGAAGCCGGAGTACCCGGAGAGAACCACCGAGCAACGGCGAACAACTGTCAGCTCCCCAACATACCAACTCCTCACAAGCAGGGTTAGCATTGGTTGAAGACAGGTGCACCATCGACGTGCAGTACGCCTTAGTACACAACGGCACCGTGCCCCCACGTGGGCAATGGGGGTGAAGTGTCTTGCCCAATGACACAACGCGGTTGCCGCAGGTGGGATTCGAACCGAGGACCACTCGGCTTGCAGCCTGCACCTCTACCAACTGAGCCCCCCCCCCCCCCAGAAGCAAAGATACATAAGGATGTTGCCCTATTGTAGATTTGATCACGGCCCAAAGATCATTCAAAACACTTTCTAAATCCATCAAAACGTCAGCCTTCTGAACGTATCCATTTGCCATTATTAAATTTTGTAAGCGTTAAGGGAGAGATTGCTGTTAAAAGTGTCGTTAACCCCCCCATCAAACAAACAAACAAACAAAGGCGAAATCGTTTAATCTTTAGCCAACAAATCCACAAGCACACACAGTGCAGTGGCAAACAAGACATATTTCTGATTTTTTTCTCTTCGAATTTTAATTCTCTAAAAGAAAAAAAAATATTTGTCGTTACGGCTGAGGCAGTTTTGAAGTACAGTAACTCTATGCCTGCTTTTAGGATAATTTTCCTAAGGTGTGCAACAATACACTGTTACCTCGTAAAGTTTGAATTCTGGAGCTTGTTGACAAAATATGTCACTTCAAATAGGAATAATCGTCTTTTCATTTTTTTATGCCAGACTCTTCTGAATTTTTCATTAAATTTTTCATCAAATCAAGTTAGCAATCATGACTTTCCAAAACAAGCCTTTTTAAACTACTCGGAATGTTAAGAGTTAAACATAAAGGTAAATTTAACCTCTTGGCCCTTTGGAACCTGGTGGTATCTTCCATGTCAGTTCAATTACAGCAATTGGAAGAGTCCTTTTTCAGTACTTGGGGGCTAGACCAATTACTATTTTCAACGTGCAGCTTGAGGCTGCACGTTGAAAATATTGACTAATCCCCCCTACACTTTCACGTAACACTCATCCTACTTAATGCAGTTATGACGTAACGTGTTCCTGAGCCGGAGAATCGGCCTCTCGGGTTAAAGAGCAGACGGGGCGAACAATGAATCTATAAAGAGAAGTTACTTGTGAATACGATGGATCCAGGTCCGTGGTGACCTGAACGTGTGCAGGTGTTTGCGTAATTTGGAAATTCTTTGACGCCAGTCACGGTCGTGAAATGTTTGAAACCCCAGACTCCGGAATTGTGGAATTTGGTAGGATTTTCGCCTTTCGGCCGGAATTGAACTTGTTTTTAGAGATTTTCCAGGCCGAAAGCTGGAATATGCAGTCGGAATTCTGATTTCCTAGACCATAAGTTAGAAGGAAGGAGAGTATTGGGATTTCCGTAAAGCTGGAACTCCTGGGGTCACAAGTTGGAACGTTTTTCGCCAGATGAAAGGCGGTGCAAGTGAATAGTTTCAACAAGACACCTCCCCAACTCAAAACCAACTAGCCATATCCGTAATCCGTAGATTGTCCGACAGCCTGAAGGTTCAACCACCGACTCAGCCCATACATACCAAACCGTATAGTAACGATAAATGCCTTCTGCAGAGAAACGCCCAACATCTTGTTTTCAGCTTGAAATAAGCAGCGACTAGAAAACAAATTTTAGTGAAATTTGTTACTCATGAATTGCTTTGTGACCTCGCCTACCGTTTCAAATTGATTATTGATGACATGCCTCCTTGGTCGAGTTAATTATTATGATTGATTAAATGTGCAAGTGTAGGCAATACAGACATTTATTTAAACCTTTCACATAATGTGATCTTTTTATCCATATTCCTCCCACACTCACAGATACGGAAGTTCTAATTACTGTGCTTTGTCAATTAAAGTATTGCCGCATACAGTCAAGCCTGAATTAATTTTTTTGATGCACTTCAAAAAATGGCAGAAACGCTGTGAATTATGACTGGCATTTTTTAAATGTGTGTTTTACTCATTTTCATCAATATTTTATGATACTTCTTTCCGATTTTTTATTGTGTCAGCGGGGGTCCCATGAGTGTCACGTAAATTATTAAAAGCGCCGTGGAAGCATTTCAACCCTTTGCCTACGTAACGCCCAAATCGACCAGTTCTACTTATAGAAATGGTCATTCAAATTTAATTTTTTAACAGTTTTTATCTCAAAAACATTTTATGTCCTTGGTGTCCAAGGATTTCTTTTTCAAGGACTATGCGTGATAGGTAAAGTGTTAACAGTTGTCAGGCTAAAGCATCCGAGCGCCGAAGACATCGGTTATTCTTGGAGCGTCCGGGGGCATGCTCCCTGGAGAAAGTTTTACAGTTTACTCTGAATCCGGGGGCCGTTTGGAGACATTTCAAGCCCAATAATGCTGCATATAAAACTGGCATTTCTCACCTCGTTTCAACCTCGACGCGACTCCGAAGATCTAGGTGAGAAAAGTCAAACTCAGATTAAGGTTTACAATGAAGGTGCGCTCCAGCATGTCCCTTGTTATTTGAATTGTTATGAGAATTAACGATTGTGATTTGATCTCTATAATAATAGACTCCAGTCATTCGTCCTATTCGTTGATCTGCCTCCAAGACTTGGGCGAAACTCGTTGAACATAATCGATTGGGGGGGGGGGGGGGGAGCTGATTTGGTTTTAGTCCCGACTGATTAAATATTCCAACATGCATTGATGATGTAGTTGTTAGTAAGTTGGGATTATAGTTCAAAATTCTTGGAAATGTGTACATCGATAAATACACGCAGTGCTGGTCCGAATCCAGTACTACATATCTCCATTAGTGTAACCGCCTGTGTGTGTGATCAGTGGTGACGCCAGGATTTTGTACGATATGTGTTTCCACTGGGGTGGGGGTGGGGGGTAGAGCTCCCCGGCGATGGGGGCGTAACTCTCGCTGACCCCCTCCCCCTGGCGCCACTCCTGCGTGATATAAGACCAAGTATCAAATCTGGTCTCGTAAGGGGGTACATGATTACAATACATAAGCCCGAATTTCTATCTAAGACTGCAATAAAGACGAAAGAGTCTCCCCTGGAAAAATTACTTGGGGTCACACATTCCCTACCCCACCCACCTTGTTTAAGTTAGTTGCACCTACTTGGCTTTCACCTCGTGCCTTGAACCACCTGGGTGTGTTGAAATCGTTAATTGTTTTACTGCAAAAATATCCGCACCTCAGATGTCAATTGTTGGCCAAAATGGGTAGGGATAAAGCAGTACTTCAGCCTACTAGTACGTGGCCTGTGATAAGCTTCCACTATCCTCATCTAGTACTACAGTCTTCTACCATCCTTGCAGCGTTGTATCATTATTACAGGCTTGTAGTTTAACCCTTTACCCAACGTAACGGCAGAAATCGGCCAGCGCTATTCACAAAAGTCGCCAAGTAATTTTCATTGTTTTTTTTTTTATTTTTTGTCTCAAAAGATAGGTTATGACCCCTCTTTGGAACGAGCTCGTCGTTGAGACAAAAAAAAAATAATTAGTTATTCAAGAATTTTGTTTGCAAGAGTCTTCTTTTCATGTTAGGTAAAGGATTAACTAGGTCCCTCTGCCCTATGATCATCTTCCACTGTGCTTGTATTCACTCTAGTACCCCAGTTTCCCACCACTACTCCTGGCTTATGCCAATACCGATACTATCCCGCCAGTCTTACTATTGGCATCTAGTAACACTGTCTCATTCTACCTGCCACTGTCGGTCTTCCCATCCCTGCTCTACAAGTGCACTACCACTACCAGTCGTGTGGTTGCTACTTCTGCGGCTTGGAAAAGTCTAATAGCAATGAGAGCAATAATTGGAGCAGGCATTGCTCGGACGACTCGAAGCTTATCGAGCAAATGAGCTATAGAGCAGTGACGCGAACATGCTTTGCTCGGGCGAATTGAATCGTATTGAGCAAATGAGATATCGTGCAATTGCCCAAAGATTAATTACACAAACAAACTCAAACAAACAACTCCACGACTCATTTGGATATTTGATGATACCTTCGACATGGTGATGTACTCCTGGATGAATCCTTTGAGGATACCTCTTAGGGGATACTTTATGGAGGATATCTATCTGAGGAGAGTTATAGCTACAAACGACTATGCTATGGCTCCTAGCCACTAATTCCTTTACTTTTTTCTAGATCACGATCTCCGCAGTTCCTACGAATGAGCACAAGAGTTAAAAGAACTGCATATCTCAGACCCTATTCCTTGATATATCCGGCTACTCTCACCCAGTGTTCGACGATCTCTGGTTCTGACCTCTGCCCTCGACCAACCAGATTGCTTCATTTTCTGCAGTCGCTATCTACCTATACGGAGTTATCTCCCTTATGTATAACGAGGTTCTGGATGGTTTTAAAGATACGTCCAAGAGTCAAACGAGCAGCGATTGGAACAGGCATCGCCCGGTCGACTCGAATCTTGTGAAGCACATGAGCTATCCAGGAATTTCTCGATCGAGTGACTCCCCGAACGACTCTTCAACACATCTCCGCATTCGAGGATATCCACGACATGGTGATGTTCCCTTGGAGGATACCTTTTAGATGATTTTATCGAAAGATAACTATCTGAAGGTAGTTATGGCTACTGGGTCATTTCATGACCTTGATAGCTCCAAAGCCACTACTGATGACTTGTCCACGGTCACAATGTGTGTCCTCTGATAAGCTTCCACTTTCCTCATCCAGTACTAGAGTTTTTTACAATCGTTGCTGCCTTGTACAATTTCTACAGGCTTGCAGTTTACCAAGAGATCTCTTTCCTGTGATCAGCTTCTACTGTGTCCGTGTTTCTCTAGTACTTCTGTTTCCTGGCACTACTCCTGTCTTGTGCCATTACTACCCCCCCCCCCCCCACCCCCCGGGTCTTGCTATTGACCTCTAGTAATACTGCCACCTAGCTACTACAACCAGTCTTCCCAGCCCTGATCTACAAGTGCACTCCAATGAATGGAACAGGCCCTGCTCGGACTACTGGAAGCTTATCGCGCAAATGGGATATCGAGCGGTGACTTGAACAGGCATTGCTCGGGCGACTTGAATCTTATCGAGTAAAGGCGCTATCGAGTAACTGCTAGAACGAGTGACTCCACAACCGATTGTATGTGTGTACGGTACGGACAGCATACTGTTGCCAATGGTGCAAACTTGACTGTCTACAAAATTCACAGTGGCGACCAACATGCACTGCGACTGTGACATCCTGCTGATTATAACTTTGCTTACATAACTATCCTCCGAAAGGTATCCTCCAAACGATATCGTCCAATGCTACATCACCATAACATGCGTATCATCAAATACCAAGATGAGTTCGCAGAGTCATCTTAGCAATGCCTGCTCCAGTAATTTCCCAATAGTTCATTTGTTCAATAAGATTCGCGTCCTTCGAGCAATGCCAAATCCAGACACTGCCCGATAGCTTATATGTTCGACAAGACTCGAGTATTCCAAGCAGTGCCTGTTCCATTCTATTAGAGACCCCTAGGCCATAGAAAGCAGGTACCGCCATAGAAACCAAGTCTCCAGTAAGCAAAATGGACGGCAGAAACATGTGTCACACACGTAATAACACGCGCTGCACAGACGCACTGACACCAAGTATCACATGGTAAAACAAGTCCACTTGGCGTAACTGGGTCACGTGACAATGACATCATGCCCAAGGTCAATAAAGGAGTCAATAAGGGGGGGGGGGGGATAAAAACCACATTCCCAATTACTGGTATTCACCCTACTATCCAATCACCAACTGTTGCGTTAAATGCGCGAATTTGGCTTTGAAATGGTTGAAAAAGAAAACCAGACTAAATATATAATTTCTTTTTTCTCTGTACCGATGTCAAACTTACAAGGAAGTACTGATGGCAAGTATTCACAGCTGCCACGCAAGGGCGCGGGAAGACTGCAATTATTATTTTATCATCAATGCCCCGTGTATAGACCTCTTATAATAAGACATAAATGAGACGAAATTATGCCTTGGACCGGAAAATTGGTGTTACGAGTTCAAAGGGTTAAGAACGAGAGTTTAAAATGTATCCTAAATTGTGATTGAGACTCAATGGTGTTGACATTAGATAAATATCTTCCCCTGTGAAGAACAAGGTGCCATCTACAATGCTAAACCAGTGCAGATGGCACCTTGTTCCACTCAAGGCATTATGTACAACTTGAGAAAGCAGCCTGCCGATTGTATAACTTGTTTGTTTGGTGGGTTTTGGCCAAATTGCGTCATTACATCCGATACACCCTTTCGCCTATTGGAATTGGCACGTGTGAAATACGTTAGAAATGAATACTCGAGAGTTTCTCAGTTACAGTTCTCGAAAAGTAGAGTCTTTACCACTAGCGCACTTTTGGCACAGCCACTTACCCCCAGCCCACTAACCCCACTGCAACGGATGCAGCGCGTGCCCATTTGCCCCAGAAGTGCATTAGTGGAACCCAGCTCCCAGCGCCGTTGCTGCCATGAGACTAAAAGTGGAATTTATTGATAGCGTGTTGGAAACTCGAACTTGAAACGCCATGTTTTATTTATAGTTTCAGACGAAGAAGAACACCTGTACGAAACGGTAGATCTCACAAAGAAACCTCCTCCAAGGCCTTCTGCAGGTACGCTCATATATGGTATTCTTGTATTTTATTATAGACTCAGTGGCGTCGCAACGATGACCAATTTGGGGTGGGGTGGGTGGTAACCTGTTTGTCCCGACTGGGATGGCTCAAATTTCTGCTGATAAAATATGACACATATTCCAACTACATAACCAAGGCATGCCTTCATTGAAGGCATGCCTTGATAATGTAGTTGGAATATTAGTCAGTCGGAATTATAGTTTAAAAACTCCAGAGGTCTTGGACACAACTTCTTACGAGAGTGGTGGCCGAGTGGATAAGTGCGCTGGTCTCTCATGCCAGAGGTCCCGGGATCGATCCCCGGTCGGGGAAAGTTCTCGAGGTGTCCGAGAACACTCTCTGTCAGCATCAGTTGTGGGGTTGATGCTGTCATAGCGTACTGTCCTATCGGATGCGGACGTAAACTGGCTGTCCGAGGTGCGGAGAGAGAACACTCCGTGCAGGCTAAAGATCCCTTCGTAGTATTCGAGAAGAGCTAGGCCACGATGTTGCCGCTATGAAGGTTATCCCACACACCTACGCCATTGGGCCAAGGAGAGGCGTTAATATAAGTTGCATAACTTGTTCGCCTATTCTTGTAAAACAAATAAGATTAAATTAAATTAAATAAATAAAAAACTTCTTACGAAATTAAGACGTCTGTACTTATTTTCCAGATTGGTTATGCCAGGCCACAAACATCCCGAATCGGTTACTACAGACCCCAGTTTGTATGGCCGAGGGTGTGGTCGACATAAGTCCAAGTATCAAATACAGTCGCTCGGGAAAGTGTATGATTACTGGCATGAGTATGTAGAGATATCAAGACTCCAATCCTGGAGAAAATAGCCCGATTGAGAAAAAAACTTCTTTTTGGGGTGGGGGTGGGGGTGGGGTGGGGGACATACCTCATTCACCCCCTCCCGTACAGCAGACTTCGGAGGAGCCGCTGGCAGGAGCCATCGCTGTCGTGAGTCGCTGCCGTCAGTTACGAAGCTTCGGAGTCGAAGCCAGATGTTTAATTGCCCAGCCATCTCCGTAAAAACTTTTCGAGCTGGTAAGATGTGTTGCCGACTGAAACACAATCAAAACGTTATGTTTTACTGTTGTCACCTTCTAATGGTTCCCCCGTGGTCTGAAGGCAGTGAGGGGAGTTGCCCCCTCTGCCCCCGTCCTTCTGGCGTCCCTGCACCCCCCCCCCCCTCTCTCTCTCTCTCTCTCTCTCTCTCTCTCTCTCTCTTACAGTGTCTAAGTTCCTATCATGGAGTATATTTGCAGAAAGTGGGCATTTCCATTACACACATTGCTAGCGTTACCTAAGTAGGAGGAAGAAATAATTGATAATTTGTCTTCTCCATTCCAACACGGCGTGATATCTCCCACAGAGCCTTGCTGAAAGACAAACGGGTATAATGAATATACTAATTCCAAAGAGCAACTTGCACATAAAACCATCGAATATAATGTGGCATTGCATCAAACTTATATTCAGCGATTATAGGTTTGTCTTTGGACACTGGACCCGTTTTAGCTGGCAAGTCTCAAGTTAGAGGCATCACACCGTCAAAATTAGAAACCAAGAATAAAAATATTCTTTACTTACAGCAAGTCTCGCACCCAGTGGCGGTTAAAGAAAGCTGGGGTCGCCTCGAACGGCATCTCTTAGGACGGAATAATATGTCAATGAAGCCACACAATCCAGATGCAATCAGCCACCAGAAAATACTTAGCAATGTTTGAACACAAGGCCGCACCTAATGTTGATCCCGGTCGGAAATCTATATTTTTGTCCACCACGGCTCGCATCCCACCTAATGTGTATTTAAAGATCTTCGTGCTTGTTTGTCATTTAAATACATTTTAGCATAATGCTTTGACATGTTTTTCACCACTTATCATTTTAGAACCAAAGAAGCGACACTCTGGAATATTCGGCTTTCTCAGTCGACCAAAGAGAGAAAATAGCACATGAGAAGAATAGTACCAACGATCAAACGTACCTTTAAAGCTGTTGTGCAGGGAGAACAGAAAAATTGAAAAAGACGATCGTAAAAAGACTGGGAAGATCCTCACATTTATGGGTGTTAGGCATAATGAAGACTAACATTTGCATAGAGAGGCGATGTATGCTCAGTAAGAGTGTGTGGGAGTAGAGGGAGGGGCACAAATGTCCAAGACGCACTTGACATACCTAAAAAGTGGGTCTACACAAACGCCATTTCTTTGATTCTAAGGTCTCGATGGATTCTGAAGGTGATGAATTGTGTGGCTGTGTGTATGGTGTGTGCATTTTGAAGGACACAATCTTGTTTGAGGAATTTGGAATGTTGGCTTCTGATCCCGGCCGGGAATCGAACTCACGACAATGCCGCCTGACAATCGGGAGTCCAACACCTAAACCATTACACACCGTCAAAAACGATGGCTTGAATCTTGCTTATTAGTTGAAGTTCTCATGATTACGTTGTTCACATTCCTTTCGGCATGCATGAAAGTGTGAAACGCGCTGATGCAGTACGACGAAAGTGCTATGGTTGGCCATAGACGAAGACTGGCACGGGCCTGTGTGTATTTTGAAGAACACAATCATGTTTTCGAGGAACTTAGAATGTTGGTTTCTGATTCCCGACTGAGAATCAACCATGTTTTGGACCACTTCTTCTTCTTCAACCATCTTTCAACCCGAAGGCTAGACCTCGGGCTGAAATATAGTTGAAGTAGAACAGGCCAAGACAGCCTACGATGGAAACCCTGGGAAGTGCAGCAGAGCATGCTGTGGTAAACATGTTTTGTTAGTAGTATAATGGTCGACCGGTGACTGAGAGGCCTAATTAAAGTGACAAGCATAGGTTTACACGATTTGTTAAAGTTGACTTTATGGCTGTGTTGTGGTCATGATATAGCCATAGATGGCGAAAGTAACCTTAAACAAAAATAAACCGAACCGGGTGAAGGTTGAATTCATTAGCCGAATGCAATGAAATTTGCTAAATTTGCAGATATGTTACAGGAATGCCTGTATATTGACACATTTGCATACATAAGATTTTAATGTGCCCCTCCTACCACTCTCCCACCCACCCTTTCCACTGCCAATGTGCGTGAATCGACTTTAACCCTTTAATAATACAGACCTACAGGCAACAGTATCATTTCATCTCTTTTCTGCAGCATAGAATACACATTCATAATTAACCTGAACATTTTATTTATCTCTTGCATGCAGCACAGCTCTCGGGCTTTCAATGTAACGAGCTGGCCAATGAAAAATTAGAGAAAATTAAGTATTATTACCGAGAAGTTTTTATTAACGCTGAAGGGCGATGTTTTTCGGATTTGATAAGTAGTCTTAGAAGTTTTGTACATGTGTGAAAAGACTGTTTGAACAGGCATCAGATTTCCACTCGCACGATCATTTACGCCACGGATGTTGTACAGAAACTGCCAGCAAGTACTCGGACAGTGATGTTTTTGATAATTGCGAGCAGGAAAAGTTCTTTCTAATCAAGTGTCGTCTGCCTGAATAGTCAGATGCCACTTGACTCGACAGGAATGCAAAGCCACAACACTTCATGATCTTAATCTTTAGTAATTCCACTCTTATTTTCCGGGCGTGCAGGAGTTAACTTCACACGCCGGATGAGATCTCCTCTTGACGTGCTGGTATCGGAAACCTCCCTCTCTGTAATGAGTCATGCAGCAAATTACCTTTAATCACGACCCCAACAGTCACCTCTTACAAATTGAATAGCTATAGCACACCCTTCGCACAACTCCGAAAATTCTCATGCTAGGAGGGAGACAAGTGCGTGAACACAGGACAGACCATAAAATGAAACGATGCCTCCAATGCATTTTTAAGTGCTGGGAGAGCGGTGACTAAGAGGTTAGAGCATTGAACTTCAAACCAAAGTTCCGCGGTTCGATCCTAAGCAGCGGTAACTGTGTTCTGTCCTTGGGCAAATAATTTCATCCCGATTGCCCACGTGGGGGCACGGTGACGCTGTGTACTAAGGCGTACAGTACGTGGATAGTGCACTTGCCTTCGACCAATGCTGACCCTGCTTGTGCAGAGTTAATATGTTGGACAGTCTGACCGTTGCTCGCCGCTGCTCGGTGATTCTCTCCAAGTACTCCGACTTCCTCCACCCGTAAAGCTGACCGACACGAGGTGGCCATTGCTTTCGAATGTGTCGTTATAAATAAATAGGCCTATCTCAAGTGCTACAGAACCACTGGCTTTACAATCACCGTTCACAGTTAATGAACTTAATGATGCTCGAAAAAATGTTTCTAATTGCCTTTAAGTGAGCTTCGGCACCATAACTAGCATCACTCACCACTGCCAACTGAAAATCAGCAACGCGGCATTGAAGTTGAAGGTGTGTGGGTGTGCATGCATGTGTTTGGGCGAATATATGCAGGTGATGACGTAGCAAGCACGTTCGTATGGTCGAAATTCTTTTAATGTTTCGCTTCTTAAAACGCCAATGATCGGTTACGCCTGCGTTTGTTTGATAGAGGAAAGAGGAGGTGAGGTAGTGGAGGAGGTGTTGTTGGGAGTTTTCACTTTGTGACTCTGGGCATTGTTCAGATACTGTTCCATCAATGGACAGAGGACAGGTAATGTAAATGCATCACGCTTCCACAAAATTCCTGTGGGGTGCTCTGAAATCTAATTTGAGGCCATATCAAATACATTCTTAGTTTCTCATCCGATGTTCAGACAAATGGACAGGGGAGAAGTTTTATGTTAATTTTTTTTCCAATACAATTGGTTTATACCGAACCGGTGGTAAATCGTGGAATCCATTTCACAACCTGGACATCTGTGCAGTCTTCGATCTGCAACAGGTGTATCAACATGACAAAATGTGTGGGTCATTCATGACGTTTTCCTGGGGCTTCGATACAAGGGGTGGGGGCGACGAGCTATACCACTAAACATTTTGTCGGAAATATTGAGTTTAGTCATAATTTCTTCATTCGCATAATGCTCTAAAGCTAAACACGTTGCTGGGAGATAAAAACGCGATAACCGAGAGCCAGGGAACAGCTCCCCACTCCACTCGCTTTTTCCATAGATATGTCACATACTCACTCCACCCTCAGCCAGTTCAGTCTATTTATTCTACTCCAATCATCTTCCAACCCGAAGGCTAAACTTCGGGTTGGGAGATAGTACGAGTAGAAGAAATAGACATTATCGTGGCCAGACCCTTATTTGTACACCACCAAGAGAGCCTATCAAATACTTGCATATTTGGTTATGTGCTATATACGATTATTATCAGAGGCGTAATGGACATGGCACGAAAGGGGGTTGCCAGTACAGCAGAAACGGTTAACCGATTAATCAATAATCAACATCTTGATCGATCCAAAAAGTAATTGATCGATTAACTGTTACTTTTGAACTTCTGTATTACATGGGTTTACAAAGGAACAAACTTGCTCCAAAACAGGCAAACATTGTCACCCTGACTCACATCAAATATATGAGACAGAGTAAAGCATGCAAGTTACTTGCTTACATAGTTGTTTACTTGCATGATCATCATACTGTATCAGTGGCTGGAAATGGTCATTCTTAACCCTTTACCGATTGCGGGTAGCAGACGATGCTTGCAAAATAAATTACTAAAAATTTTCAATTTTTGTCTCAAAAACATAGCTTGTGACCCCAAATTGGAACGAGCTCAACGAGCTCGTTCCAATGAGGGGTCATAAACTATGTTTTTGAGACAAAAAATGAAAACATAATAAATTTGAATGGAGATTTTTGTATATAGGCCTAATCGGTTTTGTTTGTTACGTTGGGTAAAGGGTTGATGCTGTACATCATCAACGGTATGTCAGTTATTCAGATATCTATTTGGACAAGTGATTAATCGGTTAACCAAGGTTAATCCACGTGATTAATCGATCAAGAAAACCCCTTAACCGTTTCAGCTCGAGTTGCCAGCCGCATCGAAGGCATGGTATAATTACCGGCTAACTAGCAACTCTCCTCCTCCCTACACACTCTTTAACGCCTTATGTTGACCTCGTCATTGCCGGAGGATCAAGACGATGGCATTTCTGTGGATTCAGTTTTAAAGTTTACTCTCACCGGGCCGAACTATGGTAGGTCCGGTAAGTTTTGGGATATTTGTGTACCAACCGCCCCCTTCAAAATTTTATTTAGCTTCCACTTTCCCACATTTCGCATTTGAAACATCTGCGTACTTTAAATATTTACCCTAACTCGTTCCAACGTTTAGGCGAGGTACACCACCTTTCAATACCTTCAGAACTTCCACGGCTTTATATCGCATCCTTCTGTTGGAAAATATATCAGCTCGCTCCACAACCGTAAAGTTTTATCATGCCACCTGTTTAATTTAACCATGATAAATACGTTACAGGACGTTTACGTGCCAGGTATGGCGTCGCGTGAGGCTCAGCGCGATCAATATTAGGCTCGGTCTATGGCCTCGTCTACAATTAATCTCACATCGCCTCACATGACGCCATACCTGGCAAGTAAACGTCCTGTAACTTATGTATTCACCCACTGATACGTTTTAACCCTTTGATACTTTTGTACTTCTTATGACGTACGAAATCAAACAGCGCGTTGATATTTTGTGGTCATTTGTTTTATCATTTTTCGATTTATTAAAGTTTTAACCTCTATTCCTATTTTCACCCGAATAGTGCTCAGTGACAACCGTTGAGCCAAATGTTATCGCAGCTTAAAATAGTAATATAATACTGCTGTCAAAACTTCTTAACTGGTTGAGTGCTAGAAGCCACTATCAGGGCTTTCAAAAAATGAGGATACCAGAGCAAAAGCCGCCACCTTCCTTGCTTATATTTCATATTCAGTCAAACACAAATAATATTTTGTTTATAAAAATTTGTTTTATTACAAATTATTCGAGAGTGCCTCTGGGCACTCTCCAATAATTTGTAATAAAACAAGTTTTGAATAACAAATTCAGACCACCAAAAATAAACTCGCTCTCAACCCGATAATCACTTATGTGAAAAATATCTTGTTATTTGTACTTTCCGACGTTTGATGTCGCATTTTGAAAAACGTTGAAGAAACTGAATTCCCGGTGCCGTTTGAACGTCAGGATAATTAAAGTCTCAAAGGGTTAAAATATGCATCGGAAAGTCACCATTCCCAATCTTCGATTTGCAAGTCGCGACTAAAAATTGAAGCACGAAATGCAGTCATTCAGAAACGGGTAACAGGTAAATCACCCCAAAACAGCGAAACAGAAACAGGCCTTTCACATGACGGGGTGGGCAAGGATGTGAAACTAAAAATTAATTGTATACTCTTTACCCGTTCCTTATTTCATCTGCATTAATAGGAGACAACTTTGGATGCCATAATTATCTCCACACACTATCATCAAAGTGTGTGTGTGTGTGTAGGGGGGGGGGGGGGGGGGGGGGTGTCAGAGTTAAGTGGCCGGAATCCTGCAGGTAAACTCCCATTATCAATGTGTTTCTCTTGTCACGCGAGATGCGGAGAGGTTCCGAAATTTATTGTCTGTCAAGTTCACCCCTTTCTTTGACCACAGCATTCAGACGATAACTATCTGTTAAAAATCGGCCTAGTGTTTGTGCAAGTTTGAAAAAGCGCCCCCCCCCCCCCCCCCACACACACACCCACAAACATACCGTGCTGTGATCCACTGTAGCTGAGCCCAACAAACCATATCTTTTCAGAAATAACTCAGTACCTTTACAAGATGTTGTGCCATAATAGTTTAGGAAAAGAATATTTTTTGCCATGAAATTATGTATCGGATTTTATTATTTGTTTGAAAGTATACTGAAACCCACTTACTAGTGTATCTTTTAACCGAATAACCCTTTTAATTAATTGTATATAACTTACAAACACCAAGCCATTTACCACACCTTCAGTATAAATTTAACTGTTGATTGCATATGGATTATAGAGTAATTTGAATAAAAAATCTTCCACATCTATTGAATTCCACACATTTATTAATATTTTTGGCTTCAACACATCCAGTATAGGCATTTATTCTATTATATCTTGTTTGACAGAGCTCTGAGAGCTCTGTCAAACAAGATATAATAGAATAAATGCTCAGTCAATAAGAAGATAGAAAAATGACCCAATTCCTATTTTTTTAATACTCTTGTTAATTGAATATTTTTTTCTGGCAAAATGGCTATTCAATTAACAGGATTGGACTGAACTTGGGAATCGAGGAGTTGAGTATCTGATTTACAATTTTGAGCTATGTTCAATTTGAAGCCTAAATGTCCACCGGAATGTGCAATAACGGAGTTTATATTTCTCAATCATCCCAACTTTTGTTAAAAGCAAGTTTTTAATAACTAAACTATTTTAACCCTTTACATAACACAACTATAAAACATTTCTTATTTAACTAAAAAATTGTTTTGGCTCCAAAATACAGCTTCTAACCCCTCACTGGAACGAGTTCAATGAGATTGTTGCAGTGAGTGGTCATTAGGCCATAAAAAATAAATATCTAGATTACATTAGCACCCAACCAATATTTACGCCCTTTTCAGATGTTTTTGTTGGTATCATGTGCTCAAGAACCCCAGTAGTAGAATTGGTTTGGGTATGATTTGACCATTATAAAGGTATTATTCTACAAATGGGGCAGTTGCATGGCCAATACTTCTACCATTTATTCCTATTTATTTTTTTGGTGTTTAAGGTCACATACTTATGCACAATGGCTAATCATGACTGTGACAGTTTTATGGGTGGAGGAAGCCGGAGTACCCGGAGAGAACCACCGCGCATCGACGAGCAACTGTCAGCTCCTCAACATTCTAACTCTGGTCAAGTTCCGCTCAAGCAGGGTTACAACGGTTGAAGACATGTGCACAATCGACATGCAGTACGCCTTAGTACACGGCTTCATCGTGCCCCCATGTAGGCAACCAGGATGAAGTGCCTTGCCCAAGGACACAAGGTGGGTCGTCCCGGACGGGCATCGAACTCGGGATCTCTACCATAGAAGTCCAACAGTCTACCACAGAGCCACCGCACTCCCATTTATTCCTATTAATTAATGGTATTACTGCATTAACCCGTAAGACGTCGAAGATTTCACACATTTTGGGTGCACTTTGACAATCTACATCCTGTTGCTGTGAAGTTGTTACTATGCAAGTCTTGGCTGCCTATATAGGCAATAAAACATAAGTTTAATTAGTTAGTTGAATGGGTTCACAGATGTATATTGGGAAAGGATTTTCTTGGTCACCCCTTGATTCCCTGAAAACAAATAAAATATACCCCCCGCCCACCCGAGCCACAATTTAAAAAAATCTGATGATAATCTTGGTATTTATTTTTTTAAAGCCTTAGCTATGTTTTGGAGGCAACAATTTGAAAATTAAAATTTGACTGGAAATGTTTGTGATAAGTGCTGGCAAGATATTGCCCTACATTGAGTAAAGGGTTAAAAAATAATGCTACTCATGTTTTCTAAATTTCATTTTTTTACCGCTTGTATCATTTAAATATATGTACAAACAACCATGTATTTGTATTTTTGTGGTATGCTGATGTCAGTTACATGTCCATGACTCAAATCGGCATTGGAGTATGGGCTGGGAGGGGGTTGACGGTATGAGTTGGGCGGGGCTGATGGTAGAAATTGACCAGTGTGAAGGATTTTAAATATTTCCAGCATGAAAATATACTGTAAATAGTGAAAATGGGGCGTGTAATGGGATTTAGGTAGTATTTTAGTGGGTTTAAGCATTACAACTAGAGGTACTGTGAGCAAGCTCACAAAGTGATACCCCCCCCCCCGCGCCTGTCAGAACGGAATTATATTGCTTCATGCACATCTTCATATGGAGTTCTTCCGTTGTGTAAAGTTTCATGAAATTCTTCAAACGGTTTAGGAGGAGTTGTGCTTATAAGGATGGACAGATGGACAGACGGATGGTCAGACGGACGGACGGACGGACAGGGTGATTTCCATATACCCCCCAAAACTTTGTTTGCTGGGGATATAACTAGTGGTAGTGCAGAGGGGGGGGGGGGGGGGGGCATAGGGGAATTTGCCCCTTAAAAGTAGACTTTGACGCACTATTTGCACACCCATCTGCTACATATAAACCCACCCTCCCTCCATCCCAAACACACCCTTAGTCTTCTATAGCCAAGTGAGGACTTGCTTTTTTTTTGTTCTTGTGAGCAGTGTGCAAAATTTGACGAGAACGCTCGATTCGTTCGCGTGGTGGTTACGCAAATATAAATCTACGCAAACGGATGACCGGTTAGCTAAATGTTGCATATTGAATGGTAAAGTCTGAGTAACTTAACTGGTAGAGTGCTAAGTTTTTTCTCAGCCTCAAGATTTGTTCACACATTTTTGATTGTTACAATTCATGGGAGAGTGCCTTATGGCACTCTCCCATAAATTGTAACAAGGCAAATCGATGGAGATGAAGTCATTTTACTTCCAAGATAATATGAAGGACATCCACAGAATTGAAGCCTTCAACTTTCGGTACCTACAGTTCAGAATAAAGCCCAAATATGGGCTTCTAGCATTCTACCACTGAACCAGCCTTTCTTGTGTCTTGATAGATTTTAAGGCTAAAAATATATCAAGTCCATGCAATATATGAATACTTGTTAATGATAAACAAGAGCAACACGAAGCCCAGCATATGCCCCCTCCTGCAATATTTTGGACAGAAACACAAGTGCACTGCCAGGTGGTTGGTCAATATATGCCCGCCTATGAAGAAATTGCGCTTGTGAAGAAATTTTTAGTTGAACAAAAGGTCAATAATTCCTTCAAAAGTAATTGTACATTCTTGGCTTACGACCCATTAAAAATTGAATATATTGTTTTCAAGTTATTGCGTGGAGAATCAAAAGTCACCAAAACTCCCAGATGGCTGCCATGGCGGCCATATTGGACATGCCAGAATGCTGGTTATCGAAAGGAACCATCCAAATCAACCATAAAAAAACAGTATCTGTTGGATGTATTGTTCTCAAGATATAGCATGGACAAATAAAAGTTAATGGACGAATGGACAGACAGACGGACAGACATTGCTGCTGGTTATTGAAAGGAACCACCCTTTAGTCATGACTAATCAACCATAAAAAACAGTATCTATTGGATGTATTGTTTTCAAGTTATCACGTGGGCAAACAAAAGTTAACGGATGGAGGGACGGACAGATGGATAGATGGATGGATGGATGGACAATGATGCTGGTTATCGAAAGGAACCATCCTCTAGTCATGACTAATCAACCATAAAAAAACAGTATCTGTTGGATTATCAAATGGACAATCAAAAGTCCCTAAAAATCCAAGATGGCTGCCATGACGGCCATCTTAGATATGCCAGAATGCTGGTTATCGAAAGGAACCATCCTCTAGTCATAATTAATCAACCATAAAGTAGCAGCATCTGTTGGATCTATAGTTTTCAAGTTATCGCGTGGACAATCAAAAGTTCCTGAAAATCCAAGATGGCTGACATGGTGGCCATGTTGGATATGCCAGAATGCTGGTTATCAAAAGGAACCATCCTCTAGTCATGACTAATCAACCATAAAAAAATAGTATTTGCTAGATGTATTGTTTTCAAGTTATCGCATGGACAAAGAAAAGCTAACAGACGGATGGACGGACAGACACACAGACATTGCCATACCATAATACGGCCCGCTCATATGAGCGGCCGTATCAAAAAAACAGGATCAGTCTTGTAAAACTTTAGTTATAGAGCGGAAACCAATTTCAGGTGTATTTAACATTGGAGGTCACTGTGACCTTGACCTTTGGTACTTCATGGTCAAAATACATAGGCTTCTTCCACTCATCATACCTAACCCATATATGAAGATTGGTAAAGATCCAGTTGGTTGAACTTTAGTTATAGAGCGGAAACCAATTTCAAGAGTATTTAACATTGGAGGTCACTGTGAACCAATTTCAAGTGTATTTAACACTGTGACCTTGACCTTTGGCACTTCATCGTCAAAATAATTAGGATTCTTCTACTCATCATACCTAACCTACATATGAAGTTTGGTAAAGATCTGGTTGACGGGATGCAAAAAGTTAACGGATGGACGACGGACACCGGATATGGTGATACATAATGCCCCCTCCTCAAAAAGGGGGCATAAAAAGCAGTTGAACCATTTTCAAAATTTTGCACACTGCATGAGAATAAATGACAAACAAATCCCCACAAAATCTGAAAACAAACCCTAACCCATTGTTTTCCTTGTGAGGACATCCAAAAAACAAAGGAAATCCTCTTGGGGATGCAAACACTATTGTCCAGGCGCTCACAAAGTAAGAAAGACAGATCCACCGTCTTTCTTTTCTTTATTCATATACACACCCTGAGCTGCAACGATTAATCATGATATGCTTGAATCACGATACATTGCCCACTTCAATACGTATCATTATTCACTATCGCGATACAATAAATATAAATAATATCATGCAAAACAACTTCTTGGATTTGAAAACCCTTTTTTGCATAACAACCTGATAATGATAAATATGCCATTAAAGGGATTATTCAGTTAACCAAAATTTGGTGAATTCTCTCTATTGTACTAAATATTTATTTAATTACTTCATTACAGCTTGTTTGACAGAGCTCAGTTCGCTAGGTCAAACAGGATAATAAGAGATTAAATATTCAGAACAGATTTTCTGAGAGGAAAAAAAGCACTGGAAAATGGGTCATAAAATCAAAAACTTAAATTACTTAATATCATGGGTTATCACATTGAGAAGTTACCTATTCTTTAACTTTTTACCCAACGTAACAACCAAAACCGGCCAGCACTATTCTCAAAAATCGCGAATTAATTTTTATTACTTTTTCATTTTTTGTCTCAAAAGCATAGGTTATGGCCCCTTGTTGGAACGAGCTCATCGAGCTCGTTCCAACAAGGGGTCATAACCTATGTTTTTGAGACAAAAAATGAAAAGAATCAGTTGTTCAAGAATTTTTGTGTCGTCTGCTTTCATGTTAGGTAAAGGGATAAAGAGTGCATCCTAATTTGTAATACAAATAAGCTACTGGAACTGAATACATGCAGTCCCAAAGTAGCTGACATCTGTAGTTGCATGCCAAGAGAGGTCATGTGTATCATGATACATATCGTAACCACTGAATTGTGATACATATTGTATTGTTTGGGAAGCATATCGTCGCTGCCCTAATACATTCATGTACCTTGTCTCCATAATATGAGTCGTGTGTTTCCCATTATGACGCACAGCAGGGGTTAAAATTGGCTCAATGGGCTGGGTCCCCAGCCCATTGAGCCAAATTGGATCCCTGCTGGGCTTGAGACCCATCGATCATTTTGACTTTATCGGGGTGCTCGTTTGGGGTGACCTTGACCTTTAAATTCTGACCTTGACCTTTTATTTCGAAAACGGCTGGGCCGATCGGGCTAAAATTTCATATGTGCAGGTTTAATGACCCGTCGATCATTTTGACTTTATCAGGGTGGCCTTGACCTTGAAATAAATGGTGACCTTGACCTTTTATTTCGAAAATGGCTGATATAACCATCTTCTCCCGTGCAACGCCGGGTATCACCCGCTAGTAAAAACATCGTCTGATGGAGGCTCCCCAATCCCAAATAAGAGCCTAAAAGAGATATGACCAAGCCTGAAAATAAGGCAGACTGTCATCTTCTGATTGAGGACCCCAGAGGGTGAATTTGGTGATGCTACCCTCTGTGAACCTCAATCTGAATCAAGGTCTCAAACCTAAACAGCAAGAGGTACCCAGAGGATAAATTGTATGGGATAACATCAGTGAATTCACCCTCTGGGGACCTCATTTTGAAAATGACAGATTGCTTATTTTCTGGCTTGGGTATGACAGTGTTAGTTTGTAAAACATTGTAGAGAAACACTATCAAACTAGTGAAACTAGTGAAGTAATCCAGATTTCAATGAAAATAGATTGTGTACAAGCCTGCAAAGACCTTTTTGTTTTGATGTATGTTAAGACAGGTGAATGGTCTATGACTTTGAAGTTATAATCGAGGTCATGACACAAACACTTGAGTCATGAGAAAGCCCTGTGTGAACTATCCAGATCTGTCTGCTGATTGTATTGAATCATTTGGACTGTGTCCTTGACCTTGGATTTCAGACTTTGGGTCAAGGTCATAACACACATTGGTGGCATGAGCAAACATTGTGTAAAGTTTAGATATGAGCTCTGACCATTGAATCATTTTTTGAACTGGACAAAGCTAGAATGCATGAATGGTCTGTGACCGTGACTTGAATTGAGGTCTCGTCACACCCTTGACCATGAGCAATCATTATGTGAAGTATGAACAAAATCGGTCCATTGAATCAATTTTTATGGACCTGACAAAGCTGAAACATATGAAGGGTCTGTGATCTTAACCTTAGAGTTATGAATCTTGGGTCAAGGTCATGATACAACCTTCATTCATAAGCAAACACTGAGTGAAGTGTGAACACGATCGGACAGGTAAATCATTTTTTATGGACTGGCTTGTGTTAGTAAGAATAGACACATGAACACATACATGCAAATGGTGTGTCTTTATTTATTTATTGGTATTCAAGGTCATTTTCAGCAACATGTTATTCAGATTGCAACATGTTATTCATGGCTATCTCATTACCACAACATAGGGGTGAAGTCAAGTTTAGCCAGTTGTTTATACCTATGCTGCCCACTTTAAAGGGCTTCCATCTGAGGCATTGGTTCCATGACAGAACTGAGAATAACTGTAACTGTCTCAAAAAAATGCTCTTTAAAAGTGAGATTATCAAATATTTAAATTACAAAATATTTATTCAATGGGATAGCATACCTTATTAATGGTACAGAATGCCAGGCACTGAGAGTGCATCCTAAACTAGGAATAAAAGGAAATTACACTTGATGATTTTCTCCCAATTGTTTCTCTTCATCTGAACTATTTTCCTGCAAATGGCAGCATATTTTATCAAGTATAGGTGTATTGCAACATGTTATTCATTTATTTATTTATTTATTGGTATTGCAGGTCATATAGCACTGCACAATGGCTAATCATGACCACAATAGGGGGATAAAGTCAAGTTTATTTAATCATTTATACTCATGCGGCCCATTTTAGAGGATTTCCACCCCAAGCACTGGTGACTGGGTCCTATTTTACTAGTAAAACATAGCTTGTTTAGCACAGTAAACAAGCACTTTATCACTTCATGGGGTTCCCACTGGGCGGTGACAAAAAAACTTGGTGACAAGTTCATAAATGTGATAGAAATTATCTAAATGACATGCACTATTGAGAGGGTGCAGACATCATGAAGATACACTTGCATTATTTATTTATTTATTGGTGTTTAAGGTCACATACTTATGCACAATGGCTAATCGTGACCGTGACAGTTTTACGGGTGGAGGAAGCCGGAGTACCCGGAGAGAACCACCGAGCAACGACGAGCAGCTGTCAGCTCTCCAACATCGTAACTCTGAACTCTGCACCGCAGCACAGGCAGGGTTAGAGTGGTTGAAGACATGCGCACCATCGACGTGCAGTACGCCTCAGTGCACAGCGTCATCGTGCCCCCATGTAGGCAATCGGGGTGAAGCGTCTTGCCCAAGGACACAACGCGGTTGCCGCAGGTGGGATTTGAACCGAGGACCTCTCGGCTTGCAGCCTGCACCTCTACCACCTGAGCCACCGCGCCCCCTACACTTGCATTAACAAGTATGGTTTCATTCCATCAAGTATTTTAGGAGTTATGATGTTTTAAAACTTGTTGGTGACAAAAAACTCGTTGGTGACAAAAAAAACTCGTTGGTGACAAGTCCATAAATGTGACAGAATTATCCGAATGACATGCACTATTGAGAGGGTGTAGACATCATGAAGATACACTTGCATACCAAGTATGGTGTCATTCCATCAAGTATTTTATGAGTTATGGTGTTTTGTAAACTCGTTGGTGACAGACCGACCAACAGACAGACCGACGTTGCCACATATAGAGCTGCTCGCTGCAGCTAAAAAAATTCCAAGAAAATACTCAGGTTAAAAGTTACAATTCAAGCACACATACAAACTCTGAGTTGTTGGAGGGAGGGGGGGGGGGGGGGGGGCAAGGGAGTATGATTTGTATAACAAGCCTGGTATGGACTTGTGTCTATAAGTAATAATAAGATGACCCAAGAGGCCTGAAGTGATCACCTGACAAACGCTTATCGATTCTTCACAAAAGATTACCTCTTAACCCACTATTTTTAAGATATTTTTCATCAAATCTAGTCATGGCTGCCATGAAGCAGCCATGATAAGATTTGATGAAAAATTCATCTAAATTTAACTCAAGAAATCACTGAAAAATTCCATGCAATTTACAAGAGGGAATTTGATTCAGTGTGCACAAGTAATACTTATTTCATTGGCAAGAGTTATCTTGCCCTGGCAAGAACATCTACCTGCCAGCAGCATGTATGCGGTTGAAGGATCTTCTAAAAATGATTAACAAGCAAAAATCACAAAACATTTATGATGGCAGTTATGGCAGCGATGATGGTTATGCCATAATGCTGGTTACCAAAAGAATCCCTCCCTTCAGTGAGCAGTAATGTACACAGAAAACTCTGAATCCACTGGTCATTCATTTTAAAGTTCTTGCTCAGGAAAGTAAAAATCACAACAACAACAAAATCAAAGATGGCTGCCATGGAGGCCATGTTGGATATGGTTATCAAAAGGACCCATTACTTTGGGGACTGCATGTATTCAGTTCCAGTAGCTTATTTGTATTACAAATTAGGATGCACGCTTTATCCCTTTACCTAACATTAAAGCGGACG
Organism: Pictodentalium vernedei; assembly: GCA_031216915.1. Classification (NCBI taxonomy): domain Eukaryota; kingdom Metazoa; phylum Mollusca; class Scaphopoda; order Dentaliida; family Dentaliidae; genus Pictodentalium; species Pictodentalium vernedei. The sequence continues at coordinate 271,507,371 of CM062291.1, forward strand.
ACACTTGCAACAGCAATGCACCCCCCAAAATTGTATCCATTTGTCATTCCTTTTTAAGTTATTGCTTGGACAAGTATAAAAACAAGAGGCCCCACGGGGCCTGAAGCGCTCATCTTGTACAGAACACAATTTAAACAGAGTCCAAGAATGAGTCTACATTAAGCAAACCATCTCCATAGGCTACACTGTCAATCCTAGAGTCCCTCAGGAGTGACAAAAATAATCTGGGCATCATGCCTTTTCTTCAATTGATCATAAGTAAAATGTAGAGCTCCCCTATGAAGCCCCTTGATACAACCTATGTGGATTAATCTTAGTACCTCTAGAGGATACTGAATACAAATTTTTTAATTCTTCAGCAAAATGGCCAATTCCGGCTCCCATAGAGAGCCCAAATATTAACCCAGGCTCTTGATTTGAATACAGTTAAATCTGACTTCCCTAGAGATGTTGTGTACCGAATATGAAAGCATTCTGACTGTTGGATCTGAAGAAGAGAAATTGTAAAGAAATTTCTTCGAATTGCACTAAGTTCAAATTTGGGCTACCATAGCGAGCCCAAATATTAACCTATGGATCCAATTTGAACAAACTTGAATCTGACCCCCCTAGAGATGTTGTATACCAAATGTGAAAGCATTCTGACAAGTGAATCTGAAGAAGAAGATTTTTGAAGAAATTCCCTCATATTGTACTAAGTTAAATTTCATGTTCCCATATGGAGCCCAAATATTAACCTAGGCACTCGAATTGAACAACCTGGAATCTGACCCCCCTAGAGATGTTGTATACCAAATATAAAATCATTCTGACTGGTGGATCTGAAGAAAAAGATTTTTAAAGAAATTTCCTCATATTGCACTAAGTAAAAATTTGGGCTACCATAGTGAGCCCAAATATATACCTAGGGATCTGATTTGAACAAACTTGAATCTGACCCCCATAGAGACGTTGCATATCAAATATCAAAGCATTCTGACTGATGGATCTGAAGAAGAAGATTTTTTTAAATTACCTTCCATATTGAAGAGATAAAATTTGGGCTTCCATAGGAAGCCCAAATATTAACCTAGGGACTTGGTTTGAACAATCTAGAATCTGACCCTCATAACAATGATGTATACCAAATATTAAAAGATTTTGACTGGCGGTTCTGAAGAAGAAGTTTTTTAAAGAATATTCCCCATATTACCCTATGTTAAAACTTCAGGCTCCTGTAGAGAGCCCAAATATGAACCAATGAGCTTTATTTCAACAAACTTTTATCTGACCCCCCTATGAATGCTGTATACATAATATCAAAAGATTCTGATGATTGGTTCTGGAGAAAAGATTTTTTTAAATTTTTGCAAATATGCTGACTCCGCATTTTTTCAATGCCCATTACAGAACACCCTAACATAACCGATGGCAATTTTTTTTTTTACCACTCAATTCTACTGGTCATAAGGATACTTCATACCAAATAAAAGCTCTCTGTTCCCTGGAGTTTGGGAAATATGGGCATTTGAAAATATTTCTATTTTTAGCTCCCAGGGTTCCCATGGGGATGCGGGAATTTTTTTTTTTGCATGGGTCAAGTACTTACGACCCAATACTAACACCAACCAAATTTGGTTCATACCGGACCATCGGTTCAGAAAGTTAAAAAATTTATAGTAATTTATATATTTTTTATACTTACCAATGACCCAGACTTAGCTGGTGCTAACTCTAACAAAACCAGGGCCAAACACAAATTTTGCCCCCCAATCCCCAAAATTTGCATCCAAAACAAAAAGAAATCATGTCCTAGAGGACCTCCATACTACGCCTCTACTGCGCATGCGCAGTGACGCAGTCGTCCCGAAATTGGCGCCAATTATCATTCTTACTGGCAGTGCCTGGTCAGCGCTATGTACTCAGCGGGGAGGCAAGAGTTCCCAACTCCAGGGAGGGCCATCCCCGTCTGGGTCATTGGTAAGTATAAAAAATATATAAATTACTATAAATTTTTTAACATTTTTATACTGTACCAATGACCCAGACTTAGCTGAATAGTAAACAGGCTGGACGGCCTAGGACATAGAGGAAAATCCAATAAGCTCAACTATATAGTAAAGAGGTAACCCCTTAAGGAGAAAAGGAGTATTAGGCTTTACATGTATCTTTCTTATTTAATATTAAATTAGAAAGATACACTACCCTTAATAATTGAGCACAATAACATTCATGTTCTCTATTAACATCCAGTATAACCCTTATACTAATTATTTTTAAAGCAAGCCAATAAATAAAGTAGTCCAGAGAATTGAGACTCTTTATAGTCATTTAAAAGTGTCCGAGTATTGTATATTAAAGCCCGTTTGACACTTGACATATACAAATGCTTCACACCGAGCTACACTTTAAAAATAAGACATGAATGAATTTAAACATTAATATTACACTTTAAAACCATCCCGGAAGCGACTCAGAAATACTGACTTGGAGGAGGCATTCCCTTGCTTTTCACTATAAAGCAGGTGACCTAAGGGAACGCCCCCCCCCCCCCCTTCCCCTTGCCCTGGGTCAAATAGCCCAGAGCGAAGAGGGCAGCCAGACGGAGTCACTGCCGGAACAGAAAGCCTGCATAACTATAGTTGCAACTGTTTAGTGGACGACATTCTGAGCAACAGATAACGGACCTAAACAATGCAGGTCTCCAGAAATGGACTCAATATTTCTGAGATAAAAATTCGTAAATGTGGATGGCTGAGACCAATAAGCAGCCTTCATTAAATCTGTAATAGCAACACTATTAGCATAAGCCCAGGAAGTAGAAAGAGCTCTTACTTCATGAGCAGAAATCTTAAGCACAGACTGCTGAGAAGAAGATAAATCTTCATAAGCAGTACGGATAGTTAACTGAATCCATCTAGCAATAGAATGGACTGAAATGTCCTTTCTATTAGGCATCAAAGACAGAAAGAAACGTTTCCGTCCCTTTCTGATAAACTGAGATCTCTGTTATAGATACGTAGTGCTCTAACAGGACAGAGTAAAGGCCTACGCCCGTCTGAAGACGGAAGAGCCTTAATAACAATAGGTTCCGGATATTTATTAGGAGCCTGATTCTTAGCTAAAAAACCCACATTAGTAGTGAAGGTGATAGTGTTCCCAACACTACGATAATGAGAATCATCCACCGATAGTGCATGAAGCTCACTGACTCTTCTAGCAGAAGAGAACGCTAAGAGAAAAGCTGTCTTATAAGATAAGAATTTGAAAACTACTGTCCCAAGAGGTTCAAATGGCTTTTCCTTCAATTTAAGGAGAACCCAAGCTAAATTCCACTTAGGAATTAATCTAAGAGTTCTGGGTCTATTTATCGAAAAGTTTCTAACCAACTTCGATAAAGAGACATTAGATCCAATTTGTAAACTATCATGATGTGCATAGGTATCAGATAACATAGATCTATAACCCTTTATAGTAACAGGCTGCAGTTTGATTTCGTCAAACAAGTATACTAGAAAGTTTGCAATGTCTGGTATAGAGGGATCAAATATATCTACAGAATGATCCCTACACCAACGATGAAAAACCTTCCACTTAGCCGCATAGTTTAGCGAAGAGGAGGTCCTCCTACAGTTAGAAATCGCGTCCACTGCTCGTCCTGTAAAGTGCTTGCCATGCAAGAAGGACCGCACAACGGAAAAACGTGAAGGTTGAGACCTTGTGGGTTGTGATGGAGTTGGCGCGATTTCCCCTGCGAAAGAAGATCCTCCCGTGGAGGAAGCTTCCACGGTAGGTCCCACAACAGACACCTGAGTAGATTTATCCACGGTCTCTGTGGCGACAGAGATGCTACCAACAGAATCTTGCATTGAGATTGTTTTATCTTTAGCAATACTTGTTGAATTAACGGCGCTGGAGGATACGCATATCCTATCATTCCGTCCCAAGGGATCGACAGAGCGTCTACTGCAAATGCTCTTGGATCCGGACACGGAGACACATACGTCTGCAACTGATTGTTGAGATGTGTCGCAAATAAGTCTATCATTGGCCGTTCCCATTGGTAGCAAATCTGATTGAATACTTGTTTGTTGAGAGTCCACTCCGACGGCAACAAACGACCCTTTCGTGAAAGGGAGTCTGCTAGCACATTCAGACGACCCGGTATGTGACGGACCGAAAGAAGAACGTGATGTTCTAACGCAAACAGAAGGATTCTTTCCGTTAGATTGAACAACGGAACTGAATGAGTGCCTCCCTGATTCCGTATATACGCCACTACTGTCGTATTGTCGGATAGGATTTGGACATGAGCATTGTGAATAATGTCCATCCAGTGACGTAACGCAAGCCAAATTGACATCATTTCCTTGATGTTTATGTGCTTGCACAGGAATTGCGGATCCCAAAGACCCTGGCATCTCGAATCCGTTGGGATTAATGATGCACCCCAACCTGTTTGACTGGCATCCGACATAACGGTAAAACTCGGATCCGGCAACTGCAGTGGAACTCCTTGAGTTAACCACTGAATGTTTGCCCAAGTCTGAATCTCTTGTTTCACTTGATCTGACAAGAGAACGTCTACATCGAGCGAATGAATTTTCACACTCCAATTCTGAGTCAGGAAAATTTGAAGAGGACGTGTGGAATGAGATCCGCGGCGGCTCCGCACAGACCTATCAGTCTCATAAATTCTCTCGCCGTGACTTTGTCTGCGTGCAGACAATAGCGAGCGTAACAACTGACTAATTTCGCTCTGGTTAACGGCAGACGAACGAGATTGTTGTGCGTCTCGAAGCTCATTCCCAGATGAGTGAATGACTTGGACGGCACCAGATCCGACTTCTCCTCGTTTACTATAAAACCGAGACGTCGGAGCAATAGAAGAAGATTCTGAACATCGTTCTGAAGCGTTAACTCGTTGCCGTACCTCTGAAGAATGTCGTCCAGGTAGGCCGACGTTACCGCAGACGAATGAGCTCGGAAGTAGATCATTACCGAGTTCATTACCCGAGTGAAAGCCCAGGGTGCTAGATTCGGTCCGAAGCACATCGCCCGGAATTGATACACCACTCCAAGGACTGCGAAGCGTAGATACTTTCGGAATGTCGGATGTACCATGACGTGAAAGTACGCATCTTTGAGATCTATGCTCGTTGCAAAATCGTTCACCCGAATACTCGCTCTGACCGATCGAATCGTCTCCATATAAAACTTCGGAGCGACGATCAGCTTGTTTATCCAGCTCAAATCTATGACTGGACGGAACGAGCCGTCTGGTTTCGGAACCAAAAACAGATGGCTGTAGAATCCCAGAGATTCCTGGTTTTCTACAACCTCTACCGCGTTCTTCATTAAAAGAGAATGCACCTCTGATAACAGAGCGTCTCTTTTCTGTGGATTTGACGGAAGATGAGTCCACTTTGGACTTCGAGTTAATGGAGGCTTTCGTTTGAAGGATATCTTCAGACCTTCCGAAGTCACTCCTCTCACCCAAGGGTCGTCCGTAATCGACGCCCACTCTTGTGAAAAGCTCGACAACCTTCCGCCAACCGGAACGCGATAGAGGTTTAAGCCATCACCTCCTGGACCTGCGAGGCCTGCGGTAGGAGAAACCACGTCTTCCACGACCCGCACCTCGCCTCGTCGACCTCGGGGCGTCCGACCGATTGTCCCGGCCTGAAGGACGTCCCGAACAAGAGTCGCTATCCTGACGGTCTCTTGAATAAGACCAAGAGGATGCACCGGAACCTCTATAGGAACCTCTCTTGGGCGCATTAGACCCAGAAGTGCCTGTCTTATTCGTGTCTGCTGTATCCGACTTCTTAGGAGCAGATCTGAACAACAGAGAATCATTAGCTTTCTTTTTAATTTTATCATAAATAGCGGAAAGCTTGCCGTCAAAGAGAAGTTCTCCTGAGACCGAAGCGACTCTAAGAGAGTTCTTCACCTTAGAATCCACTAGTGTGGATGTAGCTAGGGCTGCGTCACGTCTAACCAACTCCAGATTTGCCACTGAAAGGGCGGAGTTACACGTGGAATAAGCTACTGCCCTTGAGAGAAGTCTTAAAGAGGATTGTATATCCTGAAACTCTTCCCCTTGAAAGCGCAGTGATAATGCCTTAGTAAGGTGATCTGCGTAAGATAAGGCATCTAAATTGGCTCTGTTAGATGCAATAGCTGTTTCCAACACCGCGGTTGGAATAGAAGCTGACGACGGTAATGATAGCTCTAAGTCTTCCGCCTCGTCGTCCATACGCAGAGGAACTCTCGGTATACCCTGTCCTGCCGTATCGAATTTCTTCCTTGCATTAATGAAAGGCAGGTTGAGAGTATTAGCGGACAAGAAACCTGCTTTCCCCGTCCTGGAAGCAAGTTTAAATATAGCGTCGTTCAATAATTCAAATGTTCTAGCAACATTATTGGACTGCGACGGAAACTCGGGAGCGATGTCCCTGAACCGCTCAAAAAATTCAGAGTCCAATGACGCTATAATTCTCTTGTCCGGAAGCGCAGCAGTCTGGCCCGACGGAACAACTTGAGGGAGAAAGTGCCGGATGAAGTCCACGGCAGCTTTATGTTGTTCCGAAAGGGATAGCTCCAAGTCATCCGTATCCCTTTCACCATCCGGTCGGACCTCATGATGTTCCCGGTCGTCCGCCCCCGATGCTTCGGCGGGGCGTACCGACCCAGCGCCGTCGGATAATTCTCGATCCGACACCGTTTCTGTCGGCTGCTGGGATGCTGCGATAAGCTGTGCACAAGAATGTCCGGCGTCGAGACCTGCGGAGGCGCAGTCTTTCGCTGCTTCGCCGAGGGCAGCTCCGCATCAGATGGCTCCCGCATACTTTTCCTATGCGAACGTCCAGAGTCCATCGGTCTCGAATCCCTGGCTGCCGGATGGTGTGACCTGGTCGCCGAAGAATCCTTCTTCGGCGAAGCTGGTAATATATCGGCGGTCACGCAGCCAAGGTGCGGTCGTGTGCGCTGACGAGAAGAGGAAGCCTTAACAGTCTCTGCGGACTCCTTATACAACGGAGCGTCCCGCGCGACGGACGTATGCTCCGCTAAGGACACATTCTGTACCACAACATCTGGTCCCAGATGTTGTTGTACGAGAGAGGGACCTCTCTCGCTCGCGGCCCGGCTGGACCTGGACGAGCTAGGAACCGGACTAAAAGGCTTCCTCCGTTCTCGCTTACTATCCGCCGTCACTGGGTGTGCATCTATTATGTTTATAGTGCTCGCATCACCCAAAATTTCCTCTTGGACCGCATCGGACGAACCCGGCTGCCGAACCATTCGGTGAATGGACGCTACACCGGGCGAGCTAGCGGACATTTGTCTAATCTCCATGAGCACTTTTGCCGCTAGCTCTGAATTCATTTGTGACGACGGACGCACACTTGAAGAAGATAACATGGAAACATCACCCTGTTCTGGTTCCTCTGAAATAGAAACTGAGAGAGTAGAGTGACCTTGCGGAGAAAGAGCCGGCATCGCTCTTTCTCCAGAAACAACATATCGTGACACACGTTTCCAATGTTTCTCATCCCAATGTTCACATATAGGACAGGGATTAATGCGAGAACACTGACTACAATTAATACAATGATCATGAAAGTCAGAGGAAGATTTCTTCCTACTACAATTTGAACAACGTCCCTTCATTGTGAAAGAACAACAATAAGTCCTAGTTACTCGCAAAAACCCCTGACACAAAGATACATAATAACATGATCCATTAATAAATGAAAAAACAATTGCAAAACAAAATAATTTTGAAAAAATATTTTTTCAGCGAAGCCCAAGTTGCTGAAAAGCAACGTTGAGCCCCGATGGATCCGATGGCAAAGTGTGGTCAAAAATTTTAAATTATATTAAATAATTAATGAGACACTTTCGGATAATATAAATGTATCTTATAGTGAGATAAACTACAGCAAAGGCAAACAGCCCCCCTCAAAAAAGGCTGTTGCCAATGAAAACAAACAGTGTAAAAACACCAGAAAACATGACTCCAGGCACTGAAAAAACTGGCCCAGAATCAGTCATCAATTACACTCTATCTGATGCAAAACAGAGACTCCCAGGGGAGAATCTGTAGAACATCAGATGGAAGATGCAGAACACAAACGTTATACACCCATGGGTGAAAACGTAACTATGGGGAAAATAACAGAAAACATTCTGTAACCAAGCAACTCTCCCAGGAAATTTTAGAAATGAAATTTCTCAAAAATATGCCAAAAGCATGGGAGAATTGCAAGGGGGGACTATAGAAGGCTAGGGGAGAGGAAACACTGAATAAGCAGTGCAACAATTAGCAAGAATGACAACAAGAGGCCCATGCCTCGAAAATAGGCAACTTAACATAATTTCATCAAAAAATTTTAAGTACAGCCCTGATTATTTTTTGTCACTTCTTTTTCCTCTCCTCCTTCTATCCTCCTTAGAATCACATTTTCTCCAAAAATTACGTGTCTGGCATCCTTTAAACTGAGATTTACAAGCACAAAGATCAGTGAGATGTTGACTGATGAAGGGCCAAACAGAGAATGATAATTGGCGCCAATTTCGGGACGACTGCGTCACTGCGCATGTGCAGTAGAGGCGTAGTATGGAGGTCCTCTAGGACATGATTTCTTTTTGTTTTGGATGCAAATTTTGGGGATTGGGGGGCAAAATTTGTGTTTGGCCCTGGTTTTGTTAGAGTTAGCACCAGCTAAGTCTGGGTCATTGGTACAGTATAAAAATATAGAAATTTTGGGCGGGGCCAAAAATCTTACCCCTCCTATTACAAAGCCAAATATTACTTCACGAACTTCGTTTGAACAAACTTGATTCTACACCTCATATGGAAGCTCCATAGCAAATATCAAGTCATTGTACACACTGGTTCTTGAGAAGAAGATTTTAAAAATATTTTGGAGCATTTTCCCCCACTCCCTCCCTATGGGGCTGGGCATGCTGAGTTGAACAAAAATGAAATGCCCCTTTGGGACCATCACTCACACAAACTTTCACTTGAATTGGCCCAGTGGCTTTGGAGGAGAAGAGCAAAACATGGTGTTGACGGACGACGGACGGAGAGCGATGAGATTAGCTCAGCTTGACTTTGTCAAGATGAGCTAAAAAACAGAACAAAAATCCAAGATGGCTGCTATAGAGGATATTTTAGAAATGCCAAAATGCTTGTTATTGAAAGGAACCTGCCAATAGTCAAAGGTAATGCACCATGAAACAAGCAAATGCCATGAGATGGCAACAAATTTTCATCAAAATGGGGCACAACTCCTACAAGAATCAAAGAATTACACGGATCCCAAACTAGAGCAGGATTTTCTCACAATGTATCTATAGCAAGTTTTATGAAAATCTGATTATAAGTGGTCAAGTTATTGCACTCACAAAGTTGTTATATAATAGACAAACACGAAATTTCCAACAAAAGCAGGCCGAACTCCTCCAGAAATGGCCAAAAATGGGTGAATATCATTGTAGAACAAAGTAATCTCACAATGTATGCCTATAGCAAGTTTCAAGAAAACCACAATACATTTGTCCATGTTATCGTGTTCACAAAGTCACTGTCTGGCAAACACCAAATTTCCATCAAAGAGGGGCCATCTCCTACAAATATCTGCAAAATTGGGCAAATATCAAACTAAAGAGAGATCTTATCACAATCTATGACTATAGCTAGTTTTGTGAAAATCCGATATATTTCTTTATTTATTGGGTTTTAATGGCACTTTTGACAGCCAAGGTCACCTCGTGTCAGACAGTTTTACGTGTGGAAGAAGCCAGAGTGCCTGCAGAGAACCACCGAGCATTTGCAAGCAACTGTCAAACTCTCCAACGAACTCACTCCACACAAGCAGGGTTATTATCATTGGTTGAAGACATGTGCACCATCGACATGCAGTATGCCTTAGAACACAATGCCACCGTGCCCCCATATGGGCAGTTGCGATTAAGTGCCTTGCCCAAGGACACAACTCAGTTGCTGCAGGTAGAATTCGAACCGAGGACCTCTTGGCTTGCAGTCTGCATCTCTACCTACAGAGCCATGAAAATCTGATTACCTTTGTTCAAGTTATCGTGTCCACAAAATGTGCAGATGGTTACACAGGCTCACAAATGGTTGGGAGCATTTCTATATTCCTTGCCAAACTTTGTTTGGGCTGTAGGTAAAAATTGGATCCAGTATTCGTTTGTTTATTGGGATTTAATGACACCTTCAACAGCCAGGGTCATATTGTGTCTGACAGACTTACGGGCAGGCCTGAAAATAAGCAGTCCGACATTTGCCTATTGTGGTCCCCAGAGGGTGAATTTGCTAATGCTACCTCATACAGTGGGCCAATTCATCCTCTGGATACCTCTTTATGATGAGTTTTGAGACCCCGATTCAGATTGATGTTCACAGAGGGTAAATTTAGTGATGCTACCCTGCTATGCAGGGTAGCATCACTAAATTCACCCTCTGGGGACCTCATTTTGAATATGACAGTCTGCTTATTTTCTGGCTTGCTTAAGGGTGGGTGAAGCCAAAGTTCCTGGAAAGAACCACTGAGCAATCCACAATAAAAACAAGAGGCCCCAGGGGGCCTGAGGGCGCTCACCTGACATGGTAGCCTAAATATCAACCCAGAGAATTGATTTCCACAAGTTGCATCTGCTCCTCCTAAGAAAAGCTGAAACCAAATATCCAAATATTCTGACCAGTGGATCTAAAAAAAGATTTTTAAAGAATATTCCTCATACTGAACTAAGTCATAATTCGGGCTCCCACAGGGAGCCCATATATGAACCCAGGGACTTGGCTTTAACAAACCTGAATCTCACACCCCTAAGGATTCTGCACACCAAATATCAAAACATTCCGACTGCTGGATCTGAAGAAGAAGATTTTTAAAGAAAATTCCTCATTTTGAACCAAGTTACAATTCGAGCTCCCACAATCAGCCCAAATATGGAACTAGGGACATGGCTTGAACAAACTTGAATCTTACCCCCCTAAGGATGCTGCATAAAAAATATCAAAAGCATTCATCTGCTGGATCTAAAGATTTTTAAAGAAAATTCCTCATTTTGAACTAAGTTGTCATTCAGGCTCCCATAGTGAGCCCAAATATGAACCACTTGGCTTGAACAAACTTGAATCTCAGCCCCCAAGGTTGCTCCATGCCAAATATCAAAACATTCCAACTGCTGAATCTGAAGAAGAAGATTTTTAAAGAAAAATTCCTCATATTGACTAAGTTATAATTTGGGCTCCCACAGGGAGCCCACATATGGACCCATGGACTTGGCTTTAACACACTTGAATCCCCCCTCCCCCCAAGGATGCTACTCACCACATATCAAACCATTCGGACTGCTGGATCTGAAGAAGAAGATTTTTTAAGAAAATTCCTCATTTCGAACAAACTTACAATTCAAGCTCCCACAGTGAGCCCAAATATGGACCTAGGGACAGGGCTTGAACAAACTTGAATCTCACCCCCCTAAGGATGCTGCATACCAAATATCACAAGATTCTGCCTGCTGGATCTTGAGAAGAAGATTTTCAAAGAAATTTGCCTGAAATGCACTAAGTTCGAATTTGGGCTTCTATCGTGAGCCCAAATATGAATCCAGGTGGCTGATTTGAACAAACTGGAATCAGATCCACCCCACAATGTTGCATACCAAATATCAAAAGATTCTGCCTGCAGGATCTGGAGAAGAAGATTTTTGAAGAAATTTGCCTGAAATGCACTAAGTTCAAATTCGAGCTTCTATAGTGAGCCCAAATATGAATCTAGGGAGCCGATTTGAACAAAATAGAATCAGATCCACCCCACAATGTTGCATACCAAATATCAAAAGATTCTGCCTGCTGGATCTGGAGAAGAAGATTTTTTAAGAAATTTGCCTGAAAAGCACTAAGTTCAAATTTGGGCTCCTATACTGAGCCCAAATATAAACCCAGGGAGCCGATTTGAACAAACTTGAATCAGATCCACCCCACAATGTTGCATACCCAATATCAAAAGATTCTGCCTGCTGGATCTTGAGAAGAAGATTTTCAAAGAAATTTGCCTGAAATGCACTAAGTTCAAATTTGGGCTCCTATACTGAGCCCAAATATAAACCCAAGGGGCCGATTTGAACAAACTTGAATCAGATCCACCCCACAATGTTGCATACCAAATATCAAAAGATTCTGCCTGCTGGATCTGGAGAAGAAGATTTTCAAAGAAATTTACCTGAAATGCAGTAAGTTCAAATTTGGGCTCCTATACTGAGCCCAAATATAAACCCAGGGGGCCAATTTGAACAAACTTGAATCAGATCCACCCCACAATGTTGCATACCAAATATCAAAAGATTCTGCCTGCTGCATCTGGAGAAGAAGATTTTTTAAGAAATTTGCCTGAAATGCACTAAGTTCGAAATCGGGCTCCTATACTGAGCCCAAATATGAACCCAGGGGGCCGATTTGAACAAACTTGAATCAGATCCACCCTCCAATGTTGCATACCAAATATCAAAAGATTCTGCCTGCTGGATCTGGAGAAGAAGATTTTTTAATGTTTTTCCCATTGCCTACAGTGTTAAAAAGTGCTGACTCAGCATTTTTTCAAAGTCCCGAAACTGTACCCTATGATAAAACCGATGGCAATTTTTTTTTACCAGTTCTTTCTGTTGGTCCTAAGGAAGCTTCACACCAAATAAAAATTCTCGGTGCCGTGCAGTTTTGGAGATATGGGCGTTTTAATTTTTTTCTATTTTTAGCTCCTGCGGTTCCCACGGGGCTACAGGAAAAAAAATTTCTGCATAAATTAGGTACTTATGACCCAATAAGCCCTCACATAAAATTTGGTTCAAATTGGCCTCTCGGTTTAAAAAATAGAAATTTGGGGTGGGGCCAAAATTTTTGCTCCTCCCATAACATCGCCAAGTATAGACCTACAAACTTCTCTTGAACAAACTTGAGTCTACACCTCAAAAGGAAGCTGCATACCAAATATCAAGTCTCTGCTATTGCTGGTTCTTGAGAAGAAGATTTTTTAAGAATTGGAGCATTTTTGCCCCACCCCTCTGCTCAATATGAGCCGAAACCTAATTTGCCCAAAAATCAAAATGCCGCTATATAACCCCTACTCACATGAAATTTCATTAACATGCGGCCAGTGGTTTGGAAGAAAAAGACCCAAACACCATCTTCACGCCGGACGACGGACGACGGACGACGGACGAAAAGTGATCAGAAAAGCTCACCCTGACTTTCAGTCAGGTGAGCTAAAAATAGCCATCTGATGAATGGTGGATCCCCCGACCTGCGCAATAACCATGAAGGGAATGATGAGATTTGTACATACTTTAGCAATGGTAAGTCTTATTATTTTGATTCTCACAAAATTTTCTAAAACTCTGCCCCTGAAGTTTCAATATATCCTCTTCCTCTTGTCAAAATGCACCATTGTATAAATTTTCATAATAATTGCTCTTGAATTCATTGAGATTTGTTGACCTGGGTGATTTTTGTTTTTATGTCAACAGATAAACATTTTTAAAAACTAAGATGGCTGATTAATTTGGTTAATTTATGCACGAGAGAAAAACCTGTATAATATTATTATTATTATTTATTGGTGTTTAAGGTCACATACTTATGCACAATGGCTAATCGTGACCATGACAGTTTTACGGGTGGAGGAAGCCAGAGAACCCGGAGAGAACCACCAAGCATCGACGAGCAACTGTCAGCTCCTCAACATACTAACTCTGTTCAAGCTCCGCTCAAGAAGGGTTACAGCGGTTGAAGACATGCGCACCATTGACGTGCAGTACGCCTCGGTACACAGTGTCATCGTGCCCCCATGTTGGCAACCGGGATAAAGTGCCTTGCCCAAGGACACAATGCGGGTCGTCCCAGACGGGGATCGAACTCGGGACCTCACCTGTATAATATGTTATGTGCATATTGTGATAATTAGATATGTGATACAGTGTGATAGTTGTTTTCCGTACCAAAAAATAATCAAAAACCAAAACACTGTAGGAAAGTCTTTGCTTTAAAGTGAAATTGCTATTTTTAGAACAAAATGGCCAACTGGAGCCATTTTTTAGGCATGTCAAAACCCAAACTGCATATCATCGTCCTCATGTCAATAAACACCACAGAATGCTATTCGAAGAATGCAATTATGTCTACGTATAAAGAATACAATAGGATACAGATAGTTATTAGCATCTTCAGGAGGTGACACAGCCTATTAGGCCATTTCCACTGAATTAAGTTTCATAGCAAGTGACCATGATTGAAGCGAGTTTTAGTCATTTGGTTGATTTTTGTCTTCTGGTTTAAAAACTAAGATGGCTGGCCAATTAGGCATTCACAATATTGAAATTTTGATACCAAGTGTTGCTATTTTAAAAATGCCGCGATATGACTGAATATTGATTAGTGCTGAAATATACAAGTATTTGACCATAGTTTCATAAAAACATTGGTCAAATGATCGAACATTTCAGCACTAGAACATACAGTTTTTGCATCAAAAAAACTAAAGAAACATTGTTTATTTACCTGTGCAATTGTTGAGGGAAAAGGGATTGTTCGGCCATTACTCTTTTGTCGCTTCCATATGTGATAATGCTTACGACTTTGAAAACTCAAAAGAAGATAAGAGAGGAAAAATGCCTTTAGGGATTTGAAGCCAGTGTCTGTAAAAAGGTGAAAACATTGATTTAACCCTTTACCCATGCGATATCAAAATTTATTAATTTAAATATTAGTTTTCAAATTTAACCCTTTACCTAACATGAAAAGCCGACGACACTTGCCAAAAAAATTCATGAATAACTAATTTTTTTCATTGTTTGTCTCAAAAACATAGGTTATGACCCCTCGTTGGAACGAGCTCGTTGAGCTCATTCCAACGAGGGGTCATAACCTATGTTTTTGAGACAAAAAATGAAAAAAATAATGAAAATTAATTGCCGATTTTTTAGAATAGCGCTGGCCGGTTTTGGCCGTTACGTTGGGTAAAGGGTTAACAAAAAAATTCAAGAAAACTATATCATTTGACCCCTCATTAGAACAAGCTTGACAAGCTCTTTCTAATGAGGGATCACATGGTATAGTTTTGTTTTAATTTTTTTAAATATAATTTTTTATTCAACTGATGAATTTGAATATTACGAGGGCAGATGCAGCCAATTTGTTAGGAAAAGGATTAATGAGGTATATTGGTCTTTGTTCTCCACTGTGGTATAGTGGAGTATATTTACTATTTACTATTTAAGATTTCTAATTTGATCAATATCTTTGTATTTTTATGAGCAAAACCTCAAATTCCTACATGAAAAATAACTCAAAAATATGTACATCAATTATTCAACAGACACTGAAACAGGATCTACACTGATAAAGGAGCATTAAAGTTGGTGTGTTCGGGAGTGCGGTGTCTCAGTGGTAGACTGTTGGACTTCTAATCTAGAGATCTCGAGTTTGATCCCTGTCCGGGACAACCCGCGCTGTGTCCTTGGGCAAGGCACTTTATCCTGGTTGCCTACATGGGGTACAATGACGCTGTGTACTAAGGCGTACTGCACATCGATAGTGCACGTTTTCAACCGCTGTAACCCTGCTTGAGCAGAGCTTGAACAGAGTTAGAATGTTGAGGAGCTGACATTTGCTCGTCGATGCCCGGTGGTTCTCTCCGAGTACTCCAGCTTCCTCCACCTGTAAAACTGTCATGGTCACGATTAGACACTGTGCATAAGTATGTGACCTTAAACACCAATACATAAATAAAGTTGGTGTCCTACAGATTAGCAATTTCTCACTGCATGGAGAAAATTTATTTATGATGTAGTAAACTACTGATATGTCAAGGAATTAAAAGGCAACGCCTCACAGTATGTCATTTATTGTGTTCGATTGAATCCCTTGATAGAATTGGTTAGCTTTACATGCACTGTATTTCACATTTTTGCTGTATGTGTGATTAACATGGACATACTTTACTTCCAAGCAAAAAACTGTGCAGTTTATTCAGCAATATAGGATTAAACAAAATAGTCTCAGTAAAGTACCAAATTACCATGATGGCCTATAGCAAATATGAATAACTTACGCATGATAAACACAACCTGCTTACTCTTAATATTGATCCCAATACACCCATTTTCATTATGTAAGAAAAGCTGTATTGAGAATAAGACAACTATATTTTTAAGTGTATGGTCTAATAACACATGTATACATGCACGAGACGTGGTCAGACCTGTTAACTCTCCCAGTTTCACAGTGAGTCTCCCGGTTTGAGGCACCAACTCACGCTCTCACGGTCACACAATATTTTCTCCCGATTTGACACTTTTCAAAATAGTTGTCCTGAAATCCATCACATTTTACTGTTTACAAATTTCTGAAATCTCAGACACGCAAGATTGCAAACATTTGTATGAATGTGTTTAATGACGTCAGCTTCGGCTGTGACTGACTCGGTTTCTGCAAAATTCTGCATCTTTCAATGGTGAGCCTTGTGTTCTATTTTGAATATTAAACAAGTTGTCAAGTTGGTTATGATGCAAAATACTTGTTGGAAACGATAATTTATCAAAGATACACATTTACTTGAGACAATATAAATAAATTGTGTTTGATGGTAAAACAGAATGCCAGTTATGCGCGATTGAAGTGTGAAGGATATACCGCAAAGATTTGATTTTCAGTCGGTTTTAAAAAATTTTAAATATCAAATGCCGATGAAATCCCACTGATAGTCACCTTCAGAGGTTAAGGTCTGGACGTGGTCCAAGTTTACGGCAATATAGCGCTCACAAGTTAATAAGAGATAAAATGATGCCAAAAACAACTGCTTGATAGCAGAAGGACAGTTATGGAAAGCACAGAATAAGAGATTGATATTGGAATTTTAAAGCATAATTACCTGTAATCCACCAGAGGCTCTAACAGGCCAGTCAAATATGCATGATTACTACCCAAGATAAACTCTTCATTTATTATGTAGAGAGTTTTCTTGTTTACTATCATAATTGCCTTTTCCAACAATATTGAGAGACTGGTAAACAAAATTAGTATAACTGATAGATGCTCCCCTCACTCGACTTAGTTAACAAGCAGATTCATAAAATTGTGGTCCCCTGATGGGGGAAATAATTTTCACATATCTTTAAAATGCAAAGACTGCACCTCTGGTGAAAAAATATACGGCAACTTTTTTATAACAGGTGCAGTAGCAGCTTGTCACAAGGATCACTCATACAAAATTTCATTGAAATCCAATCAGTCACTGGTAAGATATCGCAGTGTATGGAAAAAGATCATGAAAAATTGACAAAGGATGTACCATAACTATGGTAAAAAAATATGCAGGCAATTTTTTTTATAACATGCGCAGGAGCTGCTTGTCACAAAAATCCCTCATACCAAATTTTATTGAAATCCATCCTCTCACTGCAGAGATATCATTATGGATGGATGAACAGGTGGATGGACGAATGGATGGATGGATAAAGCGATGACTATATGCTCCCGGAGAGCATAAAAAGGGAATTAGATGTAATTAAAATGAAAAAAAAAAAAAAGAAAGGAGAAGATTGTTACACTGGAAGACAGAAACAAATCTTTCCTTACAAGTAGAATAAGACAAGGATCTTTGATATTTCCTGTATGTTCAATAAACCAAAGAACAACAAAGGTTACTAGTAGTAAAAACATGGGTTCCAATCTCTGAAAGTAACTATGTTCCAACAATGGATCATAAACTTTTGTAAGTATGAAAGATATACTGCCCACAAAGTATTAGAAGAGCATTTTTTAACCCTTTTCCCAACCCAGACAATATCAAAATTCATGATTATAAAAATTATTTTTTTAAATTATTCAAAATATTTCAACAAAACCATATCATGTGACCCCCTTATTGGAACGGGCTCGACAAGCTCGTTCCAATGAGGGGTCATATGATCTAGTTTTGTTATAATTTTCAGAAAATTAATATTTTTTCAACTGCTGAATTTGCATATTACGTGGGCGGATGCGACGATTCGTTAGGTAAAGGGTTAAATGTTTCTAAAACTTTTGGGGATAAAATAGGAATTAACCATAAACTTATTTGTGTAATGGGTAAGGCAAAATGCCTATACCAATGGACAAGAAAAATATATTTTATAATGTGTGGGAATAACTAGATGAAGTACCAGTTATTCCGAATAGGGCTAATATTGCCAGCTTCTTTTATCTTATTTAAGGAAGATAAGGTCAAACCACAGAGACCATGTAAACTGGCATTCATAATGCTGTTTAGGCTTGCTGCGATTATGAAATTCCATAGTCGATTAATCAGAGCCCAAAATCGACGATTAGTCGACTTTTTTGACCAAGTTTTTTGAACAAAGGGTCGACTAAAACGAGCTGACTGAATGGTCCTAAAGGTAGGTATAACCGGGCGTGTGGCCGTGTTCATTTCAAATAACATGGCGACATAGTCAATGATTCATCATTCCCACATTATAAGGTTTGGTGAACGTCGGAATGAACGTTTCGTTGACCATATTCTGTTAAGTTGGTCGATCATCTGCCATACCGTTAAACAGTAATACACCCTGACGCCCGAAATTCAGATGAAAAATAACAGTGAGCAGCCAGAAGGAACTAGGCCTGATCCGAGGGAGAGGGATTTTACAACTTACAAGGACTATTCCGTTGGACCCTGTGAGGGCACTAAGGATGTAAAAAGCCCCCCCCCCCCCCCCCCCACCCTCCCCTTCCGCACACACACTCACGATAATTTATTAATGTGGGAAACGTTGTGATTTTCAGATTTCCAACACGAAAAAGTGACCCAAGGGAGCTAACTCTAGTTTTGTGATGCAAAATACTGAAATTTCATCAAACCCAGCGAGTTTCATTTCGTGTTGTTCAAAATAAAAGATTTATGAGCAAAGAATGGTTATTGGAAACGATGTTGTTTAAAATACGGACATGTTGTTGACATGACGAGAGCAGTAATATCTGAAAACAAGAGGCCCCAAGGGGCCTGAGGGCGCTCACCTGACATGGTAGCCTAAATATCAACCCAGAGAATTGATTTCAACAAGTTGCACCTGCTCCTCCTAAGAAAAGCTTATACCAAATATCCAAAGATTCTGACCAGTGGATCTAAAAAAAAAAGAAGATTTTTAAAGAATATTCCTCATATTGAACTAAGTTATAATTCGGGCTCCCACAGTGAGTCCAAATATGGACCTAGGGACTTGGCTTGAACAAAGTTGAATCTCACCCCCCTAAGCATGGTGCATACCAAATATCAAAAGATTCTGCCTGCTGGATCTTGAGAAGATTTTTAAAGAAAATTCCTCATTTTGAACTAAGTTACAATTCAAGCTCCCACAGTGAGTCCAAATATGGACCTAGGGACTTGGCTTGAACAAACTTGAATCTCACCCCCTTAAGCATGGTGCATACCAAATATCAAAAAATTCTGCCTGCTGGATCTTGAGAAGAAGATTTTCAAAGAAATTTGCCTGAAATGCACTAAGTTCGAATTCGAGCTTCTATAGTGAGCCCAAATATGAATCTAGGGAGCTGATTTGAACAAACTTGAATCAGATCCACCCCACAATGTCGCACACCAAATATCAAAAGATTCTGCCTGCTGGATCTGGAGAAGAAGATTTTTTAAGAAATTTGCCTGAAATGCACTAAGTTCGAATTCGAGCTTCTATAGTGATCCCAAATATGAATCCAGGGGGCCGATTTGAACAAACTTGAATCAGATCCATCCCTCAATGTTGCATACCAAATATCAAAAGATTCTGCCTGCTGGATCTGAAGAAGAAGATTTTTGAAGAAATTTGCCTGAAATGCACTAAGTTCGAATTCGGGCTTCTATAGTGAGCCCAAATATGAATCCAGGGGGCTGATTTGAACAAACTTGAATCAGATCCACCCCACAATGTTGCATACCAAATATCAAAAGATTCTGCCTGCATGATCTGGAGAAGAAGATTTTTGAAGAAATTTGCCTCAAATGCACTAAGTTCGAATTCAAGCTTCTATACTGAGCCCAAATATAAACCCAGGGGGCCGATTTGAACAAACTTGAATCAGATCCACCCCACAATGTTGCATACCAAATATGAAAAGATTCTGCCTGCTGGATCTGGAGAAGAAGATTTTTTAAGAAATTTGCCTGAAATGCACTAAGTTCGAATTCGAGCTTCTATAGGGAGCCCAAATATGAATCCAGGGGGCCGATTTGAACAAACTTGAATCAGATCCACCCCTTAATGTTGCATACCAAATATCAAAAGATTCTGCCTGCTGGATCTGGAGAAGAAGATTTTTTAAGAAATTTGCCTGAAATGCACTAAGTTCGAATTCGAGCTTCAGGACTGAGCCAAAATATAAACCCAGGGGGCCGATTTGAACAAACTTGAATCAGATCCACCCCACAATGTTGCATACCACATATCAAAAGATTCTGCCTGCTGGATCTGGAGAAGAAGATTTTTTTAAGAAATTTGCCTGAAATGCACTAAGTTCGAATTCGAGCTTCTATAGTGAGCCCAAATATGAATCTAGGGAGCTGATTTGAACAAACTTGAATCAGATCCACCCCTCAATGTCGCATACCAAATATCAAAAGATTCTGCCTGCTGGATCTGGAGAAGAAGATATTTTAAGAAATTTGCCTCAAATGCACTAAGTTCGAATTCAAGCTTCTATACTGAGCCCAAATATAAACCCAGGGGGCCGATTTGAACAAACTTGAATCAGATCCACCCCACAATGTTGCATACCAAATATGAAAAGATTCTGCTTGCTGGATCTGGAGAAGAAGATTTTTTAAGAAATTTGCCTGAAATGCACTAAGTTCGAATTCGAGCTTCTATACTGAGCCCAAATATAAACCCAGGTGGCCGATTTGAACAAACTTGAATCAGATCCACCCCACAATGTTGCATGCCAAATATCAAAAGATTCTGCCTGCTGGATATGGAGAAGAAGATTTTTTAATATTTTTCCCATTGCCTACAGTGTTAAAAAGTGCTGACTCAGCACTTTTTCAAAGTCCTGAAAAAAGTACCTTGTGATCAAACCGATAGGGATTTTTTTAACCACTCTATTCTACTGGATAAAAGTAAGCTTTATACAAAATAAGAATTCCCTGTGCCATGTAGTTTTGAGGTTTTTCCTATTTTTAGCTCCTGAGGTTCCCACGGGACAATGAGAAAATTTTTTTTTGCATCAATCAACTACTTATGACCCATTATCACTTCAAATCAAATTTGGTTCAAATCGACCTGATGGTTCTGAAAATAGAAATTTTAGGCGTGGCCAAAATTTTTGCCCCTCCCATAACGAAGGCAAATAATGCCCGACAAACTTCTCTTGAACAAACTTGAGTCTATACCTCAAAAGGACGCTGCATACCAAATATCAAGTTTCTGCTATTGCTGGTTCTTGAGAAGAAGATTTTTTAAGAATTGGAGCATTTTTGTCCCATCCCTCTGCTCAATATGAGCCGAAACCTAATTTGACAAAAAATCAAAATGCCCTTATATAACCCCTACTCACATGAAATTTCATTAACATGTGGCCAGTGGTTTGGGAGAAAAGGCCCCAAACACCACCTTCACGACGGACACCGGACGAAAAGTGATCAGAAAAGCTCACCCTGACTTTCAGTCAGGTTAGCTAATAATTTTCATATTTTCAACAAAAAAAAAAATCATTAAAGTGGGAGGTAATTACCGCAAACATTTCCAAATCGGACTTAGAAAAATGACGATTTATTTGAGGGTGGGTGGCAGTTGGGGGGGGGGGGGGGCGTAGGCTGAGGCCGCCCTCCTTTACCTCCATATTATCTACCACTGTCGTTTATACATCCAGAAAAGTTCCCATCATGTATATACAGCGTGACCACGTTCTGGCAAGGCAGTGGTGTCATTATACATGCGGGGGTAAAAAAAAGTCGAAAAAGTCGACTTTCAAATTTAAAGTCGATCAATCAGCATGACCGACGATTAGTCGACTTTTTGCATAATCACGGCAAGCCTAATGCTGTTCTTAGGACCTGACTTGAAGGGTGAAACAGCACCGATATATAGCAGAGCACACAAACCTCTGTAGCTTCTAAACAGTAGTTCTGTGAATAGAAACTGATGGCTTGGATATAACATAAGTTATCAACAAATGTAAACATAATTTAAAATGTTTCTAAAACTTGTAGAGAGCACAAGCCTTCTGTATGAAGTTAACACCGAAGACAGAATAGATGCCCCGACTGTACAGAAGTACCAATAGACTGAGCGTTGACTCTTCTATGAAAAGGGTGCTATATTGTAGGCATCTGAATAAGAAGCACCTTGAATCTGTTAAAATGTTTTGAATGTCTGTAGGAGATTGTAAGGGTAATGACAGAGACATGTCAAGTTAATGCAGTTACTTAACCCAAGCAAAGTCTGTTAGGTTCACCTGGATATAAAGACTGCCAAATCATCTATTGACAATTCCAATGGGCAGCGAAGGATGATAATCATTATCTGTCGTCGAATGTTCCAAGCACCTATATAATTAGATATCGATCAATTCTATAAATTAAGTGTAGTACAAAACTCTTTGCGACAAGACCAGTAGATCTTCGGGTGGTTCGGCAATTGTGCATGATGACCATAGCGTATTTACGATTTTACAATAACGCCGACAAACGTGTGTGTTGTTGTTGTTGTGGTGGTGGTGTGGTGTGTGTGTGTGTGTGTGTTGTTATTGTTATTGTTGTTGTGGTGGTGGTGGTGTTGTTTGTGTGTGAGTGTGGGTGGGGGGGGGGGGGGAGGGGTGTTGTTTCTAAATTAAGTGTCTGTCCAAATTCTCGCAAATAAATTGCCAGCATGTCTGGGCCAGCCATAATGGTGGATAACTATGGGATCAGTTGGGCATATTAGTTTTCAACTCATTGTGTGGTCAATCAAATGTTAATGGATGGACATGCAGGTGGGCATAGCTATAGAATAATACAGCCAACTTGTATGAGCAGCAATATGAAAACTACAAGACACATTAGAAACATTTCAGCTAATGGACCTTACAATCTATCCAGCAGTCCATTGGCTGAAACTTTGTCGTACTTTTTATGCTGTTGTTTAAATTTTGAAACCTATTTTCTTGGTTGGAATTCTTTAGTGAGTATTTTAGTAATCATTAGCTCTCAACACGTGGCGGAAGCACGGGCAGAGAGTGGGCAGCTCCCCTCCCTGCCTTTGGACCACAGGGGCAATGCCCTTCCCAGGTTTGTCACTCAATATTTTTCAATGATGTATTCTCAAAAGTAAAGCTAAAAAAACCCAAATCTCTTCTGGGACCTTTCAAAATTCAATGGGGGAGTTTGGGAAGAGGTGGCCCCTCCTCTGAAATTGCCCCATCTCAGGCCTTCGCACTTTGAGATTTGCATGCTTTGGCATGTCATAGCGGGGCTGCTAGTGCAAATAAATGCCCTTTTCAAGGGGTCTCCCCCTCCCCCCCCCCCCCCCCCCCCACCACCTATTAAGTGCTTCCGGTGCCTCTGATTACAGAAGACCGTAACAACCTTCCTTCTCTGGAAATAAAGGATATTTTGAATCGTGGATATACAGAAAACACAAACAGAGCATTACAGACAGAATGAAGTGTCTTTTATTTTTGGAATATTCCAATCTAAAAAATGACCATCTGAGACAATACAAATCTCGACAAATATAATTTTCATACACTTCTTCTGATACATCCTGAAACGAGAAAACAAGAAAAGACCTCAGTTTTACAAAGACATTCACTTCATCTCTAATCTTTAAATAAATAACAATGTGGAGCATACAGTACAGCCACCGTGGACTAGTCACTTTCCAAGGGTGAGCAATTTTTCCACGGATGCAATATTAGATTACAAACACTGACTGAAGGAATAATCATTTAAAAATTTAATTAATGAAGCACCGCGTACAACCCGGTGCTTCATTAATTCAAATTTTGCTGGTGATGATTTTATTACCTGGCAAATGATTGTCCATGCATGGATAAGAACCAGTCCATGGTGACAATACTGTATATGACGGGAGTTCTGAAAAAAGTCAATCAGGACATGTGGGCATCAAATAGTGGGGTGAAGATTGTTCAATCACGAAATACATTTCATATAATAACAGGCCTTTAAAAACTGAAAATTGGCTTAACCTTATATTCAGGTAAGCCAAAATCCCATATTTTTTTTTGCTTAGCCCATTTCACGTTTTCAATTGATGTTTTACATTACAGAAAAGAACCTGCACGAACGGAATAAAGGTTAAGCCATGGGATGACTGCTCGAACGGTGCACGAACTAAATGCTAGTTCGTGCAATTTTTAAAGGTCTGAATAATAATAATAATAATACATAGTTTTTATATAGCATAAAATCACATGGTTGTGCTTTAAAATGCTTTACATAGAAAATAAATACATATTTGAGCTCCTTACTGAAAGCACTGAAGTAAACAAAAACTGATCAAATTTGATAGGTGAAACCTCGAAGGCCTCTTGGAAGAGATAAGACTTGAGTTTTGTTTTGAAGTCGTCTAAGCTTATGGAAGCCTGGATATACATTGGCGATGAGTTACAGAGTCGTCGACCTATGAAGGAAAAGGCCTTGGTATTCATCAAGGTGGAACAGGAAAAAGGAACAAGAAGCCAAGCCTGAACTGTTTGGTTAAGCGGAGATTCTTTTTTGATGACTGAACAGTAAAAAAGGTCCTGAAGATATTTTGGAGCTGATTCATTAATGCACTTCAAGATCCACATCAAAACTTTGAAAGTGATAAGCTGTTGAACAGGGAGCCAATGCAGCTAATGGAGCAAGAGGTTATGTGATTATTGCACCTGGATCCCCATAATAATATAATACAAGCGGCAGTATTTTGTATTTTTTGCAGCTTTGCGATGAGCGATTGCGGTAGACCTGCAAGCAGTGAATTAGAGTAATCCAAATGTGCAGAAATAAAGGCGTGAACAAGCCTTTCCAAAGATTTTTGAGTCAAAAAACGTCGAAGATGTGCAAGATTTCAATACTTGCTTCCATCGAAAGACATGAATCAAATATTACCCAAATGTTGCGAGCATTATCTGATACTATTTGTTTTGAGTTGCCAATTTTTATAGATTTATCGGTAATTTGAATTCAGACGGAATTTTGGTGAGAGATATAACCAACACTTCTGTCTTATCATCATTCATTTTTAACCTATGACCAGCCATCCAGTTTTGCACTTTATTAACTCTTTCCTAACATGAAAAGCAGACAACACTTGCAAACAAAATATTGGAATAACTAATTTTTTTGTCTTAAAAACATAGGTTATGACCCCTCATTGGAACGAGATCACTGAGCTCGTTCCAAAGAGGGGGCATAACCTGTTTTTGTGACAAAAAATGAAAATATATTGAAAATTAATTGGCAATTTTGGAGAATAGCACTGGCATGTTTTGGCTGTTATGTTGGGTAAAGGGTTAACACAGTTTTGCATCATCTCCACTGACTTCAGCCAATCAGACTCACTAAGTGCATTGAAAGACACATACAGATGAGTATAATTGGCGTAGAGATGGTTTGGAATGCCTTCATCCCTCAGCATTCGGCTAAATGAGGCAGTATATAATGTAAATAATATAGGGTCCAGAATTATCACATAATCACCATCAAATAGCTCATTACAGAAAATATCGTTCACAATTAACCCTTTACCCAACGTAACGGCCAAAACAGGACAGCACTATTCTCAAAAATCGCCAATTAATTTTCATTATATTTTCATTTTTTGTCTCAAAAACATAGGTTATGACCCCTCATTGGAACGAGCTCGTTGAGATCGTTCCAATGAGGGGGTCATAGCCTATGTTTTTGAGACAAAAAATGAAAACAATTAGTTATTCAAGAATTTTTTTTGCTTTTGCAAGTGTCATCTGCTTTTTATGTTAGGTAAAGGGTTAACTCAGAAGTTAATGTTCATGTAGTAACGTTGTGAGTTGGTTTCGGGATTAGAATTGAATTAGTCTTCTCTTCTTTTTCATTAACTGTCTGCCTACACAAAGTGCAGACATTTGCAGAAAACATTTTCTGAATAACTAAATATATTCTTTTTGTTCTTGAAAAGATAGCTTTTGACCCCTCATTGAAATGAGTTTGAAGAGCTTCTTCCAATGAGGAGGCAAAAATTGAAAATATAATATTAAAAGTTGGATGGTGATTTTTGTAAATAGTGCTGGCCAGATTTAGTAGTTACAGTAGCTAAAAGATTAAATTAAACATTATGTGATAAAAAGAATCTCAAAATCGTCATGATCTGACATGAAATTTCTGAACTTCATTCATTAAAATTGATCTGAGCCTCGGTAAACCTCAGCTTATATCAATTTTAGAGAACTCAGTAGAGAAATTTATATGAAATCATAGTTCATTATAGATCCTCTATGCCAGCAATATGAATATATTCATAATCAATTCAAATAAGAATTTATCCATATCCACTTGCCACTGTTGCCCATCCAGGCCAGCCATGTTGAGGCAAGCCCTAACTCTCTAGATTTGAAAATGAGGAGAGTAACAAATGTCCACCTAGAAAACTCTTGATAAACTACATGTAAGGGATCATAGAAGTTGGGTGTGTTCCATTAATAAATCTAATGGCAACATGCTGAGTGCAGTGCAACTGCGTGGACTGGTCACTTTCCACGGGTGGGCAATATTTCCATGAACGTATTAATATTAGATTCCAAACACCAATTATAGGAATAATCATCAAAAAGTTAATTAATGAAGCACCGGGAAAAGCCAGGTGTTTCATTAATTAAAATTTTGTTGATGATAATTTTATTACCTTATGAACACATGCTTGGCCATCACTGCCCATGCTTGGATTATGATCCATCAGTCCATGGCTACTGTACTATATCTGTTTACTGTTATTAGTCTGGCTAATTTCCCAGAATTTTTACTGCACTCTTTGTGAGTCTACTTGCTTAGCAGTGACTTAAAGCCAAGGCTTGGCTACCTCCAGGGATTTAACTAGAAACCACAGCTAAGGTAATTTGACTACAGTCCACATGGCCTCTTCTTGATTGTATGTTAAAGTACATGTACCTATTCTGAAACCAGAATTTGTCAAAGACAGATAGAGATTTTTGACAGGTAACAGAGCCCAATGGATGGCATCAAAGAAATCACTAGTATAATTCTGTGTGAATTTAACATTACACTGTACAATACAGACAGAGAGAAATGTTCTAGATATATCATGTGTGGAATCTGGAATATGCATAAGAACGTTATGTAAGAATGCATCTGACAGGATGTTATGTGTCTGAATGAGGTTATGACATGAATGAAAGCTAGTGTTGAAACGATTAGCCGACTAATCGATGTCGACGCGATTATTAAATTAGTCGATCCCTAAATCTGCTAGTCGATTAGTCGGAACATCTGCCCCAACCATACGCCATCCCCTTAAACTCACCAAACATTGTTGCGAACGTCACAAGTAAACTCCCGAAATCAAAAAACAACCCACGGAAATAACGCGTTTGATGTTTCCGACTGCATGAATAACAACCCTTGTTGGCCAACTGACCAGAGATTGAATAAGACCAGGGGTGCGTGAAGTAAACAGGGAAAAATATATGGGTGACCTTATTCTCGAGGGAGCAGCCTGCAGGAAAATTAGGACCCAAAGTTGACATGAAATTAGGCACTACGGACATCAATTTGTTCACCAGGTACTGGTAAGTTCGAAATGTCTTACAGAAACATCAAAGAGAAATTATGGAAGAACACATACCAGTTCGTATTTGGAACAATTTGTTATCACTAAAGAACCAATTACAAAATCCATGTGCTTTTTATTTTCATTTTGTAAATACATGCGGACAAATTCCTGGAAATCTGCGAGTTTCCGGGAAATTGAAAGTGAAACTAGCTTTTCCTCGAACTGCAACTGAGTTAAGAGGAAACCCAATCAGGTCAGGTGATGATTTTCAAAGCAGACAATATGGAAATTAGTAGGCCTGTTCGATGTATGCATAATTATGGACAGATAAGAGGTTAAGTCATAATACGAGAAGTTGTGTGGGGGTGTTCGGTGTACAATTGTTGACAGGCTGATGACTGCTGTGGGCGTTAACTGTGCTTAATTTTCGACAGGGGATGTACATCACGCATGCGTAAAGAGCACTTCCTTTTGTTAACATTCAATGGGATGGAACAAATAATATAAAAAAAACCTGAATAATGATTTATTTTATTAAAATATCAGTGACAATATTGAGAAAAAATGATTTTAAACAGAAGCTACCAACATTAATTCTCTCTCGAAACTGAAAGAGGTGTTTGGGACTTTGAAAGCTTCACTTGCCATTGTTTCATTGCAAGTATTACTGTTAGTTTTAACCAGGGAAGAACGGCGGTACACGTGTTTGATAACAATAACATGGGGGCATCGACTAGTCGATTAGTAATCGATTACTGCTGGCGACTAGTCGATTCCTGAAAATCACTAATCGTTTCAACACTAATGAAAGCTTTGACACAAAACTGTGTCAAAAAAATATCTGCTTCATTCACTTAATTCAAGTTTAAACACAGAACCAGGGTTTGCATTTTATCGGGGCTGACCAGCCCAGGCCTCGAGATCAGCCCTGAGAGTACTTTTGTCGGGGCTGTTTTTCCAGGTTTTGACTTATACTGCCAGTTCTGCAGATGCACAAAAGCACTGCACAAAAGCACTGATATCCACCTAACATGATAACCTCCCCACCACTGACCCCTGCCAACCCCACCATTCTTACGTCTTACTTCCCAAGAAAGAAAAGCGCTAAAACCCTTAGAGTACATTTGCAGCCGGCTACAGCGTTGAAATATTCTTGCGTGGGAGATAACAGGTAGACAGCCAATCTGGCTATGTTATCTCCCTGCGGTATGTACAGTCCATGGAGAGTGTATTATCACAAAATCACCCGCAGAGTGGACAATCCACCCAAGCAATAATTGCAAATTTGTTGTAAAGCATAACCAGCACAAGCAAAGTTTGAGCTAATGGACCTCCGGGTTAAACCCGAAGGTCCATTAGCTGAAACATTGCTTGTGTTTTTTGTCGATATGTACAAAATTTGAAAGTTATAGCATGGGTGATAACTCCACTCCGCGGGTGATTTACTTACCATCCACTCTCCACGTACTGTATTTGTATGTCTCACTGTGGTTAGAAATATATTGGATTTGTAAAGCCTTATCTATATACTGTAAATTAACAAACGAACAAAAATTTAAAACAAAACTAAACTATTAAGACATGTTTAAAAATCGGCTCAGAGTAGGCCATGACCCTCAAATCTTGTGGACTTATTTCAGGCCCCAATCATTTTTCAAAATGCAAACCCAGAGAACACAATACAAATACAGAATAGTCAATACAACTCGGGTGGAGTGTTGGGTATAGGAATCAATGACCCCTGAGATTTGCTAATAGAAGCAAAGGGGAATTCACATCAGAAAAATACAGATGAAGTTGTTCTCGTATCATTCTATCACACATATGCCATTGCCAATGAGCTCAACACTAGCATTCTTGTTGCAACACAAATCATAAGTTTGTGACTTGTTCCAAACACATCTTAACCTTCAAAGGCCTATTTCAGGTTTTTGTGATCTGAGAGCATGTGCCCTTAACATGCCATCATAAGATGGTCCAGGTGATGATAGACAAATCACCCGGGCAGTAATTTCTAGTCAAGTCTTGGCTGCCTTAATAGGCAGCCAAGACTGGACTAGAAATCATTTCTAAGCAACTAGACATGTACAGGTTGTAATTTAGTGTGAATTCAGGACAATTGACCAGGCCCTTAATAAAACTGAAAAGAAAATCTGTCACTTCTTTCATAAAAAAGAACACTTCAACTGTTATCAAGCATCAGCAAGGCATCAGAAACCATGAATGCAGAAAAATGTGAAAGTACAGAAGTTTTGGTATTCAATGAATGGTTTGGTTCGGTTTTTCGATATCCATATCATATTGGTATCTGTTCCGTTTTTCGGTATATTGTCCACCTTTCAACAATGATACAGGAATAATATAGATGTAGCCACCAGGGATTGGCCAATCCCCCCCGAAAATCATCCTGATACAGTAACCTTGGTAACAGATTACATTAAATTAACACAGCCACTGTTGGTATTATTTACTCAAATAATACAGATAAGATTACCTGTGTTGGATGACATGTCAAGTTTGGTTTTGACCAGAGCCTAAAAAATTTGAAGTTCAAGGTCACTGTGACCTTAACCTTTGGCATAATGACCTAAAAAATAAATGGGTTCTTCCTTTCATCATGCTCAGCCCATAAGCCAAGTTAGGTTTCAATCGGGCAAGCAAAATTTCAATTAGAGAAGCCAACTCTCGTCCTTTAGCACAATGACCTCAAAATAAATAGGGTTCTTCCTCTCATCATGCCTAACCCACATGCAAAGTTGGGTTTCAGTTGACTTTCAAATACAGAGTGGAAACCAACACCTATAAAAATTGAAGTTCAAGGTCACTGTGACCTTGACCTTTGGACCAATGATCCCAAAATAAACAGATTCTTCCTCTCATCATGCCTAACCCACATGCCAAGTTTAGTTTCAGTCGACCAAGCGGAATTTTAGTTAGAGAGCAGAAACCAACTCCATCTACAGACAGACGGATGGGCAGTACCACGGCTATATCCCCCGAAATTTTTCTGGGGGATAACAATAAAAAGCCATTCATTATACACAGTTTCTGTACAATAGTTATATATGTATATTGTACTTATTCACAGTGTGTGTCAAGGCTAAAGCAAATATAGGAAGCAGCTTTTTACAAACCTATAAATTTTAAAAAGCATGTTTCACATTGAAAAATTTTCACAAAAAGACAAAATACTCAAATATCAAGAGAGAGTGATTTGCATCAAATATATGAGAAAATATGTCTAAAAATCTTGAAGGTGGGATTTCATCGCACATTTCATATCCTGAGGTGGGTTTTATTCAATGAGATTATATCTGGGGATTTGTGTCCCAGTGAGTTTTGATCCAGTGAGTTTTTGTCCTCCATTCAGAATGTGATGCTGTTGTATGCTTCTAGCTAGGATGTTCCAGCTTCAGTCTCCCTAGCTCAGTTAACAGCATATACATATGATTATTACAGGAGCATTTTGTTGCTTTCAAAGCCACATGATTCAAAATTTAGGATTTGATTCGATATCCTTCATGAGGTTTAATTTTGGATTTGATTCAAACAAAAATATGAGATTCGTGGGACCCAAAACTTCAATGTCCTATATATGTCCTAAGGGACTGAACTTGTAAAAAACTTGCAAATTTTCTTTACAAAGATGTTATACATGTTGGTCAGACATTAAAGTATTTGGATGGGTAGCTTGTGAGAAGTTTTTTTTACAGAAATCAAGTATATGTCACCATCTGATAATATATTGGGTTCCTAATTCGATTGAAATGGGGGCAGGGTTCTGAAAATGGAGCAAGGGCAAAAATCATGCCCCTCCCAAAATGACTGCAAATACTGCCTCTTAAACTTTGAACAAACTGGATACTACCCTCCAAAAGGAAGTCAAACACCAAATATCAAAGTCATTGCATCCACTGGTACACAAGATTTTTAAAGAAACTGGGAGTGGGGGGTTCTCCCCATGGGTGACAGCAAACTTCATTTGAACAAAACTGAAATGCCCCATCAGCCCAGCAAAAGTGGAGAAGACTTACAACCTTCATGGAGGATGGACAACAGATGACAAAGAGTGATGACTATAGCTCACGCTGATTTTGAGTCAAGTGAACAAATAAAAGTTGAAACCTGAATAGTTACAATTACACTCTACTGAATCCCCATGCCCCTTGGGAAAAGTATTTGAACTCCTTCAATCCAATAATCTCACAATGATTGTACTTGACTGACAAATTTTGAAATATGTATGTGTGAAGTTAGTTACCTTCTATATACAAAATGTAACACTTGTCTGACTAACTTCAGATGACATTATTCTCCTCCTCGTGGATTTCCATCTGGACCTACACTTTTAAACACACCAGCTTTCATCATGATCTCAAACTCTTTATCTGCATCAAAAGTCCTTTGGAGAAAAAAATATAAAGCAATCAACCCAGAAATCTCCACTCTGAATCTGTTTCAAAGTACATATTATTATTATTTATTGGTGTTTAAGCAGGGACCGATCAGGACTATTTAAAATACGCTCTAGCCTCGGAGCCTATTTTTTCAATTCATGCGCCAGATTTCAATTTACGGAGTCACACAGCTGTTTGTAACACACACTGCAAGTATGTAATAGCTCTCATCCTTTTCATTTTGTACACTATAGCAAACATTAATCTTCACTGTGGTTTCTGATCAAGTCTTGGCTGCCTATTTAGGCAGCCAAGACTTGATCAGAAACCACAGTGAAGATTAATGCTTGGTAATTAAGACTTGAAGTATTAACTTAAGCACTCTACAACAATGATAAATGATAATCATATATATAACACATGTAAGAGTGTCTCTCTCGATTATCCATCAAAAGAATATCAAAATATGATCTGAGAAGTTACGTGCCAACTGAGAAGCCTATTTCTGAGATTTAAGAGCCAGGTCCTGATGTTTAAACCAAATACGCACTGGCGCATGCCCAGGTCGGTCCCTGTTTAAGGTTACATAATTCTGTACAATGGCTAATCATGACCACAACATGGAGATAAAGCCAAGTTCAGTCAATCATTTATACTCATGTTGCCAATTTTAGAGGACTTCAACCACAAGCATTGGTGAGTAGGTCCTATTTTATCAGTAAAACAGAGCTTGTTTAGCACAGTAAACAAATTTTGCTTCTCTTCCCGGGGTTCCCATGCAGAAGTTTCAAAGTTCAGTATTTGACAGTATTTACATGTACAATACAGTCGCCGTGGACAGGTCATAATTCATGGGTGGGCAGTGATGTCCACGCATGCATTTACCAAGTAATAAAAATCAGCATCAGCAAAATTTTTATTAATGAAGCACCAGGTTGTACCCAGTGCTTCATTAATTAATTTTTGATGTTTATTCCTATAATTAGTGTTTGGTATCTAGAATTATTGCGTCCGTAGAAATATTGCTCACCCATGGAAAGTGACTAGTCCACAACAGCCGAACTGTAAGTTTAAATGGCAGCATTTCATTTCAGATGTGCGCTACTGTGCTTGTGCACTAGTGGCATACATTCTTTGCAAATGAGGTCACTTTTTCTCATACTCCTAATTATCAGTAGTAGGATACATCTAATAATTTCTATGCCACACCTCAGACAGACATGGGATTTATGCCCAGGTAGGCCTGAGTGGTGGCATAAAAATATTAGATACATGCAGAGACCAGCTGATCAGGCAACTTGAGTGATGATGCCTCAAATCGCCAAACTTCACTCTACCTTGAATAAAAAGTGATTCTGAAGTCATTGTGAAAATACAGTCTACCTTGAAAATAGTTGAATTTCACACCCAATTTAAAACCAACAATGTTTAGACTAACAATTTTTACAAGTGATAAGCTTCATTTCCATAATGTAGAGCAATCATGCTGTTTAGCGGTGAAATAAAAGTGGTAATATTTGGGTTAACTTCCACTGAGAAAAGTTCAAAACACAATTTATTCAGACAAAAGAGAAAATACTGGTATTAAGAAAATAAATCATTCAAGGTGACAGTGACGTCACGTTTGTTAAAAGCTGGGCAAAAATCCAGCCCACTTCTCCCTGTTTTCAGTAGACTTTTCCCTGAAGTCTGTAGAGGGAAGAAGTGTTTTCTGCCTAAATTTACCCCTAGGCTTGTCCCTGGATACATGTTTATCATGACACCTGTTTAATTTGACCAATCAATGTGCTCTAATAGCACTGGAACCTTGGTGGACTATGCGACATTATGTTATTCAATGGGGAACCGGCTATCGGATTGAGTCCATACACTGCCAGTGACCGTGTATGAGCCCATACACCCCCACTGCTGGGCTCCGTTTTGTTTCGGAATTAATTTTCCCACCTCAAGTTTTCACCTATTTTCGTGCAAATAAATGAGAGTTTTCTGATAAATATTCAAAGGAAGCGATTTGGATCTTTTAATTTATTATTTAATTCGTTTGGTGGCATAATATACTTTACAGAACGTTTACTTGCCAGGTATGGCATTATGTGAGGCTCAGCGTGATCAATATTAGGCTGGGCCTATGGCCTCGCTTAATATTAATCTCACTCCACCTCACATGACGCCATACCTGGAAAGTACATGTAAACATCCTGGAGCATATAATATCCTACAGCTGATATCTTTTGAGAGCAAAAACAAGTAGAACTGAACTACAGGTACAATAGTTACCATGATGTTGATTCCTTCAGTTGGATGCAACATTTTTTCCCAATTCATTAATTTCATGTCCCTGGTTGTACTTGCATGTACCTGAACTCAGAATACTTGCAGACCATCAGTGCAGCCTGAAGTTTTCCTGTGATCAGGTCTAGGGATTCCCAAATTGGATAACCCTGTGCTACAGTTAAAACTAGAAGTCCTGTCATGAAATGTGCACAAACAGTACGTCGATCTGCGTGTTAATCTACGCCTTAGGACCATAGTAAGGCTATCAAATTCTGTACATATGGCCTGTGCATAAGCAACGTTTCTGCCAATGGACCTCCGGGTAATCCGGAGGGCCATTGGCAGAAACATTGCTTGTAATTGCTAAAACCTGTCGTGCTTTGGATGCCATTCAATATGGCAATTGTGTGCAATTCCTACGTGCAATTAAGCCTAGGTAAGCGCACAATTCGGTACAGGACTTCTAGTTT
The DNA here is from genome assembly GCA_031216915.1 of Pictodentalium vernedei. Classification (NCBI taxonomy): domain Eukaryota; kingdom Metazoa; phylum Mollusca; class Scaphopoda; order Dentaliida; family Dentaliidae; genus Pictodentalium; species Pictodentalium vernedei. The sequence continues at coordinate 271,542,295 of CM062291.1, forward strand.
TAACTGTAAGTTCATCCAAAGGTTATACAAAATTTTGAAGGATAACATTTTCTAGCTGCTCTAAAAGTGCCTGGTTCAAATTTTTCAGACTTATTTATCACCCTTTTCAAGTGTAATTAGTTTTCTTCTTCTTATTTTTTTGGTGGTGGGGGGGGGGGGGGGGGGGGGAGGGAGGGGTAATATTTTTGCCTTTAAGTATTCGGGGGTTACTCTGAATTTAATGGATTATGTTTTCACTTGCCTTACAGGTGGTGTATTTTGAAGATCCAAGTTATACACCTAACAAGTTGTATACTCGGCCAATGAAGGCTGAAGGAGTAGGTGGTGGTGACATCACAATGTACATACTCGAGGTTGATTAACTGAACAATGCTAAACATAGAGACATTTTATTTTAGTGATCATTTACTGGTAGAGAGCTGGAAGCGCATATTTGTTTTTTATTCTGAAGTGCAGGTGATGCAACTTAAGGTTCCAAATTCAAAGGATGTGCATGACATCATTTTTGAAGTGAAATTCTTAAGACTGTGTGCATTTGTCTTGTCAAAATATATCCAGACACTCTACCATCAATTGTAACAAGTCAAAGACAAGAAAACAAATTTTGACTACAAATAATTCTGTACTTTACCAGTTAAAAAAGGCAGATTTCCATGCTTGTCAGGGAGAATTGCGCATGCAGCCATATTGAATTTTACTTCAACAATTTAAAGAGTATTTGTCAATAAAAGCATACAAATAATATATGGACACTACCAGAACCTCTGATCTCTGAGCTTATCCGATTAACATCCATGTTTAAATTTTTAACTTGACGAAGTTCAAAAATATTCCAGGTTTTCTGAGACCTGTATCAGTTTTGGCTACAGTGTTAGAATTCGGGGTCCAGCTAGGGTAATTTGAGGTACCTGACAGTTGTTTCCGGTAATTCGATAACACCTCCCCCAACCCACCATACCAATTAACAACTAATGAATGGGTGATTACATGGGGTAGCTTGTCATTAATGAAGTCGATTTGCAATGGGGATAATACTGTCAGTTTGTCCTCAAGATTTATTCTCTAGTAGCAATAGTGAAATTAAAGGGAAATCAACTAATGGTCTATTAAGTTCATTATACAGACCTTTTAAGTGTGATACAGTAATTAAATAAAAATATTTCCCCACCAAACCAGGCGGGGGGGGGGGGAGGGGGGGGGGATGTCAGGCAAAAAATTACGGATACAAGGTGGAAATTTTTACATTTTCAATTTTTGGGACCCACCACCCCCGAAATGCAAATTTTTGCCAGGCATGTCTTGGACACCCACCCCTCCTGCACAGTTTTTCCTCAAAGACAATTGGGGACCCACCCCCAATTTATAAAATCTGTTTAACAAAGTATTCAAATAACCTAAATCAAAAAAAAATAAATAAAAAAAATACTTTTCCCAAACATGAAAGGTGCCGCAAACCAACTTGTCCGATATCCCAGCCCTGCTCTTGGGCATCCAAGGCATCCCTAGCCACAGATGGCCCCAAAACAATCTCTCTGCATATAAAGTCACAACGGAAATGCAGCATCAGACCCCCAGGTAACCACTGGAACCCACCTCCACCAACTGAATTGCAGATATACACCCATTCATGTTCCAAGCAACACAACCCTTACCCCGATGTACTATGCTGTTCAGACACCAGTCAAATCCCACCACCAAGAAGCCCTGCCCAAAATATATTGTTCCCACCTGGATATCTTCAACTGTCCACAAGAAACAGTTGTTTTTCATTTCATTACTTTTCGCTTAAATGTTTAGTTCGTACAGCTGATCTGAGAAAGACCTAATACTGAAGTTCTTTGACCCATGCCAGGGTGGCTTGTCTGAGATGAATTGCCTCTTATTTATTTTTTTATGCTAGTGTCACTAGAATCATATTTACCTTGAAATTATACACGTTTTCCACAATCAAGATTTTTATTTTATCAATCTTTCCAATTATTCCATACATGGAAGCACAATAGACCAATGGCATGAGGCACCCTGAGGCTTACAGAAGAATCAAATAATATGAGCTACAAAGCACTAATAAGAGGCAGACTGCCTTAGTAGAAATATAAAGGAGTGAAAATGATGACCAAATAGCTGAGAATCATTTTTTTGTTTTGCAAATTTTTGCCAGACCCAGAACAGGACCCACCCCCTAATGAAGTGTAAAACATGGGGAAAAAATTCTAACATGGAGCCCCCAACACATTATCAATGCTCTATTCTGTTCTAAGTTATGAATCTAAGCACTTGAATTCACTTTGGTTGTAATTACTTGTCTGTAAAATGATATTTGGCAAAAAATTGCATGACACCGGCAAAAACTGCACTTTGGGGCTCGGACCCACCCACCCACCCGGACCTTGTATCCTGGCATTTTTTTGTGCCCCCCCCCCCCCCCCCACACCTGACCTACCTACCCAAGTTTCAACACCTGGGTAGTGAATAGGCAAACAAAGATATTTTTAATATAAGCCTGATGAGAGTCAATGTTTGGCACAAAGGTCACTCTAACTTAACAGGGTGCTAGTAATAAGGGAAACTGTTGTTACACCCCAGGAGGGATTTGTTTGATCATTTTATTGATGGGAGTGGAATGGGAAATAAGCATACAAATGAGGGAAAAAACCTCTTGGGTGGTTGTTCAAAACAGCAAACTAAATTGTGTATTGTGAATAAGTAATCTTTTGGAGGATTTGGTGGCCCAGAAAAGTTGCAGTTGGTTATTGGGAAAGGCCAATTGTCTACGCTTAAAAGTTGGGTGTTAGATGCTGCTTGTCTTTGGTGAGGTGGATTTGTTTGATGTTTCAGCTGCCATGACCGAAACTATCGCGGCAAGCAATTGCCAGTTTGTTTTCACTGTTAGGGTCCGGTATCTGGATGCCACCCTTTTTGTTGTCATCAAGGTTTTTTAAGATGACTTCTCTCGTGGCTTCCCGCTGTGTGGCAGCTAGCTGCTGTAATTTCTATTCCAGGTTCTGGTTGTCTGATAGACCTGTTATTACAGGCGGCCTAATTCTGTAAGTCCAGTAGGTGTATTGAAGATGTTATGTCCACTGAGCACACTGCTGGCATTGTGCAAGCTTTGCTTTCTTAAATCTAGTGGTTGCATTCTGATATTTGGCCCCCATGAGATATGTGGGAGGCTTGTTTTGGGATCTTTGGCATCTGTCGGACATATGAGAGTTACGCATCGGTCTCATTGCACTGGTACTGATTTGCAAGCAAACAGGAGGTAATTAATAGCAGGGTTTGGGCCGTCTACTTTATTTTTCAGGTTTCATGGTGGGCTATGTATATATATAAATATCATCATGGCAAAATCAGATCGTTCCAATGATGGATCACATGATATCATTTTGTTGAAATTTTTTTTAAAAATGATATATTTTTCAACTACTGAATTTGCATATTATGTGGGCAGATGTGGCGATTCGTTAGGTAAAGGGTTAAAAACCAGGGTTCCCACTAATATCAGAGAAACAAATTTAAGCACTATTCAAGCACTTTTCAAAGAAACTGACAACGATTGTCAAGGTCAATCAGTACAGGGATGTACATATTGGGCGAATGATCATCTAAAAAGAAATAAGGTAACCAATTTTCCGTTCATTACATTACTACATGCACATCTTCAACAAATATCTTGACCAGAATGGTCATTTTATTCATTTAACTTTTCCAGAACCATGATATATATTAGGCAAAAATATTATTGTTGCGGTTTTGGGTTATATGCATGCAAAAAATAGGGTCGGTAGGTAGGCTTTTTTAAATTTTTTTTTTTATTTTCACTTTTGAGAAGAATAATTTAGCTGGATTATCCTCATATGAGTGAAATGCAATATGTCCAATGTGAGAAAAGCAGAACAATGGGTATTTAGAGCTGAAACCGTTAACCGATTAATCAATATCAACATCTTGATCGATCCAAAAAGTAATTGATTGATTAAGCGTTACTTTTGAACTACTGCATTATATGGGTTAACAAAGAAACAAACTTGCTCCAAAACAGGAGCTCAACGAGCTCGTTCCAATGAGGGGTTCATAAGCTATGTTTTTGGGACAAAAATTGAAAACATAATAAATTTGAATGGAGATTTTTGTATATAGGCCTAGTCAGTTTTGTTTGTTACATTGGGTAAAGGGTTCATGCTATAAATCATCAATGGTATGGCAATTATTCAGATATCTATTTGGACATGTGATTAATCAGTTAAGCAAGGTTAATCCATGTGATTAATCGATCAAGAAAACAGCCAAGCGATTATCAGTCTCATTTTATTTGGGGCAACATTCATAGCTGCCAAATTGGGCCCAGGGAATAGGGTGCCTTACTTTGATAACATTTATCGTCTGATGCTAAATCGTCGCCTGAGTACTAGAATGTTCTATGTCCACTATGGGACATAGAACATTCTAGCACTCAGGCAATGAAATGTTATCAAAGTTAGACACCCTATATTTCCTCGGCCCAATTTGGAGGTCGCGGAGAACAGGGAAGAGATTGGAATTTCTTTATTTCGCCCGAATGAGGTCATTTCCTTTTTATTAAAGCCAAGATTGTTAACATCGTTAAGATGAAAATCAGCAATACGACTAATTAAAATCTCGAAAATGTGGCAGGTTCTTTTTCAATGGAGAAACATACTCGGTAAAATCTGTACCGATTTATGGTACAGCCTACAATAAAGTGGAAAACCTGGACATGCTAACAATGTGCTATTTGCATCACATTAGTATCTGAATATCGCAATATACTTTATAACAATAATGCATCAGTTGGTCGTGATTTGGTCAGTTGAATGCACTAAGATGACAAAATCAAAAAACCCTATATACTTGCGATCAACAGCATGTCCCACATGTGCCTGTCTGTGTTGTAACCCCCCCCGCCTCCCCCCCCCACACACACACACATGCATAGTCTGATCAGATGCTGTTTAGTAGCGGGGCTCGAGAATTTCTAATTCCCTTTTTATAACAAATTTAAATTTTAATCGGCACATCTTAACATTTAGGTAGGCCATTTCGTTGCTTTTACAAATATTTCTATTTCATTTTACATGTACATCACCCCCAATTCATGGTCAATATCGTCATTATCAAATACGAAAGGAAGACTCTCCCTCACCCCCCATCTCTTTGACTGTAAAGACTGAGAGCTTTATATTTATAAAAGTCTAAACTACAGTTATGCAAACATACTCTCAAGGACTCTCATGAAGATGGGTAGGCCAAGGGAAATCTGAGCTTTAATTGCATCGACATCAACGAATACACTGACTACGTCAGTTTATTTAACATAAAAAGCTTTGCATGGCTCAAATCATCCATATTATTATAAGTATTTGTGACTCTTCTTTTCATCCAAAAAATTACCACCGATAGTTTGGAAATATCGTGCCATGCATGCGTTTGTCTTGCAATATTCGCCACAACACGTTGAAAATATCATCTTAATGCTATAGGAATATTGTCAAAATAAAGCGCTAATATGGCGTCATTAACAAAAGAATATCGCCTAACGGTATACTTTGTTATAGGCTTACTGTAGTGACGTTTTCGGGTTTATGGTCCTAAATGAAGATCATAATTTTTGAAAAGCCAATAAAATCTCTGGAGTTGCATGCTTAAAATATCGATCAGGTAACCCAAACCAAAACATTTTTTTCTTTGGTTTTATAATGATAAAACCTACTATTATAATGACATGATGATTAATGCTGTAATGTAACACACTGATGGAAAGGGCTCTGTGAATTACATGTACATACAGGCCTTTAAATTAATTTATTTTGGGTACACCCTTTTGCCCTATGGCTAATTTGGGCACACTAAAACAAGAAATAACAGCCTTATCCTGTTATGTTTTATTGTCATGCCTTTCTTTGTTTTTGTATGGTCATATTATTATGGAAGTTATTCTAAAATGTCAAAAAGATGGACAGAATTTATATATTTTTCTTGATTTCTTCACACCTTCTCTAATTTGGGCACACCTGTAACTTATCATCACTGTATGTTTGATGATTTACATGATACCCAACATTTATTAACAATTTTTGATACATCAGCTCCCTTGATTTGCACCAGTCATTCTTCGTAATCATCTTCCATGTCCTGTTTCTTTTGCGTGGATCGTTTTGAAACTTTCAAAGTGGAAGTTGAATCATGAACTGCAAGAGCATGTCTCAATCACTGATGTATTTATTTTTCATTGCCAACCCACGGGACCCGGGTACTCTACCTTTTTATGTATTTGGTAAGGTTAGTTGTCACAATCATTAGATGACTTCTTATCTATTGACGTTGTAATTACCAGTGCCTGTGACTAAAATCATCTTTATTCTAAAACTGAAAAGTAGAAGGGTGTGTGTAGACACAGAGGGGCCACTTGGTAACTCAAAATTGTAAAGTTAGGGGTGGGCTTATGCTTGAGTATGAGCTCAGACACGAGTAACCAGGCAGTGCAGTATGTGATAGAAATTGGGAAATGGGGGGGTGGGGGAGGGGATGGTGGTGGTGGTGGGGGGGGGCAGAGGGCTAAAGTTGACTCCCCCCTCCTCCCAAGTGTATCTGTGCTCCCCATCTATGAATTCCTGGCTCCACCACTCTTCCTATGTTATCTGAACTTCAGCTTCAATACCAGGATGAATATCAAGATATGTATCTAGATACATATCATATCGTGAATCGCATAGCTAGGTACATATCGTACCGTGAATTTGGTGTATCGCCCCAACCCTATTGTTGTATATAGATTCAATGATTTGATATCAAATTCACTTGAATCGGAGGTTTGTAGGCATTCCGAATCAGATTTTTGTTTCTCCTGAAAACTTTTGAAAGTTAGTTGATATGACCTTTAAATTGCCCAATGACGAAATGTACATGCAGCCTATCCAGAGTTTCAAATAAGTTAGATAAAAACTGCCATCAGGCAGCCCATCGTCTGACGCTAAATGTTATCAAAGTTAGGCACCCTATTCCCTATCCAGAGTTTCACTTAGGTGAGATAAAATCTGTCGTCAGGCAGAGTCCACCACACTCCTGAACTCACTGGATTTGTCAGAAATCATTGTTAATTTCAAACAAAATATTGCATACCTGTACATGCACTTTCAGCTAGAATTTGTCTCAAACTTACTTGTAAAAATCTGCATACTTTTTCTTTCGTGCATCTTTCACAAAAACTTGCCAGAGTAGAGCTCCTATACCGGATGCTGCAAAGGCTATTGCAAAATCTCTTTTTAGTGATGTTTTAAGCAAATTCCTCAGTGGAGGCTTTGCTACCTTTGCAACTGATGATGACATCTACAACAATAAAAAAAAGAATCAATTAACAATTTTATGTTGTACTTTGATTGCAAATGTGGTCTCTATTGCAATTAAATTACAATTCATTCATTAGGCCCCACAAAGAACATCTTCTGTCAAAAGTAGGCCTGAAAATAAGCTGTCTGACATTTGCAGAATGAGGTCCCTAGAGGGTGAATTTGATGATGCTGTCCCATCCAGTGGGCCAATTTATCCTCTGGGCACCTCTTTCTGTTTAGTTTTGAGACCCTGATTCAGATTGAGGTCCACAGAGGCTAAATTTAGTGATGCTACCCTGGCTTGGTCAAAGGTCCATTTTTTGTAAAACTGCATGCGGGCAGGCAGTTTTTTATTTTATTTTTGAAATTATTTCTTTGAAATCAAAAGTTCATATTCTTGGTTTGTTTTATGTTTTAGGGCTCATAATCTACAGAATAGCATGGGTGATGGTGTATTTCATCCATTTAGTGCAAAAATGGCTTCACAATGCAAAAGCATTCCAAAGCCTTGTTGCACTCAGGGTCAAATTTATCAATTTTATTAACTTGATAAAATATCAGACATAAACTATTTAATTTTTATTTTTTTCAAGTTTGCATTGGATATAAAATGTGAGCATACGGCAGCCAAAATGCCATGCAGGACCTGAGAAACAGATTCTTAACTTTCTTAGGCCTTACATAGATCAGTGATTTAGCCTTCGGTCCATCCACCCATCTTCTGGACAGGCAGATTTTCTTTGTTGTAGGTGTTGAACCAAACATTTACTGTACGGTTATAATTTATTTTGTTAGTTTGGTACATGCATGTCCTGAAGGAAGTACAGTTAAAACTAGAAGTCCTGTCATGAAATGCTCACAAATAGCACGTTGATCTGCGCGTTAATCTACGAGTTATGACAATAGTAAGGCTATAAAATTCTGTACATATGGCCTGTGCACATGCAGTGTTTCAGCCAATGGGCCTCCGGGTAACCCAGAGGTTCATTGGCAGAAACATTGCCTGTGTTTGCTATGAGTAACCAGGAGAAACTGCCATGCTTTAGATGCCAGTCGATATGGCATAAGAGCGCAATTCATATGCGCAATTAAGTCTAGATAAGCACACAGTTCGTGACAGGACTTCTAGTTTTAACTGTACATGTACATGAACAAAACTAAAAAAAAGAATTAGATCTTACTAGAAATAAAAGTGAGAGATGTCAATGTGAATGAAATCACTGGATTATATTGTAGACCTACCTTGCCCACCCCATGTGGCCATTCCTATCTGAATATTTAATCTATTTGATTCAAAATAATAATAGTGATGGCATTTCCCTCTATTCCTCACTGCCAAATAGTGATTGCTGGGATTTTTTCTCGAAAATTAACAAGTGTTTGACCACTGAGGTGGTATTAGTTCCCTACGGCGCTTTTGTGATATAAGGTGTTTTTGTCACAGAAGACACTAGAGTATATAAGCATCTTGGATTTTGAAAAAAAAATATTGAGCGTGCATAATCCCCTCGCAACCCTTTATCCATGTACCATATATGTAAGGCGTAACTTGAACCATGTTGAAGGGAGGGGTGGTAACATAAAATAGAGAAAAAAGCTTAAAAAACACAACAAAAATGGCCACCATTCTGCCATCTTGGATTTTGAAAAATAAATATTGACTGTGCATCATCCCCTCAGAACCATTTATCCATGTACCAAATATGAATGGTGTAGTTTGAAGCATATTAGAGGGAGTGGTGGTAACATAAAAACAGACAGAAAGACAGACAGACGGACAGACAGACAGATGTTAGATTTCGAAAAAAAAATATTGAGCGTGCATAATCCCCTCACAACCCCTTTATCCATGTACCATATATGAAAAGTGCAGCTTGAACCATGTTGGAGTGAGGGGTGGTAACATAAAATAGAGAAAAAAGCTTCAAAAACACAACAAAAATGGCCGCCATGCCGCCATCTTGGATTTTGAAGAAAAAATATTGAACGTGCATCATCCCCTCCCAACCCTCTATCCATGTGCTAAATATGCAAAGTGTAGCTTGAACCATGTTGGTGGGAGGGGTGGTAACATAAAATAGAGAAAAAAGCTTAAAAAACACAACAAAAATGGCCACCATTCTGCCATCTTGGATTTTGAAAAATAAATATTGACTGTGCATCATCCCCTCAGAACCATTTATCCATGTACCAAATATGAATGGTGTAGTTTGAAGCATATTAGAGGGAGAGGTGGTAACAAAATACAGACAGAAAGACAGACAGACAGACAGACAGATGTTAGATTTTGAAAAAAAAATATTGAGCGTGCATAATCCCCTCACAACCCCTTTATCCATGTACCATATATGAAAAGTGCAGCTTGAACCATGTTGGAGTGAGGGGTGGTAAAATAAAATAGAGAAAAAAGCTTCAAAAACACAACAAAAATGGCCGCCATGCCGCCATCTTGGATTTTGAAGAAAAAATATTGAACGTGCATCATCCCCTCCCAACCCTCTATCCATGTGCTAAATATGCAAAGTGTAGCTTGAACCATGTTGGTTGGTGGGAGGGGTGGTAACATGAAAATAGAGAAAAAAAGCTTAAAAAACACAACAAAGATGGCCGCCATTCCGCCATCTTGGATTTTGAAAAAAAAATTTTGAGCGTGCATCATCCCCTCAGAACCATTTATCCTTGTACCAAATATGAAAGGTGTAGCTTGAACCATGTTGGTGGAAGGGGTGGTAACATGAAAATAGAGAAAAAAGCTTAAAAAACACAACAAAAATGGCTGCCATTCCGCCATCTTGGATTTTGAAAAAAAAATTTTGAGCATGCATCATCCCCTCAGAACCATTTATCCATGTACCAAATATGAAAGGTGTAGCTTGAACCATGTTGGTGGGAGGGGTGGTAACATGAAAATAGAGAAAAAAAGCTTAAAAAACACAACAAAAATGGCCGCCATTCCGCCATCTTGGATTTTGAAGAAACAAATTTTGAGCGTGCATCATCCCCTCAGAACCATTTATCCATGTACCAAATATGAAAGGTGTAGCTTGAACCATGTTGGTGGGAGGGGTGGTAACATAAAATAGAGAAAAAAGCTTCAAAAACACAACAAAAATGGCCGCCATGCCGCCATCTTGGATTTTGAAGAAAAAATATTGAACGTGCATCATCCCCTCCCAACCCTCTATCCATGTGCTAAATATGCAAAGTGTAGCTTGAACCATGTTGGTTGGTGGGAGGGGTGGTAACATGAAAATACAGAAAAAAAGCTTAAAAAACACAACAAAAATGGCCGCCATTCCGCCATCTTGGATTTTGAAAAAAAAATTTTGAGCGTGCATCATCCCCTCAGAACCATTTATCCATGTACCAAATATGAAAGGTGTAGCTTGAACCATGTTGGTGGGAGGGGTGGTAACATGAAAATAGAGAAAAAAGCTTAAAAAACACAACAAAAATGGCCACCATTCCGCCATCTTGGATTTTGAAAAAAAATTTTGAGCATGCATCATCCCCTCAGAACCATTTATCCATGTACCAAATATGAAAGGTGTAGCTTGAACCATGTTGGTGGGAGGGGTGGTAACATGAAAATAGAGAAAAAAAGCTTAAAAAACACAACAAAAATGGCGGCCATTCTGCCATCTTGGATTTTGAAGAAACAAATTTTGAGCATGCATCATCCCCTCAGAACCATTTATCCATGTACCAAATATGAAAGGTGTAGCTTGAACCATGTTGGTGGGAGGGGTGGTAACATGAAAATAGAGAAAAAAAAGCTTTAAAAACACAACAAAAATGGCCGCCATTCCGCCATCTTGGATTTTGAAAAAAAACATTTTAAGCGTGCATCATCCCCTCAGAACCATTTATCCATGTACCAAATATGAAAGGCGTAGCCTGAACCATGTTGGTGGGAGGGGTGGTAACATGAAAATAGAGAAAAAAAGCTTAAAAAACACAACAAAAATGGGCGCCATTCTGCCATCTTGGATTTTGAAAAAAAAATTTTGAGCATGCATCATCCCCTCAGAACCATTTATCCATGTACCAAATATGAAAGGTGTAGCTTAAAGCATGTTGGAGGGAGAGGTGATAACATAAAAAACAGACAGAGAGAGAGACAGACAGACGGACAGATGGACGGACGGATGGACGGACGGAGTGCAATCCTATAGTGCCCTTACGGTTCCCGTAGGGGACTAATAATGTTAACACTATTATTACAGAACAGTTGCCGTGGGCTAGTCACAATCCACGCATGGGAAGTGATGTCCACACAAGTGTTTTGAGCTGATCAAAATCATTATCATCAAAATTTTAATTAATCGGTGCTTCATTAATTAAATTTTTGATGATTATTCCTATAATTAGTATTTGGAATCTAATATTACTGTGCCATGGAAATATTGCTCACCCGTGGAAAGTGACCAGTCCACGGTTGCCGTACCTTAGGCAGGTGAGAGAATATCCAATATATTGAATTTCGTGTCAATTCATGAAATAAAAACTTTTGTCAACAATCTAAACACTTCTAGCAATGCTGTAAAATTATGCACATCAAAAGAATACCGCTATATAACCGAGAATGTATATGACAGGGACGGTCATGATCTAAGGGGAACAATTCTGTATTTTAGATATCGCAAAAAAATGGTACACTGAAATAAAAACGAAGTTTGTGGATGTTCATTAAAGTTCTGAAATAAGTACTTTTGCATAGTTTCAAAAAGCTGTTATGTTAACTGCCAAGCGAAGTATTCTAGCATATGGTACCCATGTATCTTTGTACCTCTATATTTTGTTTGACAGAGCTCTATAAACTACCAAAAATGCTCTGTCACATGCTGTTTTCAATTCTGACAGGGATTGAGAGAGCTGCAATTCAGCTGCTGATCATAATTTTTACATGGGGTATGTCTTGAAATTATAATCAAGATCAAATCAAGAAACACAAAGAAAAATTACATTTCGGATCATATGTTCTCGCTTTTCTTTTTTGACAGGTCAGATTCTGTGGGGTTTGAAGGGAGAAAAATAGACGAGAGAATTTCAACTGGATTGATCCCAAACTTGGGATATGCCCATGTCATGTACATGTACAAATGACAGTATATGACCCAACAGTATGGTGCATTTTTACAATGAGTCTGTGACAATTTATTTATTTATATATTGGTGTTTAAGGTCACATATTTATGCACAATGGCTAATCATGACCATGACAGTTTTAATGGTGGAGGAAGCCAGAGTACACATAGAGAACCACAGAGCAACGGCGAGCAACTGTCAGCTCCCCAACATACTAACTCCACACAAGCACAGGGTTAGCATTGGTTGAAGACAGGTGCACCATCGACGTGCTGTACGTCTTAGTACACAATGCCACCGTGCCCCCACGCGGGCAATGGAGATGAAGTGTCTTGCCCAAGGTCACAATGCGGTTTCCGCAGATGGGATTTGAACCAAGGACCTCTCGGCTTGCAGCCTGCACCCCTACCTACTGAACCACCGCACGCCCAAGTCTGTGACAAACATTATATAATGTTGTGTTGGTGCATGAAGCGGCAACACATTTTTTGGGCAGGTTTTCATTAATTCATACAAGAGAAGATTTTTTTTTTAAAGCTTACTTGTCACCATGGGAGGCAAAGAATAGATTACTTGTCTGTCAACCAGGTGCCGATTTTTTTTATGCTCTAAATTTCAAGAGCGAATTCTTTACTACTAGTGGATGGACTCAAGCTACAGTTAAAACTAGAAGTCCTGTCCCAAATTGTGTGCTTATCTAGGCTTAACTGTGCGTAGGAATTGCATGCAATTGCCATATCGAATGACATCCAAAGCATGACAGGTTCTCCTGGTTACTCATAGCAAACACAGGCAAAGTTTCCGCCAATGGACCTCCGGGTTACCCGGAGGTCCATTGGCTGAAACATTGCTTGTGCACAGGCCATATGTACAGAATTTGATAGCCTTACTATTGGCCCTAACACGTAGATTAATGTGCAGATCGACGTGCTATTTGTGCACATTTCATGACAGGACTTCTAGTTTTAACTGTAGGCATGGTTTTTTGATAAGTGGCATTTTGAATTACTTCCCTTATACTATACAGCGGAATGTGTTTTACCTGCAGTACAGGACTGGACTGTTAATAGCTTACACGTGGGCAGTGATGTCCATGCATGCATTTACCCACAATACCCAGTAATAAAAATCATTATGAGCAAAATTTTAATTAATGAAGCACCAGGTTGTACTCTGTGCTTCATTAATTAAAATTTTGATGATTATTCTTATAATTAGTGTTTGGAATCTAATATTATTGTGTCCGTGAAAATATTGCCCAACCATGAAATTCAAAAGTGACCAGTCCATGGCAACTGTACGGTAGTACTGTACACCTATTTTGTGACACAATTGCATATTCTAGGTAAATAATGCAAAATATTGTCATCAAACATGTCGCTTTACATCGGACAGAAATACATACACCTGCCGAGTTTGAAGCAAGATCAATCTAAACCATAGAGGTTGAGGAGATAGGGCTTGTCACAACAAACAGAATAACTCAAATTATTGTAAGATACTCTTTGCATAGCTGGCTTTTTGGCAATGCAAATTCCAGGGCAACTCTAGTTTTTTTTATTTCTAGGGTGCAGTTTTGGTTATTTTAGGAGACAAAACCTTGATTTTCAGTTTGTTTTCAGTCATGCCTCATTGAGCAAGATTCATCTGGGACAAATATCTATTCCCCCTGGAATATTATTGAACTGATCACCTTTTTCGTATTAAACTGAATTCACAGTATAAAGTGACTCTTAGTAAGTACTTATAGCTGACATTTATTACAGTACGATATAAAACTTTATAGCCGCTATTCATAATAGTGTACTCTTTATAGATTCCTTTCTGGAATCAAAGAGTAAAACAGGGAGATCATTTCGTCTCTGGAGTGCAACAAGGTGGCATCTGCAGTACTAAAGCATTGCAGATGGTACCTTGTTGCACTAGAGGGACTATTCACATTTATTATAATTAAACCACATCATGGTGGAAGTGTCTGTTAATAGGTACAGTTAAAACTAGAAGTCCTGTCCCCGAATTGTGCGCTTATCTGGGCTTAATTGCGCTTAAGAATTGCGCGCAATTGCCTTATCGAATGGCACCCAAAGCATGACAGGTTCTGCTGGTTACTCACAGCAAACACAGGCAATGTTTCTGCCAATGGACCTCTGGGTTACCCGGAGATCCAATGGCTGAAACGCTGCTTGTGCACAGGCCATACAGTACGTGGAGAGTGTGTTACACTAAATCACCCGCAGAGTGGAGATTCCACCTAAGCAATAATTGCAAATTTGTTGCAAAGCATAACAAGCGCAGGCAAATTTTCAACCAATGGACCTCCGGGTTAAACCCGGAGGTCCATTGGCTGAAACATTGCTTGTGTGTTTTGTCCATATGTACAAAATTTGAAAGTAAAAGTTTGGGTGGTAACTTCACTCCACGGGTAATTTAGTTACAATCCACTCTCCACGTACTGTATGTACAGAATTTGATAGCTTTACTAGGGTCCTAACGCATAGATTAACATGCAGATCGACGTGGTATTTGTGCAAATTTCATGACAGGACGTCTAGTTTTAACTGTATGCACAGCATATTGTATCTCATATTTTCACCCCTGTCCACTCTTATTTGTAAGAACATTATTATCAGAAATAAGGAGCAATAAACCAGCTGCAATGACCTAAAGATAAAATTTTGGGAGAAATACCTTATCCTTACTTTTTTGAAAATTCAACTTTAGGGAGAACTGGATATAAAATACATGTATGGAGAAGCAAGAAAAAATTTATAGGATAATATTCCTGTATGGATCAATTTGATAAATGTGAATATTTTGTGCTTAAATTCTAGGGCAAGGTAATTTTTTTTAATTTAAAAAAAAATGATACCAATGGGAGTTTCTTTTTAACCGTTTGCTCCCACCTTGCTAAAAAAAGTCAGATGCTGCTGTGTATATGAGGATTAATGTTTAATCTTTTTAATAAATGGGTGAGAAAAGCAACTTGATATGTTGAATACATATGATATGATATGAATATGATATGTGAGCGCCTTCATGTGGCAGCCACACTTTTTCTGCTCTTCAACTTTTGGATTTTCTTTGTGTGATTTTGCTGAGTGTGCAAGAAATTTTTATATGGACTTGTTTTGAAGAGTACCTTGATGGCACCTTTGAGGGGTCACTGCTGTTCAAGCTGAGGTCGCGATCCCTGGAGCTGAGGGGAAAAATTGGGAATGACGGTGAAAGGGAGTGCCAGATGTGTAACTTGGGCATGGTGGAGACCCTGGAACACTTCCTTCTGGAATGCCCAAAGTATCAGTCTAAAAGAATGAGATTCACTGGGAGTATAATGGGGAAGTGGGATGGGAGAATGAAGGACATGTGGTTAGGGGGAGACCCAAAGGAGAGGGTTAATGTGCTAATCGGAGAGATTGGGAAGAATGGGGCAAGGGATGTCATCAAGCAGTTCGTCTCCGAATGTTGGGAGGAGAGGAGAAGCGTGGGAACAGGGAGGCAGTTGGGAGTTCAGGGGTAACCAAGGCCTTCTCGTCCGAGAACCGCGACAAATCAGCGGCTGGCCAAAGTGTTATTATTATCATGAAGATTTGAAGATTCTGATAGTTTATTCTGACGGAAATATTTGGCGCCTCAGAAAGAAATTTTTGTGAAAAATCACTACTCTTGCCATTTAATTTATATAAGTCATGTCATGTGTTCATTCATGCAGTATGAAGTCAATCAATATTTACTATAGTCTATTGTTAACACTGTGTTGGGTGAACATAGTCACTGAAAAGTACTCACCTCCAGTGTCTGTCTCACCAAAGATATTGTCACTTTCAACTTGCATTGCTATTGAAGTCAACACACATCCAGGAATAGCTTACTCATACAAGCTGTTAACCCATCGAGTATTGAACATGCCAACTGCATACAGCAGAGATGTGTTACTATCCTTATAACAAACCAGTATACATAAACTCCTAAATTACACTACCTTGAAGAATATTAGGCATGCTGGAATTTCTGCCATTACACCAACACACTGTGGTAAAAGAGGGGGCACAAACAGGCCTATACCAACGTTGATAACTGGTTTCAAACATTTCAGTGTAAAAGGACAAGCAGGTGTTAATTTGTCCAACTTAACTAGGGTTAAAATTACACCAAAAGCCCTAAATACCAGAGAGATTGACTCCCCGGATTTTTGTTTAGGCACTATAAACACTCAATCTGTCAGAGGTAAAACAGATTTCATTGTTGACATGGTATTGGAGAAGAACATTGACTGCCTGGTTGTACCAGGATGATAATGATATTATAAGTGAACTGACACCTGCCGGATATTCATTCAATCATGTACCCCGTGGTTCAAGGGGTGGCGGTGTTGGTCTACTGTGTAAGGAAAATATAAAAATATCAATCAAATCAACCCAAAATAATTTTAAAACTTTTGAACTTCTTGATGCTGCATTGACTGTGGATGGTAAATCATTTTTTAATCTCTTGATTATCTACAGACTACTGCCTAGCAAAAAGAGACACATTACAAATACTATGTTTTTTGAGGAGTTTGAACCTTTACTCAACAGATACTGTGCTCAAGCTGGCCGTTTTTTGATAGTGGGAGATTTGAACTTTCACTTTGACATTATTTCCGACCCTGACACTGGCCGCTTCATGGAGTTAACAGATTCTCACGATTTGATACAACATGTCCAGGAACCTACACATAGACGTGGACACATTTTAGATCCCATTATATCTCAACGATATGACAGTCTTGTGAAGGAGACATGTGTTCAGGATCCATCACTATCTGACCATTTTCTTGTTCTTTGTAAACTGTGTGTTAAAAAGCCTGATGTGATTAAGAAAACAACTTCATTCCGCAAACTTAACAACATAGATAATGACAGTTTTAGGCAGCAAATCCCCAAAGCCCTCGATAAACTTAACTGTGGGACTTCTCTCCAGGACCTGTTAGATTGCTACAATTCTAGTCTTAGGGAGCTACTCGATAAGACAGCACCCGTGATTTCAAAAACAATCATCAGTAGAAAAGCACGCCCCTGGATGAATGATGAAATTCGTACATCCAAACAAATGCGCCACCAATTAGAAAGGCAGTGGCGACGTACAAATCTAACTGTACACCGCGAGATGTACATTGCACAATGTAAAGTTGTCAAAAACCAAATTACTCACTTTAAGAAACAGTTTCTTTGTGGTAGGAACAGTGCCTGTGGCTCTGACCAAAAGCAACTGTTCCAAATCATACAGTCCCTAGAATCGAAGCAGACAAATAAATTGTCGGAGGAGCTGTCTAGTGCCCATATTGCCCAAAAGTTCTCAAGAGTTTTTCGCGAATAAAATTGGGACAATTAGAAAGACCCTGGATCAAACACAATGTACCTTCGATCAAGGCCCAACCGAAACCCCATTTATCTCATCCGATAAAAGATTGGTATGCTTTGATTGTGTGTCCGAAAGTGTTGTTGAGAAAATTATCATGTCCTCGCCAACTAAAAGTTGTGCCTTAGATCCTATTCCCACTTCTTTGTTGAAGTTATGTCTTCCAGCTCTCATAGGTTGTATAACAAAAATTGTTAATGAGTCAGTACAAAATGGTTATGTGCCACCATGTCTCAAAACAGCCCTGGTTACGCCTCTTCTAAAAAAGACTTCTTTAGATCCCTGTGTACTGAAAAATTATAGACCTGTATCAAACCTGCCATTTATCTCCAAAGTCATTGAGAAAGTAATTGCCAAACAGCTGCATTTATATTTAGACAACGATCAGCTTGTGGATCCAAAACAGTCTGCATACCGTGAAGGCCACTCCAAAGAATCTGCACTTCTGAGTGTGCAAAATGATATACTAGAATACCTAGACAACCGGAAGGCAGTTGTTTTGATCCTCTTAGATCTTTCAGCTGCCTTTGATACCATAGACCATAAAATCTTATCCGATAGACTTCTGCAATTGGGTATTGATGAATCTGCATTGAGGTGGTTTCAATCCTACATATCAGAAAGGACCCAGTGTGTCACAATTGAGGGAATTCAATCAAACCCTGTACCACTTAAATTTGGCGTACCCCAAGGCTCAGTGCTGGGTCCAATTCTTTTTACATTATACATACAGCCCCTCGGGGAGATTATTCGATCACATGGGATTGGCTGCCATTTCTATGCAGATGACTCACAGATCTATGCGGAGTTTGACCCCTTGGATACAAATGACACTGAGTTGAAATTTCAAATTTTGCGAAATTGCATCGATGATATTAGAACCTTTATGCTGGTAAACAAACTTAAACTTAACGATGAGAAAACAGAACTTATCATTTATTCTTCTAGGCATAAACCTGCCCCAGACAATTTGCCCTGCCTTAAAGTTGGAGATACCATTATCAATCCATCTACCACTGTTAGAAACCTTGGTGTGTATTTTGATTCTCACTTAACCATGGTTCCTCATATTTCAAAAGTCTGCCAGTCCGCCAATTTTTATCTTCGGAAAGTTGGTCGATCCAGAAAATTCCTAACAACGCGTGCCACAGAATGCCTCATTCACGCATTTATTTCTTCAAGGCTGGACTACTGTAATTCGCTTCTACATGGTCTTCCCAATAAACAACTTGGCAGACTACAGTCTATTCAAAACACAGCAGCACGCATTGTGACATTAGCGAAAAAGAGAGATCACATAACACCTAAGTTGAAAAGTTTGCATTGGCTTCCTATTATGGCCAGAGTTGAGTTCAAAATTCTCCTCTTCACATATAAAGTACACATGAAGCAGTCCCCAGCTTACATTGCTAATCTAGTAAAACCATATATACCGAAACGCCCCCTCCGTTCCACAAACCAAAATCTTTTAGAAGAGAAATCCTATGTTCTCGCTAGCTACGGTGGACGTTCTTTTAGCTATAATGCTCCTAGACTGTTTAACATGCTACCAGAATTTGTTAAAACAGCCCCTTCTTTGACAGCATTTAAATCTAGATTGAAATCCCATTTATTTAACAAATATTTTTAAATCCTATGTTGGTCATCTTTTTGTTTATGAGCAGTGTTGTAAAGCGCCATGGAACTTTTTTAATATTGTGAGATGTTTGCGCTATATAAATGTATATTATTATTATTATTATTATTACATGTACATGTACATGTAAGTTATTAATATGGAGGAAGAAAAGGTATGTGGAAACCAAAAAGTTCTAGGTTGTGTCAGGTATTACATGTACATGTATATGTTATTGTCACCTATATTGTCAACGAACATGTATTCAATGTAAAACAAAAACGAGTCACATTAAATCTGTTTCATGTCATCCATGCTCCATTTGTGATCTGTTTAGGATTCTAAATTGGTTTTTAAAAACATCCCTTGGTGTATTGAATCTTGATTCAGCTCTGGATGTGATCCACTCATTCTGTGTAATTTTGATTTGACAATGGTGTCAAAATAGATTCTGAAGGTTGCTGAAGGTGGGAAAGTATGGAATTACTGAAATTACAGTAATTTGTGATTGTGATGGTCCAGTCAGTGATTTGGATACCAAAATCGAGCCACAAACTGGTGATCACTAGCAGGCCTGGACTTTTGAAAAATCTAGGGGAGCTACTATGGCTCCCCTAAACCAGTGCCAGGAGAGCTATTCTATACTCAATCCATTATTAATAAGGGAACTGAAGGTTTAAGGAGAGCTATTACAGATCTTAAGGAGAGCAATTATGGCCCTCCTTAAATTGATTTTGCAGGAGCCATGGAGGGCGGGAGCTATAGCTCTCCTCAAAAGACCAGGCTTGCACTAAGCAAATGTATATCACATGATTAAGATGTGTTCAAAAATGCAGATTTAAGCAAAGTTGAAAACAGTAATTGGTGTTCAACTTGCGATACCCAATAAACCAAACACAGTCCAGTCCAAATTATATTATTTGTGAGTTTAATGACACTTCACCAGCATGGTTCACATTACTGGAAATCCCCAAATACACTGCAGAAATATGAACAAGTCAATTTTCCATCAAGGAAAATTGGCAAGAAGTGAAAATGGTTGATATATTTGACAAATACTGTGTATGAGTCAGGCAAAAAAAAAATAGGTGTTTCCCCATCAGCTGCCAAAAAAATATGGGGTAGGTACGTTGGTGATTTAATTTTTTAACTTTTTTTTTAATCACCTTCCTGCACAAATTGTGGCTGCATGCCCTCCATCCACAAAGTTAAACAAATGCAGAATATTTGAATGGGAATGAAAAATAAACAGATTGACACTGTTACATGTACCGGTATGATACATGTATGAAACTATTAAAATATCCTGCTAAAAATCAATACATGCAAGAATTGAATTTTTTTTCATCTGAGACTTTTATAAAAACTGGAGGCTCAAGTGAGCCTAAAAGGCTAACCTGGCTCAAGTTGTCAAGAGATGAGTGTGTCAGTAAGTGATGGAGAGGAAGTTTTTTTTGATTTGCCATAACACAACAAAAGCAACATTTTGGCCTTTTGATTTCTGTTGGTCTTCAGAAACCAAAAACAAAGCTCTGTCAAACCTTCATTTTAAAAAAATCCAGGCGAGGTATACATCACACACCCAAGATGACCCCAAGTTGCACGGTTTCTATGGTGACGTGCCAATATAGGAAAACGCCTCTGAGTGCATAAAAATGGAAAATGAGATGCAATTACGACTTTTTGTCAATTATGAAATAATAATATAAAGCACTGGAATAAAGTGCAAATCGGTTTAATGATACAAACACAATAATTTCTTACCACTAAATTTCTAACTTTTAAGCATACTATACAATGGAATATTTAGCAAAGTACAGGTAAATGCAGTTCAAAACCCTGACAACACAAGTGAAAATCAAAGCACCGTCTGGATTCTGAAGTTTTCATTTGGGTCACTTTGGGGATCTAGAAACTGTCGCTTGATGAAAATTGCCAGAAATATACAGTAGCACATGGTGTGTATTCAAGCCAATCAGATCTTCTAAAAACTAGGGTTTACCAGGAATTCCTCACTGACGTAATCCATTTTGTGTTACGTGATGCTAACATTTCAAAGTATGGAAAATCATTCAGTACTAATTTTATATAGTGTCAATAAATTCCAATTCGATGTTCAATTTATTCAATTTAAAAAATAAAATGGCATCTATTAACATGGATTATCAACAATTTGTTCACAATAGCTTGATCAAAATTACTGCTCATTTTCATGATATAAACAATGAATACGAACAATAACAGGTACCAAGAAACGTATGTGCCCCTCACAGACCAATATCATTCAGTGGCATGATGTATATATGGCTAAACAAAATAGTAGACTTTGAAAAATAACGTTGAGCCTTGACTATAACAACTTTCGACGATTAGTTGATTAATTGAATAGTCGCGGCAGCCATAGTGTTTACAGACTCAGCTTCTGAAACTCTGACATCGTTGACACAAATTTAACAAGAGGCCCCAGGGGGCCTTAGGCGCTCACCGAATGTTCAATACTGTTAAGACACAAACTTTATCAAAAGCTATTCTTAAGGTTCTACAGAGTAAATCTATTCTCTCTGTGGAGCTAAAACATCAACAGGACTGAATGGAGAAAATGATGCTGATCAAATATCAAAAGATTCTGCATGATGGTTCTGAAGAAGATTTTTAAAGAATTTTCCTTGAATTGCACAAAGTAAACGTTCACGCCCCCATAGTGAGTCCCAATATTGATCAAAAGACTCAATTTGAACGATGACGGACGACAGACGGCAAGTGATAAGTTGAACTCCCTTCAGTGAGCTAAAAATTCCTCATATTGACCAGGTTATAATTCGGGCTCCCACAGGGAGCCCAAATATGGACCCAGAGACTTGGCTTTAACAAACTTGAATCTCACCCCCCAAGGATGCAACACACCACATATCAAAACATTCTGACTGCTGGATCTGAAGAAGATTTTTTAAGAAAATTCCTCATTTCGAACTAAGTTACAATTCAAGCTCCCTCTGTGAGCCCAAATATGGACCTAGAGACATGGCTTCAACAAACTTGAATCTCACCCCCCTAAGGATGCTGCATACCAAATATCAAAACCTTCCGACTGCTGGATCTGAAGAAGAAGATTTTTTTAAAAAAATAGTTCATTTTGAACTAAGTTATAATTTGGGCTACAGCAGTGAGCCCAAATATGAACCCAGGGACATGGCTTGAAAAAACCTGAATCTCACCCCCTAAGCATGCTGCATACCCAAGATCAATAGATTCTGTCTGCTGGATCTTGAGAAGAAGATTTTTAAAGAAATTTGCCTGAAATGCACTAAGTTCAAATTGGGCTCCCATAATGAGCCCAAATATGAACCCAGGGGGGCCGATTTGAACAAACTTGAATCAGACCCATACCAAGATGCTGCATACCAAGTATCAAAAGATTCTGCCCACTGGTTCTGGAGAAGAAGATTTCTTAATTTTTTTTTATAATTCATACGGTGCTATCAGAGTTATGCCCCATACAGAGCCCCCAAGGGATGTGGCCATTTCATTTGAACAAACATGAATTGCCATATAGTAATGAACATCCACCTGAAGTTTCGTGAAAATCGGACCAGTGGTTTCAGAGGAGAAGTCGTTTGAAAAATGTTCACGACGACGGACGACAAGTGATAAGTTGAGCTCCCTTCGGTGAGCTAAAAAGTAACTGCTTTTAGTTTTTTCTCGCGTGCGTTTGATCGATCCTGCAAATTGCAATTGTGCGAGTGATGGCACATGAGAGTGACCGTGCGCCATTAAAATGAAGGTCTGCTTGTTCGGTCAAGTCTCAAAAAAGTGAGTGTACAAAAATATTTTTGTTTTCAACTTCTGTCGTTCGCTCTACCCCAAAATATAAAATTTGGGGTTTTTTTGCATAAATCAAGAACTTATGACCCAGTTATACCCAGGAACTGGCAGGAAAGGAGAGTGGACGCTCTCACTCGCTAACACTTTCCTAAACGTTTCACTAGGGGAACAAGTAATCACTTGCCTTCATAGTGTGTGTGGAAATTATGTCCAAACATCAAGTTATATATTACATTTTTGTAACCAGCTAACCATCAGGCAAAACCAAACACCATGGAGTCATTCGAGTGCCAACGGAAATTGCTGATGTGCAATCATTAACAATTTATATGACTGCATTTATATAACTGCAATGGTCCCCCATAATAGTGAGAATACATTGTAACTGTGGTCACCCTGCTTTGCCTGGGCACAAAACCAGACCTTGAGCTCACATCATAATGTTTTGATTTTTCATCAAAGAAAGATGTTTTTACAGTCTGCGGTTCATTTTATTTCCTAACAATATTTTCAGATGTATGATACATTGTGGTGGTGTTGGACATATTAAATTCTGTGCCGTGATATTTCAAATGTGGATTTTTTTTTAATATTGGATTATAATACCTTACAATTACACAAAAGTAAACAATTTTCACATAAAAAATACTTAAAAACCCTATAAAATTTGCCTGTGTATGAAACATCCTTTGATATACATGTATGTACGAAATGTCTTCTTTTGTGCACGAAACGCCTGTGTATGAAATGACACTAATCTGTCTGAGAGCCCCTCATTGTCTGACATTGACAATTGAAAAACAAATTTTAAAATGCAAGATTTTACAAATGTAAAAAAGTTTTTTTTTATGACATATACATTCATACTTCTAAAAAGTCCAATAAAATTAAAACATGGTTTTTTTTAAACACATTGGTGAAGAACCAAACAGTCAATTTATTTTGGAAGAACCATTACTTGCAATGAAGGATTTTTTCAGCATTATAATCTGCAATTAATACATGTAACACCTCATCAAAGAGAAGACTGTCAAATTTGTCTGTAGAAGATTATGTTACACTGACAGGCACATGCTCACTGCTGCCCACATAGAAAACAACCTGCAGTGCACTAGACATTGAGAGTTTGTTACAAACATTTATCTGCGACTTGACAGCTCAAGCGACAGAAGTAACTGTTCATTAAACATTCTAAAACCTTAACCCTTTCATGTTACATCGAGTACACATCACTGTAAATCGACAAATGTTTGGCAGCTTTGACAATGCTTGTGTCAGCAAAAGAATTCTAACGTCTCACGGTCAAATACTATTTATTTTCCCAACACTATCCCGTAAAGTACATGTACAGGTATAGTAGTTATCCGGTTGACAGCCTTTCCAACCAGTTATGCCAACAACTGGTTGCAAACCAATTATCCGGCTTACCGTTTTAGCACTAGTATGGATTATTGTTGGTTTAAATTTGGGTTTTTCCCTTTTTACCACCCTGCCTGCTCTTGCAAACCCTGCAACGTTCCTTTATTGCTCTTCTTTTCGAAAATTTGCAACTGTTCAAGTGGTTTGTCTCAACAGTCACCATTATTACAAAAGCAATGGAATATTATTGAGTCTATTCACCTCAACTTGTTTCAAATTTGAGGTAAACAATCATGTGTACTGCATTACACAATGCATGTGTAGTCACACTGGACATTTGATTTCGACCAACGACATTCCTGCTATTTAAATTTTTCTTGGGAAATTCCAAGGGATTCCCTGTATTTTTTACATTTTTTCTCACAGGTGATTGACTGTTTGCACAGGCTGACATCATAGAAGCATCTTGCATTCAAAATAGAGTGCTCACAGGTGTTTGATACAAGACCTCTGTAAGGTTCTTTATTGTTTTCAAATGAAGCAAGACATTTGTGCTTTTTCTTCCCAGAAAAATATGACGATACTTAACCAGGCCAGTACCACAATCACTCAGAAAAGACAATTTATTTTAGGTGCTGAGGTGCGCTAATTTTAACAATTCTTGTGATAAACTAAAGAGTGGCGTGTGAACATGCTATTCACTTCAGAATCTGGGGACAGCTGAAGATAATATTATGAAGACTCCTCTGAGTCTGTTTCATTCCGATTTTGAGGAAGAAAACCCTAAATGTCTACTGTAATCACGAATTATATTAAATGGTATGATAAAGTTTTTGAAAGTTGATGGGGGTATTTTACTCACTCACATACTATTTGTACTCTAATATTTCTCAGGCTTGGCAATTTCAGGAGAGCGATTTTTTAGCTCTCCTTACTGCCCTCCTGAAAGAAATAAGGAGAGCGAAAAATTGCCCTCCTAAATATTTTGGTCTGGGAGGATTGAGATTACATGTATTATGCTCAACATTAAATTTTTGTCGTAAAGCAAAAATGTAATTTAACTTTGAAGTCACATAACATCACGTAATTTCATTTTGAAACTGGTTTAGTGGTAAAAGGTAATGGCTGCAACTGTGTTTGGGTATGTACTTTGTACATACCCAAACACAGTTGCAATCATTTGAAGCAAAATGGGTCACAGCAATATTTTCTTTTCTGTCAGTTTCAACAACTGACATCACAGTTTGAAGGGTAAAAATTCAAGGAATATTGACACTATAATATACTACCATTACTACTATCCTGTTACTTGAAGCACATGCACCAGGATATGACTGTAGATTCAAGCAGACCTGTTGTCCAAGAAAGTCATACGCCTACCACTACCACCTCCAACCCCCCCCCCCCCCCCCCCAACTTGGGCACTCACACAGGTCTTGTCAAGTGTGTGTTCGGTTGTTGAGTGAGACATCTAGATGTCTAAGAGATTTTGCTTTACCTTAGTAAAGTTAATAAAATCACTGATGTAATAGTCTGTTGGTTTCAGTTTCAATGAGTTTGTTCAACTGGATACTTAAAATGCTGTGTAAAGCTAATTGCTCTCCTAAGCTGATTGAGGAGAGCGATTTTTTGCCCTCCTGCATTTTTCAGAATGCCAGGCCTGATTTCTATCTGTAACTTTGTGAATGAAAAAAAAAATAACAATAAAAAAATAATCTGCCACCCTACCGACTCGGTTATTTTCTGACATGTTACCGGAAACACAACATTATTTTTTTGGCCTCATATGTGTATCTGATCCTGCAAGTGACACGGCACTTTTTATAAAGGGGACATAACCCTATTTCTGAATCGGGAAAGTCACAGTTCAAATCAAAGGCAAGTTGTTATGAATACTTCGTTTCATGCAAAATGTCAAAAATATTGTCGTTTAACTGGTTGAGTGCTAGAAGCCACTATCAGGGCTTTCAAATAATGAGGGTACCAGAACAAAAGCCAACATTTTCCTTGCTTATGTTTTACTCACAGTCAAACGGAAATAAAATTTTGTTTATATAAATTTGTTTTACTACAATTTATAATTTGTAATAAAACAAATATTGAATAAAAAATTCAGACCACCAGGCTTGGCAATTTCAGGAGAGCGATTTTTTAGCTCTCCTTACTGCCCTCCTGAAAGAATTAAGGAGAGCGAAAAATTGCCCTCCTAAATATTTTGGTCTGGGATGATTGAGATTACATGTATTATGCTCACATTAAATTTTTGTTGTAAAGCAAAAATGTAATTTAACTTCGAAGTCACATAACACCGCGTAATTTCATTTTGAAAGTGGTTTAGTGGAAAAGGTAATGGCTGCAGCCATACCCAAATGCAGTTGCAATCATTTGAAGCAAAATGGGTCACAGCAATATTTTTTTTCTCTGTCAGTTTCAAGTTCAACAACTGACATCACAGTCAGAGGGGTAATTATTCAAGGAATATTGACATATATACTACCATTACTACTATCCTGTCACTTGAAGCACTTGCACCAGGATGTGACTGTAGATTCAAGCAGACCTGTTGTCCAAGAAAGTCATACGCCTACCACTACCACCTTCAACCCCCCTTGGGGGGGTTGAAGGTGGTAGTGGTAGGCGTATGACTTTCTTGGACAACAGGTCTGGGTACACACACAGGTCTTGTCAAGTGTGTGTTCAGTTGTTGAGTGAGACATCTAGATGTCTAAGAGATTTCGCTTTACCTTAGTAAAGTTAATAAAATCACTGATGTAGTCTGTTGGTTTCAGTTTCAATGAGTTCGTTCAACTGGATACTTAAAATGCTGTGTAAGGCTAATTGCTCTCCTAAGCTGATTGAGGCGAGCGATTTTTTGCCCTCCTGCATTTTTCAGAATGCCAGGCCTGGACCACTAAAAATAATCTAGCTCTCAACCAGTTAACAATGGTTTTCCACAACACAACAATTATATAGTATATACAGTTAAAACTAGAAATCCTGTCACAAACTGTGCATTTATCTAGGCTTAATTGTTTGTAGGAATTGCGTGCAATTGCCATATTGAATGGCATCCAAAGCAAGGCAGGTTCTCCTGGATACTCATAGCAAACACAGGTAATGTTTCTACCAATGGACCTCCAGGTCATCTGGAGGTTCATTGGCTGAAACACTGCTTGTGCACAGGCCATATGTACAGAATTTTATAGCCTTACTATAGTCATAACGCGTAGATAAACGTGCATGTTTCCATGGTCGCTGTTAACTTGGAAATAACAGCTCCAAAACTGCTTGAAACATACTTCAAGCATCAGGCCTTCGGGCATGAGTGCAATCGAGCACGTTTGCGCATGTAATTTCATTTTTCCTGGTGTAAAAAAAAGGCGCTTCTGAAGTCTTGTTCCAATTCCCAAAAACATGTTGTCTTGAGACCAACTGTTCAAGTGGTGTGTCTAATAGTCACCATTATTATGAAAGCGACAGAATATTGTTTACCTCGAATTTGAAACAAGTTGAGGTGAGGAGACACAATCACATGTACTGCATTTCAATATGTACGCATAGTGAGACACATTCAACATTTCGACCAATTGCATTCCTGCTATTTACAACCTGGAAATTTTTCTTGGGAAATACCAAGGGATTCCCTGTAGTTTTACACTTGTACTTCAAAGTGATTGACTGTTTGCAGATGGTGATGTCATGAAAGCATCGTGCTTTCAAAAGTGTGCACACAAAGGCTTGACACAAGACATATGCCAGGTTCTTCGCCATTTTCAAATAAACAAAAGCAAGTCATTTGTGCTTCCTCTGCCAAAATAAATATGATGATACTTAACTAGCCCATTACCACCGCAATACCACAATCACTTAAGTCAATTTATTTAAAGTGCCGAGATGTGCAAATTTTAACACTTCTTGTGATAAAGAGATGTGTGAAAGCTCACTCACTTCACTTCGGAATCGAAGAACAGCTGAAGATAATATTATGAACACTCCTCTGAGTCCATTTCATTCTGAAGTTGTGGAATCACACTCAAAATATGGACTGGAATCGGTCAGATTCGGTATCGAGGGAGACCCAGAAGATTATATTAAAATTTTAGTAATAATTACTATATAATGTATGAAATAACATTATTAACACATAATACATTGAATATCAATTGTTTCAAACTGCAGGTGCAATTTAGTGTAAATAACACCCGTCTCTGATTTTACTGGTGCAAACATTTGCACCCTTAAAAATCACTCACACGAAGACCTGAAGCATCCATTTGCAATCTGATGTTTATTCTTCAAAATGGGTTTATTGCATATTTGTTCAAGAAATAGATGTACACAGGGTATTTACAATTTGATATATGTATGGAAAATGTCTGTTTTCAATATTAAAAAACAAAAAAAAATTGTCTATAGTATATGGCAGTAATTGTTATCAGAAACGTTGTCATATTGTTTTTTTCTCACATGCATCAATGCAACCTTCACAAAAATAGCCTTTGCCCTTGAAAATAAAGGGTTGCTTCAGCTACGTTTCAACTGTTTCCTGACTGCATCACCTTCTACATTTTGACCTTTGTGCACATTCACTGACTCAGCCATTGCACAAATTGCAGCCATGCAGGCATAAACTTAGTGCTGAATGTAGTCTTTGTAAGACTGTGACCCGGGGCCCTCCTGGCCCTCACAGTCTTTGAGCAACCCGTTCAAATTTCATCTGACGAAAACTGAAAGAAACTGGCCGCATTTGGGTCGACTCAGTTCACGCTTCATATCGAAGACAAAAATCACATAATCAACATTCTACTTGTCGTACTCAGCCCAAATATAATTTATTTACGTGTCTGCATCATTTTTTAACCCAAACACAGCATCAAATTCAAGAAATGTTGAAAAACATCCGACTTCACCACATTAAAAAACATCGATTTCAAAAATAAACAAACTGTACTACAGATGCGCAAGTATCTGTGCGCATGCGTAGTACAATTTGTTTATCTTTGAAATCGATGTTTTTTAACGTGGTGAAGTCGGATATTTTTCAACATTTCTTGAATCTGATGTTGTGTTTGTGTTAAAAAATGATGCAGACACGTAAATAAATTATATTTGGGCTGAGTACGACAAGTAGAATGTTAATTGTGTGATTTTTGTCTTCGATATGAAGCGTGAACTGAGTCGACCCAAAGGCGGCCAGTTTCTTTCAGTTTTAGTCAGATGAAATTTGAACGGGTTGCTCAAAGACTGTGAGGGCCAGGAGGGCCCCGGGTCACAGTCTTACAAAGACTATGTTGAATGAAGATCACATCAAAATATCACTATGTGCCAGGCCTGGCCATTTGAGGGGAGCTATAGCTCCGGCTCTCCCCAAATTAAATTGAGGAGAGCCATAATTGCTCTCCTTAAACTCTAATGGCTCTCTTATTTATTTATTTATTTATTGATGTTTAAGGTCATATATTTATGCACAATGGCTAATCATGACCGTGACAGTTTTACGGGTGGAGGAAGCCAGAGTACCCGGAGAGAACCACCAGGCAACGATGAGCAGCTGCCAGCTCCCCAACATCGTAACTCCGCACTGCAGCACAGGCAGTGTTAGATTGGTCGAAGACATGCGTACCATCGACGTGCAGTATGCCGTAGTACACGGCGTCATCGTGCCCCCACATGGGCAATGGGGGTGAAGTGTCTTGCCCAAGGGACACAACGCGGTTGCTGCAGGTGGGATTCGAACTGAGGACCTCTCGGCTTGCAGCCTGCACCTCTACCTACTGAGCCACCGCACCCGCTAATGGCTCTCCTCAAAACTTTCAATTCCCATATTAATAGCGCGCAAAAGCAGCCCGAAGGGCTGCTTTGAAGCAAGCCTAATAGACGTGTACGTGAAATTGGAAAAACCAAGGAATGCTATGCCATCCAATCTAAACCGGAAACCGGAAGTAAAAACATGGGGAACCTCAGCTCTCGTTTTCAGAAGCGAACAAATCGAATGACGCCCCCTAAAAAGCGAACGGTGTAATGCGAGATTTCTCCTTAGATCATTCCATGCAGACTGTAAATAATTTATTGAACATGCTTTTCAAAATAAAAGTTTTTCCAAACAAACTCAACTGTCGTTTGCTTTGCTGACTAAATGACAGAAATTGTCGAAAAGCTAAATGTTCCCATATATGCACATTGGATTTCATCGTCTGCTGGCTGGCTGTTGGGATCCCGCTGTTGTTCGATTCTGTGGAGTATTCTGTCACATGATTTATCTGTTTTGCATTTGCGAGTGCAAAACGTTGTTCACTTCAAACCAACACTGCGTGTTATTGGAACAAAGTTACCAAATGAAAAGTATCAACAACACGTCCGTTTGTTGTAACTTAAAAGTACGCACAGGTCGGATTGTGGCAAAGGTCATTTTCATTCAGTTATTATGAACCTAAGATGTTGAAGTGACATACTGTCTGACAAACGTCCACGAATTACCATTTCCAAAAGAGAAGTTCTGTTCCATAATGTATGCACCCCAGCGAAACAAAAACAATACATTTTCGACAATACGTTTCGAGGCCAATTTTTATATTGTAATTTGTAGGTCTGATATGTTTTATGGGGAAATAAATCTACAAGATAGCATGTACATGCATAAGTTTACAACGCCAAATGTTTGGTTGGACGACCCCTTAAACACTGTTTTAAATTTTGTTAAGTTTATGTCATTATAATTTGAAAAACACTGTGAGTTGCGCGCGCTTCTTGGTTTTACCAAAGTTCATATTAACATTGTATGGTGTAGAATAGCTCCCCTGAAACAGATGTAGGAGAGCCGTTGTGGCTCCCCTGGATTTTTCAAAAAGGCCAGGCCTGATGTGACGTCTGTGTATACTATGAGTATGATCAAGGGTGGTCAGGGGTCTGTTTTATAAGATAAGAATAACAGGTTGATATGCGACTTCGTAGCAATTAAACGCCTTTATCTGTATTTTGAATGAAACATGTACAAGTTGTACGTGACAAATTGACCATGTGAGAACGTACAAATTTCACGCGAAATTAGATGACTTCAACTTTAAAAGAGAAATATTCTACGACACGTGAATTACTCTGCTGCATATGATAATCTACAAAAAAAATTAAATTATATGATAAAATTAAATGAGTTACATGATGAGAAAGAAATCAGGAATTCGACAAATAAAACAACCTTTTGAATAATTTCACGACCTTGAAAATATTGTTTGAAAGGTCTGTTCGTATGGTAATCGGTCGATCGACCCCCCGAAGAATTAAGGACTAATATACAAGTCTCCCCACGATATTTCGACCCGAGGCGCTTCGGTCACGCCATTTCAGTGAAGAGGTGTCTTTTTCTGTAGCACAGCGGATGTACAGACACCTCTTGATCTTAGGCCGCCAAATTGGGCAGAACAAGTCTCATCAGAAGTTTACATTATCACTTGAATTCAGAGAAAAACTGGTCACCTGTGATATAATGATTCCTTGAAATGTAGGGTGGATGAAATGTGTTTTTTATGCAACAATTGGTTTATAACACAATTTACTGATCCAATCACTTTGATACTTGGAATTGTTTGTCTCTTTACACGGTCACACGGGGATGTGGAGTCATGGGGGTCGTACTTCCCTCCCCTCCATCCCACATAAGGAGCGAAATTGAAAAAATTAGAAATTTGGTTGGAATAAAATTGTACAGCCAGGAAACCAGTCAACTAGCACAACAAATTCAGCTCTGAACAAAGGCCCCAATTGTGTTTCTGACAGAATAATCGAGTTATAGTGGAAAATTTCCAACAGATGTACGAACTTTAATCAAATTTTCCGACTAATAATCGTTTAAATGCGGAGTGGTGTCCCTGCTTTACTAGTCATATGGCCTATATTAAAGAAAGGACACCATTCTGGTTTTTAAAACTGTTTATTGGTCGTGAAAAGCCTTAAAACAAGGGATGGAACCATACGAACCGTCACTAATCGGAAACAGCTTGGAGGGGGAAACCGCTACTCCTTAACAGGGTATAAAATAAGTATGCAGTGTTCCCCACATGGAGTGGTAAATCTGATATATGCAACCTGAGTGACCCTGACCATTTTGTGTAGTAAGGCAATTCTTCTAAAATGAATTTAAATCATCCCCCAAAGTTAAAAAAAAAGTTGTGTTAGTCGACAGACCTACTGTCATTTGTTTTACTGGGGCTAGATTGGGTGGAGATGGGTGTCTCTGGAAGTTTAGACAGTTGGAGACATATACGATTTGGTTCGTCTTATATTTCTTATCGGTTGTCAACCCCTTTTCTTCAGAAGATACGAACATTGGATGATCGTACTGGACGTCTGGTGTGGTTTAACCCTTTACCTAACATGAAAAGCAGACGACACTTGCAAAAAAATTCTTGAATAACTAATTTTTTTTCATTTTTTGTCTCAAAAACATAGGTTATGACCCCTCGTTGGAACGAGCTCGACGAGCTCGTTCCAACGAGGGGTCATAACCTATGTTTTTGAGACAAAAAATGAAAATATTTTGAAAATTAATTGGCGATATTTGAGAATAGCGCTGGCCGGTTTTGGCCGTTACGTTGGGTAAAGGGTTAAACGGTGAGAACCATTTTTTACGTTTATTCAGTTTCAAGTAAACAAATTCTCCATGTCCCCAAACAGAGTGCTGTGTACATGGTAAAACAGCCTCATTTATATCACTTCAGCAGGCCGCCTAGCAATGATAATATACTCTTATTTTGTACCAGAGGCGGACTGGTCGCATATATTACCCGGAAATTATCCTAATGGGCCCCCTCTGTTGGTGAGCTTGGGGGCTGGGTCATAAAGGTAACCCAAGTGACATTCTCCTGTTATAACATTCTACTGAGTGCATTGATCAGCAAATGCTCCAACTGCGGGAATATTGCGGCTTTTCGGCCCAGAAAATCAAACTTTTTCCCCACGGGGAAATCCATGGTCAGCTCGTGCGTTCGGCACCATTAAAATTCTCTAAGTTATAATACAGAACTCGTGGCATGGACAAATGTCTCAAACGTAAGGACTGAGCGTCGACAACTACATCAGGTGCGAGGATTTTGTCCCTTTTCATGCTCGAAAATCAGGATTTCCTCCCACGGTACCGAAATCATGTTCACCCTCGTGGTTCGACACCAGCGCAATTATATCATTATCACACACCACGTCGACAAATGCCTAAGATTTGAGGGTTTTGTGTCTCTCCGTTCCAGAAAAATCTAACTTTTTCTCCCACTGAAGCTGAACCATGTTCGACCTCGGGGGTTCGATACTATTGAAATTGTCTCATAAAAGCATAGAAAATGTATCAAATACATTGATTGAGCGTCTTTTCTATCCTGAAAATTAAACCTTTTTCGACTCAGCCAGTTCGTTTTATACCCTGCTCTGTAACCCACCCATAGTAAGACATTCAACCCTATTCACCCCTTCCCCGAGATGCTCTAGCCACATCCCCGAGTTCACATCAAGGAAATCAGCAAAATGTTGACTGAAGATAGCTTTTAATTTGACGTTTGAATCGTGATTGTTTAAAAGTTCTAAAATTCATCAAAATCTTCTATCGAATTTTCCTAAATTATAAATGGCAACTGAATTTCTGAGACACACGAGAGGATGTTTTGCAGATGTGTTAAGTTAAATCATTTTTTCCGATTCTGCAACGTAAATGCTTGCTAAATTAAAACTGATTCCTTTGCCATTTGGACAACCTATTATTTGTAAATAATTTTCTCCACTGAACTGAAAGTCAAACTTGTCATAGGAATGATGTTGTGGTACGCCGCCGTGGATTGCAGTGGTCACATTCCACGGATGAGCAACATTTCCACATATGCAATAATATTAGTTTTCAAGCACTAATTATAGGAATAATCATCAAAAAATTAATTAATGAAGTACCCGATATAACACGCTGCTTCATTAATTAAAATTATGATGATGATTTTTATTACCTGGTAAACGTACGTAGCTAGCCAATTTTTAAGAGCAAAATGAAACCAGCAGTCCGACAGTCAAGGCACCGCTACGTGTTTTAGCATCTAAAGTTTTTATCTCAGCGAATTATGGTTGCCCACAAAACCCATTTGAAGATTCAATCGGCTGGCTTTTTGTCAGCCTTGAGGAATTTGTGATATTTCGGTTTTTAAAAATGGCGGTCAAAAGGGCGGCCATTTTTACAAACAGGAAGATTTTAACCAATATTGAGTGCGAATTGAAACAAACTAACATCTCCCACACACATTTCACATTTCTTATCCAACTGATACATCTTTTTAATTTTGTGCAAAAATCCGACTACCTAAATCCAACATGGCGGACAAAATGGGCGACACAAACCAGAAAAATCGATTTTTTTCACAAATTTCACAAATGTGTTCCAGATTACAGTGCAGTTATGGCTGCAGTGACCAGTGTTTGTGATGGACAATCACATGACACTAGTAATGTTTAGACATTTCCGTTCAATTGTACAAGCTCTATCGGTTCAGGTATGAAGTTCGGAATTGGTACTAATAGTAATATATCGCCCGTAAATTATATCAGTGATATTAAAAATATTAGAAACAGAGAGTACTAGTATATGGTAAGGCAAGAACGATTATGTAGACCACGAGGCAGTTTACAAAATTGGTAAGTATCCAATAATATAACAAAAAGGCGGCCAAATGTATTGTCCAATGTGATATTTTCTTTAAAAAAAAAAAGGCAATGATTCGTCTTCATTTTTAGCAGATTCGCCGGTAGCCCCGCTCGTCTATTCGTTACAGCTCTCAATTGTTGCTTGGAAAGTAAGAAAACAGTGCATGCTAGCTAACCTTGAGGCAACATAGCTGCACCTTGACGCTTTGCACAGTTGTTGTCTGGAACTCGAGCATCAAATCAGTTTTAAGATATTGTCAGTTGCTAGAGATACATTGTGAGACAGAATCAATGGGAGAGGTGACTTCGCCTTCTCGTCTCTAACAAACAAAAAAATTGTAGGTTCCATTTTGGGTGAGCCCGAATGCAGTGCATGTTTCCAAATGCACGCTTGCACGTGACCTCGTTTGACCTTGTTACAACCAGTAGTGTATAAATTTACCAGTAATGTCGAAGTCGACCAGTAATGTCGAAAAAATTAACCAGTAATGTCGAAATCAACCAGTAATGTCGAAAAAATCGACCAGTAATGTAAAAATCCGTAATGTCGAAAAATTAACCAGTAGTGTCAAAAAGTGACGACCAAAATGACGATTTTTCGCAAAAATTTCAATATTTTTTCGGGTTGCTCAAATTGTACTTTTGCCTATATTTATCGACTTTTAACCATTTTCGCGCAAGTTTAAACACATTTACCCCAGTAAATATGGAATTTTATGTTTAACAATTATTTTCCTCTTTCATATGCACAACATATCCCATCCTATTTGCTCCCCCTCTCTCTCTCTCTCTCTCTCTGTCTTTCTCTCTCTCCTCTCTATCTATCTCCCTTCTCTTTCTAGCCCATGTCCCTCTGCCTTTGCCCCCATCTCTCTCTCCATCCTTCTCTCTCTATCCCCCTTTCCCTCTGTCTTTGCCCAGCTCTCTTTCCCCATCCCCCACTCTCTCTCTCTCTCGCTCTCTCTCTCTCTATCTATAGATAATAGAGAGAGAGAGAGAGCAAATCTATCTATCTATCTATCTATCTATCTATCTATCTATCTATCTATCTATCTATCTATCTATCTATCTATCTATCCCCTGTCCCTCTGTCGTTGACCCTACCTCTATCTCTCCTCTCTCTCTCCCCTTCTTTCTCTCTCTATCGCTCTCTCCCTATCCCCTTTCCCTCTGTCTTTGTCCAAATCTCTCTCTCCCCCCCCCTCTCTCTCTCTCTCTCTCTCTCTCTTTCTCTCTCCTTCCCCCTCTCTCTGGATAGATAATGAATTGATACGACGCTGAAATATTTAGTCTAGTATTTAGCGCTCACACAGACAGACATACAGTCACACATGTGGACTGGCAAGTGTGTAGCAGGCAGGTTAGCAGCATCCAGGCAGACGAACAGAAATCCAGACAGACAGATAGCAATGTGGCGTGTGAAAAATAACCCCTAGACGTGGATAGACAACTGAATGACGGAAAGACAGGCAGACCTACATACAAAGATTGATTGGTTGGTTGATTGATTGATTGATTTCGTTTACGACACTTAGTTTAAAGCACGCGCACCATACACGTGTCATTTCGGCATGTGGCTTGGCACACGAAGTCAACGTGCACCGGGGATAAAGTGTCATTCCCAAGGACACAACTTAACTGACCTCGTCAGGTATAGAACCCGGATATTCATCAAACTGAATTGCGAGGCAATTTCTCGATTGAGCTAATAGTGCTCCCCACGTACATGCGGGTACATGCGGGTGACGCAGACTGACTGATTGATGGATGTAGGTAAAATGACAGGTAGCAAATTGGTAGAAGTAGATGATAGACATGTAGCAAATATCGGGTAGTGATTGACATTCTAATAGCCAGTCATTAAAGCACACGACCAGGGGTGTCATCGGGGGGGGGGGGGGGGGCTATACCGCCCTCCCCCGTCGGCAAGTGTTAGTGCTCCTCATTTTGGTCGTCACTTTTTGACACTACTGGTTAATTTTTCGACATTACGGATTTTTACATTACTGGTCGATTTTTTCGACATTACTGGTTGATTTCGACATTACTGGTTAATTTTTTCGACATTACTGGTCGATTTCGACATTACTGGTAAATTTATACACTACTGGTGGTAACAGACCTTCTCCGCAAACGACTCGGTACTCGGTACATGGCGGGAGGGTACATAGCTTAGGAACTTTTGTTACTCCTTGCTGTCCTACTTTGGATGTCTAACTACTGACTCTTGCATCAGACAATGATCGGATGTAGGACACCCATAATAGGCAGCCATGAACTGTGTAGTCTCACGCAAGACGTCGCACCATGGAGCATCATTTTTTCCAACTGACTCTAGCGATATACAACCCTCTTTCAAAACATTAAGGACACGCCCATTACCTATTCCAAAGCACCCGGCGACAATATCACAACCCGAGATAGCATGCGCGACACACATAATTGGGATAATGTCAGGATTCTTCTCAACAGTGGCACCGAATGCCACCGGTATCTATCACAGACCTATCCATAATGGGGGACTCCATAAACATGGGAGATGTTATATTCTTTTCCAGATCGTGGTGCAAGATTAGGGTAGACACATCTGTGTCGTCTGCAAGAACGACAACCTGCTTTTTGCCATCCATAGCATCAACAAGTTTCACTGCCTGTTGACCTATACTATTATCAGCTTCTTCGTGACTGGTTTTCATGTCACGCCTTTTTATGGGTACACATTTGTTAATTTCTTGTCTTGGCCAGTAACGACAAGTTTGTGCCCCTTAGTACTTTCACCACCAAAACTCTTATTTGACTTGAAATACTGACAAATTTTACTGATGAGCTGCCTTTTATTCCTAGTGACGGTCAGCATAAGCTTCTGAGACGGCAATACTGATATTGCACTCAACATAAATTCTCGACAACACTTTTCTTCAGCACTCCTGTGAGACCTTGTACAACTTTTCGTGCTGAACTCGTTGTACCTGTCGAAAATAAGATAAATGTCGCCCAACAACAATTTCTGTTTTCAGGGTCTTTAAATTTTTTAACGAAATCCAGCACAATAGGACAGCGAAGTTTGTTCGGTGCCGGCCAGTGAGGACCCCAGAGTTGGGATCATCCATCAATTACCGGGCAAACGTGTACACATGTCGGATTTTCTTGATGATATTGTACACGCGTTCGTGTTATTAGGTCTGATTCTATTTTAATATCTCTCATACTCGATCGAAGACTCATTACACTTAAACAAATCAAACTGCAGTCATAAACGTGTTACGTGAGTATCACCTACTATTATGACCTTCTTCATGACGAACATTGTCACCACTGGTGTGGAAATTGTGTAATACAACCCGACTGGTAACCGCCTCTCGAACTCAACCACCTTCTCTTGACCCAGAGCTATGGCGTTATAAACACTTACGGGCGCTGACACAATCCTACCAGTGGTGATATTCTGAAACATTATGTTGATGAGGAAATGATACGTGTGGGTTCTACAGTTTGGGTCATGGCATTCGCGCTAAATGTTTCAAATGTTCGAAACATGATTTTTTCGGTAATTATTGCGGCTCTGTCATTCGGGTCTAATATTTAAAATCCCTCAAGACCGACAGGAGGCCAGCCGACGGAATATTGATGTGGGGTATATACCTTCGGAAACCACCGAGAAAAAAACTTTAGACGCTAAAACACACACGAGTACTCACTGGAAGGAGCTCATTGACCTCGTTCCAATTAGGGGTCACAAGCTATGTTTTTGAGGCAAAAAATGAGTTATCCAAGAATTTTATTTGCGGGTGTCATCGGCTTTTCGTGTGAGGTAAAGGGTTAATGTTATAGCAAGAAAAGTACACGTCAGAGGAGTTGATGGCCAGTGGTAGTGGAGCAGAGGAAAAGTAGTTGTTTATTTATTGGAGTTTAACGACACTTTCGACAACCAGGGTCACCTTGTGTCGGACAGTTTTGCGGGTGGAGGAAGCCAGGGTACTAGGAGAGAACCACCAAGCAACGGCGAGTAACTGTGAGTGTTCGACTCACAAACGTACTAACCCCACACAAACAGGGTAAGCATTGGTTGAAGACGAGTGCACCATCGACGTGCAGTACGCCTTAGTAAACAGGGCCACCGTGCCCCACGTACGTGGACAATCGGGGTTAAGTGCCTTGCCCAAGGACACAACGCCGATAACCGTGGCGAGAATCGAACCGTGAATCTCCAGGTTTGAAGTTCAATGCCGTAACAGGATAACAGCAGGTGAACAATTCTTGTCAAAAGGGGAAGTTGCTGTACGTGCAGTTCGCCAGTACGGTATGGTACCTGGATACTTTGGGGGGATAAATAGACAATAGGTTATAGAGCGGAGTGACGACAGGAGACAAAATGAAATAGAGAACGCCGAAGAGAATTAGAAACTAAGAAAAAATCACGGTGATTTATGATGTGTATATTGTATTGACTAAAATGTCTGCTTTGTTGTGATGGACATAACCCGTGACAGGATTCCAGACTATATGAAAGAAAAGAGTTGTCTCCCTTCCAGTGTTACACTTCTTTTGCAAGAAAATCAGTTGAAGGTATTCCCCGCTTGGTGCTCGGGTGACCAGAAAACCAGCTGTTGTTTTGTGTTGAAAGAGTTTTTTTTCTTTTTTTTTTAAAAAAAAAAACCCGGCTTCCCGGCTGAAATAAATTTCCCTAGATACATACCAAGCCCTTTTCAGCGAACTGTCATAAGCTGTGCGAAAATATGAATGTTTTAAAACGAAGCCGGATTTCAGAAGAAAATATTGGCATTGTCGTTTGCAGCTTATGCATACGCGAAGTTCTCGATAATGGACTAATGATAAGACATTAACACCGTTTGCAGCACCTCACAAATATACATATGTATACACACCACGGGACAGGTCAGCGAACGATCAGACAATGATGCATTCTGATGTCATAAGCACGTACAACATATCGCCTCTACCCCTCTCGTATACATGCCTGTCATGCGGCCAAAATTGGAGTTTACTGTCACGCTAAGATGCTTTCAGAGAATTTCTAGAAGCTGAAGAAAAGTAAAATCAATCAATCAATCAATACTTTATTCAAAGTATTGATTGATTGATTGATTTTACTTTTCTTCAGCTTCTAGAAAGTAGCTCCTCGACGCAGAATTCTCTAAAATCTGCAATTTCAAAAGTCAGTTTCATATTTCTTTTCCAGTATTGGAAGGAAGAGGGTAATCTTTCCCTTCCAAATCAGTCTCGATTCGGTGCTGAGCATCACGCGGTGAGCATTTAAGCTCTCCAAGAGGCTGGATCATTCCATATGTGCAAGCACCCATACGCCCTATTGTGTTGGGTAGATGCTACCATAATTGTGGTTATTTTTTTTTGTCTGGGTGAGTAAGGGTAGCGATACTTTAGACATCCTTGGTCACCTCGTGTCGGACAGTTTTACGGGTGGAGAAAGTAGGATTACCCGGAGAGGCCAACCGAGCAGCGGAGGGTAACTGTTAGACTTTCCAACGTACTAATTCCACACAACCAGGGTTAGCACTGGTTGAAGACAAGTGCACCATCGACGAGCAGTGCGCCTTAGTACTCAGCGGCACCGTGTCCCACCTGGGCAATCTGGATTAAATAGTTTGCCTAAAGACATAACGGATTTACTCCTGGTGGGGATGGAACTGTGGGCCTTTTCGTTTGAATTCCAATGCCGTAACAAATGAGACACCGCGATCCCATAATTATGGTTTGATTTAGCATCAGAATTTTGATGCTTTGTTACACATGTAGAGGTGTAGTCATGGAGGTGTGTGGGGGTAGGGGGAGGGTGTGGGGGGGGGGGGCCTGCCTCTCCTTAGTTTTTTTTTTAAAAACTGTCAACTTTATATTCATTCATGCCGTAAAATCTCTAAAACTGGTTCATGTATTTTAACCCTTTACCCAACGTAACGGCCAAAACCGGCCAGCGCTATTCTCAAAAATCGCCAATTAATTTTCACTATTTTTTTCATTTTTTGTCTCAAAAACATAGGTTATGACCCCTCGTTGGAACGAGCTCGTCGAGCTCGTTCCAACGAGGGGTCATAACCTATGTTTTTGAGACAAAAAATGAAAAAAATTAGTTATTCAAGATTTTTTTTTGCAAGTGTCGTCTGCTTTTCACGTTAGGTAAAGGGTTAGCCATATTTCTTGATCATTTTGCGATAGTTAAAGGCCTACGTCCACTCTTTGGGGGTACTTTTGCATTAAAAACAGTACTCCAGGTGCTCCATTTGATATATGCTACCGAATGCGTGTTAACACTTCGACTTTAACAAC
Source organism: Pictodentalium vernedei (assembly GCA_031216915.1). Lineage (NCBI taxonomy): Eukaryota > Metazoa > Mollusca > Scaphopoda > Dentaliida > Dentaliidae > Pictodentalium > Pictodentalium vernedei. The sequence continues at coordinate 271,583,893 of CM062291.1, forward strand.
AGTGACAGAAAAAGGTTTTTCCTAGTTAATTTCTTTTCTTTTTCAACATCTCGCTGCTAACACGGTATAACAATTTCTTTCAAATACTTCCCGGGGTGAGGGGGGGGGGGGGGGCGTGAACATAGGTGGAAATTTTTATTTTGCAGGTTCATGACATTTTTGGGACCCACTCCCTTCTCATACCTTTTCATATACAAAACTTCGGCACCGGAACATCAACTCGAAACGTAAAATGCACACCTGCAAAACTGGTACGTATTTACTCTAGAACACATAATAATTACGGAATACCCAGAGGGATAATTTATGTCCCGTAAAGCTTTGTTAACACAATATCTGCACAAGTTCCTGCGAGATCAGCAGATTATGCCAGCAAATAACGATAAATTAGCCCTATGTAATGTAACAGGTACATGTAGTGAATACAACATTGTTTATTCTAAAATGACCCTGACTGACATGCTCCCTCCCAAGTATTTGGCCAAAAATGTATAAAAAATGTAAAATAAATAGAGGCCCGGCAGGCTGGGGTTGCACCAAATATGATACGCAGCATCATCCGATCTGCTGATCAGTCAGCGCTGGGAACAGTTTCGAAATTTGGGACTAAAATCGCAATTTCCTTGTCTTGAAATCTGTTGGTTGGTGGATTTTGTAGGCCATCCAGTGTGGGGGATCTGTAAAAGTAATTCTACCTAAAAACCCCGATCAAACTAGATCAGACAAACTAAATGCATAGCTTAATATTGTTACGATGGAAGTTTCTTGGTGTGTGCAAATGAAACTCACTTATTCTTTTTCCCAGAAACCTTTGATTTAAATCAATTTAAATTAGCTTTTCCGGGGGCGCAGTAGCTCAGTTGGAAGAGATGCAAGCCGAGAGGTCCTCGGTTCGAATCCCACCTTGTGTCCCTGGGCAAGACACTTTACCCCATTGCCCACGTGGGGAACAGTGACGTTGTGTACTAAGGCGTACTGCACGTCGATGGTGCACCTGTCTTCAACCAATGCTAACCCTGCTTGTGTGGAGTTGGTATGTTGGGGAGCTGACAGTTGCTCGCCGGGTACTCCGGTTTCCTCCACTCGTAAAACTGTCACGGTCATGGTTAGCCATTGTGCACAAATATGTGACCTTAAACACCAATAATAAATAATTAGCTTTTCCTAATTTTATCTCTGATATACAATGATATGCACTTCAAGCAGTCTAGTTTCTTGTTGAAATAAAAATTAATATTTTCAGTTTTTTCATTTGAAAAATCAGTCCCACCTAGCTGTTATGACTCATTAGACAGTAGTATATATAATATGGGGGACCTCGGTGGGGGATAACGGAAGTAACGTCATGTCACGTGACCCAGTAGAGCCGTGGTGGATTGTCATGGTAACCCGCGTGAGCGGCCATCTTGTGACATCATCCCCATAGTGATACATAGTGTCAGCGCGCATACGCAGTGCGCGTTGTTATGGTGATGCGTGTTTCCGCCATCCAGTTTGTATACTGAAGGCCGCCATCTTGGTTTCTATGGTAGCACGTGTTCGCTATGTAACCCAGAGGCTTCGTATAGGACAGAGGTATGTTCGGGAGGGGGGGGGGGGGGTTCCTTTGTACAAGAGTAGTTTCTCGATTCGAAGAATTATCCAAATAGACCCGAGAATCCCTCCATATCACCAAAAACGACTTTATTCACTACGGACTCTTCAGGAACTCTTTTTAGGACCACCACACTATGACTTATAATAGTATAACGTAGTGCTATAGTGCCGAATGGGTCCCCGGGGGTCTGTTCGATTGAACTAGATGATATCTAATTACCACAAACAACCCGATAATTGTTCATTTGGCGCGGATTCCACCACAATCCTTTTTAGAACCGCCATACCATGGCTTATAATAGTAGCACGTAGTGCTATAGTACCGAGAGGGTCCACCCTCGGGGGTAAGTTCGATTGAACTAGAATATATCTAATTACCATGAAAAACCTGACAAGCTGTACTAATTCGAATTCCTTCAGAATCTTCGGTTTCAACCTATGCATGTACAAGCTATATTATGACTTCCCCCATCCTCTTATAAAGTATTCTGATTTCCCTAGATGTGTGTTATGTATTGTGTACACATTACGGGTAGCACATAGGCACAAGCTGATGTGTCGATATGTGCTTATGTGTCACATTGCGTATTTTCACAAAAGCACATATCGGCACATCCAGCTTGTGCCTATGTGCTACCTGTAATGTGTACAAGTTACAGGCAGGTTACAGGTATCCTATAAACGGTATCCTCAAATAATACAATACCAGGCCATAGGTATCCTCAAATACCCGTATGTGCCTATGTGCTAGTGCATTGTGCATTTTCACATAAGCACATATCGGCACATCCTGCACGTTCCTATGTGCTACATGTAATGTGTACAATAGAACATAAACACGTCTAGGGTCGTCGAAATACTTATGGAACAAGGTAGTAATGGCACAAGACTGCAAGGATGTTAGAAGACAATATAGTATTGGATGATTACAACAGAGCCAACTCATAGGACAGATAGTTGGAGATAAGATGGATGCCGCTGGTAAGACTACTGGTGTAGGAGCTAGGAGCCACATAGGAGCTGTATAGAAACCCGGTCATGGGTATCCTCAAATACCTGTATTGCGGGGTCTATCCAACGGGGGCCGGTCGGGTAAATGATCTGCTACTATGGTCAGTTAGCGGCATTTTGTTACAAAAGATGGCATAACAGTGAAAAAGAAAAAAATGCATTAACTCTTTTCGCACATTTGTTTTTGGCACTTGACCACCCCAACCCACCCACCCCCACCTATGTTCACGTAATTTTTTTCCGCCCCCACCTGATACTTCTGGAGAACAACACACGAGATATTTAGCCGAGACTAAAAAGGTAGTAGCTCTAGAAGTAGTCGTCTTAGTTTGCTCATCAGTCCGTCCGTCTGTTTGTTCGTGAGTCTTTACACTCGTCGGCTCGTGATGTGTTCACACTCGTTTAGCTCCAAATGAAGGGTGAGCAGCTCAAGAAGATTGAATGTTAACCTGTCCGTTCTTTTTATTGTTCGCGATCAAATGTTCGTTTTGTGTTATTGTCACAGTCTCGGCAAACGGAAGGGTAAACATAATACATGGACACGACGGGCGTAGTAGTCGTTCCTGCATTCACATGTTTAGCCTGGCCTCTCTAGACGAGATGTGAGATGGGGTGACGGATTTTTATTATCAAAGGATTTCGAGCACTCGCCGCTTCTGAAACTCGCATTGAGTTGAAAAGTGAACGTGATGAGGTGTTTAAAATCACACTGGGAAACACGTCCGAGGCTCGAGAGACCACTCGTTTACAACCTAAGACAATGACAGAACTTGTCCCCAAGGAACACGTGTACAGGACACGTGCATCACCTGTAAATGTAAAACCAGGCCCGTAGGAACTGGGATGGGGGGGGGGGGCAAGGGGGCTCCAGCCCCCCCCCCCCTATTTTTTTTATTTTATTTGACCAATATACAGATATAATTCAGCAAATTTCCCAAGATCCACATAATAACGAATATGTGATTAGAACGGGGATCAGTAACATTATTATATGGGCGAGGTAACATTAGCATGTGATCTATGATTAAGGCACTGTGGGTGAATCTGGTGATATAACATGATAATTATTTGATTAGTTTTATTCGGACGGAGGACATTATTTCATCTGTTTGAGGAAGACATTTGTAGAGAAATTTGTGATTGTGGACCTACTTCATTTCTTATAGAGTTTGTGCAGCAACGTTATTTGTTCCATATGTTTAGACAAAATGCATGGACTTTGGGATTTATTCACATGCTGTAGGCCACATATATACATTCATTGATGTTTCGCTGGTGAGTATTAATGTATGGTTCATTCTCTTTTGCCAGCGTGCACGAGATGACATTTTAATGCCAAAATGCATGAGAGAGCGTCATTTCAACATTGAAAATTAAAATTTTTCTATTTTCGAAGGGGGATATTCCCTTCCAAACCAACTCACCTACTCGGCGCTGCGCGCCTCGGAGACGCGCAAGCGGGGCAAAATGGATTTGTCTCCAATGTCATTTTCCTTCCTACTGGCCTGGATAAAACTCTTGAAACCTAAAGAACGATGTGTGATGACGTAAGTTATTCTTAGAGGGGAGAACAGTGTCGATAAGGTATACGACTTCATAATGAAGACCTGTGTCTCGGTTTTCAGTTCCACCCCACTCCCGAATCCGGCACTGTTTGTGGATTATCTGGGTTCTTGCCTTCACATGCAAGGAACCCCGATCTTGTCCCGCAATATACTTGAGGTTAATGTTACAGTGTAAAAATAACAGTAATGGCAACAAGAAGAAATCTGAGAATCAACAACAATAACTCAAATTTAACTATTCTAAAATTGAATAACAAAAATAATTCGAAATGAAAATAATAGTATTAGTTATCCTTGTGTTTTCCAGGGTGTATGGGAATTTACATCGGTTTGGGAACTCATACACCCTGACGCAAAGCCGAAGGGTGTATGGGTTCCCAAACCGGTGTAAATTCCCATACACCCTGGAAACACAAGGATAACGGATTTATTTCCAAGAATTTTGGTGTACTTAATACTTTAACCTACATTGTGGGCAAAAACTGACAGAAAATTTGTACTTTGCAAGTTTCTTAAATAAAACCAGACAAATATGGATGTCACTGGAACTGGCTCAATGACCCAGTTCCAATGGCATCCATATCTGTAATATTTTATTGCACATAAATATTAAATTTCCTGTATTTTTATTTTTGTTCTAACATAACCGAGCAGAAGGTATGAATTAATAATTAAAAATGGGTACTTTTTTAGCCATATAGCTTGCTCTTGTATATTCTTGTTTTTACACCGTGGTTAAACACGGTGTAAAAAGCCATTGTAGATTGCAAGTTACACCGTACCTCTCAGCCAAACAAAAAGCAGTATTTTGTTTCATTTGGAAATAAAATCTTTTACACTATTTGGTTTACAAGAAATAAAAACAGGAATACTTACCAGTTAGTCAAAAATAAAGTTCAATAGAATCCAGTAACAGTGATGAAGAAACTTTCCAACTGGTATTATAATGTCCAATACTGTGCCTGCAGGGGCAGTATCCAATAAACTACAATGAACTGATCACTCAAAATTTAGCAGTTTCCAATAAATTCCAATAAAGCACTTAACTAAATTCAAAGGGAATTAATATCCAACAAATATTATTTTGCTCCTCAGGTAGAGATGGGCAATATACCGAAAAACCGAACCGATATCGATATCATGGGGATACCGAAAAACCGAACCGAACCAATCTTTGAATACCGAAACCATTGGTATTTTCAGTTCCCCTACATTCGCTATTTATAAGGCCTTATTGAGGATTGATTGCAGTTGAAGTGTTCATTTTCATGAAAGAAGTGAGTGATTTTCTTTTTCTGTTTTGTTATGCCTTAATGGCCTGGGCAGTTGAACTGAATTCTCAATAGACTACGACATGTACATGCCTTGCTTAGCAGTGATGTCTAGTCAAGTCTTGGCTGCCTTACCAGGCAGCCAAGACTTGGCTAGAAATCACTGACCAGATGGTTTTTCTACTGTCATCAGGCCCACCTAAAGATGACATCTTCAGAACACACATTCTAAGATTACAGACGCCTTAAATAGGCCTTGAAAGGTTAAGGCGTGTTTAGAACAAGTCACCAAATTACTGTAGATATGATTTGTATTGGCAAAGGCATGACAATGTTGAGCTCATTAGCAGTGGCATGTGTAGCACTATGATAGAATGATAGAAGAACAACTTATTCTGTATTTTTCTGACATGGATTCCCCTTTCGTACTATCTGTGAATCTCAAGTCACAAACCGAATACCAAACCGATACCGCGGTATACCCACAAAAAAATACCGAAACCGATACCGAACTCAAAATTCCAATACCGCCCATCTCTATTCTCAGGTAGTCTGAAAATTATCTAATTGAATTCTGGGTTTTCACAAGAATAAATTGTATCCAATAAACTACAATGAACTGATCACTCAAAATTCAGCAGTTTCCAATAAATTCCAATAAAGCATTTAGCTAAATTTTAAGTAAACAAGTGTGACCCAAATAAACAATTAGTGAACTAAAAACAGATTCTGTGTAATAGCGTTTGTAAACATATTGATAGCCACATTCAAAGGTCACTCGGTACAAATAAGCTATTAGCCCAACCAAAGATCTGCCTTCTTTAAATCAAAAATAATTATAGAAAATATTAATTGTTGTTAATTACTAAACCAAAGACGTATCAATTTTGATATCATAACAGGGGCTTTAACAGTTGAGAGAAACGAAGTTTGCGTTGAATTGCTCTCCTCGCTCGTCTCGTCTGAAGCGTGAGCCATATAAGCTCGAGACGAATCGTAAAACCAGTCCGTAATGACATGGCTGTTTAATGCGGGAATACAAATCTTCTGTCGTCACAATTTTGTCAACAAGGTCTATCTGAAGGTGCGCCCCAAGGAGAGTTTACCAGAAATCGGGAAAAAAACTCGCAACTATCAGCTTGTTTACTGAATCTTCAACGCAACACAACAAAATGAATAACTGATTTCTGACATTTAGGTGGGGAAAACTGTTTTTTTCGAGTGCTGCACAGCACGGTATCACCTTTATTGAGATTAGAAACATGAAACGAAATCTAGACAGACGAAAGGTTATCTTTGCCGCGACACCGCAGTAACAATGTTTGCTGTGGTCTTGAAGATATTGGTACAGGGCAATCTAAAATTAAAGAGAGCCCTTTTTGATACCCATACTTCCGGCACCATTGGAAATAGATGCCATTTGATTTCGCAAGGCAAATATGGAGAAGTCATTCGTCTGATGCCGTTTCGCCCATTCCAACGAAAGCGTATTTTGACTTTGTTTTTTACTTATTGGAAACCAAAATGGTGGGTTACCCCGAAGAGTGAGTGTCACTTGATGAAGGTCACACCATTTCTCGACTTATTTGGTGTTACAGCTACAGCATTTTTGAGTTAATCACGACGAAAACTCTACAGTGAATAAATGTGATTTTATGGAAACTAAACGCGCAACTGTTTTACGGCTATATCTTTTGCATTATCTGCTAACCTGAGGAATGGTTGTTACAAACCTGAAGAAGATACTTCTTGATTGTAATTATGTCAAATCTCCGGCATTCTATGTTCGATTTTCAAATTTTTCACAGTTTGAAAATCATAATTTTTTTTATTTTTTGAAAACAACAGTGCTTTAAAATGCTTGAATTCATTCCGACCGAATTTCATGTAGCCAAGATTAAGAAAAGCCAACGAACACAACAATATCAAGAAGGACAAACCTGTTCTCATTACGCTACTGTCAAGAGAGTTTTCTCTCGGGCTTCCGTAATTTCATCTGTCATTAGTTTGGTTTGTACACGAAGCCTTTTAACTTATGTGTCAATGGGGAGTAAATTGGAAAAAGAACTTAGAGTTGTCTGCTATGATTTCGACAAGCATCTGAGGGGAAATAATACTAAGCACCCCACCACACTAGCTAAGCGCGCGCGTGAAAATGGTGGTTACCATGGAGACAGAAAAAAGACATCCCATACCAATTTGAGTGAGAGAACAACACCTTGCGATGTTTAATAGAAAATTGAAGGTTTCGTGTGAACGACATGAGTTCAAAAGATCAGAATATTGATTTTTTTAACTGCAGTATGGGATGATGGCTACCGTCAGGTTAAAAGAATGTTGCTGGAATAAATATAAATGACTGTATTAAACAGGCCTAGAATTAAAGTGCTTTCATCGTAACCCGTTGGCAGGTTATGCTATAACATGGTGGTAGCTTATAGGAATAAAGTCTTGTGATAGTTTTTCCGCTTTCTCCTTTGTCACACGCCAGCCATGCTGTATACATCTTAACAGAATTTCTGCCAAAATAAACAGCAAATACGCGCGATCTCTCTCGTTGGTATTTGCTATTTATTTGGTGGAAATTTTGATAAGTTTTTACCTTTTACCCAACGTAACGGCCAAAACCGACCAGTGCTATTCTAAAAAATCGCCAATTAATTTTCATTATTTTTTATTTTTTGTCTCAAAAACATAGGTTATTACCACCTCATTGGAACGAGCTCATCGATGAGCTCGTTCCAATGAGGGGTCATAACCTATGTTTTTGAGACGAAAAATGAAAAAAGTAGTTATTCAAGAATTTTAGAATTCATGTTAGGTAAAGGGTTAAACGTTAATCAAATTCTCTTCATAGGTAGGTATATTGTCAAGATCGATTCGAAATGGACATGCGAACATGTAAATAAATGTTGTTTTTTGTTTGTTTTAGTCTGTTGATAGCCAGACAGGCTATTAATCAAACCTTGTCTTGGGGGATGGACAGTTTATCCATGCCACGCGACAGGTGCATTAAATCAGTAGAGGATCAACCTAAAAAACCTGTGGTACAAATTAGGCATTGCGAACTGGCTCTATTAACAATGCCGAAAGAGCAAATTAAAGCAGCGTGATGTTGTCTCACATTAGACATTTTCTATGCAGCTCAAAGAAAACAATAATTATTACGTCCTTCAAAGAAGGACTGCACGACCGTATTTTGGGAATTTCTCTTTGGTATTTTGGAAAGCTGGGAAGAGTGGGTAGATAGTATCCACTAGAGTAGCCACTAGAAGGAAATCTTAGAGGTGCAGCGAGAGGCTGTTTTCGGCGAAGGGTGTCGGTAGGAGTTGTTGGACTGAGTGGCCGAAAAGTAGTTTTATCATGTAGCGAGAGGCTTTTATGTGCATTAGAGAGAGTTATTGGACTAAGTGAACCTAAAGTAGTTTTATTTGGCGAGAGACCCTTTCGGACAGTAGAATAAGTTATTAGGCTAAGTGAAGCGAACGGCGAGAGGGCTTTGAAAGCCATAGATGCAGTTTGACAGCTCCGTGTAAGGCAGAAGTGAAGTTAATTGGAGGGAGCTATCGACAGCTCATAGATTCGACCGAAGATAGGAGCTTGGGGCAGAATGAGTTGAAGCCAGGTAAATCTCATACATGAACATCATATGTTTAAACGTTTGATTCGGAACGAGACTTTGAAGTGCATATACGAATGTGCATAGTAAGGTGACATTGTTGTGTTATATCCAACAAAAGGCACGCCAGAGGAGCTGACGGACAGTGGTCGCTATTGAAAATAGAGACAATTAGCGTTAAAAGTGGAAGCTGCTACGCGCAGGATGCTTGGAATGAGCAAATAGACCATACGTTGTGGAGAGGCGCGAAGGCGAGAGACAAGAGAACGCCTGGACCTCAGAAGAGAGTTTGAACATTCGGGCGGGTGTTAAATTCATAGTGATTTATGTTGTGCATAATTCTATATTCATGGACCATTCTTGTTGCTGACATGTGAGAAAGTCTTGTTTTATTTTTCATTAAATTATATTCAGATGATACCCGTCGGTTATCCTTTTAAATACCAAGTCGTACACACGAGGTGGTGAGACGTATTTTCACTCAAAGGCTGGGTGGTATTCCCTGAGTACGCTCGAGCTCTAGGGTTACCATAAATCTTACATCTCCACCCCAACATTTTGTATCATAGATGCAATGCACAGCCTTTGAAACGAGATAGTCCCTAAGGATTTTCAGGTCTGGTAGGCAAAATATCCCGGATTAGGTATTTAATTTATGTGTGATATTATATCATAACCTGCAGTTCGTTCGCCTTTTTTACAATTGAAGTCACACCCGCGGAACGTAATGGATAATTTGCGGGTTATTTTCAGGCCTGTATTAAACCATTACCCAACGCGTATTACAGGTGGTAGATCCATTATTTTTCATAATCTACTGAAATAAATTAACAGGATAGCTAATAGTCCTTCACTAACTGGAAAGGGCTCGTCGTGCTCTTGTCTATGCGCTGTTTTAAACTTTCGTTTGAAATAATAAAAATATAAGCAACGATATATATGTGTACGCCCCTATATTACCGCTTAACTCTTACTGACTAAATTATATACTTTTAACCGGTAGAGCGCTAAAATATTTTTGATCATCAAAAATTGTTCATGTGCCTTTGCCTTGTTACAATTTATGAGAGGGTGCCTACAGGCACCCTCCCATAAATCGTAACAAGGCAATCCTAACAGATGAAATTATTTAACTTCAAAAGAAACAGGAAGCACATCCATAGAATACGATGCTTTTAGTCTGCAGCACATGTACTTGAGAATAAAGCCCAAATATGGGCGTTCAGCACTATACCATTTAACCAACAACAGCGATCAGTATTACATGAGAGAATTCCTACTTGTTTAACGTGAATCGATCATCGTCTGCCGACATTTTGAAAGGTCAATTAATGAAGGAGGGTTCATTCTTGACTCCTAGTCGTATATAGAATTTTACTGGTCGTACATAGGTTTTATGCAGCTTGCATGACTGTGACGTTTTAAACCAATGAAATTCTCAGAAACTTGTACAAAGTAAGATACTGACGTGGTCGTTCCTAATGGGTCTAGGGTTGGAGGGGGCGTGTCCACTTCCTGATTTACAACTACACCCCTCCCCAGTAAGCAAAATTCTGATTACTCCTACATAATTTCCATCAAGTTTGAATTTCCAAAATATTCCAACTACAGATTTTAACTGTTTACCCAACACACAGGATATCCAATTTTGTTATTTCAATTTTTGTTTAATTTTTAAAATCTTTTAACAAAACAATATCATGTAACCCCATCACTGGAAAGATCTCGACGAGATCTTTCCAATGAGGGGTCACACGATATGGTTTTGTTAATTTTTGTAACTGAATTTATAAATCCCGCGAGAGAGGTCCTGCTATACAGAATACCCAACACCCATTGACATTGATAACCATTGTGATATGCGCCCCTGGAAAATAGAACCCCCTAGGATATGAAACCACTGTGATATGTAAACACTAGAGTGGAGTCAGTAGAATGTGTATTTATTGGGCCATGTGACTATTGTGGTGGGTAACGGCTTGGATATGTAAACACTCTGATATGTAACTGATATGTAGCCACCAGGACCGGTAACCACACGGGTATGTAAAGACTATGCACGCTAAAAACTAAAGTGTTAAAAACTCCACTTGAAGTGCTGTATTTAACACTTACTGAGTACTGGACTAGCACTTTGTTCAAGTGTAGATATCCCAGAACTTGACAGGTGTTACAATAATACCACTTGACAAGTGTAATGTCGCGACACTTAAAAGGAAACAACGCAGATGACGCGGATCAGGCTCGAACTCTCGAGCCTGATCCGCGTCATCTGCGTTGTGTCCTTTTAATTATGTTCCCACTAAGCGCAAATCAAATTATGGACGATTCTGGAAGAACCACCAATGCACACACATGGGAAGTGCCATCCATTCAAGTTTCAGATGTCTGACGATTGTAATGTGTAAGTGCTTAAAGCATTGCACTTTGAGTGTTAAAATCAAACCCTAAGAGTTAGAATGGGTTTAACACCTTAAAAGTGTCAGTTTTAACACTTTAGTTTTTTGTGTGTGTGTAACCAAAACAATGGGTAAACGTTATATGTAAACCATTAGGATATGTAACCACTAGAACAGATAATTACTGGGGTATGTAGTCAAGCCATCTGCAGAATGAGGTCCCCAAAGGGCATAGTTAGTGATGCTACCCTGCACAGCAGGGTAGCATAACTAAATGCATTCTCTGATAGCCTCAATTCGAATCAAGGTCTCGGGAATCTAAACGGAAAAAGGTACCCAAAGGATAAATTGGGAGATTCTAGTCCACTGTATAGGATAGCATCAACAAATTCGCCCTCTGAGGATTTCATTCTGCAACTGACAGACTTATTTCCAGACTTGTACGCAGTCACTTGGGTGGTATCCACAGGTGTTTGTAAACGCTATAATGTTACCACTACAATAGGTGCCCGAGAGGATATGTAACCAATTAGAAACGTACCGGCGAACATATGTGATCAGCCGGGTGATATCAAGTTTTATTTAATGCTCAGGCATCAATTCACGCTGAAAAATTAAGTCATATTCCCCTGTCGGTCGGCAAAACGAAATATCAAAATGATATTTAGAAATCGATATTTCATCGTAGGTTCGGATGACGAATGACATGTACTTTAAACGAGTCAGCACATCAGTAATGAATTCCAGAGTCCCAAATACAAACGAATTCGAATAATTGATAGTGACAGTGACTAAATCAATTCATTAAATCAGCGGTTTCAAAGTTTGACTTTCTCATTCACCTTCCAGCGAAAAGCCGAAATCACTTTCAAATTTCTTCAGTTCAACTTCACACGTCTTCAGTGCATTGAGTTAAAAAAAAATAAAATGACGTGTCTTGTTATTGAAAATAAGAAAGTGATGTTTTTTGTTATTGTTCTATTTCTTCGAAACACATTGCGATTATTTCAATTCGCCAGCCTTGGTAAATCGTAAAGTTAGGGGAGAAATAAGACGGGACTACTTTTTGTGCGGATATTCACACATTCCAATGGTTGGAGTTTGGTTGTTGTAATTTTTGTATGGACGCCGGTTCGGCACATAAATTTTGCGCCTTAATGGCAAATAAAGGCCACAAATTGGAGAGTTTGTAGTCGTAGAGCATTAAATAAAAAGAAAATTCACGAAAATTTGATGAATACCGAAAATATCTCGTTCGTGGCTACAAGAAATATGAGGATCTTCACTCGCGACTGCGTCGCTCGTGAAGATCCTCATATTTCTTTGTAGCCACTCACGAGATATTTTCGGTATTCATCAAATTTTCGTGAATATCCTCTATATCTTGTAATAACAACTTAGATATCTTGTTATAACAACTGTCTATCCTGTCATATATAGAACTAGCGGGTGAATACCAGGCGTTGCACGGGAGATGGTTATATCAATATACCCTCAGATATAATCGGCTCAGCCGTTTTCGAAATTGAAGGACAAAGTCACCAATTTCAAGGTCAAGGTCACCCCGCACAGGCACCCCAATAAAGTCCAAATGATCGATGGATCAATATATCAGCACATATGCAATTTTAGCCCGATCGGCCCAGCCGTTTTCGAAATAAAATACCCTTTATTAATCACTGGGGTTAGGGGTCCATGTACAGCCGAGAGGGGCTGCACCATAGAAGGATGGGGGCACAAGTGTTGGGAGAAAAAACTCTTCTGGTAACTGAGTCTTTTTAGAGATGAGCAAAGTGGGAGTTCAGTGGCAATAGCAAGAAGGGTCACACGTAGGGTGAACAAGGGAGAGGGCGAAAGTAGGAGAATACCGATGTTATCGCCAGGAAACAACAGGGCGAATAGGAGGAGTCAAAGAATCACATTATGTTGAAAGCCGGGTGCAGTAACATCCAGGATCTGCATGGGAAGGTAAGTGAAATAGCTACATTCATCGGGAAGGAGGGCTTTGATGTCATGGGCTTACGTAAAACGTTGTGAAAGCATTATGAAAGGGTAGACCACGGTACGTATGGATAGGTGTAGGACGAACTGCAGGTTACAAAAAAAGCGAGAATGGGTAAGTATGTACATTAAAGAGGATTTAAAACCGCCGATGATCATAGATCTGGCAAATGTCAGTACCTCGGCTGAGGTATCAAAAGAAAGTGGGTGGGTAAAAGCTAATTTAACTGTGCAGAAGAGGAAGCAAATCTGAGTGGAATGAATGAATCTTCTCAACACTTAGGTTCAATATCACGGAATTAGAAAACAAGGAACTCGGTATAATTCTGATGGGAGACTGTAATGGAAGAAGGCATTCAAGGCGGGATAAGCCAATCAAAAGGAATGGAAGGAAGCTTTTGGACCTCATAAAACGCGCTCGGTCTGGAAATTCTGAACAGGGTTGCGAGGTTTAGGAGGAAATGGACCTGGAAGAGGAGCGACAGAAGATCGATAATCGACCATATTCTTATAGATATCGATTTTCAACGAGAATTGGAAACAAAATTAACTAAACATTAAATTTGACAAGTGTGACTTTTGCATTGCATATGAAATTGAAACCCTTTAAAGTGGGCTGGAAAATATTAGAAGTATCAGAAGTAATTATTTATTTAAATTTATTAGAAGTGAAAAAGTACAGGGTATAATAATGAGAACACAATCAAAATGGAAAGCTGCGGGAGAAAAACCAACGAAATACTTTTGCAACTTAGACAAGAGCTCTGCATCGCAATGCGCTGCTAATGCCTCTGACCGCAAAAACATTTCTTAGTCGAAAGAGTGATAAAGGGTCATAACTCTGGAAAAAATGTGTTCAAGAAACACACGCTACACAGGTATTGTTTCCCCATAATGCTCTATCGCAACAGCAAATATAATTCAACTCGGCGTATCAGTGGCTGAGATACAAGGGAAAATGTTGGTACGTCCAGACGAATGGACGGACGGACGAAGCTATCCACTAGGTACCCCCTCCACTTGCATAAAACACCGCTTTACACTAACAAGATGTTTGCCATGCTGGTTAGCCTTTTGAACGCCGATGGTTTTTTCCAAGTCAGTTCAATGACAGGAGTTGGAAGAGTACATACTCATTACCTGGAGGTTGTCTATTCAATATTTTCAACATACAGCCGGGAGGCGGCACGTTGAAAATAGTGATCGGTTACCCCACACATGCACTAAGCAGTATAACACGTAGAGAAATTATGACATCATGTTTCTGGACCGGTAAAGCGGTTTTTTGGGTGCAAAGGGTTAAAGAGTGTGGAACAGAAATAACCGATATAAACAACATATGAAATTTCCTATAGTCCCATTCTCATTAACAGATGATACCACCCGCAAAACCTGCAATTTAAAATCCTTCATCGAATTTTATACGAAGAACTCACAGCTCCATAAATGTAAGTTACCAGAAACAGAAGTTTACACGTTCTCAACAATTCAGAGACAATATCACATATGTTTTTTGAATGTTCTATCACCAAAACTGTCTTGTTGAATTTTTCAGATTGACAAAAGGAAAATTGTCGAATACAATTTCCACTAACGAAATAATATATAATCGTAGGATACAGCAATGATCAATCTACTGACAATAACTTAACAGATTTTATAAAAAAAATAGTTTTCTCCTGCAAAGTGGGAAGATGCCTACCATGTTACACCGGTTTTATAGAACACTTAAAAAATACAGAGATTTAGAATAATGATGTCAGTTACACCGGTTTTATAGAACACTTAAAAAATACAGAGATTTAGAATAATGATGTCAGCCCATTTCTACCCCATCAAAGCGCAAGCGGCAGAAAAAAAGAGGATTTTATAAACTGCTTCCTCTAATACAACGCATTGCTCTGTGACATCGCTTTGAATCTTTTGTTCATTTGTTCAATGTAACCAAATTTAACCCAAAGACGCTACCTGACATACTTCTCCTTTTAAGTTTACATATAGAAGTGGGGCACCAGGTTGGGAAATAATCAACAGAGGACTACAAAACGCGCAAATCAAAACACGCACATACCAAAGCATGGACACACACATTCGCACTCGCATGTGTACATGCATATATACATATATGGGTATTTTATTAGGTCATGAACTGACCCTGACTGTCGAAAGTGTCGTTAAACTCCAATAAATAAAAAGAGGTCATGAACTCTTTCTTTTTTTCGCATGCGTAATTATCAGCTGACACGATATAACATTCACACACAGTGGTATCTCCTCTGTGTAAAGCATTCGCACATGCACACCACACACGCACATGCGCTTAACTTATTGAAAACCTGAACGACAACCAGGCATTACAAATTTACCCTATCTTACACACACTAATAAAGCTTGTGATTACAGATTTCTGATCAGCCACGAAGACAGCAGTTGATGTTTCATGAAACTTTCATCTGTTTTAAATACCCGGTTGTGAGTGCAGACGGAGTGTAGAAGTCAGAAAAACAACTGACTTTCTCAAAATAAGTTGCTGTTCTCGTGATCAAAGTTGTAAATATTACTTTTTTAAATCGGTGTATCTAAAACATGTAAAATTATGGCACAACAGAAATATGTAAATAGAGATTATTACCATTATGTGGATGTACAAAATATGTATCCGAGTCGAGCTCAGGGTTCTAAGGGCAGCTCACGACGAGTCCAAGACAAGTCGTGATCTACCCTTAGAACCCAGAGCGAGACTCGGATACATATTTTATACACCTACTTCATGGTAATAGTCATTTTATCTTACAATATATTGTTATTATTTATTTATTGGTGTTTAAGGTCACATACTTATGCACAATGGCTAATCGTGACCGTGACAGTTTTACGGGTGGAGGAAGCCGGAGTACCCGGAGAGAACCACCGAGCAACGACGTACAATATATTGGGGATAAGTCAAGAATGTAGACGAATCTATGAAGAACTATTTATTCGTACGGATGAACAAAAAGAAAAAAAAAAAAAGGAACTCACGCGAAAGGAACGTGCTTGTATCCGACCCCCTGATACAAACATCTGTATCAGGGGGTCGGATACACGACAGTTGCGGAGTTCATACAGACAAAATACATGTTGATTGTAAGATAAATCTCTGTAATAGCTGTATCCGAATAAAAATAATTAAAAAACAGATTCATGGATGGCGATAATAGAGGTAGAAATCGACGATGGGGGGGGGGGGGGGGGGGGGGGGGGGGGGGGGGGTAAAGGGAGTTGGGTAGTGATCACAACTTGATTACAGTTACGATCAGAGGCAAAAACCCAGCGAGAGGGCAAATGAAGCATTAAGGAGATTTGGGATTTCAGAAAGGATGCTGACTGGACACAGTTTGAAGAAAAATTGAAACCAAAGCTTGAAAGTGTAAACAGGGAGGCACGTGTCCTGCAAGGGGCGGGGGTGGGGAATTTCAAAACTATAAAACTTTTACAATTATATTTTCCAAAATTGTATTTTCTTGTTATGACTTTAAATGGGTTGAAATGAACCATTAGCATTTTCAAAGATGTGGCAGTTTGCCAGTTGGCAGATTGCCATATCTTTTAACCTTTTACCCAACGTAATGGCCAAAACCGGCCAGAGGTATCCACAAAAATTACTATCCAATTTTCATTATTTTTTACATTTTTTATCACAAAATACAGCTTATGACCCCTCATTGGAACGAGCTCAACGAGCTCGTTCCAATGAGGGGTTATAAGCTATGTTTTTGTGATAAAAAATGAAATAAATTTGTCATTCAAGTATTTTATTTGCAAGTGTCGTCTGCATTTCATGTTAGGTAAAAGGGTTAAAATGCTAATGATTCATTTCACTGAGTTATATTAATAGGTAGAAAATACAGTTCTAGAAAGTACAATTGTAAAAGTTCTATAGTACTGGCTCCAGGAAATGGCAGGTGTCATAGTGGGCAGTCACACAGAGGAAGGGAAGATGAGTATATGGACGACTGGGATGTCAATACGGGAACTTAGGTACAGGATGAATGGCGAATTGAAAAAAAGAGATAAAGGGCAGAAAGTCTGAACGAGAAGAAAACTCAAAGGGTGGAAAGTTCCAAGACCAGGGAAGCAAAAGAAGAATACCAACAAGCACGGAATAATGTAAATAACATTAAAGACGATAATCGGAGGGTGCAGAACTACAATCTTATCAGGACGATATTTTGGAAATGGGTGAATAAAAGAAACAAATGAAGTAATTCACAGAATACTAAAGTAGAGAGGGGAAATACAGATGACCAAGACTAAATCGCATCTGAACTAGTCAAGCACTGGGAAAAGTTGAACGATAAGCAACGAGGCGTGGGGGGAACCGACCCGTGTGCCAAAATGAGACCGAGGTGAATATATCGACGTTCATGTGAAGCGAAATAAAAGTAGAGGTGGTCCGACAAGTGGTCTCGAAATTACGGAACAGAAAAGTGGGAGGGACGGATGAAATTCCTACTGAATTCCTAAAAATGGAAGAGAAGAACTACGTAAAAATCTAACGGTCTTGTTCAATCTTGCCACAGAAAAACAGAAGGTTCTAAAAGAGTGGAGGAAGGCAAGGTCACATTTTTCCACAAAATGGGAACAAGGAAGCATTGGATAATTATCGGGAGATATCTGTAGGTAGCAACATTTGGGGAGTTTACTCTAAATCCAGAATGGCTTTCGGAAGGGAAGGAGAGCCACTGGCCATGTTTTTTTTTTCACACTATCCAAAATGATAGAATCTGCAAAAAAGAAAAAGATGTTTTTGGCGTTTCTGTGTGTTAAAAAGGTCCATGATAAAGTATGGGTGGAAAGTATGTGACGAAAGCTCGAGGTCTTGCACATGCGAGGTGAGTTTGTTGGAATTCTAAAAGCATTATATAAAGATGTACACAGTGAACTTAGTCTCGGTAACATAACATCAAAACGGAAGCCTGTGAAATTAGGGCTAAAACATGGGTGTATCCTTTCGCCAATTCCTTTTGCATTGCACATCAAAGATTAAGGAGATGAACTCCTGCATATCAACGAATGGGTAGCAGTTGGGAATCTGGGGATATTTGTTTGCAGATGATAAGGTACCCAGTGTCAGGAAGTGAAAAGGGACGAGACAAAATGCTGGCAATTGTTGAGAGATATGGGGACAAATGGAGACTCAAACTAAATAAAAACAACAAGATTATACCCGTGGGTCATACAGTGGAATAAACTCGTGGGTGGAGTGTGGGGAGTTCTGATTTCCGGAAGGTAGCAGGGAACCTCATAGTGTGAGAGAGACAGGTGACTGTGAGCATTGGGGGTAAATATAAACATCACGGGAAGAGGCATCTAACGAAATCACACAAATAAACTAATTGTGAGGGTGGGAGGGGGGCGAATTCTTATTCTTAATCAAAGGATAAATTTAGGGAGAAAGAGCTTCAAAAAGGTTTTCGTGGGGAAAAACATTTAGGGACTGGTGGGTGTACCAAGTATAACATATGTACAGAAGTGATATCTCATAACATCCCAAAAGGTTGCGAAAAGCTTGAAAACTCCGCAGAATGATGCAGACCGATCGATAACAGAGCTGAGCAATGTCGCGGCACTAGATGCAATGGGGGTGAGCTAGGGTGGATGAGGATCCAGGATGCGATAGACTTAATGAAACTCTGTCATCTTAACTATTTGATAAATCTCCCAGACAGCCGATGGTGTAATCTAATGTTCCAGAATATTTGGAATTCAAATACAAAGTCAGGATGGATCGAGCAAGTGAAATGGATTGTAACCGAAATTGGCGAGGGTGGGGTGGGGAGGGGGACAAGGTAAAGAAGTCATTGGTGGGCGAGTTTTGAAGAGTACCTCTATGGCATCTCTGGGAGTCACTGCTGTTTAAGCTGAGGCCACGTTGATCGAAGCTTAGAGAAAACTGGGAAAATCAGTGAAAAGGAGTGCCAAATGTGTAATTTAGAAGTAGTGGAGACCCTGGAACACTTTCTATTCGAATGTCAATGAATGAGTTTAACAGAACCAGACACACTGGTAGTATAATGGAGAAGTGGTATTGGGAGAATGAAGGATATGTGAGAAGTGTGGGACACAATGGAGAGTGTTAGTATGCTTATCGGAGAGATTGAGAAGAATGGGATACGGGATGTCATCAAACAGTCCCGCGTTTTGGGAGTAGACGAGATGTGTGGGTAGAGGGAGACATTCGGGAGCACAGTGGTAATCAAGGCCTTCTCGTTTGAGACAAACCAGCTCGCCAAAGTGTTCTTATTACTAGGTGTATCTATAGCGCTGGGTGGACTTGGACAATTTCTTTGATAATAAGCTAACGAAGCTGTGCTATAAACATTTGAAGTGGGTGACCATTTGGAATGTTATTGCAAGAAAGGGTGTGTCTGTTGATTGTACGTTCTTGTTTTTCTCTCTCATACAGTTTAATGATCATGATATATGATTAGGGGCGTAGCGAAGTTGTGCGATTGTGGGGGAGGGGATAAACCTGATTTGTCACGACTGTGTTGACTCAAGTCCCGACTGACTAATATTCCAACTTCATATTCATATGACGAAGGCACACCTGATGATGTACAGTACGTGGAGAGTGGATTGTAATTAAATCACCCGGGGAGTGGAGCTGACACCCAAGGTATTATTTTCAAATCCTGTACATGTGGACAAAAACACAAGCAATGTTTCAGCCAATGGACCTCCGGTTCATTGGCTGGAACTTTGCTTGTGCTGGTTATGCTTTGCAACATATTTGCAATTATTACTCGAGTGGAATCTCCACTCTGTGGGTGCTTTAGTAATAATACACTCTCCACGTACTGTAGTTAGAATATTAGTCATTCGGGGTTATAGCTAAAATATATTTCATGACTTCTTGAAAATGTATTAGAGATAAATAAAATATACATGTGGTAGTTATGACGCAACGTTTCATTTAATTAACATGCGTATACCATACCGATACTCCAAACAGTTCGTGCTCGGCTCCCCAACAACCCGAATCAGGTACTACAGACCCCCATTTGTATTACCGACAGAAGGGAGCGCGCTGGTTCAGTGGTTATGGCATGAATTTCAAACCGAAAGGTCCACGGTTCGATTCGCGACAGGGGTAACTGTGTTGAGTCCTTGGGCAAGGCACTTCATCTCGATTACCCACATGGGGGCACGGTGCCGCTGTGCACTCGCCTTTAACCAACGCTAACCCGGGTTGCGCTGAGTTAGTACGTTGGTTAGTTTTGACAGCTGCTCGATGTTGTTCGGTGGTTCTCTCCGGGTGCTCCGCCTTCCTACACCCGTAAAACTGTCCGACACGAAGTGACCCTGGCTGTCGAAAGTGCCGTTAAACCTCAATAAATAAATAAATAAATAATCGACCGTGTGCGTGATACAATTACATGTATCAAATCTAAGTGCACGTGTCAACTGCGTGATACAATTCCATGTATCAAATCTAAGTGCACGTGACAACCTTTACTTATTCCCAGTTCCTTATTCGACATTCGTTATCAACCGATTCTATCGGTTGATAACGAATGTCGAAAAAGGAACTGGGAATAAGTAACGATTGTCACACCCCCAAATCTAAATACATGCCTACTAAAGCAGGTGAAAATTGATACCATCGACTCCGCTCCCGAAGAAAATGCCTCTGAGCACGACTCGAAAACTGTTTCCTTTTTCTCGACTGTGAAACATATCGTTATAGTTGTATAAATAAATTATATCAACAGGTGTATCTATATCTTGTCAGATTTTCCTTTTTTGTGTTAGCCTTGCTTGCGGTATGTCTCAGTGCGATACCACCTGCATCAATATTATACAGTAAATTCCCAGTTGCATTATGGGTAAAGCGGCTGCTTAAAATTTCGTTATTTTCACGCCAGTGTGCAGAGAATTAATGCTGACTAGAGGTGAAACAGTCAACCGATTAATCGATTAACTGGTAGAGTGCTGAATTATTTTTGGTCATTAAAATTTGTTTATGTGTCTTTTCCTGCCTATACACTCTAAATCGGTTGGGTTAAAAATCAACCCAAATCGACTGGGTTGAGTGAATATGAACCCAATTTGGGTTCATATTCACTCAACCCAGTCGATTTGGGTTGATTTTTAACCCAACCGATTTTAGAGTGTAGGCACTCTCTCATGAATTGTAACAAGGCAAATAGTAACTGACAAAATTATTTACCATCAAAGGTAATATAAAGCTCAACAACCAAAAATGATGCCTTTAAGTTGCAGCACCTACACTTCAGAATAAAGCCCGAACATGGGCTTTCAGCACTCTACCAGTTAACCAATGATCAACGTCTTCGATAGCTTAAAAACGTAATTGGTCGCATAAACATAATTTTTGAACTTCTGTATTCATGAGTTAACAAAGGAACGAAATTGGGCCAAAACAGACAAACATTGTCACACTGACACACATCGATTATATGAGACAGAGTAAAGCATGCAAGTTACGTGCTGATAATGTACTTACTAAAAAATTTCAATTTTTGTCTCAAAGTATAGTATATGACCCTTCATTGGAACGGGCTCAGCGAGCTCGTTTTAATTAGGGGTCAAAAGCTATGTTTTTAAGACAAAAATTGAAAACATAATAAAATTTGAATGGAGATTTTTGTATATAGCGCTTACCGTTTTTTTGTTGGGCAATGGGTTAATGCTGTGAATCATCAACGGTACGGCAGTTATTCAGCTACCTATTGTGGTGAATGATTAATCGGTTATCCAAGGTTAATCCACGTGATTAATTGATCAAGAAAACCCTTCAACAGTTTCAGCTCCAATGCTGACCCGTTAAATGATCCAGTTATTCATCTACCGAGTACTATATGTTAGGAGAAGGAGAAAATGTTTAATGAAAGATTCTAGCATTCAGAAATTCACCGAAGTGACGGAAAGTATGAACACGTGGTGATACATCACATTTTCAGTCATATTGTATTCATCTTGACTCTTTCTGAAATTATAATTACTGATATATACGAACTCTTTAGGACATCATCTCAAAGAAATATATTTTTTTGTAATTTTATCAAGAAATGAAAAATAAATTAAAACGAAATACAAGAAATTTGTTTTCTCTTTATTTCTGTCCCGACAGTACGAAAGTGCACGTTTGGCATCCATTGGAACGATAGACGTTTATTAACTGCATACCTTACGAAACAGAATATGACCATGGCCGTTCAGGTGCTTTCTAAGTAAGAAAAATTAGTTTGCTTTGAAATTCCAAATTATACAAGAAAATGAAGGTTGTGAAGTATAGCACACAAAAATATATGCAATCAACTCATAGAGTTGACAGCAGGAAGCAATAGTTCCTGGAGGTGTGCTACCGTATTCGTCCCAGAACGGATAATAAAGCAGTATTTCAGGAGAATACCTCCTGGCGAAATGCGCTTCAGATATCTAAGAAAAAAGCTCGGCACGCAAAACACTTAACGTTGGAGCTAGGCATTCAAAACTTCACGATGCAGAGATAGGACTGCATTTGGGGAAAGGCAAGAAATGTCTACATTTTTATTGAAGAAGGGTTCCATGGTCGATGGACTTGTGTATGTCACGTGATACCACGAACTTTAATTGAAAAATAATCGCGTAATTCTGGGATATTCAACCGGGTCTCATGCTAGCTTGTAATTAATATGACCACTATGCAGAGTCCATACGATGGCAGTCTGTATTGAGAAAGCGATCAGTCTCATTACTTCATTCTAGGCATCAAAGTCTCATTATTTCATTCTAGACGTCAAAAGTATATCGATCCTTTTCCACCCTGTTGACCTTGACCGAATGTAAACAAATGGAAAACAAAACAGGGTCGAGAGTTTTGGAATTCCCACCACCCAACGTAACTCTGCCGCTGCGTTTGAAAAACTTTCATTTCCTAGCTTTGTTCTTGGATATCTGAAGCACATTTGGCCACGAGTTGCTCTCCGAAAATATACTACTCAAAGATTGCTAAGCCCAAATATTTGACACATCATTGTGAAATTTGCTTGTGACATATTTGCGATATGTTCGATGGATATGTTTGAGGAATGTATTGAGATGGTTTCCAGTGTTTACATTAGCTCTCTTGACAGGCAGACTTTTCATGACAGTCATGGAAAGCATGTACCCCTTGATTTTCATGATGTTTTCGTGTACTGTCCACATGTACGTGACATGTGTAGGGTATTCAGTCTTCAATTCAACACAAACTCTTGTGATTTACTGATTGAATATGGCAAATGCAAATGTAAGAAGACATTTATCTGAAGCAGAAATGTGGCGGGCTCTAGGGATGGTGGAGCAAGGGGCTACCCATCGTCAGGTTGGTGAATCCCTTGGTGTGCACCATACGGTGATCACCAGAGCCTGGGCAAGATTTCAGCAGTATAGCACACCAGTAAGACGGCATGTTGGTGGCAGAGACAGGGCAACATCTGCAGCTGAAGACCGGTTTTTGATCAATCAGGCCCGTAGGAACCGCTTTGCCGCACCAACCCAGCTTAGCATTGACCTTCAGAATGCATCCGGGATAAATGTTTCAACGCAGACTAACCGGGCAAGGTTGCACGAATGTGGTCTTCGATCGGGAAGACCATGTATTCGCATTCCGCTGTCCAGAAACACAGCCAGGCACGATATGAATGGGCCATGGGCTACGTTGGATGGACCAGAGAAGACTGGCGGCCTGTCCTTTTTACAGATGAGTTAAAGCACTGTCTAGACCACACAGAGAGGTGTTCTAGGGTATGGAGAAGACCAGGAGAGCGATTCCATGCAGCCAACATTGCTGAGCATGACCGCTATGGTGGAGGGTTATTCATGGTCTGGGGCGGCATCAGCAGGGATGAACGTACAGAGCTATGTGTCCTTGAACGTGGTGCATTGACTGCACAACGGTATATTGATGAGATCCTAGATGTCCACGTCAGATTGTATGCAGGTGCAGTGGCTGATATATTCATTCTGATGGGCGATAATGCCAGTCCTCATGTTGCGCATGCTGTCGGGGAGTACCGCGAGAGGGAGGGGATTGAGCTTAAGGACTGACCAGCAAGATCCCCTGACCTCAATCCAATCGAACATGTCTGGAATGAGTTGCAGCTTGCAATTTCAGCCCGTCCAGTCCAGCCAAGAAGTGTCCAGGAGCTTGGTGCCATGCTGGTCCAAGAATGAAATAACATCCCACAAAGGACCACCAGGAACCTGACTGGGAGCATGGGAAGGCTTTGTCAAGCTGTAATTAACAGTAATGGGTCTCATACTCGATAATGAACCCATACCAGTTCACCCCGTCAACTTTTTGGCAAATTTGAAAAATTTCCTCTTTTACCTCTTTACGTCGATGGTACGCATGTTTTCAACCAATCTAACCCTGCATGGGCTGCAGTGCGGAGTCACGATGTTGGGGGGGGGGGGGGGGGGGGGCTGGCAGCTGCTCGCCGTTGCTTGGTGGTTCTATCCGGATACTACGGCTTCCTCCACCCGTAAAACTGTCACCGATACGATATGACCTTGGCTGTTACAGTGTCGTTAAACCCTAATAAATAAATAAATAAATAAATAAATAAATAAATAAATAAATAAATAAATAAATAAATAAATAAAGGTTATGATTTATGATGCCTGGAACACGAAAACTGTATGCAATCGACTCATTTGACAGCAGGCTTCAATGGTACGTGTAAGTCTGCTACCGTATTAGTACCAGAACAGATAACCAAATAATATACTACTCAAAGTTTGCTAAGCACCAAGTATATCCAACTACCTGTTTTACGTTTTAGTTGAAATATTGTAATGAAAAGTGTACATATTTTTTATTTAATTATATATTTTTTATTTAATCATATCTTTATTGATTTAAATACAGAAATTAAGATTTTTTGTGTTTGACATTATTTTTTAGCTTTTGAATACGATAACCATGGAAAATGCATATTATTGGTAACAGAGGAAATTGTTCAATTTGCCAAAAAGTTGACGGAGCGAACTGGTATGGATTCAATATCGAGTATGAGACCCATTACTGTTAATTACAGCTTGCCAACGCCTTCTCATATTCCCAATCAGGTTCCTGGTGGTTAGTACTGAAATGGCTAACCGGATAACCGGTTTGAAACAGGTTACCTACCTAACCGATTAAAAAAACGTCAACCGGTTATCTGAAATATCGATAGTGATCGTCATCCCACTGTTAAAACGTAGTAAATCTGCCTCTTATCGTTTGGGATAGATTACACATCGAATCAGCGCTGTGTATATTGAGCAATAATCGACATTGATGTTCAAGATTTCGTTAATGATTGGCAATTTCCGTGAGTTCTGAGTAACCGCAGAAACTATTCCGTAGTATGTATTCAAACGAACGTTGTCGAGTACTCGACAACGTTTGTTTGTACACACACTACGGAATAGTTTCTGAGAATACTGCTTTCCAATTCCTATAGTTTTGATCCCAGAATGGGTTAAATAATGGCTACGGTTAACCGGATATTATACGGTTATAGCTGTCGGTTAGTCGGTTGTGAAAATGAGTCAACCGTTTCAGCCCTACTGGTGGTCCTTTGTGGGATGTTGTTCCATTCTTCGACCAGCATGGCACCAAGCTCCTGGACACTTCTTGGCTGGACTGGAAAAGCTGCAACTCATTCCAGACATGTTCGATTGGATTGAGGTCAGGGGATTTTGCTGGCCAGTCCATACGCTCAATCCCCTCCCTCTATCGGTACTCCCCGACAGCATGGGCAACACGAGGACGGGCATTACCGTTCATCAGAATGAATCTATCACCCACTGCACCTGCATACAAACTGACGTGGACATCCAGGATCTCATCAATATATCGTTGTGCAGTCAATGACCCACGTTCAATGACACATAGCGCTGTACGTCCATCCCTGCTGATGCCACCCAGACCATGATTCACCCTCCACCATAGCGGCCATGCTCAGCAATGCTGGCTGAATGGAATCGCTCTCCTGGTCTTCTCCATACCCTACAACGTCTATCTGTGTGGTCTAGGCAGTACCTTGACTCATCTGTAAAAATGACAGATCGCCAATCTTCTCTGGTCCATCCATCTTGTCTATGGCCCACTCATATCATGCCTGGCGGTGGTTCTGGGATAGCGGAATGCAAATACATGGTGTTCTCGATCGGAGACCACATTCGTGCAACCTTGCCCGGATAGTAGTCTGCGTCGAAACTTTCACCCCGGATGCATTCTGAAGGTCGCCGCGAAGCTGGGTTGCTGTGGAAAACCGGTTCCTGCGGGCCTGGGTGATCAAAAACCGATCTTCAGCTATAGATGTTGCCCTGTCTCTACCACCACCATGCCGTCTTACTGTGTGCCATACTCCTGAAATCTTGCCCAGGGGCTGGTGATCACCGTATGGTGAACAGCAAGGGCTTCACCAACCTGACGATGGGTAGCCCATTGATCCACCATCCCTACAGCCCGCCACATTTCTGCTTCAGACAAATGTCTTCTTACATTTGCATTTGCCATATTCAATCATTAAGTCACAAGAGTTTGTGTTGAAATGAAGATTGAATACCATACACATGTCATGTACATGTAGACAGTACACGAAAACATTATGAAAATCAAGGCGTACATGTTTTCCATGACTGTCACGAACAGTCCGCCTGTCAGGAGAGCTAATGAAAACGCTGGGGACCATCCCAATACATTCCTCAATCATGTCCACCAAAATATCGCAAATATGTCACAAGTAAATTTCACAATGATGTGTCAAATATTTGGTGCTTAGCAAACTTTGAGTAGTATATATATGACCACGAGATGCAGCCATTCTTCTAATGCATCAGAAGCAGCCACTCTTCTAATGCCTCAGAATCAGCCATATTCTCTTCCTTTGTAGCGTACAAATGGCGCAGTTCAATACTGATCCGGAATTTTATGACTACTCAGCTCTAAACGGTACTGTATTTACATAATGTACAGAAAGGTTATTTTTTAAAGAAAAACTTGAGGCGGAAACGAGATCCCTCCTCCCCCTCAACCCGAGGTAATTTGGCCCTTTTATTATCTTTCAACAACCATATTCACCATAATATGCTGACCCCTGTTACCCGGAGAAATGAAATGAAAGTTATTTGCAGTATACGTTTACATGGAGTATTATGAACAATTTGCTGACATGTACACAAGTAAAGGTACACTGCATGGAAACGGCATAGCCCTGAGGGCTGTCTTCCTGTCATTCCCATATTAAAAATGTAATTAATCCTGACATCCAAATTACAACAAAAAAAAATGCATCCTTGCTACATTTTTGAGGAAGCTCTTGTATTACTTAATTATTTAATTATATAACCCATCGCCCAACACAAACAGAACACTATTTTCACAAGAAATGCCTTTAACTAGATTTTCAGAATTTTCATTTTTTTTTTCTTTTCAGTCCCCTGTTTTTAAATCCCCGCCCCCAGAACAAGCGATGGCCCACAACGGAATGCCCTATCTGAATTCACCCCAGTGCTGAACCATGAACCCTGCTCTGGAGTCAAGAACAGGAAAAGAAAGAAAATCCGAAATGCGGTCTTTGAGAACAGGTAAGCCGGACATGGTCATTGTACTAGATAAAGGGGGAGGGGGGGGGGGGGGGGGGCAAGGTATGACAAAAATTGCATTACAGAAACTTCAGAAATTGCATGGTCTAATCAACAAAGCTTAGCCTTTAGTATGTTGAGACTCTGCATGTTGAAATCCGGGCGAAATGGGAGTACAATCGGGACAGATGGGGTTATTACAAGAGACATCTGCAAAGTGTGAATGTAGATACAATCAAGTATACAAAACAGTCATGTACATTTATAGGATCATGAGAAGCAGCTATGCGTCAGACTTCTCTGAAGCAGCCATATTCACTTTAATTGGCTGGCCACTGTTAACTTCAGATGCACTGAATTACCAGAAACAGCCATGCATGGAAAATTTGAAAAGCAAACTTGCTACAGTTCTACCTCCATTTCGATCCTCAATTAAACAAACTTCAAATCACTTGAACAAGGAACCGGCTATAATGATATGAATATCACATGCTGGCCAATAATCAATCATTGAAACCCATTCGGTCCAATGTCATTCCCATTGGAAGAATTTTAATATCCCAGTGTTAAAACTGATACCGAATAAGGAAGGCAGTCGTTTTGCGTATTTTAGTGGTCTGTACCACTACTATTGGCTACCACTGCTATTGGCGCTACCAATAGTAGTTGTACACACCAGTAGCAGTGGCAGTAAAAAGTGGTAGCTGATCATAAGACAGATGGCAGAGACAATGGATAAGTCAGCAGTAGTTGTCTTAGACCTGTGATATTATGGAGGACATGGGGTGGTCTAGATGCCAGGAACTAAACAGGTCCTAGGAACCATAACTATCATCTAAAAGGTATCCTCCAAAAAGTCATAGAAGCCTTGATCATACACATGTCACATGGGTGACAACTCTGCACTGGCAGATACAGATGCGGAAAATGAGGTAATCTGATTGTTGGAAGGTAGACAACCAGAGACATCTAGGGCCAGATAGACTGCTAGGGTTGGAGTAGCTAGAATAGCGCCTGTAATAGGTAGAAACCGAGGATTTAGTAGGAAATCCAAGACAAATAAAGTCCGTTTCGGTGATTTGTGGTGCTTTTTGGCAATTGTTGGGTTGTTTGAGGTAGACAGACTTATTCCAGGCCAATGGAATGTATCAATAGAACACACACCCACTGTATAGGAAGCCTTTCAGTCTCACAGTAACCACGTGCCATCACTGATGACGGTCAAGATATGTAAACACTGAGGTTTCTGAAGGAATCCGAACTAAGAAAATAGTTGTCGGGTATTTTGGGGTAATTAGTTTTACTCCTATTTATTCGAACACACCCTCAAATCATACCCCCTTCTATTGTAGGCCAGGATGGGTCACGTGACTATGACATAACTTCCCCCTCAGACCAATCGGCCCCATTCGGATACATCTCCTACTGCTTCCCTTCGCAGTCCCCTGTGGTGTCCTTCCCTCTTGAGATCCACCCAACCGGCCCCTTTGGGTACATTTCCTATTACTTCCCTTCCTCGGCCCCCTGCGTGATTCCACGCGAGATCCATCTAACCGGTCCCGTTCGGGTGCATCTCCTACTACTCATGTTAACCACACACAATGATTCGCCGGCTATATACAATATCGTATACTGTAAATAATTTCTTCAAATAATATGCGTTCGAAGTTCAAAGGTGCCTCGGATCCTTATTGGCTTCTCATATAAACTGAAAAGCCTTAATACCTTCTGGGATCCCTTACATCACTTGCTCTCTGATCTTAGAAACAATGAGAATATTTTCGGCTTTCGGTCTGCCGGAAGTACATCAGATCCCAGTTAATATATCTTACACAATAGAAGGATATCACCAGTAGTAAAACATACAAGACCCAGTGAAGACGACTTGCTCGAGTGAGTTGTTTTATTCATACATAGAAATTATTACCATTATGTGGATGTACAAAATATGGACCCGAGTCGAGCTCCGGGTTCTAAGGGCAGATCACGACAAGTCGAAGACGAGTCGTGATCTACCCTTAGAACCCGGAGCGAGACTCGGATACATATTTTGTACATGGTAATAATCATTTTATCTTCCAATACACTGGGGATAAGTCAAGAATGTAGACGAATATATAACGAACTATTTATTCGTACGGATGAACGAAAAGAAAAAAATGGAACTCAAGCGAAAGGAACGTACTTGTATCCGACCCCCTGATACAAACATCTGTATCAGGGGGTCAGATACAAGACATTTGCGGAGTTAATACAGACAATATACATGTTGATTGTAAGATAAAAAGTAATATTAACCTCAGGATTCGAGAAGACCTCTCTATCTTCACATGTATTCGAGTTAATATTTGTTGCACTGGAATTTTAAAATTCACAGAGGATAATTGATGTAATTTATAGACTTCCAATCAAAAATTAATTATTAACTGATATACTCAGCAATGAAAGGTGAACATCTCTTTAAAATTGATATTTTGAAAGTTACCTTTATACTGCAGACCAGTTCATAGATTTAATGTTAGTGAGGGCTTTATGTTAGAGCTGTAGGTTTTTAAATTTCTTGTTCGGTTTCGGTTTTGATTTTTCAGGTGGAATAAAACCTCGGTTCGGTTCGGGTTTCGGTTTGTTCATGAGGCCAAATAAAATTCAATAAAACTCATTCTTATGTCCTGAGTCATAACTGAATGGCAATGAAATTGAGTGAAACTCAACGAATGCCCGAAATAAGCTGTAATACATGAAGAATCAGGAAGGCCAATATAATAATTACCTAAATATACAGAACTTTTATTGTGCTTGGCCATTTTTCGAGGTCTGACACCTACACGCAACTTGAGGAAAGCTGCAAACACAACTTAACTGAAAAGTCGGAAATTCACAGAATGTAGCCTTCCCAGAGTAGTGAGAGTACCCAGACACTGCCATTGGCAGTGTCTGGGTACTCTCACTACTCTGGGATGGCTACATTCTGTGAATTTCTGCAGCAAGAGAGTATTTAATAAAAAACGAAAAACCTTAGATTACGGGATGTCGACGGTTTCGGTTTTTAAAAAAAAATAAAAACCACGGTTCGGTTTCGGTTAACCTACAGCTTTACTTTATGTCTGTCATCACCAAACCAACCTGAGTGACAGATCATTCCGCCACGCTCATAGATAATATCTTTACGAATAATCTTCTAAACCGCTTCAAATCCGAAATAATTCTCACTGATGTGTCTGATCATTTTGGAATCTTTTATATTGAATAATTAAATACCAAACTCGATAGTTTAACCCTTAACCCTTTACCGAATGTAACGCCCAACACCGGCCAGCGCTGTTCACAAAAATCACATTTATTTTTCATTATTTTTTTCATTTTTGGTCTCCAAAACATAGCTTATGACCCCTCACTGGAATGAGCTCGTTAAGATCGTTCCATTGAGGTGCTATAAGCTGTGTTTTGAAATGAAAAGAATTAGTTATTCAAGAATTTTATTTACAGGAGTCGTCTGCTTTTCATGTTTGATAAAGGGTTAAAACAAATTCTAAGCCGGAAATAAACTCTACCTCTATTCAACACGTCAAGGTGAAACTGTCCTATTGTGACTTTTCCCCAGTATAAGAATAAAAAAATAAAATGTCCCACACAACTTACTGTAAGAAACTACAAAAACTACTGTCGGCTTTTCAATAGAATCAAAAAACCAAAGCAAAGGTGTATACTATGAAACCTATGGCGTACGAACAGGTTCGAAAATAATTATTGAGGTACATACTATATTATTTGAGGTTCATCCTATATTATTTCAGGTTCATCCTATATTATTTGAGGTTCATCCTATATTATTTCAGGTTCATCCTATATTATTTCAGGTTCATCCTAAAATAATATTTATGACCCTCTCGTACGCGATCAATAATTTGTCCGACCCTGGATGGACCATAATTATTGTTTCATGTTGAACCAGGTTCGACATAAATATTGCAGGTTCATCCTATATTAATTGAGGATGAACCTGAAATAATTTGTCCGACCCTGGATGGACCATAATTATTGCTTCATGTTGAACCAGGTTCGACATAAATATTTGAGGTTCATCCTATATTAATTGAGGATGAACCTAAAATAATTTGTCCGACCCTGGGTCGACCATAGCTAGATTTCTAGCCTCGAACGAGCTTATTTTATGATTTTGATATTTTATGTGCTCGTTCTCAGCTAGAAATTTAAAGGCGATTTTTCAATCGGACATTCGTAACGGTTTTTCGGTACGAACGGTTTGGGTGTATAAAAATGCCTGAATTACCTTCTTTCACAAGCTTATTCCAGTTTGCAGTTCAAGTTGGTCACCTCTTAAACAATTCTGCACAAAAATATTGCCCAGTTCGATGTTTGTTATTCCAAAAATGTTCGATATTCGACATAGCCCTAGCAAAAATCAACAAGATTTCCTAATTTCACATTGGGATTTACCATCACACCGTGACGTCACAGTCAAATCCAAAACTCGGGAGGCACAAAGCGGACCAATTTAAGAACGACATTTGAATTGGGAGGGAACTAAAAGGCAACGTAATACAAACAATATTTTTTTTTATTTGGCACTCCCGACATCGGTTTGAGCTGTCAGAGCAAGTGACCTCAATGAAACTCAGAAGAAAACAATGAATAATGAACTCGCAAAAGTGTGAAGCACAGTGGCACGTTACAAACTATTTTTTTAATTCCCAAATAATATTTATTAGAAAATCATACTCGACACCCACATGATAATAGTATAATATGCCGCTATTTATAATATACTATGATCATTGGGGTGACCAGTATGATTTTCGAATAAATATTATTTGAGACATAAAAATCGTGTGTAACGAGACCCTGTGTGTGAAGTATATGAACAAACTGAAAGTTGGGGTACTCTCTTGTTCCACTTCATTCTTCTTTTTTTTTGAGGGGGGGGGGGGGAGGGGGCTGATTTCCTCCCCAATTACAAGGTCGGAAAGGCAACCGGTGTATGTCTGTGTGTGTGTGGGGGGGGGGGGGGGGAGATTTTGCTCAAAAAATGATTCCGTGTGCATTATCGAGGCTCGTAACACCAACGTGGGTGTGTGAAAATTGGCAGCCCCTCTTCCCCCTTCTTACTGCCTGCATGTGGCCTGGGGAGCTCTGCAGAGAAATTTTGAAAAATATGATGGCCTGAGATCGAATTTAGAGCCCCCGCCCACACACACAACGGCTGCCTTTCCCACCTTGTAATTGGGGAGGAAATCAGTCACATTTGGGGGACAACCATTTTTTAGCAAGTCCCCCCCTCCCCCCCCCCCCCCCCCCCACTCACACACAAGATTCGATAAAAAGCCATTTTAGGGGCTCGTCTCCAATTCCTTCCTGGTAGACAAGGGTATAAAGTTGCAAATATGTTTTTGAGCTAGCCCCCAACCCCCCCCCCCCCCCCCCCCCCCCGCCACCGCATTCGCCTAACTGATCAAAATATGTAAATATCTTTGTAACTGAATGCTGGACACATCACCATATATACACAACACACCACAAGGCCAATAACGCATGCATGGGTCAATAACGCATGCATGGGTGTTCAAAACTCCATACATTACCAGAAAGGACATTTTCCCATGTGTGGACGAAGATAACCTTTTTTTGTATCGTGACATACGTTAACAACACTTGGAATTTTTTTTTTATTATTTTTTATTTTCATATATCAAATGTTTGTACACAACTGCATCAGTAGGTAATAAAGGCCGATACACTATCACTTGTACATGTACGTGTACAAGATACGCACACGATGCGTTCACCAACGTGGAATTCAGTGTTAAATCACACGCTTGTTCACAAAAACTGTACATGATCTTGAATCGGCTCATGTACAGTCGCGACTCCTAGATCGCACTTTTAACGTTCAAATACTCGTGGTGAACGCGCGTTTTTAATAAAAGGGTGAAATCGTACATCTTCAGTTGTATCTTGTACGTAATTTTTCGTCGACGTTCGAATCGCAGATCAGACCACGGATCCATCGTCGGCGAACGCGAGCGAAAGCAAAAAATTCTGGACCATCATCAAAAAACAGGTTTGCCGATTCTAAATCAGCGATTCAGAATCGGCAATTGCTTTGGTACAGATGATTTAGAACCGCAATTGTTTTTTTTTTTGAGGCGGTGGTGAGATTTTTTTTTTTGTTCAAAAAGAGTCGATTGTGAATATAGTCTGTATTATAGACATTGATGTTTTCTGTTGATGGGACGGATAAAAAATTGAGTTTGTTTTTTTTTTGAGAATTCCTCCACTATGAGAAATTCTCAAAAAAAAAACCACTCGGCTGATCGAGCGGTCGGATCGCTCGATTCTCGTAATAAAACTCGATCTGAACGAAGAGTGTCGTTGTCGTCGGTGTGTGTTGGAAATTTGCAAACCCAGTCACGTTTTTTGATTGATATATATATATATATATACTGGGAGAAAAAAAAAATATAAATAAATAGTTATTTAGAAAAACAAATATATCAAATCGAATAGATAATAAAAAAAAAAAAAAAAAATACGTAAATCATGAGCGATTCTCAGACTATTAGAGCGAGGTTTCTTTTAAACATGCTGATGAGAGCATACGCAATCTGCGTGAACGAACAACTACGTCCCATCTTGTTAGAACGATGCGTCGGATGTCGGGATCATCTAGACTTCGATCATGAGGATCATTCGTGTCTGACGATGGAAAGGGAAGATATGGTCGTCATGTATTTCGAACCGGCGTTCGAACGCGTTAAATTCGACGATGTGATCACGTTTTGGAAGAGATTAGTCTTCTGTAAGAATCGAGACAGGCCCACAGATTCGGAAGAACTGAAATTGGCGCATAGAAGTTTGACTTTAGAAGACAAGGGATGCATCAAGAAATTATTGCTGAACGAAGCATACGTCTAAGTTTTTTTTTTCCTTGATATAAAAATAAGGGAGAGTAGAAAATAAAAAAAAAAAATAAATACACACATAAATTTTTTTTTATCTAGTATTAGAAAGAAAGAAAAAAAAACACAAAATGAGAACCAGAAATAAATTGTATCCGATGTTAGTGGACGACGAGGACGAGAAGCCGATCGACGTTTCGCCGACGGCACCATCGCAAGAAGAAAGAGAAAGAGGAGAGAGGTATCGCATCGATCAAATCAATAGAATCCAAGAGTATCTAACTCGAGAGAGAGATTCTCGTCGTTCCCTCAAGAAGAAGTATTCGCGATTCGTGACATTCGTCAACGTGATCAACACAACACTCATCACGATTTCCATGGGTTTACATGCGGCCGGCATCGGATTGTTGTCGACCGCAGTCGCCATTCCGATCGTGTTGACCGTAGAAGGATTGTTTAGCACGGTCGAAAACTTTTTGAGTAGGAAATTATATCTGAAGGCGAGGAAACACGACAAGATTCACGTCTTGGCCAACTCTAAGATCGACACGATATCCGAAATGATCTCTATGGCGTTGAAAGACGGTAGGTTATCAGACGGAGAATACTTCGCGATATTGAGCGAGAAAATGAAATACGTTGCCATGAAAGAAGCTGTGAGAATCAAGACTCGTCAGATCATCAAGAAAGAGATGAAGGATTCTCTCGTGAAAAAGGGGTGGAAAGAGGCCAGGGAGGAATGCAGTAAGATGATAGAACTCAAGAGCAGCGATTGAAAAAAAAAATATATATATATATATAATAAGAACAGAATTTGAAAAAAAAAAAAATATTAAATTTATATATAAAATAAGAAAAACGAAATTAATTTAAATAACTCTTCAAAAAAATGTATTGCGTAAAGTGTAAGAGAGTTACCGAGACAAGTAATTCCAGAGAAGTGCGAACTAAAAACGACAGACGGATGCTTCGCGGAATTTGCGACGTGTGTGGTTCTATAAAGACTAGATTCATTAAAAAAAAGAACGCGAGCAAAGGTAAAGGCATCGTGAATAAAATGATCAACAATCTACCTTTCGAAATGCATCTGCCCGGTCACAGTTTCATGGGACCCGGAACGAAATTGAACAAGAGACTCAACGCCGATCTGACTCCCAAATCTTGGAGCAAACCCGTGAATAGGGTGGACGCGGCCGCATACGATCACGATCTGTGCTACGCCGGACATCCCGACACCAAGACTCGCAATGACGTCTGCGACAAAAACATGTTGGGGAGATTGAGAGGCATATCGAATCCGACCAGGAGAGAGAAGATGGAATGTTCGCTTGTCGGCAATCTGATCGGTGCGAAACGTCGATTCGGATGGGGCGTTCAAAAAAAAAGCGCATCTGAAAAGATGAAGAAGAAACGATTATTGACGAGCGAATTGGCCGAGGAGTTACACAAACCCATAGTGTGCAAATTTCGAAAGAGAAGGGTGTTCGTGAAGGGTTTGGATGACATTTGGTCTGCTGACTTGGTCGACATGAGATCGTTTTCGAGGTGGAACGAGGGCATCAAATATCTATTGACGGTCATCGACGTGTTTTCCAAATACGGCTGGATCAGAGCTTTGAAGAATAAATCGGGACCTTGCGACGCCGAGGCTCTGAAGAGCGTGTTCGACTCGTCTTCTCGAAAACCGAGTAAATTGTGGGTGGACAAGGGAAAGGAATTCTACAACAAGGACGTTCGTCGATTGGTAGACCTCTACTCGATCGAAAACGAAGAGAAAGCCAGTGTGGTGGAACGTTGGAATCGAACGATGAAGGAGAAGATGCACAGATACTTCACGGCGAATTTGACCAAGAAATACATATACGCTCTGAACGGTCTGGTCAAAGATTACAACAACACGCGACACTGATCGATCAAGATGACTCCTGCAGAAGCTAGCGATCCTCGAAACGAAAAACGGGTCTACGCGAATCTATATCCCGAGAGATCTAAGATCAGGAAGAAGTCTAGAATGCCGAAATTTGCGGTCGGCGATCGAGTGAGAATCTACGCTTATAAGAAGCACTTCGAAAAGGGTTATACTCCTCGATGGACCTCGGAAATCTTCGTGATCATCAAAATATTTCACACCGATCCGGTGACTTACGAAATCGAAGCTTTGGATGGAGAAGAGATCATCGGAAAGTTTTACGAACAACAATTACAGAAGACGAAGTTTTGATGAAGAACACAAATTTTTTTTTTTATTTACTCTCTTTGACATTTTCTTGTTTACACACATAAATATATAAGAGAGAAAAAAATAATAATAAAAAATAATTAAAAACTATTTTTTTAGATAAAGAAAGCA
The DNA here is from genome assembly GCA_031216915.1 of Pictodentalium vernedei. NCBI lineage: Eukaryota > Metazoa > Mollusca > Scaphopoda > Dentaliida > Dentaliidae > Pictodentalium > Pictodentalium vernedei. The sequence continues at coordinate 271,621,229 of CM062291.1, forward strand.
AGTGAATTAATAAACAAAAAAAAAAACTAAAAATCCTTTAAAATGACAAATATACTAGATATAGCACAACGCATAGTGAAAGATGAAAGCATTCAAGAATATGAGGTTCAGGAATACGAACCGGTAACCGGAATGAGTTTGAACAATGCGGGAGAGATAAGAATCAACGTCGAAACTCAAGATCTATTCGTACATCCTAGCGAGAGTTACATAGTGGTGCAGGGACGTCTCACCAAGGAAGATGGGAGCAACTACGCCGACGACGACACGGTTACTCTTGCCAATAATGGCATCATGCATCTATTCAGTAACATAAAATACATGCTATCCGGACAAGAGATAGAATCTGTTTTTCATCCCGGTCAGGCCACCACGATGTTTGGACTCTTGACATATCCTGATGATTTTTCGAAATCAAGAGGACTTAATCAGTTGTGGGTGAAAGACACCATCAGCCCTGCTAGCGCCGGCGCCACCACGATATTCGACTACGTCGTCAAGACGTCCAGACCTAAAGGAACGTTTTCGTTCAGGATACCTTTGAAACACATCTTCGGATTTGCGGACGATTACAACAAGATCATGTACGGATTCAAACACAATCTGACGTTGATTCGAAAAGGAAACGACGACGCAATAGTGAAACTCACCACGACCGATGCGGGTAACATAACTCTACACAAGATATCGTGGTTCGTTCCGCATGTGGAGCCTTCGATCGATGAGAAAACGCATCTCTACAAGATCATAGAATCCAAGAGTATATTACCCGTGGGATTTAGAATGAGACAGTGCGAAACGGCTAGCATTCCTCCCTCCACGAATCACTTCGATTGGAGATTGATGGTGAAATCCGCTTCCGAGAGACCGCATTTCATCGTGGTTGCGTTTCAGACCGATAGGGACGGGGCTCAGGAAAAGAATGCATCGCTGTTCGATCACTGCCATTTGAGAAACATGCAAGTGTTTCTGAACACCACGAGATATCCAGCAATCGATTACAATGCGTCGTTCGACAAGAACGATTTCTCCAGACTGTACGGTGACGCCACTGATTTTAGAAAGAAGTATCACGGTCTAGACGAATTGATGAGCAATCCCAACATATCTCCCGGCGAATACAAGTCGATGTATCCCAAGTTCATGTTCGACGTCAGTAAACAGAGTGAACGACTCAGGATTAGCGTGTTAGACATTCAGATCAAGATGCAATTCGATAGGAACGTGCCGAGAAAAACCGAAGCCTTCGCCCTGGTCCTGTCGGATAGAGAATTACAATTCGAATCGGACAGAAATAAGATGTCAATCATTCGATGAGAGACGAGTGTGTGAAAAAAAATAAACAAAAAAAAAATATAAAGTAATGAGTCATTATTAAAAACAAAAAAAAACAAAAAAAAGAATAAAAAAATAAATTCGTTTTTAATGATATTTTTTTACCAAAAAAAAAAAGTTTCATCCGAGAAAAAATCGTCTTTTTTCAACATTCTTGACGTACAAAATGTTACAATTCCTAAGTTGTCACGTAGAAAACGAAATACACGTTCCATTTTCATGTTTGAAAAAAAAAGAAGATATTTACGATTACGTTCTGAATTATTTAAAAGATTGCGTGCTATTCACTCGAGAGAAACAAAAAGGATATTTCCTGACGAAGATATTAAAACTCGAAGAGATCTTAGATAGTTCGATCATGTGCAATCGTCTCTCCGTTTCCGTCAGATGTTCCATCCTGTGTTGCAAGCCAAAAAACAAAAAAAAAGATGTGGAAAAATGGTTAGGTAAACAGCGGGATAGACGGTTGGAAATGAAAAGAATGAGATGCGTTCCACCATCACCACTACCTTCTGAAGAGAATGGTAATGATGCAAGTGTTACCAAGAGATGCGCAACATTCGTTCATAATTATGATTCGGATCAACAAAAGTGTTGTCATAAATGTATCATATCACAAAGAAAAAGAAAAAAAGAAAAAGAAGAAGAATCGACGCTGAAATTTGAGAAAAAAGGAAACGTTATTATAATATATGACGATAGTGAAGAAGAAGGAAAACAAAAAAAAAAAGTAATGAGATATAGAGAGATTGAACATCTCTCTATATCTCATTACTTATTTTTTTTTGTTGTTTTTTTTTGTTTTTAATAATCACACATTATTTTTTTTTTTTAATTCATTATTTTCCACGCGTTCACTGTTTGTTCAAAGGAACCAGTTCGATCAGTAGACTCACCACGGAAGTGGCGGCTTCGGGATTATTGGTTTTCATGACGAAATTAATCCTGTCTCCGGCGTTCACTTTGAGAGGCGTGCCGAACGTGCTAACATTTGCGTGTTGATTCTCAGTCTTTTCGACGCTGTATCTCTTATCGCTCTCCACACCATTCACCATGAGATTGACGACCGCTCTGTTATTCAAATCCGAGGAAGCCAGACTCATTCGAAGGATTTCACCTCCCAACGGCATGGGATATCCCACCTGACCGTGTTTCGATCCGCTACCTCCATTTCCGAAAGACCACTCGGCTTTTCCCTCATCTAAGGCACTGGCCTCTTCGGCCCACACGGTGATCAATTGTCTAGCATATTTGACTTTCTCCACCACCGAAATCAGGGTGCAGGCATCTGTCATGTTCACGGGATCCGGTAGATTCATGAGCGCGTGTCCACCCATGTCTAGTTTACCTTCCATGATGTCGCCCTTTCTCCAGACCGAGTTGTCGTCCACGTACTTCCTGCTTACAGTGCTGGAATCGAATTCGGGATCGTGATCGAGACCGAATAAATTGTGACCGTTCATGTTGATGCCACCCTCCATGGTTCCGCCAGATTCTTTGTTCAGGTAGAGATCATCCACTTGCGATTCTAGGTATTCTTGTGATTGTATCATGGAAGAATCTACGTAGCCCTTGTTGACCGCGGTTGAGTCCACATCTGTGTTGTCGATCTTCGACAGATTCAATATCTTGTGGAATCCCGCATTCAGATCCGATTTCATTTCACGTCCGTCAGACTTTCTCTGTTCCAGATCTACGTAGTGTTTGGTCGCCACGTCCTTGGGATTCATGGGAGCGGCCACGTTCGTTATCTTGTTATAATTGGCGTTCAATTCCGAGTGCATCGTTTTCGTAACGTATTTTTTTCTCAGGTGTTCGCTGAATCTCGCGTAGAGTCGTCCGCGTATCTCTTGGTCGCGGCACCAGTGGGATCTACGGGATTTGCGATGTTCACCAAACGTTTGGATTTCAGATCAAGATCGTCGGTCATGGTTTTATCCAGCAGGATTCGTTCGAAATCGGCATTCCCCCTGTCGACGTATTTTTTAGTCGCAGCATCTGCGAGATCTATCGGCTCGGGAAGATTGTAGAGCTTCTTATCGTTCATGTTCAAAGGTTCTTCTCGAGGTTCGTATCTCCGAACATAACGCTCGTCCAAGTTGGCAACGTCGTAACCATCCTCGACTTCGAACGTCTTCCTCTTCTTTCTCGGGTTGACATTTTCGTCGCCACTTCTACCAAATTTATTGACTGGCATGTTGTTGTGGGATTTTTTTTTTTTTTTTGTTGTTTAGAAAAAATGTGTTCAAAACACAGTTTATTAAAAATGAACTATGTTATTTTATTTTTCGTTTTTTATTCGATTAAAATTTTTTTAAAATAATTTTTTATCTTTATATATACTATAAAAAAAAAATCTCTCTCTAATGTAAGTCATTGAGAATGTCTTGAAATTCATCTCCTTCAGACCATCTCTTGAGAATGTAGAGACACAGGTGACTGCAAAACACTTGATCTGGTGATTGCACTTGATCCGTGTTGTAAAGAACCATCGATTTGTTGAAATAGTTATTTCTTTCGGCGGCGAGATTCCGTAGCTGTCGAAATAATAATTCTTCTTCTTCCCGTTCTTGAACCACGCCACCCAGTGAGTGCCTTCACCCGATGAATCGTCTAGATTTAAAATTCCGCATTCCGATTGTTGAGGTCTTCTCTTCGGCAAGGCATCTCTGGAAAACAAACCTAGAAAATCTTTGATTTTCAAATCTTTTGCCGCATTCAACAGATCGATGTTGGATAGGGGTTCGTTGGGTAAGACGACACCTTCTACAGATATCTTTATTTTCTTATTCATAGATGCGTATATATTTTTTTTTTATTTATTTTATTATAATTCACTAAAAATGACGTTATTTTTTTTCTGTTTTTTTTCTTTTTCTTTTTAAACTAACTTTCTCGATGTCACTATCGATTTCCATAATTTTGTGTTCATCTAATTCTTCTTGATTTTCTAGAATCCTATCATCCACAATCGTATCTGGAATCTTATCATCCACAATCATATCTGGAATCCAATCATCCACATTCATATCGTCTCTAATTAGATCCACAGTCCAATGTCCGAGTGCCAAAGTGCTTATTTTATCGTCTAACACGAATCTCTTGTCGTCGTCGGCCATCAGCGAAATGTTGTTGACTATTTCGGTATACAAGTCATGATTTTCGCTTCGAATCGATTTCATAGTCTTATACACCGGACCACTTCCTAACAGACAATCTTTATACTCTTGGAAAGAGATGTTTTTCTTCACCACGCACGCTTTAACTCCTTTGCACTTCTTGATCTCTTCATCATCTTCTAGACGATAAGCATACAGTTTGGGTCTCAAGCCCACAAATTCGACGATCTGTTTACCGCCGCTTTCGTCCTTAAATTTACCCAGCACCTTCTTGTTGTTGTTCGATTGAATGTTGGACGGGAGATCGACAGGATAATTGCTCGTGTCGAACCACTTGACCACGTCCGGAGATATATCTCGGTAGATGTCTTTCGTCTCTATCTCGTAAACTAAACTGTCCGTGTCGGTGAACAGTAGTTTGGCTTTGTCACCAAATTTTCGTTTGACGTAATCGTAGTGAAACTCGTACATCAATCGCTTGCTGACATCTAAGATGATCGGTCCGAGATAATACGGTTTGTCGAACTTCAGATGCGTCTTTTGCATGTGAATGGCCACTAGATTTTCACCGAATATGGTTCGGTGTTTGTAATTGGGTTTCGCCACTAATTTTTTAGCTCTTTTCTCAGACGTGATGAGTCGAACGTCGGTTCTCTTCCTGATGTTTTCCATCGATTTGCCGTACACGCAGTTGTTCATGAGTTTGAAGAAATCTTTTTCGAAATCGTTCTCGGCTCGAGTTCTGAGATTCGTGTTGAGATCGATGTATTTTTTCATCCAAGGCTCTTCGTCGAATCGAATGATGCGATGTATGTCGACTAATTTCATCCCGTAATCGACATACTGTTTCAAATTCTCGCTGTAGACGACGTAGTTACGTTTGTTAAATAAATTGGGAATGAGTTTTTCCTCGTCTCCTTCATTTGGTTCCATTCGTTCGGGAGCTAGCGGATAATCATTGTGTGGATCATGTAATTCTTCCGGATAGTTCAAATCGACTTCTAAAATGCAAGGATAGTCTCTCCATTTTTGCATCTCTTCCGGTTCCTTCACCCATTCGAAAATTCCAATCGGTAAAGGATGACTCATAGCCCAACCGTACAGACTATTGGCGTCCCAATACTGTATGTATTTAGTCGACCATTTCGAATTGAAAGCTTCTTTCATGTAGGGATTGTTAGCCTCAGAATGTCTGTGAAAGATCATCGAGACGCCACCTCTCGCAGCCCTTTCAAACATGAGCAACATGTCCACGTCGGATAATAATTCCAATTGGACTTCGGTGGTCTTCAACAGAGCGTCCCACGCCAGACCGGGTGCGGTGAAATACCAAGCGGGATCCAGATCGTAATTTCGACGACAGACGTCTCGAAAATTTTCAAACATGTCTGCCAAGAGCAGAACGTTGGTCTTCAGATAGAGATCGTGATAATCTCTCATGGTTTTCATATCGAATGATTTCCACACGTTTTTGGCGTGTTCGTAATTCTCGTCGGAAATGTCGGATTCGTATAATTTCAAATAAAAATCATCTTTCGAAGGTAGTGCGGTGTCTTCGAATCTCTTTAGATCGTTCATATAATCGTAAGGATAGACTCCTTTCCTCAACATGACGTCTACTCGTTCTCCGAAATGTTCGCTCGTGATTTTAAATTTATCCTTGCTCATGTTATCGACTAATTTTTCCAGAGCGGTCGACATGAATTTAAAAGTGTCGATGAAACGTATGCATCTACGAATGGATTTCGTTTTTTCTTTCAACGTATTTCCGTCGATTACTCTTTTCCTCTCCATGAGCTTCCATTTCGTGAAGGAAATGTATCTTTCTTCGCTGTTCGCGATGCAATTTAATTCTTCGTGTGAGGTGCCGAGATTTTTCACGAACAGATGACTGTCGTAACCCGAGAGATTGTGAAACATCACCGGATAGAAAGTGATGTCTCGATATTTTAAATTACACTTGCTGTGAGCCGGACCGCGATACAGACCCGTGTAATGATCGTGGTCTCTGACCTTCTTATTTTCCTCCGAATTCTCGTCGAACGGTTGTCTGCATATGTGACATTCGGTGGCTCTGTTATTTTCGTCCTGCTGCTCTCGCGTGATGATCATTTTCGCCGGAGTTTTGAATTGGTCGTATAACATTTGAATTTTCGATTCTAACTCTTCCACGAACCTTTGAGCCACGTCGTCGTCTTCACGCTGTTTCGTGTAGGTGAAGGGACCCATGTCGTGTTGCGAGTCGAAAGTGCATTTCACGTAAATGCAATAGCCTGAAGGTATGTGTTTTTGATATCTTTCGACGTAACTTTGAAGAGCGTTGGGTTGACAGGAACTCATTTTCGCGGTGAAACATTCGAAATCGGCGTACACGACGAATGGTACTTTTAACCTTCTATTGTGATTTTCAAACTTCACAATGGTGTTGGGTTTGGGCATTTCGACAGCGACACCTTGATTTTCATTGCAATATTCCTGATGTTTCGCTAACGATTTTTCGCTCTGAAACATGTTCATGCAGTTGCAACATAGACATATCTTATGTTCATGTTTATTATTTTGTCTCGACAGTAATCGGGTCGGATGTTTAACCCAACAATAATGACAATTGTCACCATTCGAAATCGATAATAAAATGATCGTCTTTTCTCTTCCACGATATGAAGTCTGTCTGAGAGGATAGATCTTTTGATTTTCGTCATTGTATCCTAGGACGTTCACCGCTACGGTGGGATTTTGAACGTCGATATGTTCGATATGTTTTAACTCTGTTGGAAAAGTCACCCCGGTCCAATCGAGATTTTTAGAAGTTTCCTCATAACGAGAAACTCTATCAGAGTTTATTTCGACAGGGTATAAAGCGGAGGTGACTGCCCATTTAAAACACTGATCATCTTTATTTCTCACGTTGACCACGGCGTGTTTCTTCGTCAAGAAATATGGTAATTCCAAGTAGGAAGATCCTTTCAACGGTTTGTTTTCAGTCATGTGAATTTCGAGTTTCCACACCTCACCGAACGTCCAATTACTACCTTCATTTTGATAATTCGCGAGAGACGTCAACATCTTGTCTTTCATCTTTTCGAAAACGTCCGATAGATCTGAACCTCGAAATACGGGTTCGACGTTAGATCTGAAATATGCATTTTTCACGATGCTCTCGCCGGACTTCACGTCGATTTTATTCATTATGCAATGGAGTATCATCTTAATTTTTAATCCCAAGTTCATGTATTCGCGAAACAAATCCAATACTTCTTTCTTCACCCATTCCATGAACAATTTCGGATCGACTTTCTTCAACGAGGGAATCACGTCAAAAGTTTTAAAAATGCCTTTGATCGCACTCTCCCATTCTACGGGTTTCGATTGGAATAGTTCCGCAACGAGTCGTGTTACATATTCTTCTCCTTTCTCTTCGTCGATTGCTCGTTGAATTTCGCTCGATATATCTTGTTTGTCTTGAATCTGAAGTGCATCACTCGTTTTCGTTTTAGTTTTTCTTTTCTTTTCTTTGGAAACTTGATGTTTTTCAACGGCTTTTCGTTTAGTCGTCTTCTTATTTTTCACAACCGGTGCATCTTTTGATGTCGTTGCTATCGACATTTCGTTTGCCTTTCTAGCGTTTCGCAAATATTCTTGTATGACTTCAATTTTTTTGGATTTAGTTCTATGCTTTCTGAAATCTGAAATTTGTAATAGTTTACAAATCTCGTTTAACTGAGGTATGGTTTTCTCATTTAAATTTACCATTGTTTTTTTATCTGTTTGCTTCATTTGTAAGAATATTTTTTTTTTTTAGAATTTTGTATTAAATAATTTGTTAAAAAAGTGTTGCTTTTTTACTCTTTATATATAATAGAAAAAAAAAAAAAAGTTAAATTTTAAATTCAATTTTTTTAATACAAAATTTAAAATAAACATTTGTAAGAATTCATAAAAACTAAATAATTTATCATGACAATAACACCTAAAAGATGTGAATTGAAATTGAAACGAGACGAAAGGTATGAGAAATCCACTTTTAATATCTATACATTACAACCACACGATACCATCGAATTGAATGAGGTCGAGATGGTGGACTTAGAGCGCTACTACCACAAATATCGAATGTGTTTGAAAGTGGATGAAGCCGCGCTCGATTTGTTTTATGAGTACCAAAGCAAACTGCTGAATAATATCATCGTCGCCGAAGACAGAGAATTCGACAGGGGTGATTTATTGTTGTCCTATGGAGGTTACATATATCCAATAATCTCACCCGAACTCGTGAAGAAATCGGGTGGTGAGAGCACATTCGCCTATGAAAAAAAACTCAAAAGAGTAAAGATGAACATTCACACCATTTTCGTATGTGGAAAAATGACGAATGTCAACTTGCTAATAACGGACTTGGAAATATAAACAATAGAGAGATTGAAATTAAAAATTTAACTTTTTATATATATATAAAGAGAAAAAAAAACTTTTACTAAAAAAAAATTTTACATTAAAGAAAATTAAAAAAATTAAAAAAACAACTTTTTTATATATATATAAAGAGCAAAAAAAAAAATAACAAACTTTTTTTAACAAATTATTATTTAAATACAAAATTTAAAATATACAATATTTGTAAGAATTTGTAAAAACAAAAAAAAAACAAATAATCGATCATGAAGACAACAACACCTAAAAGATGCAAATTGAAATTGAAACGAGTCGAAACGTATAAGAAATTTGGTCATAAAATCTATAGATTACAACGACACGATCCCATCGAATTGAAGGATGTCGAGACAAAGGGCTTAGAGTACAAATACGAGAAATATAAGATGCCTCTGAAATTGAACGAAGCCGCGCTCGATTTGATTTACGAGTACCAAAGCGATCTGCAGAACATCATCATTGCCAAAGATAGAGAATTCAACAAGGACGATTTGTCGTTACCCTATGGAAATTACATATTTCCAAACATCTCATTCGAACTCTTGAAGAAATTGGGTGGTGAGAGCGAGTTGACCGATGTAAAAAAACTCAAAAGAGTAAAGATAAACATTCAACACGTTTTCGAAAAAGGAGAAGACACGAGCGTCAACATGCTAATAACGGACTTGGAAATATAAACAATAGAGTGATTGATTTTTAGCGAAGAAAAATGAAAAAAAAAAAAAAAAATAAGATCATCTTTAGATCCCATTTACTTTTTTTTTTTTTTTTTGTTTTTCCTTCTTCTTCACTATCATCATAATATATTATAATAACATTTCCTTTTCTCTCAAATTTCAGCATCGATTCTTCTTCTTTTCCTTTTTTTCTTTTTCTTTGTGATGTGATACGTTTATGGTAACATTTTTGTTTATCCGAATCATAATTATGAACGAATATTGTGCATTTCTTGTTAACACTCGCATCATTACCATTCACTTCAGAAGGTAGTGGTGACCGTGGAAAGCATCGTCTCATTCTCAACCGTATATCCCGCGCTTTATCTATCTCTTTCCTTAGATATCCATCATTAGCGTCTAACCATTTTTTTATTTCTTTGCTCTCTGGCTCGCAATGTTCGTCATTATCGTCAAATTCATCCAGGTGATAAATTTGTTTCTCCACCTTTTCACCCATTTTAAATATATTATTTTATACTTTCTATGATTTTATATATTTTATATAATTTTATATTTATAATAACATATTCAAAATCGGTATGTTCTTAAATGGCGAATTCTCACCGAGCAACAAACCCTTGCCGAATCGCTTGACATTCCGTCCACTCTTCACATAGAGACCATTTCCTCTCAGAGAGTTGCCACCTCTAACGGGTTCTAGATACAATCCTTTACCGCTGTCGTCCACGTGGACGCGACACACGGCTCCTCCCTTCTTCAAAAACAGTCTGTCGCCACCCATTAATTTCTCAACTCCCGAACTAGCGAGTCCCGTGAGAGCTCCCACGCCAAGAGTCTTTCCGAGAAAGGGTAGCACCTTTGCGGCGAAGGGTAATGCTTTTGCGGCGATTCCTGCCAATAGTGGTAGGAAACCGCCTTTCATTCTCAAATTGTATCTCAATTGAGCAGGACTCAATCTCACCGCCAACCCTCTTCCATCGCGAATAGCTTTCTCCATCCTTTTGATTTGACTTCTGGTCCAGGCAGTCGAATCCTGTCCGCCTCTCATCAGATCTTCGTGAGTGAATTTGAATCTCACCGCCTCACATCGAGTTCTTAATGCTCTCTCAAGTTTCTTCCTCTGTCCTGCGGATATGTTCACGTTTTTAACCACGTATTCTGTCATAATTCTGTTTGTTTTTTTTAAATATATTTACTTCAATTGTTTCTTGTTTAATAATTATATTAAAATAATTTTGTAAAAATTAATATTACCGTTTATTTTATTTTTGTTATCTATATATATAATATTTTTTTTTTTGCTTTTATATTTCTCTTATGTGAAATCGTATTGTCACTCTCTCTCCGCGAAGATCTAACAGTTCACCATTTTGATCCGTCAATGTGGTTTTCAGACTATACGTGTCTAAAATCACTGGTAGATAAACTAAATTTCGAGGTCGCTCCACAATCTTCTAACCCGGCGACACGTTTGTGAGTGCTACCATTCATGTAGCTTCCAGCAATCACGTCCACGTTCACCAGAATGCTATTGACAGCGAGAATGTCGACCGTATTTTCAGATGCCGCGTGGCCTCAATACATCTTTCAATCGAATCCCAACATCTTGCCTATAGAATCATCCGTGTTGAAATCCACACGAAAATTATCTTCCAAATCCAACATCGTCTGTAAGGTATTAGGATTGGGAGCGAGTCTGATCTTGTTGCTTCCCTTTCCATCCGTCTTCATTCGCATCTGAATGTAATGGTTCAAATCGTCTATGTCGTAACTCCCTTTGGGAATTCGAATCTCCAACCAATCCACTCCGTCGGAATACTTGAACGAGTTATTCTTTTCGGTGATGTTGGGAAAGGAATAATAAGTCTCCAGATTCACCAACACCATCTCGTAACTTTTCTCTCTATTCAATTCGATGGAAGGTTCGAATTTCGTAGCGAATCGAGTCGAATCGCCACTCACCGCGATGTGAATGGATTGTTTCGCAGCCATATTCTCGGCTATCCGTTCTAACAATTCTCCATGTTCGAACATTATATTTTAATTTTATTTTTTTTTTTATTCAAAACTAATTATTTGAAGATTTATTATTTTTCTAATTTTTATTTTCACGCTCTATCTTATTATTATTACCATCGGGAACATAAAACTTGTCGAATCCGCACCGATATTTTCTGCGATTAAATTCCCTTGTCAAATCGATCACGACAAAATTGTAAAGTCCACCATCCCAAACCCTCTTGCAGAATCTCCTGAACTCGGCAGCGCTCATGTCGTTTGCGACGTGATCGCCATAGATGTGATTGAGATTCTTGAGATCTTGGCGAAAGAGACATAGAAAATTAGCGTTCTCCCTTATCGTCTGTCTGGGCAATCGAAAATAATTCTGTGACAGGTAGAAACAGTCCACGTTGCTGTGTCGACCCCTAACGTAATACGATTCGCATCGGTTCTGTATCTCCAAAAGCAGATCGTCGAAAATCATGAGATTCTTATCTTCCGATTTCAGTTCTCTAGGATCCGGAACGTCGCTAGCGTTCTCATAAAATTGACACTCGACGTTCGAAGATGCATTTCTCTTCATCAGCTCCATCGCCGCGCCGTCCAAAATGGTCGAGAGCAGAGCTCCACACTTGTCGAATTCCTCCCTACTGTCAAAGATTCTGGCTATGACGTCCTTGGGCAATCTGCAATCCATGCACTCTTGAAGCAATCTGTATTCGGGTTGAAACAAGCTCTTGCCAAACACGAACAATCTGTCGTAATCCAACCAGTCGGGTCGGGACAACAGATTCATCAACAGATTAGTCTTTCCACAATTCGATTTTCCCACTATCAAACCTCTTATGCTCTTGGGAAAGTACTCATTATTCGACCTCTTGGCCGCGGCGTCGTTCCAAGACATATCTTTAATGTTCATCTTTGTTTTATTTTTTTTTTTTTTGTTTCTTATTTTAGATTCTTTTCAAACACAAATTTTTTATGTTTTTCAAACTCTGTTTTTTAATGTTATTATTATTATTATTTATTTATATTCTCTTCAATCCGGATCCACTCGTCATTTTGGCTAAATCTTGTATGGGCACCATGCCATCCTTTAAATCTTTCCAATCTTTCAGTGTTCGCTCTAACGCAGCTCGCTTCGCCGGCGGACTGATCAACTTGCCGGTCAACGCGTCGGCTGCCATCTTGCTAGCCGCAGAAGCTATCCTACCACTGGCTTCAGAAGCGGCTTTCTTACCAGCATCCAAAGCCGTCTTCTTACCGACCTCAAACGCGGTCGATGCGAGTTTTCTACCCACATCGCTCGTGAACGCTCGCATTATAGAATCGACGATGCCAGAACCACCTTGAACATAAGTCCTGACGTATCCCCTGTTCTTTATCACCAACATATTTTATTTTTATGATATATTTTTTTTTTTTTTTTTTACTGGTAAATCGTTTTGTCGTTTTTAAATACTTTTATTATTCTAGTGTAAGAATTTACTGTTTTATTTTTTGTTTGTTTGTTTGTTTGTTTGTTTCTCTCTCTCTACTTATTATTATATACACATCAATCCTTCAATTCGTTCATCAGCCTTTTATACTGGTTTTTATTCAAAGCCTTCTGTCTCAACAATTCGTCAGATACGGCAACTATCTGATTATCTAATCCCGTGTTACCAGCCCATCTGCTCCCCATCAACAAACTCAATTTCTGAGACAGAGCGTCGGGATCGCTCGGAAGAAAAATAGCGGTTTTCACCCCTTTGCCGGTCACCGATTCGAGGAACTTCTTGTTCATCTCCCATATGGGCTTCACTATTTTCGTCCATTTGTAACCTCTGTTGGCTTTGGGTCTCGTCTCTCTGGCATCGTTATTTCTCTTCAGGGCGTGGGTCTGGACTAGAATGTCGCCGTAATTGTCGAAATCCTGTTCCGTGAAATCTCCGGGCTTGTCGTAAAGGAGCAATCTCCGCAGACCATCGGTTACTTTATATTTATTTGAACCCACTATCAATTCGTCATCGTACATTTCCACCAACGTATCACCTACAAAAGTTCTACCCTCAGAATCCTTATAAATTCCATACGACTGATCTCTCTTACCGCCATCATCATCGGACGATGCGACGCTACTAGTGGTGATAGTCGAAGCCGTATCATCAGACTCGCTCATATCTCTTTGAATTCCCGTGGGAACGTAATCCGGTGTATATTGAACGGAATACCGATTTTCAAAACTAGGAGGCAACGAACCCATTCTCAAAGAACTCTCCTTTATGGGTCTCAATTCTTCGACTATCTCCTTCCTGCTTCGCTCTTGACCCTCCATCACGGGTTTAAATATTTTTGCGGCTTCGCGTCTGAGTTCCATCTCACCGAGACGTCTGCTCCTATCAGCAGCCTGAATCGCCTCTTAGCATGTAAATACTCGTCTAAAATTCGATCTCGACGTCTAGGATCCATCCTCCAAAACATCTTTCATTTTAATTGTTTTTATTTATTTTTCAAAATTAAATGTTTAATTATATTTTTATGTTTTTGTGTTTTAAGTAAATAAAAAAATCTTCCGTCTTTAATATAATAACAAACAGTTGAGAAAAAAAAAACATTTACAAAATGACACCTCCATAAATAGTTAAAAAATATTAAAATAGCATCCGTTTCAAACGTGTTAAAAAATCATAAAGAAATAGTTTTTTCCGATAAACCATTTAACTTGACAAGTAATCTCATTTGAATAAAAACCTGTAATACACCTCAGGCGTGACAAAATAGCTTTCTCAGTAAGTGTTTATACAGTAAATGTCACTTTGACATGCAACCTGCTTGTCAGTTTTGATAAAAACACAGACTGACGATTGTAGACTAACCGCCTCAAAAAAAAAACAATTGCGGTTCTAAATCATCTGTACCAAAGCAATTGCCGATTCTGAATCGCTGATTTAGAATCGGCAAACCTGTTTTTTGATGATGGTCTAGAATTTTTTGGTTTCGCTCACGTTCGCCGACGATGGATCCGTGGTCTGATCTGCGATTCGAACGTCGACGAAAAATTACGTACAAGATACAACTGAAGATGTACGATTTCACCCTTTTTTAAAAAACGCGCATTCACCACGAGTATTTGAACGTTAAAAGCGCAATCTAGGAGTTGCTACTGTACATGAGCCGATTCAAGATCATGTACAGTTTTTGTGAACAAGCGTGTGATTTAACACTGAATTCCACGTTGGTGAACGCATCGTGTGCGTATCTTGTACACGTACATGTACAAGTGATAGTGTATCGGCCTTTATTACCTACTTGCATCGTATGAAATATTTTCAACAAAAACATTTGAATGCCGGACATGGCCCCCTCCCCACCCCCCCCCCCCTTACCGGAAACTGCCAAGCTGGCGAAAGAATAAGAGAGACCCATAGTCCGTAATATAATTTTCTGGGTACGTCCTATTAAATAGTAATTTTTTAGAATAATAAAATGATGACAGGCAGGATGAAGGGGGGGGGGGGGTGGTCAGTTATCAGGGCCGTCGAGGTGGGGGGGGGTGGGAGGTAACCGATGTAGTAACACCGGAGTCCGCCGTTAATGGGGGCCCGGTAGCATAGGCGTATGGGTTAATGTTTTAGGGGGGGGGGGGCTGGGATATTTGCCCGAAAAATGGTTTCGCCGCAACTCCAATTGGCCCGAAAAAAATCTGAAATTGCCCGAAAAATTCAATTTTTAATATGAAATTGCCCGATAAATCCAATTTTTTTCACATTCATACGCCTATGCCCGGTAGCTTCCCTAAACCATGCTTTGTGGTGGATATTTCAATATTACGCGCCGCTCCGCAAGAATTCATGGTCATGTGCCATCCATTAACGGCGGGCTCCGGTGTTACTACATCGGTTACCCGCCCCCCCCCCTCGACGGCCCTGACAACTGACCACCCCCCCCCCCCCCTGCCTGTCATTATTTTTATTGTATACCGTTGTTCAAGTGCTTTTCGCAGTAAGCAGTAATAAAATGATGACAGACGGGGGAGGGGGCAGTTGTCTGGGAATGGGAGGGGCGGGGGGCTCATGTCCATATTTGCTATAACGAGGGGGCTCATGTCCGGGGGCAAATGTCAAGGGGGGGCACTCGTCTGGGGGGGGGGGGCACTCGTCTGGGGGGCACATGTCCGGCATTCGCAGATAATATTTCACTCTATACAATGCGCGAAATCTCAAGATTGTGCGGTTTCTCGTGAGTCGTTAGAAATCACATATTCTCCCATTTTCAAACTTTGCGATGAATCCACACCAGCATGAATATGCTGATCGGAATATAGTGTGGTCATGTGTAAAAAGCCCCCGATGGGCCACACTGAACTTCCACAAGTGCCAGTTTCCAATTTTTTCCGTTTGAAGCTTCAGAATCCCGACAACGAGAGTGGTAGACGCCTTTTCGTTTTAGTCATCACCTCGCCTCTATACGCGCGTGGGACAATGCGCGTGGGACAATGCGCGCGCGGGGGGGGGGGGGTAGATAGTAGTGTGCTATACCCATACTTAAACGACCGATTGATAACTCGGAGCTAAAATTGAATAAAAGTATTACCAAACATATTTAATGTTATCTTTTATAAATGAATGTCGGTCATTCCCCACCACCAGGAGACCTGTCCAACCGGAAGTTATCACCTGAATATTTACCATCCGGACAGGAGCTGAACTAAGGGCCTTATTTCCTGGTGGCGAATGTCCGAGTGGCACATCATATATAGACGGGCAAATGTTGGGGGGTGAAGCTGGATTGCTGTATTTCCCTGGTGAGGGGGGGGGGGCTAGGCCTATATATCAGTGACCCGGCACTACCAGTGGTGCAGGCCGTCGACAGGAGGTAGGAGGGGTGGGGATGTAGTAACAAGAGGCAGACGTTAATGGGCCCCACTCGCGTCACTGCTGGAGTACAACCTCAAGCACTCCTATGCAGTCGAAACCATGTTTTCTGGTGGATATTTCAATATTACGCGAATTCCGCGTTCCCCGACTCCCTCGCGCAAGAATTCACGGTCATGTGTCAAAATTAAGGAAACCTCATCTTTTGACATCCATAAAAACGATTTTGTTTTTTCCCTTCCCCCGCCTACGAGAAAGGGACGCCCCTTTCGTACTCGCCTCCACTCGTCGCCATACGACTGGGTATGATGCGCACCGCCTCGCAGCTAGACATTAGTTAACACGGGGCCTAGTCCAAACTTGGACCCAAAGTCCTTTATATATTATTTTGGTGTTATAAGTCCTTTGGGGCATATCACACCCAAACACCAAAAAATTATATACGGACTTCAGGTCCAAGTTTGGACTACACGAGCCCCTTTTTTTCTCTCGATCGGGGCCTGGATATTCCTCGACGGCCCTGCACTGATGAGATCGATCATTCGTTATTATCAATATAATTTCCGTTTTATTCGAGAATAAGAGTAGAATGCTCGTTGGCGATTTATTTGAAACACAGTTTTTATTTTGTTTTAGAACGTGTTCCGGGAAAACTGTTAAATGTTTTGATATTAAGACGCTCGTATCAGCTTGTATCGGCGTTTTTGTTGAAGAATCTTCTTTAAAACTTGTTACTTGACTTCGTTTCGGCTGAGTGTCCATTGCCAATTTTCAATTACCCAAAAAGTGTTCCCCCGAAACATGCACTGATTGTCGCATGAACGGGAAGAAAAACATTTTTCTAATGCGGTAGGTGTTATCCATGTCAATAAATATCAGATTCTTTTCAGTGTTGTTTAGCGAGCACATGCAATGTTTTGTTTGGACCGAACGACCAGCATGTATTTAACAAGGACCAATTATCTAAACTTGTTTCTCGTTTCGTGGTATATAATGAATACAAGGTCCAGATGTGGAGCCCAGTGTGCGACAAATAAATATCCGATTATAAAAATCAGAGCACCTGGGCTCCAAATTGGAGCAAGATCGACCATAATTATTCAGAATGATGCTAAGATCCCACGATGCGATACGCTCCACGAGCCAATCAGTTGAGTCGTTACAAACCCGAACAATGGGACATAACTGGGGGAAAAAAGCAAGATAAACTTGATGCAGGAACACAGCTTCAGACAAAGATCCCGCTGAGAGATTGTTTTGTATGCGCTTCACACGATTTTTTTT
This sequence comes from Pictodentalium vernedei, assembly GCA_031216915.1. Classification (NCBI taxonomy): domain Eukaryota; kingdom Metazoa; phylum Mollusca; class Scaphopoda; order Dentaliida; family Dentaliidae; genus Pictodentalium; species Pictodentalium vernedei. Next base: position 271,638,935 of record CM062291.1, read on the forward strand.
CGACCCTTTGTAATCACGCAAAATAAATAAGATTTTTTCCCATGAAAATGTCAAATGGGCAGTGTTGATTGTTTACTGTACTGTTTCAAACAAGTTGTGTTTTAATATTGAAATATGACTCGCTAACCAATAGTGTTGCGAACCGGACCGCGAACAAACGGTCCGGTACCGGTCCAGGCGTGGTCCGCGGTACGGTCCGATGAGGACCGGGGACCGGTCCAGGGAGACGCAAAGGGAAGTTTTGCACTCTCCCAATTGATACACAAAATTTCATCTTGATAGACGGTGAATACATTGAAGTCGAGTAAATTTGAAGTAACTGTCAACTATATTGAGCCAATCTGTCACCAATCAACCACCTGCATCCTGTGATTCCTGTCACGGGTGTCGGGTGAAGGTATCAGCGATGAGCGGTTCTACAAAAAAGTTCCCAAAATAGTGAACGCTCAAATTCGGTGACAAGAAGCTGTCATTCAATTCCTTTGTCGGCAAAGAATTTCAATGTGTATTGTGTATCTATTTCTATAAACCCCGATCTGGATTATGTGCACATGGAAACTATTTAGTTGGTAGTAACTTGGTGCCTGTATTTCATCTGGTAGGTTTGGTGTGGTGACCCTATTAAATTGGACCATGGGAGCAGATCATGGGGGGGGGGGGGGGGGGGCGTATGCCCCACACAGTTTTTCGGGAGGGGGGGAGGCATTACATGTTATGTCCCCCGCGCTCCTCCCACATATATAGGTCCGACAGCAGCTGATATTGTTCGAGCAATGCTGCAATAGGCGAAAATCGCGTATTTTCAGCTTGCTTTTTCAAAATTTCCTCCCGCAGGGCTAAACCATGCTTGGTCCTGGGCGTTGTGTGTCCGAGCAATACTGCAATAGGCGGAAATCGTGTATTTTCAGCTTACATTTTCAAATTTTCCGCCCGCAGGACCAAAACATGGTTGGCCCTGCGCATTGTATAGCCCCCCCCCCCCCCCCCCCCCCCACACACACACACACACACTCTAAAGAGAGAGACCTGTGCCCCTGAATTGGACCGCCTTGGACCGGTCCATCTAGAAAAAAACGGACCGCCTGCCCGAATATCGGACCGCTATTTCTTGGACCGGACCGGACCGGACCGGAACACCATTGGCGGTCCGGCATGGTCCGCATCACTGCTAACCAACATATCGGGAAAACGTCTCGTGAAGTTTAAAATTTAATGAAGCAGTTCAAAAAAGTGCCTCTGTGGGGTAGGGTGGGGAAGGGCAAAAATGATGGATTTCGTATGTATGTTTGTTTGTCTGTGTGTCTGCTATAGAAATAAATATGGGGCCATCCATAGTGCCCAAAATTGACCTACTTGATGGTCATTGTCAGGTTTAAAAAAGTGCAGGGGTGGGATTGGAGAGGGGCACCAAAAGCTATGACCAATTTGTTTTTTACTGATATAGGTCCTCAAAGGGGTCTACTACTTATCAGGAATCTTAAAGGTTTCAAAAAATTGCCGGTGGTGGTGTTGGGGAGGGGCAAAACTTGTGGATTTTGTTGTATGTCTGTATGGCCACTATAAAAAGGCATACGGAGCCACCCACAGTGCACAAGCTGGTTCTGCTAGGGTTTTTTTCTACACCGGGAGTCATGGATTGAAAAAGTCAGGATTGAAAATTTTCTCACATCGGGCCGAACCATGGTCGGCCCGGCGCGACCGTGCTCGCCGAATTAGGAATATCTACAGTTCTAATAGTTTGCCAAGAATGCGCCCACTACCCAGTTGGAATTTCAAGGGCTCTCACCGCCCCCACCCCCCATTAAAAGGCTCTAGCGACGGTCCTATAGCTAAAACATTATCGCGTGATTTGTTCAAAACAGGCACCTGCTTCCATGAACATAACACCGTGACATGCCCCACAATGACACCGAAAACATGCTGACCCAGGAGCCGCAGAGCAATTTGAAATTCTGTGGGGGGAAGAGGGGGTGGGGATGCATTTCGAGCATTCTGGCATACTAAACTGCTTCCCAACATTGTTACCTGTGTGAAAATGATGAGTCAAAACAGGTTTTAACAAATACTAGCAGGGTTACCCGATGCTGTACGGTAAATTTCTAAGAAAAAACAGTTCATAAAACCACAGCCCTGACTTCAAAAGAGTAACTTGGGCAGGCCTGCGGCCCCAACCGCACCATAATATTCCCGGTAAAAAATTACCTCAGGAAGGCCCCTTTCAAGATCTAGAGGTGAAATGAAAAATTGTAATGACATTGGGTGACTCTCCCCACCCCGGCACTAATCCTGAATAATTATGGTCGATCCAGGGTCGGACAAATTATTTTAGGTTCATCCTCAATTAATATAGGATGAACCTCAAATATTTATGTCGAACCTGGTTCAACATGAAGCAATAATTATGGTCCATCCAGGGTCGGACAAATTATTTCAGGTTCATCCTCAATTAATATAGGATGAACCTCAAATATTGATGTCGAACCTGGTTCAACATGAAACAATAATTATGGTCCATCCAGGGTCGGACAAATTATTTCAGGTTCATCCTCAATTAATCAAGGATGAACCTGAAATATTTATGTCGAACCTGGTTCAACATGAAACAATAATTATGGTCCATCCAGGATCGGACAAATTATTTCAGGTTCATCCTCAATTAATATAGGATGAACCTGAAATATTGATGTCGAACCTGGTTCAACATGAAACAATAATTATGGTCCATCCAGGGTCGGACAAATTATTTCAGGTTCATCCTCAATTAATATAGGATGAACCTGCAATATTTATGTCGAACCTGGTTCAACATGAAACAATAATTATGGTCCATCCAGGATCGGACAAATTATTTCAGGTTCATCCTCAATTAATATAGGATGAACCTGAAATATTGATGTCGAACCTGATTCAACATGAAACAACAATTATGGTCGATCCAGGGTCGGACAAATTATTTTAGGTTCATCCTCAATTAATATAGGATGAACCTCAAGTATTTATGTCGAACCTGGTTCAACATGAAACAATAATTATAGTCCATCCAGGGTCGGACAAATTATTGATCGCGTACGAGAGGGTCATAAATATTATTTTAGGATGAACCTGAAATAATATAGGATGAACCTGAAATAATATAGGATGAACCTCAAATAATATAGTATGTACCTCAATAATTATTTTCGAACCTGTTCGTACGCCATAGAAACCATTCTCTTAGAAAATAGAAATAACATGTGGAGAACAAGGCAACTCCTAAATAATGCCTCAAAGAGAAACAAAAACAAAGATAATCTGCTCTCCATCGTTGATGTGGGTGATAAAAAGACAGATGATTCAAACAAAATCGCACACGAATTCAATATTTTTTTTTTTGCACATATAGGACAGGAGAGTTCAAAATTGATACCTACCTGAAGTCTTTAGCGATTTCATGAATTCCCCAGTTAACTTCTTTATAATACCAATGGCGCATTTTGAAACCATTAATATAGTGACAGAAATGAAGTCGAAAGTAAGTCAGGACTGGAAGAATATCACATCCAGCATCCTCGAGAATTCAATAAATCTTGTTGACACACGACTTGAGTACTTCATGTATAGTTCATTTAGTCAGGGAATAGTCACCGACCGGATGAAAATTAAAAATGTAATCCAATCTTTAAATCGGGGGATGAATATAATTTCACTTTGGATGGATTAGTATTTTGCCTGTCTTTTCTAAGATTTAAAAAAAAGTTATATGTGGAAAAATAATTAAAAAAATAAAAATAATTTGAATAAATTCGATATTCTTCATCACTACCGATACGGCTTAGGTAAGAATTTTAGTACACAAAACCCTGCTATGCAGTTGTTAAAATACGTCGCCGTAGAAAATAACAAAATTAGTGAGAGACACCACTTTAGCTCTCCTCTTTGACCTCTCTAGAGCATTTGAGACAATATGCCACGGAATCCTAATCCTAAAACTAGAAAATTATGGTAAAAAATGTAGCGTCATAAGTTGGTTCAAGAATTACCTTTAGAATAGGACTCAGCATGCCGCTTTTGGTGGCAGTAAATCCAATCCAAGTTTCACAAAGCTCAATACTGGGCCCTATATTATTTCTCATATAAATAAAATAAGCATCTCAACGTCATTAAATCTTCGGTCGTTTGCAGATGGTACCACAGCATACAAGTCCGGGACAAAGATAGACCTCCCAATCTCAGATTTCAATGAGGAACTTCAAAATATATCTGATTGATGCGTCGTTGACCGCCAAGTTCTTAACACTTTACCTAACATGGAAAGCAGACGACACTTGAAAAAAAAAATTCTTGAATAACTAATTTTTTTCATTTTTTGTCTCAAAAACATAGGTTATGACCCCTCGTTGGAACGAGCTCTGCGAGCTCGTTCCAACGAGGGGTCATAACCTATGTTTTTGAGACAAAAAATGAAAAAATAATGAAAATTAATTGGCGATTTTTGAGAATAGCGCTGACCGGTTTTGGCCGTTACGTTGGGTAAAGGGTTAAACCCAAGAAAACCAAATACATCTTTTTCAACCCAAGCCACATAGAAAGAACCTCTCACATAAGAATTTCGGTTTTAACAATCCGGTTACCAGTTAAGTTGGCAGAGAGGAGAACGATGAAAATTTCACTGTTGTCCCGGGTTTCTGAAGAAATTTACTGTTCTAATCCTTTTTCCCAGATTGTATTTTCTTTGTGTGTCTTAAAGACCAGTTTCCCCTTCTTCAGCATGGAAGTATTAACATAACGGCATTACTGGTTAAGTACACTCGTTGTTATTGGAAGATTGGAAGTTGTCTGGAATCCTCATCCTCGCTGCCTCCGCCCCGAACCTTACCTAGCGTAAGTGAAGTTATTCTTTTTTTGAATTGTACATTACTGCGAATAAAGGAGTGGTGATGCAGGGTGGGGCCACTAAAAGTTTGCAAGACGTGGCGTCCTATTTTTTATTCGGCTCCTTTTTACACCCACCCACCCACTACGTGCAAATTTTCTACTACCGTTCTCAGATACCCACCCCCACTCTCCAATTAAAATCCAAAATAAACTTATAAACTTAGTAGGCACAGTTGTCTTTAGGGGTTTTTCATAATGTTCTTAAATTGGTACCACCAATTTAAACCTCTGTGGGCTGCTGTGGGCCCCAATCTACAAATGACAAGCTGTTCATTATCAGGCTTGGCCAGAGCAGGTGTACATATACGGGAACAAATTTTCATTTGAATTGTTCCCAAAATATTGTCTGCACATTTTCTCCATTTCGAACAAGACACACACCCCCTACTAACGTGTGACAATTTCCCAGATTAAGCCCAATATTCTCACATATAAAGCCCCCTGATGTTGTATTTATGTTAAGAGTGTGATGTACATCATCTTTAAGGTTTGAAACACAAATTATGGTATATATTAGCTCATATATTGATATATTTCTAAAAAATTCAAAAAATTGCACAAGTTGGAAATGCACATTTTTGGCGCACTCAAGAGACCCACCCCACCCCCACGTCACGTCTTGCAAATTTTTGGTGCCCCCCCCCCCCCCCCCCCCCGGGTGATGGTCGAAATTAGAAGACGACACTGTATCAGATGTTCACATCAACGGCATTATACACTCAGGTCGAAGTGACACCTCATTCGATAAATGCATTATTAAGTGTTTACTGATTAGCTGTTATAACACGGTGTGCAGTGTCGGAAATAACTTTTTATAAAAATCGCAAGAAAACCTCATCCCTGGCTTGCATCCATTCCGTTATAAAAATCGCAAGAAAAAAAATCACCTCATCCCTGGCTTGCATCCATTCCGAGATTAGACGGTACTATCCCCAGTGCCAGGATGCTTTAATATGGGTGCCCTTGACAGTGATAGTGTCTGTGTGTGTGTGTGGGGGGGGGGGGGGGGGGGGGGGGGTGAAGGCCTCTCCTAGTCATAACTAGGACCCTTTGGTCGACCGAAGGACTCTAGTTACGGCGCCTAATGTGCAGAATCCAGTGCTCTAAGAACGAATATGAGGCATTTGTAGTGTGTATAGCCTTATATTGGAGACGACATTGGGTCTGTATGTTATGTGAGACTTGCAACGCACCAATGTTTGTCGGAGAGCTACGAAAACTGGGGTGGGGAGCAAGGGTCCCCTTCAGCCCCTCAGGGTTTGCATTTTAGAACCGTGGCCAGGCTGATGAATAGGCCAGGTAAAAAGGGCCACCAGGCCTGATTTGTACTATTCAGGGCTGATTTCGCAGATTCCATAAACTGATGCATTTGCAAGCTTGATAGATTGGCGACCAGGCTGACTGATCAGCCTGGTAGAAATGTTTTGAGGCTGATTACCAGGCCTGGGCTGATAGGCCTGGTGAAAATGCAAGCCCTGCCCCCCCTCCCTCCCGCTACGCCACAGGATAGGAATAGGGCAAATGAATGAGTGCAACAAAATTTTGCATCCAGTTAAAGGCGGCAATATCGCTGTTTTACTGACGGTACCTGTAATACTACGCCCCATCTCATACTTACCTGTTCTCGCGTTTATAAAATGTCAATAGTATAGCAAACGGGTGGGGGGTCTAAGGCACCTTCTTCATTGAAACTGGGCCCCCTCGTTGAACATTTTGATTTGCTTGCAGTGTCTTCCAACATAAATCATGAAATCGATTGAGGCTTGAAGTGCTCTTTTCTGAAGAGCAGGTACTGCAACTTACAGGCCTCAAATTCCTTAGACATGCCTCATTATATCTGTGAAATGAAATTATATTATATCTAGCCTGTGTGGCTTTGCCTTGTTACATATAAGCACTCACCCATATATTGTAACAAGGCAACAACATGGGAATATATTTTCCGACCATAAATAATTCAGCATCAGTTATAAAACACGAAAAATGAAAAACAAAAATAAATGCCTCGGATTGCCTCCCTCACTCCCTCGCCAATTTGAAAAAATATTGACAGAGAACCGTGTATTTTTTTTAATTTGGCCTGTGAAAACATTGAATAATTTCTATGTGGCACATTTTAAGCCCGGTGGCATGGAAATTAATAGAAATGGACGCGAGAAAAGATGAACTTCATAGATACGCCGTTTGATGTGTGAGCGCAACTGCCACCTTAGAAATGAGTACTGAATTACGTGATTTCGTTTAGGCTTAAAAAAATTAAGGGCTGTGGTTTACTGGCAATCAATCCCTCACTGAAATTAACCGGTTACCAAACGAATCTCCCGCATCCGCCTTGTAATGTGCAAATTCAGCAGCTGAAAAAATATTATTTTTCAAACAATTTCAACAAAACCATATCATGTGACCCCTCGTTGGAACGAGCTCGTTCCAACGAGGGGTCACATGATGTGGTTTGGTGAAATGTTTTGGAAAAATTGAAAAAAAAAAATGATATTTAAAATAATAAATTTTGATATCGTCTGCGTTGGGTAATGTTAAACCCCTCGTCGAATGTTTTTATTGGCTTGCAGTGTGTCTCACTATAAGAAATTTTGATACTTTAAATTTAAGTTTTATTTTTATGATTGGCGTATATTTATTTACATGTGATTGCAAAAAGGCATGCTTAACCCACTGCACACTGATGTCAAAATATCGAAATTTCATGAAGCATATTATTCTTTCCGTTATGCAGCTGGGAATTCAATGAGCTCAGTCTAATAAGGCTGAATTGGTTAAATTCCTATTTTCATTATCTTTAAAAAAATTTGCGGCTTGAAATTGTGATATTTCAGCATCGGTTTGCAGATGGTTAAAATACAAAGTCTATTAACTCTTTGAACTCTAGTGGTATCTTCCATGCCAATTCAATGAAAGCACTTAGAAGAGTCCATATTAATTATTTGGGGCAGACCAATCAATATTTTCAACGTGCAGCCTCGGGGCTGCACGTTGAAAATATTGATTGCTCTACCGCACACATTTACTGAACAGCCATCCTATATTCCTATTTAATAGCGTATCATGTTCTGGCCGGAAAAGCGGCCGCTCGGGTTTAAAGGGTTACTTATATTTATTTTGGAAACATCCAGTTTGCCCTGTGCTGCAGAAAAAGTACTCAAATATTATGCGGACGGTTCTTATAAAAGGAATGATCGTTTGTTTCTGTCTATTTCCTGAGTTATGAACTCCCAAAAAACAAAGGCCAAACTGTGTAAATGGACGTATTTACACTATGTTTGGCCTTTGTTTTTTGGGGTTCATAACTGAAGAAATAGTCTGAAACAAGCAATCATTCCTTATAATTAAACTTGAGGGGCAATACATTTAAACACTCTTTACTTTTCAGAGTTAAATAAAAACCAGATTGCATCATGCTTCCTAGTGATAACTGAATAAAAAGGCATAGTTTTCCAAAATTTTGTTTGAAATAAAGGTACACGTTGAAGCCTGACAGACAAATCGACCGTCACCCCCCCCCCCCCCCCCCTCCCACCCCCCCCCCCCCCCCAACACACTCAGATTTGTCGTTAAACTCTTTATCGAAGAAAGATAAATCATCCAGATTCGCCTCTTTTATAACAAAGTCATTTTCCTTGCCAAACCTTTCATCCAGATCTCTAAAATCAAAGTTCCCGTAATAATTATGACCGTGCATTGTTTACCGTTTGATTTGGTTAAAACGACGAACGCAGATGATCACTTATAAGCCTATTTAGAAACTGCCATCTTGGCTTTTAATCTATGCAAGGTGTCGGAAACTAGGCTTTGTCGTTGTTGGGGGAAATAGATTCACGCCGCGTATTCAGCCAAAACTCGAGGAGTGTCGCCTGAATCCGCACGTGAACGTATGTCTCACCGCGACGAACCTGCCCGTTCCGTTTTTGCTAGGGTGGTTCTTATCCCGAAGGAGTCAATGACTTTTCCTTGAAAAGCATAAATCAACAGGGTTTCACTGGAAACAGAAAAGAAAGAATCTGCACTTGGAGATGCGACGTGCATCCCATAAGTGGATGAGTGTTGGTCTTCTGTTGATAATGATCGGGAATGAAATGGTTTTTGCGCACCGAAGGCGCGCAGGGACGTTGTGGGGCAAGCCCCTTTCGACCCTCTTTAGCTGTAGGATAATTTTTTATAGTATGTCTAGGCGCGTCAAAGGAGAAAGGTGTTCTGGTTTAGTGGCGTTTGCTCCGTTTGTGCTTCTTCTTGGAAGGAGGTGGCTGAGGTGGAGAAGGCTTGGCAGTTTTAGACATTTGTGAAAGAACGGGTCGCGGACCCTTGTTGCTTCCAGGAGCCCTGGTTTGTTGATGAGGACGTCGTAGGTTTCCTTAGCCCTTTCCATCTGGGTTGATTTAAGGTATTCCAAATAATCACCCCAGTTTTGTCAAACTCTAGCTTGAGTTCGCCGAAGCGCTCAATGGCACGTCCATCTAGGAGTTCAATATAGGCTGATGGGCTAGTATCTCCTTCATCGGAAGGTTCATGCTCGGACTCCGCGACCCGTTCTTTCACTGATGGCTAAAGCGCACTTAGAAACATCAGCTGCCAAGCCTTCGCCATCCTAGCCACCTCCTTCCAAGAAGAAGAAGTAGATGCAGCACAAACGGAGCAAACGCCACTAAACCCGAACACCTTTCTCCTTTGACGCGTCTAGACATACTATCAAAACTTATCCTACAGCTAAAGAGAGCCGAAAGGGGCTTGCTCCACACCGTCCCTGCGCGACTTCGGCGCGCAAAAACCATTTCATTCCCTCTTAATCAATGCAGTTATGTGTATTTCTGATGAAGGGTGCTTTGACGCCCGAAAATTAAATGAATCCACGTATCACTGGATTTTTGTTTTGATCCTAATAGTTTCCAGTGTGACGCCTCTTAGTTTTAAAGATATATATACTACTCAAAGTTTGCTAAGCACCAGGTATATCCAACTACCTGTTTTACGTTTTAGTTGAAATATTGTGATGAAAAGTGTATATATTTTTTTTATTTAATTATATCTTTAATGATTTAAGTACATAGATTAAGATGTTATTTGTGTTTGACATTATTTTTTAGCTTTTGAATACGATAACCATGAAAAATGAATATTATTGGTAAAAGAGTTAATTTTTCAAATTTGCCAAAAAGTTGACGGAGCGAACTGGTATGAGTTCAATATTGAGTACGAGGCCCATTACTGTTAATTACAGCTTGACAAAGCCTTCTCCTGCTCCCATTCTTGAATCAGTATTGCACCAAGCTCCTGGACACTTCTTGTCTGAACTGGACGAGCTGAAATTGCAAGCTACAACTCATTCCAGACATGTTCGATTGGATTGAGGTCAGGGGATCTTGCTGGCCAGTCGATACGCTCAATCCCCTCCCTCTGTCGGTACTCCCCGACAGCATAGGCAACATGAGGACTGGCATTATCGTCCATCAAATGCATCTATCATCCATTGCACCTACATACAATCAGACGTGAACATCCAGGTCCAGGATCTTATCAATATACCGCTGTGCAGTCAATGTATCACGTTCAAGGAGCTCTGTACATCCATCCCTGCTGATGTCGCCCCAGACCATGACTGACCCTCCACCATAGTGGTCATGTTCAGCAATGTTGGCTGCATGGACTCGCTCTCCTGGTCTTCTCCATATCCTAGAACGCCCATATGTGTGGTCTAGGCAGTACCTTGACTCATCTGTAAAAAGCACAGGTCGCCAATCTTCTCTAGTACATCCAACGTGGTCCATGGTCCATTCATATCGTGCCTGGCGATGGTTCTGGGACAGCGGAATGCGAATACATGGTCTTCTCGATCTGAGGCCACCTTCGTGCAACCTTGCCCGGAAACATTTCCCGAGAATGCATTCTGAAGGTCACTGCGAAGCTGGGTTGCTGGGGCAAAGCGGTTCCCACGGGCCTGGGCTTCAGCTGCAGATGCTATCCTGTCTCTGCCACCATCATACCGTCTTATTGGTGTGCCATACTGCTGAAATCTTGCCCAAGTTCTGGTGATCACCGTATGGTGCACACCAAGGGCTTCACCTGCCCTTGCTCCACCATCCATACAGCCCGGCACATTTCTGCTTCAGACAAATGTCTTCTTATATTTGCATTTGCCATATTCAATCATTAAATTACAAGGGTTTGTTTTGAAATGAAGATTGAATACCCTACACATGTCATGTATATGTGGGCAATACACGAAAACATGGAAAGCAAGGGGTACATGCTTTCCATGACTGTCACGAAAATCCGCCTGTCAAGAGATCTAATGTAAACACTGGGGACTATCGCAATACATTCCTCAATCATACCCACCAAAAATATCGCAAATATGTCACAAGCAAATTTCACAATGATGTGTCAAATATTTGGTGCTTAGCAAACTTTGAGTAGTATATATATATGGTAAATTGTGACTTGTATGAAATACAGTGAATCAGAAAAACAAAACGCCAATCACACCCCACCCACACAGTTTTTGAGTCACTTGCGGGCCCGCATTTTCTGTTGTCGTTGGTTTTCCTTCCTTCTCGTTGATGTTTGGACTTTGGTCGCCTTTTCACTTCACTCCTTCACTGCCGGCGCACGGCCACTAACGTATTGTCACTTTACCGGACGCCTTTGCTCTAACATGTTACGGAATGTCACGCTACCACTGCCGTCAATCGGCCACTAACGTAATGTATTTTACTATATCGACTTCCCTCTAACGAGCCTACTCTGCCTACGTATGTATTGCTTTTTACAACAGGTAGGCCGTCTTCCTGAATACCAATAGCTCTCTGAGCTCGCACTTTCTATTTCTGATCCTACACTCGGATATGACCACCGACTTGGCCCGCGACTGTTTTTATTCTAAATATGAGCTCTGTGACTCCCCTACACTACAACGTGGCTTTACTCTGGCACCGATGCGACACCTCCACTAACCTAAAGCGTCTCGTAATTTGATATATCCTGACATTCGGTGACAGACTAGATACGTAATGTGGGTGTGTGTTCAGATTCTGTGGGATGTACTGTTTTTACAACAATTACCTATTAACTGGACATAATTACCTTGACTGTGGGAAAAGACTGGTCTCTCTTTCTTTCAATCTCTAATCAGACAGCCCATTATGGCGTTAAATAGAAATGCGGTAATGAACATAAAATTTTATTCTTAATTAGCAGTTTTTGAATTATTGCTGGTCTGTTTAAAAGACAAATCGGTTTTCGGGGTCCATCATACAAACGCACATTCTCATACCTTTGGCCCGAACGAGAAAAATTACAAAAGATATACACACTTTTGAACAACAAGATCGAAAATTCAAACTATCACCTTGGCACATGGTCACAGGTCGCGAGGAGTAAACATTTCAAGAAAACACGTTGAAAGCAATGTGAGAAGAGAGCGGGAGAAGTGCTTTGGTCCCCATTTCGTTCATTAGTGTGAATTCAAGAGAGCATTTAGCCAAGTTGCCATTTGTTTAAAGCAATGGCAATATCTGTGAGAACTTTCATTACTGATCATTGCCATTGAGTTCATATTAACTTAAATGGTGTTTGAATGCACGCTGTGTAACATGACTCTGTGACTGTGGGCACTGTTTCGAGAAGTTTCGGGGATTTCAAAAGCCGAGAAACTCCGTGCCACTCAAAACAAGTCTTCGCCTCCGTAAAAAAGTCTTTAACCTGTGATATCCCATTGTTTAAAATCGTCAAGGTCGCCCCTTCATTTAATTCGAATGATGACATCGGTTCTACGAACTTGATATTTCACAAAACTAGTTGACTTGGTAGATACAGAACCCAACACGACGAACATGGAAATCGTTTGTTTACACCCCGCGACCTGCGACCTTGCATAGATTAAAATCCAAGATGGAAGTTTCGAAATAGCCTTATTGCGTATAAAAACAATTGAACACGGATTAAAAAGCATGATAAGGATTTCATTGTTTATCAATTTTTATTTTGAAAGTGTTTAAGATGATGAGATAAATATTAATTACTTTTCGTTCTGAAACAATATGAGCGTGCATAGATTCTTTCCATTCACACTGTGTAACGTAATTTTAAAGACTGACATTGAGGGCGTGGTGTAGGGCGAGCCTAAATGCGTTTTTTCGGTTCATTGTGCTATGAAAAAAAAAGATATACTTGAGCCAATCATTTTGCCTGAAAATGCATGAACAGAAAAAAGGTTTAATTATAAATGCATACTATAATGTATATATAACGTATAACATATATATAATAAACAACAAAAATTAAATCTCAAGAGAGAGAGGGAGAGGAGAGAGAGCACCTAACCCACATTTATTCGTCACAATTTTTACTTCAAAAGAATGAAATCCTTTTGCCAAATTGTCCGCAAACTCAAACTGCATGTTTTCTGAGAACTTTTACATCGTTGTGTGTGCAGCATGCTGGTAATTGTTGATTCTTGTAAATTCTTCTCTGCGACAGAGGAAGTGCAACTCAAACGAGCAGTGAGGTAGGGTAAAAGTCTGACCACTCTCCAGCAAGCTTTTTGTCGGTAGCTCATACATCTGCTGGAGGTTCTACTTACACGAAGACACATTTACGGTAAATATGTTGTCGATGTTCACAAGTAACCATGGAATGAATTGCTTTTAGGATCGGATCCATTTTTGAAAACGCTTTTGTGTTAAGAGCGGAAATCTCCCCGTCTTGACATGGGGATTGAGAACCAACCAATTTCGACAGAAAGTCGCAGCTGTAAAGCACAGCAATATTTTACATCACTTCTTTCTGTCGAGCATTTTATGGTTTCAGCCTCGACAGAAGAGTAGTCTATCTACAAAACAGCAGGGCCGATTTATTCATAAGGTTTACTAGGCTGAAGCCTAGGGGCCCGCATGGACAGGGGGTCCACCAATGTTTTTTTTCTGAGGAACTGTTACCAGCGCCTTAGCTTAGGGCTCCAATGGTTAAAGGCACGTTGCACTCTGCGCCGTAGCGATACATGTATATCTTTATTTATATCCATATGTATACTCTCATAAGTATACTATATATATTGTTATGATGGCAACCCATCAAACGTTTACATAAAATTTGAAAACAAGTGTATTTTTGCACTAATCAGTAATCTCGGTCGTCTTTTAGTACGACCCCAGTAATCTTACCATGTGCGTTTTCGCACCAGAAATATAAAACTAAATTACTCAAGTTTACATACCATCTATGAAACATCGTCTACTTTTCTAGAAAGCACACATTTTCCCCTTTCAATTTATGTACTTCGTCCTATAATTGGAAGCTGTGGGTCTGTGATTCGCCAACTTTATTTGATTTACGAAATTTGAAAACTTGAAAAGTTGGGCCGATTTTGGTAATTCCATTTCTCGATTCAATCACTATTTTCTGCAAGTCCACGTATTGTTTGGACATAAATCATTATATTTATGGTCAGCAAATCCCTGTTTTCCGTGTCTGGTAAGCTATATGTATTGTCATCCACGGAAAGCATCGTTATTTGTTGATTTATAGCACGTTTCTTTTCCAACAGTGCCGAGAATCATCGATTCCGTCGTATCGAAGAATTTTGAAGGCAACATTAAGACGAAGTCACTTCCCTGCATTCTGATTGGTCAGTGGCCCCGGCCAAGGGTAAAAGGCTACGAGGCTCACAAGAATGTTGCTATGCTACGGAAGCGTATTAGGAACATGATAAAACATAATTTCCAGACCCAGAAAGTCGAAATTTCGACATTCTATCTCAAAATTTCGACTTAAAATCTCGAGATTTCGACTTTTTATCTCGAAATTTCGACATAAAATCTCGAAATTTTGACTTTTTATCTCGAAATTTTGACTTTTTATCTCGAAATTTCGAATTAAAATCTCGAAATTTTGACTTTTTATCTCGAAATTTCGACTTAAAACCTCGAAATTTCGACTTTTTATCTCCAAATTTCGACTTTTTATCTCGAATTTTCAACTTAATATCTCGAAATTTCGACTTTTTATCTCGAAATTTCGACATAAAATCTCAATTTCGACTTAAAATCTCGAAATTTCGACTTTTTATTGTACACTTGGCAGCCTCATCATGTATATAGAGCATTGCACTTTAAACCGATTTCAAGATAGTCAGTTCGATCCTGGTCAGAGGTAACTGCTTTGGGTAAAAACTCTTTATCCCATCATGTGGGGCACGGAGACGTTGCGTTCAAAGGCGTGCACGTCGATGATTCACTTGCTTTCAGCCGCAGCTAACGTTGCTTGTGCAGAGTTAGCAAGTTCGAGAGTTTGTCAGTTGCTCGCCGCTGCACGATTATTCTCTCTGGCTTGCGCCCACCGATAAACTGCCCAACACGATGTCACCCAGGCTGTTGAAAATGTGGTTAAATACAAACCTCTCCCGAAAACAAACATCGATATCCAACCGGATAAGCCCGCACCCAGAGGGAAACACACATAATTTTGAAAACTGTAACCTCCTTACCAATATCTACATACGTATACCCTTTCAAATATGTAAATTGGTTGGCTATATACCATCCCTATACCTGTCTTGTCCAGAAATGAATAAATGTGCGCCCCCCTCCCCATACACACACACACACACACACACACACACACACACACACACACACGCGCGCGCGTGCGCGCGGCCACCACCACAATGTGTTGACTCGCTAAGACGAGTAGAATGATCTCCTACATATGCATTAGAGTGCACATAATGATACACCGACTTTCTTATTTCTAACAATTTCTTACCCTATCGAACGGACACGAACGCCCCCACCCCCCCCCCCCCCTTGAGATTTCTAACTGGGTTTGGGCGGTCACTGCCTCCTTTTTCAACCATTCATGATTCTCCCCTGTCTGCTAGAAGTGTCGTTAAACGCCAGTAAAAAAATAAAACAGTCATGGCCATCCACGCGGTATATTGCTTTTTCCGGAAGAGTACAACAGTCCACGCCCATAAAATGTCCAGTTTTAAACATCGAATTTGCCAATCCGTTCGCTAACGGTAAATAAGAATGCAATACACCCGATACACAGCTTCCTAAAGTTTACGGCAAAATACATCGAAATTGATCTCAGTGCGCACATGCTTCTCCCACCCTCGGAAAGTGCTGCCCAATAAATATCAGTTTTACCCAGTGAGCTGCTCAAACACTTACAGAATACACTTCTGGCAGTGCATCCCCTATAATTTAACTTGGTGGTGGTCGGGTGTGTGTGAGTAGGTGATAATTGCCGATACCACCTCACTTGTACATGTACGTGTACAAAACACGTACACGATGCGTTCACCAACGTGGAATTCGGTGTTAAATCACACGTTTGTTCACAAAAACTGTACACTGATTTAGAATCGGCTCACGCATATCCAGTGACTCCTAGATCGCGCTTTTAGCGTCAAACACTCGTGGTGAACGCATCGTGTGCGTGTGTTGTACATCTTCAGTTGTATCGTGTACGTGATTTTTGGTCTACGTTCGCATCGCAGATCAGACCCACAGATTCATTGTCGGCGAACGCGAGCGAAGGCAAAAGATTTTGGGTGATCATCAGAAAACAGCTTTTGCGGTTCTAAATCAGTGATTTAGAATCGGCAATCGAGTTGGTACAGATGATTTAGAATCGGCAATTGTTTTTGAGGCGGTGGGTTTTTCCCATTTTATGATATTTTTAGGGGGATTCCCCACGGAATGTTTAAAACGCATTTTCCGCTCAGTTAGGTCTCGAGTGGTAAAATTTTTAATATATTCATGATTGCAAACCCAGTCACGTCTTTCCTGAAGTAAGCAACTAACACACGTTATCGTAATTGAGGTGTTTTGTTCAAACAGAGTCGATTGTGAATATATAGCCTGTATTATAGACATTGATGTTTTCCGGTGATGGGACGGATAAAAATTGAGTTTTGGGCTTTTTTGGTGAATTTCCTCCACTATGAGAAATTAGGTTGGCTGTTAAGCGTTCCTTGAATAAAAGTCAAGAAACACTTATCAGAATGTTTAAAACGCATTTTCCGCTCAGTTAGGTTTCGAGTGGTAAAATTTTTAATATATTCATGATAGCAATCGGAGAGAGAGATTTGTTAAATCAGTTTTCCATTGTGTGTGCTAAAACTGTCTAACAGTCATCAAAAAAGGATTTTCTCTTAATTCGACACTTGATGAATTGATGTGTGAATGAATGAATGAAATCTTTTGACAAAGTGTAAACACCGCTGTCAAAATGCGTTACATCAGAAAAACAGTTTGTCATGTACTGTTTAAAACGTTTTTCTATTTTTAACTTCAATTAACACAGCGAGTTTGAGATGTGATTTTTTTTCAGATATTATATTAAGATGGAAAGAGATTTTAATACTTAAAACATAAAATATATAATTAAACATTTAATATTGAAAAAATAAATAAAAATAATTAAAACGAAAGATGACGTTTTTCCAGATGGATCCAAGACGCCGAGATCGAATTTTAGCCGAGTATTTAAGTGCTAAGAAGGCGATTCAGGCAGCTGATAGGAGCAGACGTCTCGGTGAGATGGAACTCACACGCGAAGCCACAAAAATATTTAAACCTGTGACGGAGGGTCAAGAGCGAAGCAGGAAGGAGATAGTTGAAGAATTGAAACCCATAAAGGAGAGTTCTTTGAGAAGGGGTTCGTTGCCTCCTAGTTTTGGAAATCAGTATTCCGTTCAATCTATACCGGATTACGTTCCCACAAGAATCGAAACCGACGTGAGTGAGAGTGATGATACGGCTTCGACTATCACCACTGATAGCATCGCATCGTCCGATGATGATGGTGGCAGTAAGAGAGATCTGTTGTATGGAATTCGCGAGGATTCGAGTGGTAGGAAATTCGTTGGCGACACTGAAGTGGAAATGGACGATGATGAATTGATCGTGGGTTCGAATAAATATAAAGTAACCGATGGTCTGCAGGGATTGCTCCTTTTCAATAAGCCAGGAGATTATACGGAACAGGATTTCGACAATTACGGAGACATTCTAGTTCAAACTCACGCCATGAATAGAAATAACGATGCCAGAGAGACGAGACCCAAAGCCAACAGAGGTTACAAGTGGACGAAAATAGTGAAGCCCATGTGGAATGCGAACAAGAAGTTCGTCGAATCGATGACCGGCAAAGGGGTGAAAAAAACCACTACTTTTCTTCCGAGCGATCCCGACGCTCTGTCTCAGAGATTGAGTTTGTTGATGGGGAGCAGACGGGCTGGTAACACGGGATTAGATAATCAGATAGTTGCCATATCTGACGAATTGTTGAGACAGAAGGTTTTGAATAAAAATCAGTATAAAAGGCTGATGAACGAATTGAAGGATTGATGTGAATATAATAATAATAAGTAGAGAGAGAGAAACAAACAAACAAACAAACAAACAAAAAAAATAAAACAGCAAATTCTTACACTAGAATAATAAAAGTATTTAAAAACGACAAAACGATTTACCAGTGAAAAAAACACAAAATATATCATAAAAAAATAAAATATGTTGGTGATAAAGAACAGGGGATACGTCAGGACTTACGTTCAAGGCGATTCTGGCATCGTCGATTCTATAATGCGAGCGTTCACGAGCAATGCAGGTAGAAAACTCGCATCGACCGCGTTTGAGGTCGGTAAGAAGACGGCTTTGGATGCTGGTAAGAAAGCCGCTTCCGAAGCCAGTGGTAGGATAGCTTCTGCGGCTGGCAAGAAGGCAGCCGACGCATTGATCGACAAGTTGATCAGTCCGCCGCCGGCGAAGCGAGCTGCGTTAGAGCGAACGTCGAAAAGTTGGAAAGTTTTTAGAGATGCCGTGGTGCCCATACAAGATTTAGGCAAAATGACAAGTGGATTCGGATTGAAGAGAACTCACGACGGTGCGATATAAACAAAATAATAATAATAACAACATTAAAAACAGAGTTTGAAAAAAAACATAAAAAAAATTTGTGTTTGAAAAGAATCTAAAATAACAGACAAAAAAAAATAAAATAAAAACAAAAGATGAACATTAAAGATATGTCTTGGAACGACGCCGTGACCAAGAGGTCGAATAACGAGTACTTTCCCAAGAGCATAAGAGGTTTGATAGTGGGAAAATCGAATTGTGGAAAGACCAATCTGTTGATGAATCTGTTGTCCCGACCCGACTGGTTGGATTACGACAGATTGTTCGTGTTTGGCAAGAGCTTGTTTCAACCCGAATACAGATTGCTTCGAGAGTGCATGGATCGCAGATTGCCCAAGGACGTCATAGCCAGAATCTTTGACAGTAGGGAGGAATTTGAAAAGTGTGGAGCTCCGCTCTCGGCCATTTTGGACGGCGCGGCGACGGAGCTGACGAAGAGAAATGCATCTTCGAACATCGAGTGTCGATTTTACGAGAACGCTAGCGACGTTCCAGATCCTAGGGAACTGAAATCGGAAGATAAGAATCTCATGATTTTCGACGATCTGCTTTTGGAGAGACAGAACCGATGCGAATCGTATTACGTTAGGGGTCGACACAGCAACGTGGACTGTTTCTACCTGTCGCAGAATTATTTTCGATTGCCCAGACAGATGATAAGGGAGAACGCTAATTTTCTGTGTCTCTTTCGCCAAGATCTCAAGATCTCAATCACATCTACGGCGATCACGTCGCGAACGACATGAGCACTGTCGAATTCAGGAGATTCTGCAAGAGGGTTTGGGATGGTGGACTTTACAATTTTGTCGTGATCGATTTGACGAGCGAATTTAATCGCGGAAAATATCGGTGCGGATTTGACAAGTTTTATGTTCCTGATAATAATAATAATAGAGCGTGAAAAATAAAAAAAAATTAGAAAAATAAATAAATCTTCATATAATTAGTTTTGAATAAAAAATAAATAAAATTAAGATACAATGTTCCAACATGGAGAATTGTTAGAACGGATAGCCGAGAATACGGCTGCGAAACAATCCATTCAAATCGTGGTGAGTGGCGATTCGACTCGATTTGCTATGAAATTCGAACCTTCCATCGAATTGAACAGAGAGAAAAGTTACGAGATGGCGTTAGTGAATCTGGAGACTTATTATTCCTTTCCCAACGTCACCAAAAAGAATAACTCGTTCAAGTATTCCGACGGAGTGGATTGGTTGGAGATTCGAATTCCCAAAGGGAGTTACAACATAGACGATTTGAACCATTACATTCAGACGCGAATGAAGACGGATGGAAAGGGAAGCAACAAGATCAGACTCGCTCCCAATCCTAATACATTACAGACGGTGTTGGATTTGGAAGATAATTTTCGTGTGGATTTCAACACGGACGATTCTATAGGCAAGATGTTGGGATTCGATCGAAAGATGTATCATGACCACGCGGCATCTGAAAATACGGTCGACATTCTCGCTGTCAATAACATTCTGGTGAACGTGGACGTGATTGCCGGAAGCTACGTGAATGGTAGTGCTCAGCCGACGATCTATTCCTTCTTTCCAAACGTGTCACCGGGTTATAAGATCGTGGAGCGACCTCGAAATTTAGTTTATCTACCAGTGATTTTAGACATGTTGTATAGTCTCAAAACCACGTTGACGGATCAAAATGGTGAACTGTTAGATCTTCGCGGAGAGAGAGTGACGATACGATTTCACATAAGAGAAATATAAAAAGCAAAAAAAAAAAAATATTATATATATAGATAACAAAAATAAAATAAACGATAATATTAATTTTTTTTACAAAATTATTTTAATATAATTATTAAACAAGAGACAATTGAAGTAAAATATATTTAAAAAAACAAACAAAACAGAATTATGACACAATACGTGGTTAAAAACGTGAACATATCCGCAGGACAGAAGAAGAAACTTAAGAGAGCTTTAACAACTCGAGGCGAGGCGGTGAGATTCAAATTCACTCACGAAGATCTGACGAGAGGTGGACAGGATTCGATCGCCTGGACCAGAAGTCAAATCAAAAGGATGGAGAAAGCGATTCGCGATGGAAGAGGGTTGGCGGTGAGATTGAGTCCCGCTCAATTGAGATACAATTTGAGAATGAAAGGCGGTTTCCTACCGCTATTAGCAGGAATTGCCGCAAAAGCATTACCCTTCGCCGCAAAGGTGCTACCCTTTCTCGGAAAGACTCTCGGCGTGGGAGCTCTCACAGGACTCGCTAGTTCAGGAGTTGAGAAATTAATGGGTGGCAACGGACTGTTTTTGAAGAAAGGAGGAGCCGTGTGTCGCGTTCACATAGACGACAGCAGTAAAGGATTGTATCTAGAACCCGTTAGAGGTGGCAACTCTCTGAGAGGAAACAGTCTCTTTCTGAAGAGTGGACGGAACGTCAAGCGATACGGCAAGGGTTTGTTGCTCGGTGACAATTCGCCATTTAAGAACATACCGATTTTGAATATGTTATTATAAAATATAAAAATTATATAAAATATATAAAATCATAGAAAGTATAAAATATATATATTTAAAATGGGTGTAGAGGTGGAGAAACAAATTTATCACCTGGATGAATTTGACGATAATGACGAACATCGCGAGCCAGAGAGCAAAGAAATAAAAAAAATGGTTAGACGCTAATGATGGATATCTGAGGAAAGAGATAGATAAAGCGCGGGATATACGGTTGGGAATGAGACGATGCTTTCCACAGTCACCACTACCTTCTGAAGTGAATGGTAATGATGCGAGTGTTACCAAGAGATGCACAACATTCGTTCATAATTATGATTCGGATAAACAAAAATGTTACCATGAACGTATCACATCACAAAGAAAAAGAAAAAAAGGAAAAGAAGAAGAATCGACGCAGAAATTTGAGAGAAAAGGAAACGTTATTATAATATATTATGATGATAGTGAAGAAGGAAAACAAAAAAAAAAAAAAAAAAAAAGAAAAAAGTAAATGAGATCTAAAGATGATCTCATTACTTTTTTTTTTTCATTTTTTTTTCTTCGCTAAAAATCAATCGCTCTATTGTTTATATTTCCAAGTCCGTTATTAGCATGTTGACGCTCGTGTCTACTCCTTTTTCGAAAACGTGTTGAATGTTTATCTTTACTCTTTTGAGTTTTCTTACTTCGGTCAACTCGCTCTCACCACCCAATTTCTTCACGAGTTCGAATGAGATGTTTGGAAATATGTAATTTCCATAGGGCAACGACAAATCGTCCTTGTCGAATTCTCTATCTTCGGTGATGATGATGTTCTGCAGATCGCTTTGGTACTCGTAAATCAAATCGAGTGCGGCTTCGTCCAATTTCAGAGGCATCTTATATTTCTCGTATTTGTGCTCTAAGCCCTTCGTCTCGACATCGTTCAATTCGATGGGATTGTGTCGTTGTAATCTATAGATTTTATGACCGAATTTCTTATACGTTTCGACTCGTTTCAATTTCAATTCGCATCTTTTAGGTGTTGTTGTCTTCATGATCGATTATTTGTTTGTTTTTTTTTTGTTTTTACGAATTCTTGCAATAATGTATATTTTAAATTTTGTATTTAAATAATAATTTGTTAAAAAAAAGTTTGTTATTTTTTTTGCTCTTTATATATATAAAAAAGTTGTTTTTTTAATTTTTAATTTTCTTTAATGTAAAAAATTTTTTAGTAAAATTTTTTTTCTCTTTATATATATAAAAGTTGTTTTTTTTAATTTTTAATTTTCTTTAATGTAAAAATTTTTTAGTAAAAGTTTTTTTTTCTCTTTATATATATAAAAGTTGTTTTTTTTAATTTTTAATTTTCTTTAATGTAAAAAAATTTTTTAGTAAAGTTTTTTTTCTCTTTATATATATATATAAAAAGTTTAAATTTTTTTTTTAATTTCAATCTCTCTATTGTTTATATTTCCAAGTCTGTTATTAGCAAGTTGACATTCGCCATTTTTCCACATACGAATATGGTGTGAATGTTTATCTTTACTCTTTTGAGTTTTTTTTCATAGGCGAATGCACTCTCACCACCCGATTTCTTCACGAGTTCAGGTGAGATTATTGGATATATGTAACTTCCATAGCTCAACAATAAATCACCCCTGTCGAATTCTCTGTCTTCGGCGACGATGATATTAATCAACAGTTCGCTTTGGTACTCGTAAAACAAATCGAGCGCGGCTTCATCCACTTTCACACACATTCGAGATTTGTGGTAGTAGCGCTCTAAGTCCACCATCTCGACCTCATTCAATTCGATGGGATCGTGTGGTTGTAATGTATAGATATTAAAACTGTAATTCTCATGCCCTTCGTCTCGTTTCAATTTCAATCCGCATCTTTTAGGTGTTGTTGTCATGATCGATTATTTGGTTTTTTATGAATTCTTACAAATAATGTATATTTTAAATTTTGTATTAAATAAATAATTTGTTAAAAAAAAAAGTTTCTCTTTATTTCTCTTTATATATAAATAAAAGTTAAAAAAAAAATTCTTACAAACTCAGTTTTGAAATAAAAAACAATGATCAAGTCCAAACATCCGAATTATAGTCTAGAACGTGCAAGACTTCAAACGTTTAAAAATTGGCCTTCGCATCTCGCTCAAAAACCCGAAGATTTAGCCGCCGAGGGTTTCATTTACGTGGGTAGAGGTGACAAAGTCAAATGTTTTTGTTGTGACATACATTTGATGAATTGGGAACCTCACTACGTACCTTTACTAGAACATATAAGTAATATTGAAAAAGGCGAATGCGATTATTTGAACGAGATCCTAACGTTAGGATTGATCAAAATCCAAGACGAAAAGAGAGATAGAGATAAAAACCAAAAATTATTAATGGATATGTTACAACTCGGATACACCAGAGAACAATTATACGATGCGTTAAACATCGCGAACAAGACCCTGTCTCAATTCATAACTTTAGAACATCTCATCAAATTCATGGCGGAAGCGGACGAGTTATCGTCACTCGTCGAAAACAAACCGAGTAAAACGTTCACCACCAAGTGTCTGGTCTGTGAAGGTGTTGCAAACGTCTTGTTTCTACTGTGCGCACACCTGCGTTACTGTAGAGAATGTCATTCCGAAGACGAGAAAACGTGTTCGGTTTGCGAGCGAGAAATAAAAGCGGTCTTAAATTGTTTTTGAATAAAAAAAAAACACATTAAAGAAAATTAAAAATTAAAAAAACAACTTTTTTATATATATATAGAGTAAAAAAGCAAAACTTTTTTAACAAATTATTTAATACAAAATTCAAAAAAAAAAAATATTCTTACAAATGAAGCAAACAGATAAAACAATGGTAAATTTAAATGAGAAAACCGTACCTCAGTTAAACGAGAATTGTAGTCTATTACAAATTTCAGATTTCAGAAAGCATAGAACTAAAGCAAAAAAAATTGAAGTCATACAAGAATATTTGCGAAACGCTAGAAAGGTAAATGAAATGTCGATAGCAACGACGTCAAAAGATGCGTCGGTTGTGAAAAATAAGAAGACGACTAAACGAAAAGCCGTTGAAAAACATCAAGTTTCCAAAGAAAAGAAAAGAAAAACTAAAACGAAAACGAGTGATGCACTTCAGATTCGAGACAAACGAGATATATCGAGCGAAATTCAACGAGCAATCGACAAAGAGAAAGGAGAAGAATATGTAAGACGACTCATTGAGGAACTATTCCAATCGAAACCCGTAGAACGGGAGAGTGCGATCGAAGACATTTTAAAAACTTTCGACGTGTTTCCCTCGTCGAAGAAAGTCGATCCGAAATTGTTCATGGAACGGGTGAAGAAAAAAGTATTGGATTTGTTTCACGAATACACGAACTTGGGATTAAAAATTAAGATGATACGCCATTGCATAATGAATAAAATCGATGTGAAGTCCGGCGAGAGCATCGTGAAAAAAACATATTTCAGATCTAACGTCGAACCCATATTTCGAGGTTCAGATCTATCGGACGTTTTCGAAAAGATGAAAGACAAGATGTTGACGTCTCTCGTGAATTATCAAAATGAAGGTAGTAATTGGACGTTCGATGAGGTGTTGAAACTCGAAATTCACATCACTAAAAACGAACCGTTGAAAGGATCTTCCTACTTGGAATTACCGTATTTCTTGAACAAGAAACGTGCCGTGGTCAACGTGAGAAATAAAGATGATCAGTGTTTTAAATGGGCAGTCACCTCCGCTTTATACCCTGTCAAAATAAACGCCGATAGAGTTTCTCGTTACGAGGAAACTTCTAAAAATCTTGATTGGACCGGAGTGACTTTTCCAACAAAGTTAAAACACATCGAACGTTTCGAGGTTCAAAATCCCACCGTAGCGGTGAACGTCTTGGGATACGATGACAAAAATCGAAAGATCTATCCTCTCAGATGGACTTCGTATCGCGGAAGAGAAAAGACGATTATTTTATTATCGATTTCGAAGGGTGACAGTCGTCATTATTGTTGGGTTAAACATCCGAGCCGATTACTGTCGAGACAAAATAATAATCATGGACATAAGATATCTTTATGTTGCAACTGCATGAACATGTTTCACAGCGAAGACTCGTTGGCAAAACATCAGGAATATTGCAACGAAAATCAAGGTGTCGCCGTCGAAATGCCCAAACCCAACACATGGAACTGGTGAAGAAAAAAGTATTGGATTTGTTTCGCAAATACATGAACATGGGACTAAAAATTAACATGATACTCCATTGCATGATGAATAAAATCGATGTGAAGTCCAGCGAGAGCATCGTGAAAAATGCATATTTCAGATCTAATGTTGAACCCGTATTTCAAGGTTCAGATTTATCGGACATTTTCGAAAAGATGAAAGACAAGATGTTGACGTCTCTCACGAATTATCAACATGAAGGTAGTAATTAGATGTTTGATGAGGTGTTGAAACTCGAAATTCACATAACTGAAAACAATTCATTGAAAGGGTCTTCCTACGTGAAATTACTGTATTTCTTAGCTAAAAAACAATCCGTGGTCAATGTGAGAAATAAAGATGATCAGTGTTTTAAATGGGCAGTCACCTCCACTTTATACCCTGTCAAAATGAATTCCGATAGAGTTTCTTGTTACAAGGAGACTTCTAAAAATCTCGATTGGACCGGAGTGACTTTTCCAATGCAGTTAAAACACATCGAATGTTTCGAGGTTCAAAATCCCACTGTAGCGGTGAACGTCTTGGGATACGACGATGAAAAACAAAAGATCTATCCCCTCAGACTGACTTCATATCTCGGAAGAGAAAAGACGATTATTTTATTATTGATTTCAAATGGTGACAATCATCATTATTGTTGGGTTTCTAATCCAAGCGGATTACTGTCGAAACAAAATAATAAACATAAAGGAAAGATATCTTTATGTTTCAATTGCATGAACGCGTTTCACAGCGAAGACTCGTTGGCAAAACATCAGGAATATTGCAACGAAAATCAAGGTGTAGCCGTCGAAATGCCTAAACCTAACACCATCGTGAAGTTTGAAAATCACAACAGAAGGTTAAAAGTACCATTCGTCGTGTACGCCGATTTTGAATGTTTCACCGCAAAAATGAGTTCCTGTCAACCCAACGCTCTTCAAAGTTACGTCGAAAGATATCAAAAACACATACCTTCGAGCTATTGCATTTACGTGAAATGCGCTTTCGACTCGCAACACGACATGGGTCCCTTCACCTACACGAAACAGCGTGAAGACGACGACGTGGCTCAAAGGTTCGTGGAAGAGTTAGAATCAAAAATTCAAATGTTATACGACAAATTCAAAACTCCGGCGAAAATGATCATCACGCGAGAGCAGCAGGACGAAAATAACAGAGCCACCGAATGTCACATATGCAGACAATCGTTCGACGAGAATTCGGAGGAAAATAAGAAGGTCAGAGACCACGATCATTACACGGGTCTGTATCGCGGTCCGGCTCACAGCAAGTGTAATTTAAAATATCGAGACGCCACTTTCTATCCGGTGATGTTTCACAATCTCTCGGGTTACGACAGTCATCTGTTCGTGAAAAATCTCGGCACCTCGCACGAAGAATTAAATTGCATCGCGAACAGCGAAGAAAGATACATTTCCTTCACGAAATGGAAGCTCATGGAGAGGAAAAGAGTAATCGATGGAAATACGTCGGAAGAAAAAACGAAATCCATTCGTAGAGGCATACGTTTCATCGACACTTTTAAATTCATGTCGACCGCTCTGGAAAAATTAGTCAATAACATGAGCAAGGATAAATTTAAAATCACGAGCGAACATTTCGGAGAACGAGTAGACGTCATGTTGAGGAAAGGAGTCTATCCTTACGATTACATGAACGATCTAAAGAGATTCGAAGACACTGCACTACCTTCGAAAGATGATTTTTGTTCGAAATTATACGAATCCGACATTTCCGACGAGAATTACGAACACGCCAAAAACGTGTGGAAATCATTCGATATGAAAACCATGAGAGATTATCACGATCTCTATCTGAAGACCGACCTTCTGCTCTTGGCAGACGTGTTCGAAAATTTTCGAGACGTCTGTCATTGAAATTACGATCTGGATCCCGCTTGGTATTTCACCGCACCCGGTCTGGCATGGGACGCTCTGTTGAAGACCACCGAAGTCCAATTGGAATTATTATCCGATGTGGACATGTTGCTCATGTTCGAAAGAGCTGTGAGAGGTGGCGTCTCGATGATCTCTCACAGACATTCCGAGGCTAACAATCCCTACATGAAAGAAGGTTTCGATTCGAAACGGTCGACTAAATACATACAGTATTGGGACGCCAATAATCTGTACGGTTGGGCCATGAGTCATCCTTTACCGATTGGAAATTTCGAATGGGTGAAGGAACCGGAAGAGATGCAAAAATGGAGAGACTATCCTTGCATTTTAGAAGTCGATTTGAACTATCCGGAAGAATTACACGATCTGCACAATGATTATCCGCTGGCTCCCGAACGAATGGAACCGAACGAAGGAGACGAGGAAAAACTCTTTCCCAATTTATTTAACAAATGTAACTACGTCGTCTACAGTGAGAATTTGAAACAGTATGTCGATTACGGGATGAAATTAGTCGACATACATCGCATCATTCGATTCGACGAAGAGCCTTGGATGAAAAAATACATCGATCTCAACACGAATCTCAGAACCCGAGCCGAGAACGATTTCGAAAAAGATTTCTTCAAACTCATGAACAACTGCGTGTACGGCAAATCGATGGAAAACATCAGGAAGAGAACCGACGTTCGACTCGTCACGTCTGAGAAAAGAGCTAAAAAATTAGTGGCGAAACCCAATTACAAACATCGAACCATATTCGGTGAAAATCTAGTGGCCATTCACATGCAAAAGACGCACCTGAAGTTCGACAAACCGTATTATCTTGGACCAATCATCTTAGATGTCAGCAAGCGATTGATGTACGAGTTTCACTACGATTACGTCAAACGAAAATTTGGTGACAAAGCCAAACTACTGTTCACCGACACAGACAGTTTAGTTTACGAGATAGAGACAAAAGACGTCTATCGAGACATATCTCCGAACGTGGCAGAGTGGTTCGACACGAGCAATTATCCCGTCGATCACCCATCCAACATTCAATTGAACGACAACAAGAAGGTGTTGGGTAAATTTAAGGACGAGAGCAGCGGTAAACAGATCGTCGAATTCGTGGGCTTGAGACCTAAACTGTATGCTTATCGTCTAGAAGATGATGAAGAGATCAAGAAGTGCAAAGGAGTTAAAGCGTGGGTGGTGAAGAAAAACATCTCTTTCCAAGAGTATAAAGATTGTCTGTTAGGAAGTGGTCCGGTGTATAAGACTATGAAATCGATTCGAAGCGAAAATCACGACCTGTATACCGAAATAGTCAACAAGATTTCGCTGATGGCCAACGACGACAAGAGATTCATATTAGACGATAAAATAAGCACTTTGGCACTCGGACATTGGAGTTTGCATCTAATTTTAGATGATATGAATGGGGATGATTGGATTCCAGATGCGCTTGTGGATGATAAGATTCCAGATACGATTGTGGATGATAGGATACCAGAAAATCAAGAGGAATTAGATGAACATAAAATTATGGAAATCGATAGGGACATCGAGAAAGTTAGTTTAAAAGAAGAATTAGATGAATCCAAGATTATAGAAGTCAAGGAATTCGACGGATTCAAGATTGTGGAAGTCGATAGAGTTAGTTTAAAAAGAAAAAGAAAAAAATAGAAAAAAATAACGTCATTTTTTAGTGAATTATAATAAAATAAATAAAAAAAATAAAAAAATATACTTATTTATGAATAAGAAAATAAAGATATCCGTAGAAGGTGTTGTCTTACCCAACGAACCCCTATCCAACATCGATCTGTTGAATGCGGTAAAAGATTTGAAAATCGAAGATTTTCTATGAGTGTTTTCCAGAGATGCCTTGCCGAAGAGAAGACCTCGACAATCGGAATGCGGAATTTTAAATCTAGACGATTCATCGGGTGAAGGCACTCACTGGGTGGCGTGGTTCAAGAATGGGAAGAAGAAGAAGAATTATTATTTCGACAGCTACAGAATCTCACCGCCGAAAGAAATAAAGAACTATTTCAACAAATCGATGGTTCTTTACAACACAGATCAAGTGCAATCGCCAGATCAAGTGTTTTGCGGTCACCTGTGTCTCTACGTTCTCAAGAGATGGTCTGAAGGAGATGAATTTCAAGACATTCTCAACGACTTACATTAGAGAGAAAAAAAATTTTTTTTTTTTTAATAGTATATATATAAAGATAAAAAATTATTTTAAAAAAATGTTAATAGAATAAAAAAAACGAAAAATAAAATAACACATTTTTTTTCTAAACAACAAAAAAAAATCCCACACAACAACATGACAGTCGATAAATTTGGTAGAAGTGACGACGAAAAAGTCAACCTGAGAAAGAAGAGGAAGACGCTCGAAGTTGACGATGGTTACGACGTTGCCAACATGGACGAGCGTTACGTTCGGAGATACGAACCTCGAGCGGAACCTCTGAACATGAACGATAAGAAGCTCTACAATCTTCCTGAGCCAATAGATCTCGCAGATGCAGCGACTAAAAAATACGTCTACAGGGGGAACTCCGATTTCGAATGAATCCTGCTTGATAATTACGTGGATAAAACCATGACCGACGATCTCGATCTGAAATCCAAACGTTTGGTGAACGTCGTGAATCCCGTAGATCCCACCAATGCCGCCACCAAGAAATACGCGGACGACTCTCACGCGAGATTCAGCGAGCACCTGAGAAAAAAATACATTACGAAAATGCTGCACTCGGAATTGAACGCCAATTCTTACAAGATAACGAATGTGGCCGCTCCCACGAATCCCAAGGACGTGGCGACCAAACACTACGTAGATCTGGAACAGAGAAAGTCTGACGGACGTGAAATTAAATCGGATCTGAATGCGGGATTCCACAAGATATTGAATCTGTCGAAGATCGACGACATGGATGCGAACTCAACCGCGGTCAACAAGGGCTACGTAGATTCTGCCGTGATACGATCGCAAGAATACATAGAATCGCAAGTGGACGATCTCTACCTGAACAAACAATCTTGCGGAACCATGGAGGGTGGCATCAACATGAACGGTGAGAATTTATTCGGTCTCGGCCACAATCCCGAATTCGATTCCAGCGCTGTCAGCAGGAAGTACGTGGATGACAACTCAGTCTGGAGAAAGGGTGACATCATGGAAGGTAAACTAGACATGGGCAGACACGCGCTCACGAATCTACCGGAACCCGTGCACATGACAGACGCTTGCACCCTGATTTCGGTGGTGGAGAAAGTCAAATATGCCAGACAATTGATCACCGTGTGGGCCGAAGAGGCCAGTGCCTTAGATGAAGGAAAAGCCGAGTGGTCTTTCGGAAACATAGGTAGCGGATCAAAACACGGCCAGGTTGGATATCCTATGCCGTTGGGAGGTGAAATCCTTCGAATGAGTCTGGCTTCCTCGGATTTGAATAACAGAGCGGTCGTCAATCTCATGGTGAATGGTGTGGAGAGCGATAAGAGATACAGCGTCGAAAAGACCGAGAATCAACACGCGAATGTCAGCACGTTCGGCACGCCTCTCAAAGTGAACGCCGGAGACAGGATTAATTTTGTCACGAAAACCAATAATCCCGAAGCCGCCACTTCCGTGGTGAGTCTACTGATCGAACTGGATCCTTTGAACAAACAGTGAACGCGTGGAAAAAATAATGAATTAAAAAAAAAAAAAAATAAAATAATGTGTGATTATTAAAACACGAAAAAAAAAAACTAATGAGATATAGAGAGATGTTCTCTATATCTCATTAGTTTTTTTTTTTTTTTAATTTTCTATCCATTTATGATTACAATTTATACACTTTGCGAATACGGTTGTTGGTTCATCACCAGATCTAGTTTGTTGAGATTCGATTTTTATTTGACGTTTCTTACATTTGCGACATTTTAAAATTGTATTTTTTATAATTTCTTCGTTAGATCTTATGAGATCAAACTCTTCTTTTTCTTTTAAATGATATTCGTCAACATCACAACTATTCCATCCTTTTTTTGTATTACGTTCTTCATATTCAATTTGAATCCATTTTTCCAAGTATTTCATTTTAACGTCGTAGTAATCTGAAGTGAACAGATGATTTGTTGTTTTCGTGTCAGAAACATTCATTTTGTTTTCGAGATTTTGGTTTTTAATTAATCTTACATCTCACATTTTTAACGTTTATTAATTTTTTTTTCACACACTCGTCTCTCATCGAATGATCAACATTTATTTCCGTCCGATTCGAATTGTAATTCTCTATCCGACAGGACCAGGGTGAAGGCTTCGGTTTTTCTTGGCACGTTCCTATCGAATTGCATCTTGATCTGAATGTCTAACACGCTACTCTTGAGTCGTTCACTCTGTTTACTGACGTCGAACACGAACATGGGATACATCGACTTGTATTCGCCGGGAGATATATTGGGATTGCTCATCAATTCGTCTAGACCGTGATACTTCTTTCTAAAATCAGCGGCATCGCAGTACAGCCTGCAGAAATCGTTCTTGTCGAACGACGTGTTGTAATCAATTGCCGGATATCTCGTGGCGTTCAGAAACACTTGCATGTTTCTCAAATGGCAGTGATCGAACAGCGATGCATTCTTTTCCTGAGACCCGTCTCTATCGGTCTGAAACGCGACCATGATGAAACGCGGTCTCTCGGAAGCGGATTTCACCGTCAATCTCCAATCGAAGTGATTCGTGGAGGGAGGAATGCTAGCTGTGTCGCACTGTCTCATTCTAAATCCCACAGGTAATTTACTCTTGGATTGTATGATCTTGTAGAGATTCGTTTTCTCATTCATCGAAGGCTCCACGTGCGGAACGAACCACGATATCTTGTGTAGAGTTATCTTACCCGCATCGGTCGCGGCGAGTCTCACTATTGCATCATCGTTTCCTTTTCGAATCAACGTCAGATTGTGTTTGAATCCGTACATGATCTTGTTATAATCGTCCGCGAATCCGAAGATGTGTTTCAAAGGTATCCTGAATGAAAACGTTCCTTTAGGTCTGGACGTCTTGACGACGTAGTCGAATATCGCGGCGGTGTCGGCGCTAGCAGGGCCTATGGTGTCTTTCACCCACAACTGATTAAGTCCTCTGGATTTCGAAAAGTCATCAGGATACGTCAAGAGTCCGAACATCGTGGTGGCCTGACCGGGATGAAACACAGATTCTATCTCTTGTCCGGATAGCATGTATTTTAAGTTACTGAACAGATGCATGATGCCATTATTGGCAAGAGTAACCGTGTCGTCGTCGGCGTAGTCGCTCCCATCTCCCTTGGTGAGACGTCCCTGCACCACTATGTAACTCTCGCTAGGATGTATGAATAGATCTTGAGTTTCGACATTGATTCTTATCTCTCCCGCATTGTTCAAACTCGTCCCGGTTACCGGTTCGTATTCGTGAACCTCATATTCTTGAATACTTTCATCTTTCACTATGCTTTGTGCTATATCTAGTATATTTGTCATTTTTAAAGGATTTTTAGTTTTTTTTTTGTTTATTAATTCACTTGCTTTCTTTATCTAAAAAAAAATAGTTTTTAATTATTTTTTATTATTATTTTTTTTTTCTCTCTTTTATATATATGTGTGTGTAAACAAGAAAATGTCAAAGAGAGTAAATAAAAAAAAATTTTTGCGTTCTTCATCAAAACTTCATCTTCTGTAATTGTTGTTCGTAAAACTTTCCGATGATCTCTTCTCCATCCAAAGCTTCGATTTCTTAAGTCACCGGATCGGTGTGAAATATTTTGATGATCACGAAGATTTCCGAGGTCCATCGAGGAGTATAACCCTTTTCGAAGTGCTTCTTATAAGCGTAGATTCTCACTCGATCGCTGACCACAAATTTCGACGTTCTAGACTTCTTCCCGATCTTAGATCTCTCGGGATATAGATTCGCGTAGACCCGTTTTTCGTTTCGAGGATCGCTAGCTTCCGTGGGATTCATCTTGATCGATCTGTGTCGCATGTTGTTGTAATCTTTGACCAGACTGTTCAGAGAGTATATGTATTTCTTGGTCGAATTCGCCGTGAAGTATCTGTACATCTTCTCCTTCATCGTTCGATTCCAACATTCCACCACGCTGGCTTTCTCTTCGTTTTCGATCGAGTAGAGGTCTACCAATCGACGAACGTCCTTGTTGTAGAATTCCTTTCCCTTGTCCACCCACAATTTACTTGGTTTTCGAGAAGACGACTCGAACACGCTCTTCAGAGTTTCGGCGACGCAAGGTCCCGATTTATTCTTCAAAGCTCTGATCCAACCGTATTTGGAAAACACGTCGATGACCATCAATAGATATTTGACGCCCTCGTTCCACCTCGAAAACGATCTCATGTCGACCAAGTCGGCGGACCAAATGTCGTCCATACCCTTCACGAACAGCCTTCTCTTTCGAAATTTACGCACTATGGGTTTGTGTAAATCCTCGGCCAATTCGCTCATCAATAATCGTTTCTTCTTCTTCTCTTTTTCAGATGCGCTTTTTTTTTTTGAACGCCCCATCCGAATCGACGTTTCGCACCGATCAGATTGCCGATCAGCGAACGTTCCGTCTTCTCTCTCCTGGTCGGATTCGATATGTCTTTCAATCTCGTCAACATGTTTTTGTCGCAGACGTCGTTGCGAGTCTTGGTGTCGGGATGTCCGGCATAGCACAGATCATGATCGTATGTGGCCGCGTCCACCCTATTCACGGGTTTGCTCCAAGATTTGGGTGTCAGATCGGCGTTGAGTCTCTAGTTCAATTTCGTTCCTGGTCCCGTGAAACTGTGACCGGGCAGATGCATTTCGAAAGGTAGATTGTTGATCATTTTATTCACGATGCCTTTGCCTTTGCTCGCGTTCTTTTGTTTGACAAATCGAGTCTTTATAGAACCACACACGTCGCAAATTCCACAAAGCATCCATCTGTCGTTTTTAGTTCGCACTTCTCGAGAATTACTCGTCTCAGTAACTCTCTTACACTTTACGCAATACATTTTTTTTTTGAAGAATTAATTTAAATTAATTTCGTTTTTTTTTATTTTATATATGAATTTAATATTTTTTTTTTTTTAAATTCTGTTCTTATTATATATATATATTTTTTTTTTTTCAATCACTGCCCCTTGAGTTCTATCATCTTACTGAATTCCTCCCTGGCCTCTTTCCTACCCTTTTCCACGAGAGAATCCTTCAACTCTTCCTTGATGATCTGACGAGTCTTAATTCTCACAGCTTCTTTCATGACATCGTATTTCGTTTTCTCGCTCAATATCGCGAAGTATTCTCCGTCCGATATCCTACCGTCTTTCAAAGCCATAGAGATCATTTCGGATATCGTGTCGATCTTGGAGTCAGCTAAGACACTAATCTTGTCGTGTTTCCTAGCCTTCAGATATAATTTCCTACTCAAAAAGTTTCCGACCGTGCTGAACAATCCGGCGGTGAGAGCCACTCCTTCCACGGTCAACACGATCGGAATGGCAACTGCGGTCAACAACAATCCGATGCCGGCCGCGTGTAAACCCATGGAAATCATGATGAGTGTCGTGTTGATCCCATTGACGAATTTCACGAAACGTGAATACTTCTTCTTGAGGGAACGATGAGAATCTCTCTCTCGAGTCAGATACTCTTGGATTCTATTGATTTGATCGATGCGATACCTCTCTCCTCTTTCTCTTTCTTCTAGCGATGGCGCCGACGGCAAGATGCCATTCGGCTTCTCGTCCTCGTCATCCACTAACGTCGGATACAATTTATTTCTGGTTCTCATTTTGTGTTTTTTTTCTTTCTTTTCTAATATTAGATAAAAAAAAATTTATGTGTGTATTTATTTTTTTTTTTTTATTTTTCTACTCTCCCTTATTTTTATATCAACGAAAAACAAAGCTTAGACGTATGCTTCGTTCAGCAATAATTTCTTGATGCATCCCTTGTCTTCTAAAGTCAAACTTCTACGCGCTAATTTCAGTTCTTCCGAATATGTGGGTCTATCTCGATTCTTACAGTAGACTAATCTCTTCCAAAACGTGATCACATCATCGAATTTAACGCGTTTGAACGCCGGTTCGAAATACTTGACGATCATATCTTCCCTTTCCATCGTCAGACACGAATGATCCTCATGAACGAAGTCTAGATGATCCCGACATCCGACGCATCATTCTAACAAGATGGGACGTAGTTGTTCATTCACGCATATTGCGTATGCTCTCATCAGCATGTTTAAAAGAAACCTCGCTCTAATCATCTGAGAAGCGCTCATGATTTACGTATTTTTTTTTTATTATCTATTCGATTTGATATATTTATTTTTCTAAATAACTATTTATTTTTTTTTTTTCTCCCCTATATTTATATCAATCAAAAACCCACCGCCTCAAAAACAATTGCCGATTCTAAATCATCTATACCAACTCGATTGCCGATTCTAAATCACTGATTTAGAACCGCAAAAGCTGTTTTTTGATAATCACCCAAATCTTTTTGGCTTCGCTCGCGTTCGCCGACGATGAATCGGTGGGTCTGATCTGCGATGCGAACGTAGACCAAAAATCACGTACACGATACAACTGAAGATGTACAACACACGCACACGATGCGTTCACCACGAGTGTTTGACGCTAAAAGCGCGATCTAGGAGTCACTGGATGTACGTGAGCCGATTCTAAATCAGTGTACAGTTTTTGTGAACAAACGTGTGATTTAACACCGAATTCCACGTTGGTGAACGCATCGTGTACGTGTTTTGTACACGTACATGTACGAGTGAGGTGGTATCGGCAATTATCACCTACTTGTGTGTGTGTGTGGTGGTGGGGGGAGAGGTGTCGGAGGGTGGTTGTATTTGGCGTATTTGTTGTTTATCCACACAATGACGCTTCACTTGGGTGGCATGTGTCTTGTTTTGATTCTCGTTTTTTTATTTTCTCTTCTGTAATATTTCGGTAGTGTACTGAGTAAAAAGTAGCACCTCTTCGTAAGGGAAACTACCCTAGTGACATTTACTGGGCAGCATATCTTCGTAAGGGTAGACTACTCCTGTGATTCGCTGTGGGTACCCCGGGACTCGAAGTAGTGCTTAGTGCTATTTTACTGTTGTAAATGTAGGAGCCATTCATCAATGCTTGGGTGGAAGTTCTCTAAAATGGGAATAAACGATTGACTAAACTTGACTTTATCTCCATGTTGCGGTCACGATTACCAATTGTGCAGAAATATGTGACCTTAAACACCAATAAATAAATAAATATTCCAGTGACATTTACGGGGCAGCACTTTCTGGGATTGGGTGGGTGGGTGTGGGGGGGGAGTGGTAGGGCTGATACAGCATTACTTATCAGAGGGTGGAAGAAACATGTGTGCATTGATATTATTTGGATGTATCGCTCTTTTTGTGATGTATAAGACAATGGGGAAGACATCCAGGGGCATGTCATGTGGTAGTCTTCAGTGAACCTCTATGGTCTATAATGGCGCGATAGGGAAGATTTCCAAGGGCATGTGGGAAGTCTTCAATGAACCTCAACTATTGGATTTTATTGAAAAGTGAGTTAACGGAACTCTGAAGTGCCGGAGGTGGGGTGGTCAGCATTCCTGTCTTGTCGGTTAGGTGAGGAGAGTTTGTTAGAACTCAGAACCTGGTGTATCGGAATCTATCGCACACTGCTACTGAACAAAAGACCACGTGCATACGTAGCGAGATGAAAATCTCGAAATTTCGAGATAAAAAGTAAAAATTTCGAGATTTTATGTCGAAATTTCGAGATAAAAAGTCGAAATTTCGAGATTTTATGTCGAAATTTCGAGATAAAAATTCAAAAATTCGAGATTTTATATCGAAATTTCGAGATAAAAAGTCGAAATTTCGAGATAAAAAGTCGAAATTTCGAGATAAAAAGTCGAAATTTCGATTATTTGGGTCTGGAAATTATATTTTATCATGTCCCTAGTAAGCTTCCGTACTATGCTGATTTGAGCGAAAGCCATTTATTTGAAGTCTGCTTTCAGACACTTCTGATATAAAGCAAAGCTTTGAAATACGAAAAAAACACCAAAATAAAAGACAAAATGAGTCTTAAGTCTGAAGTGTCTTTGGTAGGTTTTCGTAAGCTTTGCTAAGTGAAATTTTAATTAATTTTAACTAGAGAATTGTAATTTGTTGGACAAATTACGGGCTTCCCAACTTTTTTAATGTGAAAAGGCAAACCGTATTGTACACAAAACTATCAATCATTTTTGAAAACAGAAAATGTAGTGGAAATCAAAGTTTTTGTGATGCTACTAGTTTTTATGCAGCCAAAACAGATATTTGAGATACAGCAGGACACCAAAACATTTAACACAAAATTTGCTCTTCAGTAATTACAGAATATTTTCATAGAAAGCAAAACAAGCGGTGTCCTTTCTGATTTGGAAAAAAATAAGTACATATGAATTATGGGCGTACGGGCCGGGGTTTCATGGAGGACTGTGCCCCAACCCACCCCTGAGTCGGGAAGGAGCCGATTTTTCAGCCAATCTGCCAGAAAATTTCGGACAATTTAGTTGCCAGAAATGACCACAAAACATTTTGGTTTTCCACACAAGATGTTGTTTTCCTATCTCATCACTTAGAAGTTGCAAGTTAACTGGCCATTATACTGTACAAGTTGATTCAGTGGAACCGTATCCACGTTAATATTATTCATTTATAATCGCACAAGTACATATAAAGAGTTCTGTCACTCCATATTACAGGAGCGCGGTGGCTCAGAAGGTAGAGATGATTGTTGCAATCCAAGAGGTCCTTGGTTCGAATCCCGCCTGTGGCAACCACATTGTGTCCTTGAGCAAGACACTTCACCCCAATTTAATTTCCCACGTTGGGGGGGGGGGCATTATGGCGTTGTGTACTAAGGCGTACTGCACTTTGAGGGTACAATTGTCTTCAACCAATGCTTACCCTGCTTTCGTGGAGTTAGTATGTTGGGGAGTCTGAGTCGCTTGCCATTGCTCGGTGGTTTTCTCCAGGTACTCTGGCTTCTACCACATGCAAAACTGTCTCAAAAGTGTCATTAAATCTCAATAAATAAGTAAATTAATCTGCATATTACAGAAAATTTTCATATTGCGCTTGAACATTACAACTTTTTAATTCACAGCTTGGAAATTGTGGTATTTTGAGTCTTATTAGATTATCAATAGAAGGCATGTGAAATATAGAGTGAATATAAATCTCCATCTGGTTACATACTGAATAATGTTGTTCGCAATCTCATAAAGTAAATTAAAAACTAAACTGTAACTTTCTTCTGAAGCATTGTTACATCTATGCATATAAAAATAATTGTTACAACAACCTCGCAATTAAGAGAAATTTGGCCTTGAAGTTAGTAAATCTTGAAGATAAAATGATATATTCATATCATTTGTGGCCAGTAGGGGTTAATGTTGAAATATTTGTGTGGTGATTTTAGTGTATCATATTATGCTCTTAATGTGTGAACATCAATCACAGACTGAGTGTCTGAAAAGAGACATGGACTAATCTTGAATCTTGGTTTTTGAATGAACATGTACAAGTTGAGGGTACTACAATTAAAGGCCTGTCAACTGGGTGAGGGTTAAAACTTGGAATAAAACATATAACAGCAAAATTGTTCTTGGATGAATGCCCTATCTTCTCGTGGGAAAGGTTTTGAGGCTTTATGGCTCCAGTGCTGAGAAATTACATGTAAAAGTTGGCGAAAATAACAATTATTCCGACAGTACCCTTATGGGAAGTCTCAAATCTGCCAAAGGTTAAACTTTTAATAATAACATATAAAACAAAATTTGTCATACTTTGATTGCTGCATGCAGCTATAGAAAACATTCAGAGCTCAATCAATTAAAAATGGAGTGAATCGTCACCTAAATTTACAAATTCTTAAAAAATGGAGTTTTTTGGACGGTACCTACGTTTATGCAACCAAAATGGGATAGGGTTAAACTTTACAACCAAACTTACAAGAGCAAATATGCTCGGTAGTCAATTATGAATACGTACATGAAAAGTGTTTGAAATTAAGCCTTTCCAAAATGACAGAAAATGCAACTAAAGTTGGCCAATTTTGGCATTTTCAAACGGTGCTCTTATTCTCGACCTCATTGCGCTTGAGGGTTAAATCTGAGATTAAAAAGTAAACAGTAACTTTCTTCCACAATCATTGTTGCATCTATCCATGGCAAAATAATTGTTACAACAGCCTTATAATTATAGAAATTTGCCCTTGAAGTTGGTCAATATTGACGAAAAAATCTATATTAATGTCATTTTTGGCCAGTGGGGGTTAATATTGAAAGATTTGGGTGGTGATTGTGGTGTATCATATTATGCTCCAAATGTGTGGAAAATTTGAGCTAAATAACTGTAAACAGTTTTGAGACTTTCGAAAAATGTTAAAATTTTGAAAGTTTTGGCAGATTATTTTGAAAATGCGCGTTTTCACAGACATAGAGGCTATGGAATGATTCTCATATAATATTTATGAAACGAGTCTAAGAATTTTCCGTTTGGGCGAGCCTTTGGCGAGCCCAAACAGAAAATTCGGACGAGTTTCACAAATATTATATGAGAAAAACACTCATTTCATATTCTATTTATCATATGACACACACACGCACAAATTAGCCACTTAGTATGACTTTTTAACCCATCACCTAATTTGGGTTGCAGACGGCACTTGGAAAAAAACATCCTCGTATAACTAAAAATTTTCATTTTTTGCTTCCAAGACATACGTTATGACCCCCTCATTGGAACGAGCGCGACACGCATGTTCCAGTGAGGAGTCATAACCTATGTTTTGGAAGCAAAAAGTGAAAATATAAAAAAAAATGAATGGCGTTTTTCTTGTATTGCGCGAGACGGTTTTTGCCGTTACGTTAGGTAAAAGATTAATACAATATAACCCACCCTAAATAGGACAGATAACGTAAATTCTCCCTACTAAAATTATGCAAATGTGACCCAGTGGTATTTTGTTTAGCCAATCAAATTGTACAGTTTTGAAATTGACCATTGAAAGCTCTCAACTCTAATTATGCAAATTATGAAAATGTGACCCAGTTGTATTT
Organism: Pictodentalium vernedei; assembly: GCA_031216915.1. NCBI lineage: Eukaryota > Metazoa > Mollusca > Scaphopoda > Dentaliida > Dentaliidae > Pictodentalium > Pictodentalium vernedei. Next base: position 271,679,522 of record CM062291.1, read on the forward strand.
TGTTCAGCTAATCAAATTGTCTAGTTTTGAAATTGACCAATGAAATTGACGGAAGGCTTTATTTATCACTATCACTGAGTAATATGAAAACAAAATATCAAATGTTTTAAAGTGAACAAAATGGACCAGTCATATGATAAATGACGACACCGCATTTCACTAGATTTTATGACATTACATAAGTATGCCAAATTTGGTTAAAATCGTACAGCTTGTTTTTGAGCAGTTCAACAGACAAAATTCACGGCGGAAATAAAAAAAAATTAAAAAAAATAAAGAAGAAACATTTTGAAAAAGAAGAATAACAAGAGTCTTTCCCAAACTGGGTTTGGGAAAGCCTAAATAGACTTCTCGCACAGATCGCGGGAGTCTGGAACTTGTCGTGCAGGTCATATAAGATCATATATACATAATTATACTACCGAGCGAAGCGAGGAGGGAGTACAACGGCCCCTCGACTGGTCATATCACATTCTCGCCTCGCATTACGATTCAAATCAACTTACCTCTTGTTTTTCTCTTCACACTAACTCACAAATGATTTATTTGTGTAACAGCTGAAAGGTTGGATTCACAATAGACCATTTGTACATAGCGTCATCTTACATCCGGGACTCGATATGCCCCTTCGAAATCAGCCATTCAGATTTGTTACTAAAAATGGCACCCACGTCTGCTGTACTGTACTGAACGCTGCATTGATATCGTTTCTTTCCACTTCATAAATATTTTTGTCATTGCTGTCGTTCTTTTGAAACAAAATTCGATTGTGTGCTTGCCTGCCGTTCTTCAAACGAAACATTTTAGCTTTAAAGAAGCCGGAGGTACATTGTAGTTGACAGTTGTGATGGACGTCGGAACGTGATGAATGATTGTAACACGAAAATGATAAGTATGTAAATAACATCGCAAAATACACACATTTCTAACACCCAACTATTGTTCTCTTCGAGGATGAGAACAGACGCAGATTAGGTAAATTGTTGAATTTTAATTGATAAAACGTAGACGAAAAATGAAGCTTTCAATGCCAATCAGCATCTCAGTATACGTGTGTGCAATGTTGATAAATGAAGCCGGTTTGTGGGGGCATATTGAGTCCCGGATGTAAGATGGCGCTATGTAAAAATGGTCTATTCTCGATTACATACGTTATTACACGATTTTCCTCCAAAAAATGACGGAATTTAAATCTGCCGCGACACCATGTCACCCTTCGCGAAAGCGAAAGTAAACTGATCTACAGTTTTTTTCTTCACGGGATGAACAAAGCGAAACGAAGCGGGTTTACCGTATGACGAAATCCCCGCGAAATTTGAATCGATTTAACGTGTCTAATACGAGTGCAGTTTTCAAATTATTATTGAACACCCCCCTATTAGCTATATTTGGCTGCGGGAGCCGATAAAGTGTCCATTAGCACTTATGAATCGCGGAGAACTGCAGCATGTCAAGTTTGCAAGACGTTAACCTTCTGCTGATGGAATGGTAAGTAATAATAGAATATTGATACTTTTCGGAACGCAATTGAAAATCTGTTTACCGTTCACTTTTTACAAGGAATATTCGCATTTATCAACAAATACACCTCCCATAGTTTGAGTCCTAACCTAGGAATCTGGAGCTTGTCATGTGGGCCATATATAAGACCTTCTAGAGGATATTATATGGCACATAGGACAAGTTCCTGACTCCTGTGGTCCTAATTGGGAAAAGATCGACCACATTTTTCCAGAAGTGTCCCATAAGCTATATTTTGGCGTGTTGATATTTTTGTAATTTGGCCCTAAACCATAGCTCATGCCACGATATAACAACAAGTGTGTCGAAGCTTTTGTTATAAAGACACATAGGCTATAGATATTTGGGGGCCAAATTACTGGAAATGTTCAAATCGTGTTGCATTGTGTCGTCTGTTGTTCCATAACCATTTTTCGGGTTTTCATGTGCAAATCAACTGTGGCATAACCTTTTTCAAGTTATGCCCCTCCCTCCCCCCAAAAATTGACAAAATCAAGACCACGTGAATTTATTGTGATTTATTTATAGAAAATAACTTAAATAAGTGTAATACAACACAACACACCATGGCGTAGCCGGGATTCTATAATTCGGGGGGGGGGGGGGGGGGGCTAGCAATTTTTTTTTTTTTGGGGGGGGGGGGGAGGGTATACCATGCATGCTATTTGTAAAGTTGTTGTGGAGTTTTGGGGGGCCTTGCCTATTCCTACCTAGGACCCTACCGCTGTTACTCCTCATCCCACTTCCCTTCATGGAAATGGGAGGAGTGGGTGACGACCAGAGGGTCCTAGTTTGGAACAGACCTCCCATTAGAAAATTTTGCAAAATTTAGTGCACCAAGATCGGATCTGTGGCAATTGTAGCATGTGTAGCCCTATATCGGAGAGCATTTTTGGGCTCTTAAGTTGTTTGAAACTTGCCTTGGATCAATGTTTTGTTTTGTTTTGGTTTTTTTTTTTTTGGGGGGGGGGGGGCATGCGAAACTTTGGGGACCTGCGCCTGGGCTACGCCACTGCACCACACCAGTACATTCTATATTTATTGATGTTTAACGTCATTGTCAGCATCTTGGCTATATCATGACACCACATAAGTGTAAACGCAAGTTTTTCCAATCGTTTGTGCTTATGCTGCCCCTCAGTCCCCAGCGTGATTCCACAAGTCATGATCGAGGCGTATAATGCCGAGGTGGATGTGGGTATGGGAGAGTACCCCCCCCCCCCACCGGTGGGGTCCTATGGGGCCGCCCTGAGAAATTCTGAAATATTCGATGGCCTGAGATCGATTCTAGCGCCACACCCACACAGGGATGGCGCAAAAGGGGGCCAGTGGGGCCTCACCTCCCCCTTCGGGCAGGTCTCCCCATCCCCTCGGGGATATTTGATAAGTTCGTCGGGGAGGCCTTCTCACTGCAAGCTTGCTTAATGTTTTCCCCAGGGTAGCGATAAACTCTTCTTGCTTCAAGTGACAACATTTTGGAAAATTGTTGGATAGAAAATTTTAATGCCTTTATTTCGAGAGTTTATGGCGAGCCGCGACCATAATTCTATTTTTTCTTTGGGTGAGAAAATAACTCTTTTCAACGACTAATTTTTTAATTTCTCACACCGGGTCGAAGTTTTCAAATAAGACTCTGAAAAGCGCCATTTCCTCGCTCAGAGAAATTGAATCCTGCCTGGGAATTTACCCCCCCCCCCCCCCCCAGGGATTTTCGAGCGTCACCCGCCAACTGCCTACCAGACATTGTAATCGGAGGAAATCTGTCACTTTTTGGGGGAGTGGCTGACGGAATTTGGTCGAAAACTTTTATGTGGTAAGAGTCTAAATTGCATTATGAAAATCATATGAAAACATATGAAACTAACGGAGAAATAAGATTTTTTTCCAAACTGGTTGGAGGGTGGGGGGGGGGTGAAACCGGAGTTACAATGTATGCGTTGGAAAATTATTTCTGGCAATCAGTACATGGAAATGGGTCATGGGGTGACCATTCAGTCGCTAAATGTTCTCGCACAACAACTCAATTCAGCCAGCGTCATTCACAAAAATATGGAGTTTAGAATCCATGTGAAAATGAGGATAATGATGCCGCCCCCACCATCCCCTTCCACGGAGAGAGAAAGAACATTGTAACCTTGACTCTCGTAAAATTTTCTTTTGATTTTTGTCACAGCCTCTAAAAAAATGGATGATTCAAAATTCAAGGCCTCGTATGAACAATGATATCTAGTAAAACCTTGAATGCCAAGACGGGCAGCAAAGTCTTAGCTTCAGATCATGGTTAATACGCATGCCATATCATCACCAATATCACTGAAAGTCTTCAGCGTCTATCAAGTGTTTTCAAGATAAGATAGTCCGCCTGATTGGAACACACTGTCAAGATTTATATGTAGACGGTCGCAGTAAGAGTTCATAAAAATGCCAGAATAATAGCTTCTCGAACTGTATATGCTCACCGAGTTCTTTTTTTCAATTTACGGGTAGATCGTTTAATTCTACTGTTGTTACACAAATGAAATTTTATCGCGACCCAATTTTCGTTGCCGCCCCAAAATCAGTGCTATAGCTGATTGTACACCGGATATCGGAATAGTAATCACTAGACACCTTTGGGGGAAACAAATTTCACATCAAAATGTATTACATAATGCGAGAATTTGGCAATCGTCAGAGTATCGCTAAATGTCAAACACATTCTTAAATTTTAAGCAGAAATCATCAGCAGCCAGCTGATCAGTCAGTAAGCCTTTCCCGAAGTAATCATAATAATATTTAGAAAAGATGTATGGTTACAATTCTTAGGCTGCATTATGATAACCTTCTCTTGATGGATAATGATACTGGTATACTTGTCTGAAACACACTAACGTGGGTGGGCTGTAAAATACACTTTGAGGACATGGTTCTGTGAAAAATTAAGCATGTTTTTGAAAATTGTTTAACTCAAAAAAGTGCTAGAAACTATAACTTGGCGGCATACCGTGTATCCGTACGGCATCGGTACATTCATTATGCGTTACATCTGTAGGCCTTATCAGTGACCATGCTGTACTTCGTTGGGAAAATAAAAGCTCTGAACTATCGCTAAAAATATCCTAGCTGCGCCACTGAGTCCAGTAGTGTATTATTTATTTCTTTTTCATGGGAAAAATCACTTGAAGGACATACTGAGCGAAAAATTGTTGGAGGTCGGTTTGGGTGAAAATGTTGGCGGCCGGTTTAGGTAAAATTGTGGGGGCCGGTTTGGGTCAGGTGGAGGCCGGTTCGGGCGAAAATGTTGCGTGTTTGGGTATCTTCCCCTACATTTGACCCGGGCACAGAGAACAAGTCTCATATTTATATGCTTACATAAATTATAGTACCGATAATGATACCCCGTTTTTTATTTTAACACTGTAAATTGATGTCAAATCAAACGCAGCAAGTTCAACAAATGCATAAATCAGTTTTAAGGTTCTCTTCGGTCCGTTTCCAATTCCGACTTATTCGACAAGTGTATCTCTGCTTCCGCGAAGGGTGACATGGTGTCGCGGCAGATTTAAATTCCGCCATTTTTTGGAGGAAAATCGTGTTATTAAGAACGTAATCGAGAATTGTGAATCCAACCTTTCAGCCGTTAGATAGATAAATCATTTGTGAGTAAGTGTGACGAGAAAAACAAGAGGTAAGTTGATTTGAATCGCAATGCGAGGCGTGAATGTGATATGACCAGTCGAGGATCCTTTGCACTCCTTTCCCGCTTCGCTCGAAAGTATATGTATATATGATATTATATGGCCTGTATGGAAAGTTCCAGACTCCTGTGCACAGATCTGTACGGGACTACCCCATACGGAAGCCCCATTGTTTATGTGCAGTCGTCTGGTAAATCGATACTTCTCTCATGGTTAATTATAATATTTCTTAAGGCTTAGTTGAACCTCTTGCAAATAATAAGCCCTGTTTTAAAGGCATATTTGCGAGTATATGTCACAGATCTGGCAGAACGTAGTCATCACCAGATCTGGTAACACGTAAACAAAAATCAGTCACTGACGTTCCCTGATCTGGCAGAATGTAAACATCACAGATCTGTAAAACGTAAACAAACCACAAACACTGACGTTCTCAGATCTGGAAGAAAATAAATATAACCAGATCTGGTAAAACATAAACAAACGTCAATCTGAAATAAAGCCTTCAAGACTTGGGAAACATTATTAGCCTCTCAAGCCTGGAACACTGTATTTCAGATTCTAATCTAGAATTAATTAATCCACATATTCCACATATGGATCAGTTCAACCAAATTTCTCCCCAATGACAGAGTTTATTGGGAATATTTACTTAAAGCTCCATTGACCACCAGAATAACCATTAGACATTCTGTAGATTATGAAGCTGCCCTCATATATTATATGTACTTCTGTTCAAACATTCGAATGAACTGTTCATGTGAAAACCTGGCTAATTATCTTGCCTTTGCAGGGGCGGCGGAACAATTTTCAAAGTGTGTGTGTGGGGGGGGGGGGGGGAGGGTGATGGGGGGCTGGATCGGACGATGGGTGGTCGTCGGTATGAAATTTTAAATTCCAGGGTCCCAAAACCCCCATTTCCGTGCATTTGGGTGGCTATTTTGAGATTTTTCAGGAGATGTATTTGAAAGATTTCACACTTTGAGAGCCGTTAAAAAACGTCGGTCAAGCATACAGGTGAGGTCTATTTATCAGCTTTGGTCGTAACGACCAAAGCTGATAAATAGACCTCACCTATATGCTTTACCAAACGTTTACAGCAATTCTACTGTCTGTGGAGTATCTTGTCTGGGGACTGGGGGTGGATTTGATACTTGTGTGTCTGTAAGATTACGATCGACTTCAGTTAACCGATTTCTTAACAGTCTGAAAACATTTTAGCGTTTGCAGCCACAAAACAATGATCCGAAATCCATCGAAACTGAACCAGTACGAGAGAAACATAGCTGTCGAAAATATGGGGGGGGCTCTGGATCTGCCCCTTGTTTCACCAGTCATTGGTTGTGTTAAAATATCTGTATACAAAAAAACATGGCCTGGCAAAAAAGTGGAGGGGCTGAAGCCTTCCCCCAGCACCCCTCCCCCTCCCCGGTTCCGCCGCTCCTGCTAAGTTTATATTAAAGAATACAATGTAGTGATGAAGCTTAACTATTTTTCCTTTTTTCCTGACAATCCCAACTCTACAAGTCCAATCTGAATCTGGTATCAGCCGAACCCCGCAATATATTGATGCAGTCCAGTAGATATTAGAGCTCTTTAACACCTTGCAGGGCAAATAATCTGTGTAACACTTTACCGAGCTCAGTGTGGAAAAGTTGCAAGTTGTTTGGTTTGAGTGGAACATAGAAATTGATAGTTGCATCTGCAAGGGTTGTAAGCTCTTTAATAGAGCTGGCACGCAACAAAATATTTATATACAGTACATTATTTTAATGCTTATTTAAATAATATGTCAAGTTGTTCAGGAGACCCTCGAAATTGATATAGGCTACAGTTAAAACTAGAAGTCCTGTCATGAAATGTGCAAAAATAGCACGTCAATCTGCGTGTTAATCTACGCGTTAGGACCATAGTAAGTCTATCAAATGCTGTACATATGGCCTGTGCACAAGCAACGTTTCAGCCAATGGACCTCCGGATAACCCGGAGGTCCATTGGCAAACACATTGCCTGTGTTGCTATGAGTAAGCAGGAGAACCTGTTGTGCTTTGGGTGCCATTCAGTATGTCAATTGCGCGCTATTAAGCCTAGATAAGCGCACAGTTCGGGACAGGACTTCTAGTTTTAACTGTATGTACCGCGGCATAGTTCCAACCGTACTAGGATCATGCTGTCAGCTGTAGTGGGGTGAAGGATTGAAGTGCTGGAGGGGCCCCATCCCGAAGTACCTAAAAGCCTAGGGGTCCGACCATGGTGTTAATACGGCACTGCGTAACAGCAGGCTCGAGTTCGGCAACATATCGGACCCATATTTTTCAGCTTGTTTTTCATCGCGTTTTTTAATTACAAGCCAGACAGCGATTCAGCAGATTTTTAGTTTGTTCCGTCGGTCGATGTCCTCACAAATAGTGTGTTACGACATAATCATAAATTGTAATTGGTCTTTATTACTAATTATTATTGACAGTTAGCATCCGACATCCATAACATATCAAAGGATCGAGGTATGTCAGAATTGCGCAGTTAATCCTATCTGTTTAATGTCGACATGTCGTAAATGCTGGTTGCGGTTAAAACAAATTTGGGTACAGCCTGAAAAGAAGCATAATTTGATGATGTTTTTTTGCAAAGCATGTTTTGATTGAATGAAGAACAGTGTTTTGCTGCAATGACACGCAGCTGTGGCAATTAACAGCAACAAAAAACAAAACAAAAACACAAAAACAGTACGATACGTGTTTTCAGATAACAGATAATGCCTAAAAAGAAACTGACACCCGGGAAACTACAATTGTAAAAGTTTTATAGTATTGGCCTCTAGTCACCATATATTAATAAAGAAATGAGTAAGAATTTCCACTTTAAAAAAAAATATTTAGAGTTTATTACTTGGTTAGTTTCATGTCAGCCTAGACATCAGCCCGAGATAACTTCATATCAGCCTGGGACCAGAGGCCGAAGGCTGATGTGAAGTTACCGAGGGCTGACATCTCAGCTAATATGAAACTAACCAAGTAATGACCTCTTTATTTATTAAACCATGACAAATAAGTACAAAATATTCTCAGATCTGTTAGTTTTCTTATAGTGTTATTGTTTCTCATTCTTTTCACGAAGTCCGAAGTTTCCTCATCTAGTTAATCTATCCGAACGTTTCGGCTTCCCCATTGGGGAAGCCGGAACGTTCGGATAGCTGAACCACCTCTTCTCCAACTTCGAAGAATCTCCGCTTACGACTCTGAATCTTAGTTTGTGTGGAATTTTCTGTACAACTCTCTTCTTTTTGTATCTGTACTGTGCTAAAAACCGGCTTACTTGTGAGCAAATATCCCCCAGTGTGTGTGTGTGTGCACATTTAATTCTTAGTCACGCAAAGCTACCAATTTCGTTTTAAATTGATAGATTTTTTTTTTGCTTTGGATCACATCCTTTGATAATTGATTCCAATCTTTAGTTGTTGATGGTATGAAAGAGTTGTTGAATATTTCAGTATCACAGGTGAGTACAATAATTGATTTTCAGTTTGACGTTCTGGTGGTCTCTTGTTAAACTTGAAGAGCGAGTCGGTGGGGGTAGCTTTTTGACGATGATTTCGAAGTGAAGTTGGAGGCATTGTTCTCTTCTTCGGATGGCTATGGGTTGCCATTTTAGATATTGCTGCATTTTAAAGACACCTCTTTGTCTGCCATAGTCTTTGTTTCTCTTCATCTACTTAATCCTTACTTATTGCCATTATTAATTCATCATATTATTTTTTTTTCAACATTTTCAAAATATTTCAACAAGACCATATCATGTGACCCTGTCAAGGTGATAGCTTAAAGTTGCGATTTTCTTGTTTAAAAGTGTATATATTTCTGATAATCTTCCTCACTCGGGCTAAATGTAAAGCGTAAAGATTGGTATATGACGGACCCAGAAAACCAATTTGTCGCTTAAACAGACCAGCAATAATTCAAGCGCTGCTAAATGAGCATGGCATTTTATGTCCATTACCGCATTTCTGTTTAATGCCATAATGGGCGGTCTGATAAGAGATTAAAGCGGGGAGGACCAGTGTTCTTCTGCAGTCATTATCGAAATAATTATGGCCAGTTAATAGGTAAATGATGTGAAAAAAGTACATCCCACAGATTCTGAACATACACCCATATTATGCATCTAGACTGTCATCGTATGTCAGGACATACCGAAATGCGAGTCTTTCAAAGGAACGTTAAAGCGAATATTAAATTAAGATAGATAGGAAGGGAAACCAGCGGCAACAGAGAATGCGGGCCCGCAAGTGACTCAAATACTGTGTGGGTGGGGTGTGATTGACGTTTCGTTTTTCTTATTCATTTGGATTTCATGTAAGTCACAAACTACCATATTTATTTATATATATATATATGTGTATTAAAATTGTTGTTTTCAGTGAACCCCTGTTGATTTGTGACTTTCGAGGAAAAGTCATGGACCCCTTCAGAATAAGAACCACCCCATCAAAAGTGAAGCTGGCGGGTTCGTTACGATGAGACATACGTTCACGCGCGGATTCAGGCGACACTCCTTCAGTTTTGGCTGAATACGCGGCGTGAATCTATTTCCCCCAGCAGCGACAAAGCCCGGTTTCCGATAGACCTTTCGTTGGAACGAGCTCGACGATATAGTTTTGTTGAAATTTCCTGAAAATTAATATTTTTTCAACTGTTAAATTTGCATTTTACGCAGGCGGTTGCGCTGATTCGTTAGGTAAAGGGTTAAGTCTTATCATCAATTTGTGCCCCATTAATGCATTTGAACAGAGCCTGGACAGCAGATTGTAATGCTTCCAAAAAGTGGTGCCTGGTTCAACCGATCATTGGTTGTTCGCAGAATATGTCAAACCCCGGTACAACAGCATTTTTTCACATTGTACAAAAAGTTATTCTATTGACATTCCAACCGTGCGTCTTAACAAACCAGAAGGCACCAAACTTAATGCATCAAGAACAACCTGAAGTTTAATACCCGGGGTGCTTCTGAGAAATTTGAAAACTGGGGTCCGGTTTGGCCACGAATCGTTCTATTTCTTCTTCTTCAACCATCTTCCAACGTTATGGCTAGCCTTCCATTTAAAAGATGGTTGAAGTTGAAAATTAGACATAAGCAACTATTTTTATTCCTCTTGGTAGAAGTTCGTGAAAACAGAGTGGTGCACAACTAAAAATTTACTATGACGCAATATCGAGAAAATAATTAAAGCTAAGATTTAAAAAAAAGTTCATTTTTGGAATAGCCTAGCATGAATACAGGAAGTCGTTGACAAATATTTTCTATTGTTGGGTTACTTCACTAGCGTGATGTTTTTGTACTTCTTCTCTTTTTATTTCCAGATTAACATTTTTCTTCCCGTACAACTCAACCCGTACAACAAAGTTACAATCCAGAAAAAAGGAGTGGTGGTACGTTCCAATGCTCTTCCCTCCCGTTCAGTCACCTCTGCTATTTTTAGGCCAGCGGTTTTACACAAACACAGAAATCGGCAAGATTGTTCTGTTCAACACAGTCAAACCGAAAATGGTGCTCTGGCTTCGCAGAAAATTGTTTCCCAAAACACCGATATTAAAAGCTTTAAATTTATTTATTTAGAAAGAACCATCAAGCAAAGGCGACCAACGTACTAACTCCGCACAAGCAGGGTTAGCATTGGATAAAGGCAAGTGCACCATCGACCCTCAGCACGTCTTAGTGCACAGCGCCATCGTCCCCGGCGTGGGCAATAAGCCCATTGCCCATTCGCCATGTTTAACGTTAATGATATGCAAGGTCAGAGGTCGCTTCGGGTAAACCCTTCGATCATCCTATCTATCAAGAAAGCAATAAATAAAATGTATCGTTTGAAACGAGAAAATTTGCGTTTTCGATTTAATACTAATAAAGATAGAAAAAAATAACATACTTTCAACACTTATAATGGAATTTTGTTTATTTTGAAAATTCTCACCTCTGATATTCCTTCAGTTCAAATTAAATATACACAAAATGTAAATCAAAATGAAGATTGAGATGTATAGAACACGAAACACATGTGTAATCAGCTCATAGGGTCGACCACGAGACCTACTTGTAGCCAAATGTGCTTTACATATCCAAGAACAAAGCTAGGGTATCAAAATTCTTCAAAACACAGCGACAGAGCTGCATGGGGATAAATTCCCAAACCTTTGCTTTTGTCTACATATGAATTTAATTTCGATTTCCGGTCGACGTCATCGGACGGGAAAGGCATTTATATACAACGCCGTCTAAAATCAAATAATGGGAAAGATCACCTTAATACTGTATACTGTTATTAGATAGAGACTGCACAGTTGCCTATCATGATACCTGTTGAAACTTCTTAGAATTACAATTTTGTTTTTCGATGGAAATTCGTGGTATTGAGTGATTTGCGCATGTCTGTCGAGCATGGAAACATCTTCAATAAAAATGCAGACAGTAGTGTTGTCCTTTTCCAAAATGCAGTCCTACCGCTGCACTCGAAAGTGTTTTGAATGCCTAGCTTTGTTACTGAATATCTGAAGCACATTCGGCCACGAGTTGTTCTTGCGAAATATTATTTTAGTATCAGTTCTGGCACGAATACGATAGCAGATGTCCAGGAACCAGTGGTGCCTGCTATCTACTCTATGAGTTGATTACATATGTGTGTTCGTGTTCTATACATCCCAGCCTTCATTTTGATGTATAATTTGTGTATATTTAATCTGAATTTCAGAGGTGAGAATTTCCAAATAAACTAAATTCCATTACTCATATAGCCCCTTAACCGCCAAAACAAAATAATATTGATTTTTTTTGTCAAATGAATACCGCAATGAACCCCTTGTCAAAAGCGAAGGCTGACTCGGCATCATGTTTTTTTTTTGTTGTTGACGAGTGACAAAACGGCAGATAGATCACTCAAACAACACAAAGGTGACTGCGTGAGTGGAAATTCAAACGCTGTGTATCCAAACAACCAATCAGTACAAATATTTCCAAGCATACCACACAGATATTCCAGCTGGAAGAGATTGGGGAGGTGGTGGTCCCTGAAAAGTGAAAATCGTCTGCTAGTAACAGTGTCGCGTGTCCATTAATACTTTTTCCATATACAGTACAAGTAAAAATGAGTTGAAGAATAACCACTACCGGTATAAACTATAGATGTAATGTTTCCTATACTAATAACACAAGAATCGGACATAAAAATATATACTTTCTTCTTTTGACCATTTTCTCCTTCAACTGAAACTTAATGTCACACAGTGGAAGCTGTCTTATTACAAAAACACCCAATAAATGGAAGATCCATGCACGGCCGGGGAGAGGGAATTCGGGTCCCTGGGTTAGTTCTGTGACGGGCACCCTTTCAAAAGTGTCGGGATATTGATGCAGATGATAAAGGCACCTGCAGCGAGTAGCGAAGACGCGATCGATCATAGGGTTTGAGGGAGGGGGCTTTTCACCCCCAAGAAAACTTTGAAATCAGTAATTAAATGGAGTCTTCTGGCGGCTTTTGGGATAAAAAATCACGTTATTTATTGGCCGTCAAAATGACGTTTCCTATGAGCATGTTTCAAATTTCCAAAGTTCACCAGCAAGTATCCGATGACCTAGCGTTATAGCCATTGACAAAGCAATTCTTGAAGTGATAACTTTATTACGTCAAGTTGATTTAATAAGGTTATTACTTCAAGATTCATGCAGTCCAAAATTACAATCATTGGTCAAGTGCATAACTTCATTCACGATACAGCCTCCTTCTTAACTGTTGGCACAGGAGTCAGAACCTGGGGGGGGGGGGGGGGGGGGCTAAAAGCCCTATTTCAATTTTATTTGTTTTGGTACAATTTGAACACTTCATGCCCAGAAACTGGACTTTATGAGGGGACGTTCGTTTTCATGTTGACGGAAGTATCACCCGAAACACGAGGTGCTTGGGTGGATCGGGTAGGGGGAAGGGGGGCTTACCTCCCAACGAGAGAAATATCGTTTATAATGAAGTACGAATTAGAGTCTCGTTGTCGTATTTGTGAATTGTTTAGTGTCACATTCCTATCACGTATTTTCGTATAAATGTGAATGCGATGACTATTAACGCACAGGCATGTTGCAAATGGGTGGTCATTTCGCATTCTCTCCAAACAGTCGCCAGTTACTTAAAGACCCGAAGTTCTCAGGTAGCGTGGGATGTGAGATCTCTCTCTTGTCGAAGGGAGGTTCAGAAGTTTTTCCTCGAGACGTTTTTTTTAAATTAGGTGGCCAATCGAACCTTTGTTGTTGCTATTCGCGTATTATCCACTCTCATACCTTTCACATAAAAACTCCCTTTCCGAAACGGGACGACCATTCGAAAGCACGAAACACCTCTGCCTATAAGCTTGAACATATGGATTTGTCATTCATTCACAAAAGGTTTCACCCTTGACCTAACGAATCCACCGCAACAGCCCACGTAATATGCAATTCGTCAGTTAAAAAAAATGTTTGTTTTTTTTAAATTCAGCAAAACCATATCATGTGAAATGAGCTCGTTCCAGTTAGGGGTCACATGATATGGTATTGTTAGCATTTGTTGCAAAATTGAAAAAAACATAATTAAAATAATAAATTTGGATACCGTCTGCGTTGGTTAAAGAGTTAATGACGACATCTATTGCCTCCTGCAATATGGCGATTGTTTTTTTTTTTTAATCATGGGCGGTTTAGATCGATTCGTAAGGTAAATGGGGGGGGGGGGGGGGGGACTCAGCCGATATCTTTCATATCAAAGAGTGTTTGCTTGACAGTAATTAGTTTAGTGCTATATACAGATTTCTTTTAAAATCCATTAGGGATCGCGGTGGCACGGTGGTTACAGATTTGAACTTCAAATCGAAAAGTCCACGGCTCGATCCACGGTAAGGGCAACTGGGTCGTGTCCTTGGGCAAGGCACTTCATCCCGATAAGCCCATTGCCTATTCGCCATGTTTAATGTTAATGATATGCAAGGTCAAAGACCGCTTCGCGGTAAACATTTCGATCAGCCTGTCTGTCAAGACTGTCATACATGCGATAGCAACAAACAAAATGTTTCGTTTGAAACGAGAAAATGTGCGTTTTCGATTCAATACTAATCAAGATAGAAAAATAACATACTTTCAACACATCATTTAACCGATAAAACAAAATAAGATTTTTTCGTCAAATGAATACCGCAATGAACCCCTTCACATGAGTGAATGCAGACTCGGCAGCAGGGGTGTTTTTTGTTGACAAAATGTCAGATAGATCACTCAAACGACACAAGGATGACTGCGTGAGTGAAAATTCAAACTTTGGGTATTCAAACAACAAATCAATACAAATATTTGCAAGCATAACACACAGATGTTTCAGCTAGAAGAGGTTGGGGAGGGGGCGGTGTCTGTAAAAAGGTGAAAATCGTCTGCTGATAGTAGTGTTGTGTGTCTAAATAATATTTTGTCCATATACAGTACATGTCAACCTAAGTTAAAGAATAACTTCTACCGGTATAACCTGTACTAATAACATAAGAATCGGACATGCTTTTTGAGAACATCTAACAGAGAGCTTAGAGGACCCAGAAAGTGATGTAAGATTCTTGTATTATCAGTGTAGAAGCAGAAGCAGCAGGATTCTTAATTTATTGTAGTTATGTTACAACCTATTTTGACTCGTAATGTAAATGTATTCTGTAACTTTTTTGCGTTTTACCTTTATATATACACAGCACAGAGTTAATTGCATTGAAATTCTCATGTCAGTAAATTTTCCAATGAATTTTCCATGTAATTTTTTGGTTGAAGTAGCTCTGTCCGCTCTTGAAAACTATCTATCTGTCCGCTTCGGTAATCACAGCACTGAACGACGACATTGTTTCCCTCCCCTCCTTCTTTTTCTTGCAGAGGCGACACGCGTTTGATGCTTTAGTTATAGTTTCGCATTATACTGTGCGCATGGACGAAGTGATTTTGAAAGTGGAGGGCTGAGTCTAAGATTTTATTTTTTGAATGAGTGTTTTGTGGCGGAGGAGAGGGCGTGGGTAAGCTTCTTTTGTAGTCGTAGAACAATTTTACCCGGAAGAAATTGGTAAAAAAAGTATGTCAGTGCCATTGGACGTGAGAAGCTCTCGGGGATAACATATCCAAAATCCACCCAAATCCACCAAATCCATAGTGGGGAAAATTTCTATAGGCAGTTGAAATGGGGGTCAGTTTTTGGACGGAAAATTTTGACGATGTTACCACGTATTCATGTGGTTATTGTTTTGTTTTATCAAACATAATACACAAGACCACAGCATTATTTTTCATTGACATCTTTGAAAAGGTTTGTATTGTTTTACATGTAATATATTGACACTCCGCCCCCCACTGCAAGAATTTTAACCCCCACCCCACCCCACATCCCATCCTGTATAGTCAACTTTAACTAGGCCTATATGAGCCGCGAAACCCGATATTACAGACATACACAGCAGATTACTTTTGGATATTGCGTGGCGGTATATATTTGTCCGGGTTTTTTACCGGGTATTTGGTGACAGCAGTGAGGGATATTCGTTAGCTTGTTAACCCAACGCAGACGATATCAAAATTTATTATTTTAAATATCATTTTTTAAATTTTTTCAAAAAATTTCAACAAAACTATATCATGTGACCCCTCTTCGGAACGAGCTCGTTCCAAAGAGGGGTCACATGATATGGTTTTGTTGAAATTTTTCGAAAAATAATATTTTTTCAGCTGCGGAATTTGCATATTACGCGGGCGGATGCGAGCGATTCGTTGGGTAAAGGGTTAAGGGAATGTCAGAGACGCCGTGAAGAAAGTTAGTGGATTAATAAACACACATATTCTGTTTGCTCATGCAGGGAGTGGCTGTGACACCACATCTGCCACGTATGGGTAGTGCAAAACTAACCCCCTTAACATAATATACTGAGTCAAAAAAGAAAGTATAATACATTTTGAAGAGCAATATTTTTAGTATTATCGACTTTAATCCCAAACAAATTATTGTAAATTCATATTTCGAGTCTATGAATTTGCATAATTTCATGTTCTTTCTGTTGCCAGCGTCACGTCAGGACGTCGCAATTCAGACATGGGGTGAAATGAAAAGTTCACACATGCAGTCAATGGCGTGTATGTCCACCGTTTGCCTCTTGGATGGCAAGACATCGACGGCACATGACCTGACATCTCTGGATGTCACCCTGTGGTATTGCGTTCCACTCCTGCCTTAGAACATTACGTAAATCGCCTAACGTCTGAAGATCATGAAGTCGTACCCGACGGTCCAATTGGTCCCAAAGATGCTCGATTGGCGACAAATCTGGCGAAAGTGGGGGCCAGGAAAGTAGTTCGATGCTCTGCTCCTCAAGAAAGTCACGACAGATACGCGCCACGTGACATCGGGCATTGGAATAACTGCAATCCGACGTTAGTGTTAAACAACGGGACAACAACAGCGTTAAGAATTTCGTCCCTATATCGCCGTCCATTCAAATTACCATCGATGAAGATCAACTGCGTTCGATGGTGCAAGGAAATTCCTGCCCAAACCATTACACTACCCCCGTTGAAACAGTCGCATTCCCACACGCAAGCATCAGAGAACCGTTCTCCTCGTCGGCGATACACTCTTGCCCTACCATTAGCGCCGTAGACAAAATCGTGATTCATCACTAAAAAGAACTGTGCTCCAACGCTGTTGAGTCCAGCGAACACGCTGACGTACCCATTCCATTCTGACGGTACGATGACGTTGGGGAAGGATTGGTCCGTGGTATGGGCGTCTACTTCGGATGCCGTTTGCAGCGTGTCTGTTGCGGACAGTTTGTGCACTGATTCTATTGTTAGTTCTACCAGGAGTAATTGCTGCTGTCCTCGTCGCCGGAAGGAAGCGATCCCGCAAGTGAGACATCCTGATGTGTCGGTCTTGTGCAGGGGTCGTAACTCTTGGTCGACCTGAACGCGGTCGGTCGGCAGCTCAACTGGAGGTATCTTAGACTCACGCATACCAATGGCACGCAGCCTCTGATTTTCGGTTAACCTTGGCATTTTTTAAAATGACGGAAGACAAAAACTAGAGTGTTTTCTCAATAACCCAGGCTCTCTAGCACAACATAACACAAAGAAAATCGTCGGTCACCCATTCAATTTGATATTCTCGGATAGCACGTGCTATTTTGAAATCCGTAGCAAAATTGTATACGGTTGGGTGGACAACAACATGTCATTAAACTCTTTGCACGACTCCCTCTCCACAAACATGCAACATTAGAACTATTATATTTCATCCATTATGCTACTTTTTCACATTTGTTTCTATTATACTTTCTTTTTTGACTCGGTATAGAAAGTTCAACAGAAATCCAAGAGATTTCAACTCATATTTGTGACACTGCTGTAACACCAGATCAAGTCAGTGTAGCTGGTATTAGGCTGTTTACAATTCCATATGGTGGAAAAACTACAGATTCCCTGAACAATTTGAGGTGTGCAAAATTCATGGGAATGGTTTCTTCCAGTAGTGCGTCAATCGAGTACCAAAAAACTACCACCAACAGAAACAAAGTAGATAAGCGGACGAATCGCCTTTTCGGAAGTGGCGGAGTGCGAAACGACTCATTTCTATTTTTAGACGCCAGTTTTATCGAACGTTGAAGTTGTATGAGCTTTTTTTTTACTTTAACGCTTCACCCAACGCAGACGATATCAAAATTTATTATTTTAAAAATATATTTTTTTAATTTTTCAAAAAAATTCAACAAAACCATATCATGTGACCCCTCATTGGAACGAGCTCAATGAGCTCGTTCCAATGAGGGCTCACATGATATGGTTTTGTTGAAATATTTTGAAACATTTACTTTTTTCAACTGCTCAATTTGCATATTACGCGGGCGGATGCGGGCGATTCGTTAGGTAAAGGCTAAAACCTTCACAAAAATACAAAATACAGACATCACAGAACACATGGCGAAAGTAAATATACTAAAGATTTCATTTCCAGCCCCAGCAACGTAGCATAATTTCTCTCGTTGGTTTCGGATGCAGAAAACGACGTCCCGATCAGCCCTAGAATCGCTTTTTGCCCAGAAAACTCGACTTCGAATGTCGTTTATGTACATTTCCGAACAGGTTTAAGTTTCAAACGATATGCGGTTTTGAAGATACACGATTAACTAACAATAATTAGTTTGAACGAATAGCATTTACTCACTCGGAGTGAAATAATACGCCCGTTTGTGAAGACACTATCTGATCTCTCACTTACCGGTCAGTTTTTAAATCTAGTGATCATCAGTTGCCGATTATCTGTCCGGTCAGTTGACGGTCTTGTCCCGTTGTGAATTACGACGACATGCTTGATTGAGTTCAATAACGTGCTCTGGAATATTCGAATTATTCATCACATAAAAACCCCATGTGAAGATAATATCTGGCATTTTGGACTATAAAAAACGTGTTTAGCGTTAATTCCTATATCGGAATGCAAATTATAATCTCTGGGTAAAAAAGAATTCGCTTCGCATTTGACTTCATTATTAAATAAAAATTCGACCGAATATCGAACACTATATGATGCATGGAAAAAAACATGATCGACTCAGGCGAAATGCACTGCCCATATTACACAAAAACCCATTAAGTTCGGGGAATGAAACCGGAGGACAAAACATTTCCTGTTTGCTGAAGTAAAGTATAGACTGTCGGACATTTGACGCAACTTGTAGGACAAAATGGGGTAAGCGTAGGGCCGGGGAGAGGAAATTCGGACCCCACGGTAAATTTTGTGACGGGCCCCTTTTCGAAAGTGTTAGGATACTGACATCTTCTGCGAGTGTCAAAGGCGCGACGGATGATAGGGTGCTTGGGAGCCCCCCCCCCCCCCCCCCACCCCCGAAAATGTTAAAATCAGTTATTAAATGGAGACTTCTGGCTGCTTTGGGTTGAAAAATCACGTTATTTTTTAGCCGTCAAAATGATGTTTTTTATCAGCATGCTTCAAATTTAAAAGTTGTGAGTATCCACTTCAAGTTGTGAGTTAACCGTTAGTCAAGTGCAGAGCTGCATTCACTTTAGTGCCCCCCTTCCCCATCTTAACTGGTGGAACAGAAGTCAGAACTGGGGGTGGGGGGGGGGGGGGGCAGGCCTGAACTAAGAATGCTGGACTCCTAGGCCAGGCCCGGGCCCCCGAAGTTTCCGGCCCGGGTTACAACCTCGCACCCGGCCCTGGTTCAGCTTGTAATGTCATATTAGTTGTTAATAATAAAACTGAACTTTTTCTATCTGACCTTTTTCATTACACTGCAAACAACTGTTTACAAACATGCCTAATTTTGTTCTACCAAAGATGATTTGGTTGTTCGTTTTTTCACCTGTTTAAAAAGAACTTTAGTTACATTTTGAATGCTACAATAATGTCGATCGAGTTTGAAAACAAGTTTGTTCATTTTGTACCCAAGTTGTGGACCTTAAATGGACACTCCGATAAATGTCCATATTTTTTATATTTCTTGACTTTGTGATATATACGGTGGCTGATTTAGGCCACCCTCAATACTTTTTTTATCTCGAGATCTCGAGATAATATCTCGAGATCTCGAGAAACTATCTCAAGATCTCGAGATAATATCTCAAGATCTCGAGATAATATCTCAAGATCTCGAGATAATATCTCAAGATCTTGAGATAATATCTCGAGATCTCGAGATAATATCTCGAGATTTCGAGATAATATCTCGAGATCTCGAGAAACTATCTCAAGATCTCGAGATAATATCTCGAGAGAAGCATATATAATCGGTGTCACCCTTTGATCATTAGCATGAATTCACTCCTGTCACACAAACTGTTTATTTACTTGTCGCATCTTTTCCGACTGTAACACATTCATGCCTCCCATGACAATTACACGAATCAACTCCTGTCCCTCAGAAAAGTGAATAACTTATCAACCAACCACTTTGTTGCGTATTAGTTATGAGAGCCCATCAAATCTCAATCCAGCTCTAATTTTTGACAGAGTCCCGTCATCCGAGCTTGCACTTGCTGGTGTCTTGTTCACACTCCAATCCGAAAGTGTCAACCCAGCACCCGGTACCTCCCAATACCTACTGTAGTGCCTTTTACCCTAAAACACAACGTTTTGTCACTACTTTACAAGATGAAAAGTTTGTGTCTGTCTAACACTCCAAATCCAAAGTGTTGATCCAGTATCCGATACCTCCTAGTGCATACTGTAGTGTTTTTTACCCTAAAACTCAACGTTTTCTCACTTCTTTTCCTTCCAGTCCCATGCTGATTGTACTGATGTTTATCCTAAAACACAAAGTTTTCTCACTACTTTACAAGACACACACCCATAAATACCAAATATTTCCTTCCAGCTCCACAGTCAATGAAGTGATTTTTACCATAACTCACAAAGTGTACTCACTACTTTGCAAGACACAGACCCGTAAATACCAAATAGCCCCCCCCCCCCCCCCCCCCCCCAGCTCCACGCTGAAAGGTTTCATTCCCACAGTGACATCAATCACCCACTCCCTTGGTGGATTTTTCACCTACTTTCAACTTTGGTGACTGAGACACATCGTCTCTTGACACGCTGTTATTCCACGGACCCGTCATACAGCATAACTTTAACCCCATCCGCGCGTCCATTTTGATCGAGCAAATCGATGGTGCTACTCGGCGTATAATAACCTTACACCAGCGACAGCTATAAACATACCGTCGGATTCCCTTTCCTCTCGTTGGTTTGAATAGTTTGAATAGTCTGGATTAGGCGTAACTAGTTACGCCCTGTGGATACTGCTTCCGTACGAGTGATTAAGGCCCTCACGTATTACCAACGTCAGTATTAGAAAAAGGGCTTGCCCAGTACAAGGCTGCAGATGCTAGACAAAATCGTGAATTTATAGTCAATACTCAGCAATCTCCTGACCCCCCAGGACTAAATTAACCCCGAGCCCAAGAGGCGAATGGAATCGCCCCCCCCCCCCCCCCCCCCCACACACACACACTCTACCCGGTGAATCTGAAACGTGGCAGGATGGGCATGACTAACATTGTTTCCACACAAAACCCAATTACATGTAGTAAAGAAAAGATTGACCTGTCACCCGACAAGTCTCAACGGTCCATATACCTTTCACACTTATCCGAAAGTGACAACTCCAACAGTGAAGTATCCAGACACACGCATATAAAGACGGACAGCGTGAACCCGATTCCCAGTATGTCCGAACAAGATGAAGCCCCCTCAACATCATTTACTGCCACCCTTAACCAGCTACAACATGGCACCCCAATCAACAATACGTTCCTCCATGATCCCATACTCTCACCCGGTCACGGGAGAACCCCCGTACTTGTGAACCCCACCTCCAACGTCAACTCATGAACCGAATGTAATACAGAACATCCCGTATCATAAGATTAATTGGACCTGGGGGAGCCGTGGCTGAGTAGGTATAGGTGCAAGCTACAAGCCGAGAGGTCCTTGGTTCGGCAACCACGTTGTGTCCTTGGGCAAGACACTTCACCCTCATAGCCTACGTGGGAGCGCGGTGGCGTTGTGTACTAAGGCGTACTGCACGTCGATGGTGCACCTGTCTTCAACCAATGCTACCCTGCTTGTGTGGAGTTAGTATGTTGGGGAGCTGACAGCTCCTCGCCGTTGCTCGGTGGTTCTCTCCGGGTACTGCGGCTTCCTCCATCCGTAAAACTGTCATGGTCATGATTAGCCATTGTGCAGAAATATGTGACCTTAAACAACAACAAATAAATAAATTGATTGGTCTCCTATGTTCTTACCCATACGATCCTCCGTGATCACATACTCTCACCCGCTCACAGGAGACCCCCCCCCCCCCACCCCCAGTACTTGTGATCCCCACCCCCAATGTCCACTCATGAACCGACAGTAATACAGGACATCCCGTCCCATAAGATTGATAGGTCCCCCAATGTTTCCACTTTCTATTTTGCTACTCCCTGTCCCATAAAGCTGGAATAGCAAAATAGAAAGTGGGGTGCTACTTGTTGTATCAAATATCGCGGGAACATCTTTTCAACACAACATTGCGGGGTTCACTGTTTGGCGGGAGAGACACTTTCGCTCATTTGAGAGGACCGCAAATTGAGTCAAACATTTTTGGGGAGCTATAGCAACGATAGGTCAAACCGAGCGGTATGTTGACGGGTTTGAGTTTCGACTATCATTGCAGGGTAATTCGCAGTGGTGTCGTTTTGGGGGATATTGTTGGGAGTCCCACTGAAGGAGTATGAAAAGTGTATTCATAGTTGGGTATTGTCGGAGGACAAATCAATGGTGTGATTCGCTATCGGGGTTTGGTTGGGCAAGATGTTTCTCTCATAAATTGGGTGTGTGTCTGTGTCATCTTGTGAGTTAAGAGGGAGTGGTCTGTGGCGCGTGGTCCTGTGGAACTATGCTCTCATGGGTGGCTAAATGAAGGTTTCTCAGCTTGGAATGGGTTTCAGCCGGTGAGAACATAGGGGACCAATCAATCTTATGGGACGGGATGTCCTGTGTTACTGTCGGCTCATGGGTTGACGTTGGAGGTGGGGGTAACAAGCACTGGGGTGGGGGTCTCCTGTGAGCGGGTGAGAGTATGTGATCACGGAAGATCGTTTGGTTAATTGGGGGTACCATGTTTCAGCTGGTTACGGGTGGCAGTAAACGACGTTGAGAGGGCTTCTTCTTGTTCGGAGATACTGAGAATCTGGTTCAAGTTGTCCTTCTATATATGCGCGGGACTGTATACATCACCATTAGTAGTATGTCTCGGGCTTTTCACCCCCCATTTGGGGGACCCCGGTGGGGGACTCCGGAAGTGACATCATGTCACGTGACGTAGTGGCGCCATGTTGTGTTGTCATGGTAACCCGCGTGAGCGGCCATGTTGTGACGTCATCTCCATAGTGATACGTGATGTGAGTGCGCATGCGCAGCGCGTGTTGTTAGGGTGATACGTGTTTCCGTCGTCCATTTTGTATACTAGAGGCCGCCATATTGGTTTCTATAGTGGCACGTGATTGCTATGTTACCTAAGGCCTACAACAGGATAGGGGTATGTTTTGGGGGTATGTTCGATTAAATCGGAGTAAATCTGATTACCACAAACAACCCGACAATCCTTCCAAATCACCAAAATTCACCCCAAATCACCGAAATTAACTTTATTTCCCCAATGTATCGGCTTAGCACGTAGTGCTATAGTACTAAGGGGGTACAAAGGGGTGCGTTCGATTGAACAGGAGTAATGTTCTGGCTTAGAATTCTCCCAGAATCCCTTTTTGGATCCCTATCCCATGACGTTTTTCCCATTAAAAGACACGTTCCTTTGGTCATTACCCAGATCTCTGCTTCTATCTATATATGCAATAGTTTACGTCTATCTGACCATGTTCCTTTGTTCTAGAGTATACTCCAGTAGCGTAGAAGAGCCTATCAGTTGGAACAGCTTTGCTTATTGTTACTATATTTAGCTATTTCTGGTCTATTCTTGTTAGTTCTGACCCTATTCTAAGTACTCTTGTTGTTTCATTTATATAATTTATAACTAACCAATCAGATTGCTTGATTTCCCATAATCTGTATACAGAGTTATCTCCCTTCTGTATAATAAAAGACTATATCCAATGGCAATATCCCTGGGCACCCCAATTTCGGCACCCCATTTTTGAAAAACATATGACCTTCGGCACCCCTTTTTTGTCATATGTGCTTATGTGAAGAAGCACAATGTGACACAATGTGCCCTAGCACATAGGCACATGATTTATGTGCCGATATGTGCTTATGTGAAAAGGCACAATGTGACACAATGTGCCCTAGCACATAGGCACATACGGGTATTTGAGGATACCTATTCCCTGGTATTGTATTATTCGAGGATACCTACTAGAGAATCCCTTTTTGTCATATGTGCTTATGTGAAAAAGCACAATGTGACACAATGTGTCCTAGCACAAAGGCACATGCTTTATGTGCCGATATGTGCTTATGTGAAAAGGCACAATGTGACACAATGTGCCCTATCACATAGTCACATACGGGTATTTGAGGATACCTATAGCCTAGTATTGTATTATTTGAGGATACCTATCTAGGATACCTTCTGGAGAATCCCTTTTTGTCATATGTGCTTATGTGAAAAAGCACAATGTGACACAATGTGGCCTAGCACATAAGCACATGCTTTATGTGCCGATATGTGCTTATGTGAAAAGGCACAATGTGACACAATGTGCCCTATCACATAGGCACATACGACCAAAATGGGATTCCATAGCCACAGGTGTTTTCCAAAATGGATTCTTTAAAAGGGATTCCATAAAATGGAATTCCTATCCGACTCCGTAAAATGGGATTCCGTGTTTTATCATCGACACTCGAGGGTATGGAAAGGGACTAATAAAGCCTAATTCATCAACTACAACAAGGTCGAAGGGAACACAACATGAACTTTGACTTAATCTTAACACCCAACATATACAATCAAATTTTTAATCTGAATGGACTGTAACCCCTAAATACTACATGCAACAACCTAACTAAACAGACGCAACATGAACGAAGATCGAACTAGTTGGAAACAACTGAACAGAGACAACCAACCACTACAAAACAATAAAGGTACAGAACGAAGATCCAACACAACCAAGATCAAAGTGAACAGAACAAATTGAAGAAAATCGAACTGATCTGATCGAATAAAAGCAAACTCGAAGTGAATTGACCATAAAAAATGAACAAAGATCCAACAGAGCTAAGATCGAAGTGAACAGAACAAAGTGAACAAAGATCGAACTGATCTGATTGAACTCCAACCCCTAAATATAACCCCAATTAACCCTCTTGAACTGTTTGAAATGAACTACAACCCTAATGAAGGTACATATAATTAACCCTCTTGAACTGTTTGAATGAACTATAACCCCTAAATATATCCCAATGTTAACACCCTTGAACGTTTTGAACTTTTTGAACGAACTTTTTATATCTATATAAACACCCTTTGAACTGAACGACATTTAACTGAATAAATTTTAAACTTAAAGAACTACAACCGATTGAACTGAATTCTTCTAATAGGGAAGGGGAATACCCTCGAGTGTCGATGATAAAACACGGAATCCCATTTTTAGTTGGATAGGAATTCCATTTTATGGAATCCCTTTTAAAGAATCCATTTTGGAAAACACCTGTGGCTATGGAATCCCATTTTGGTCGTATGTGCCTATGTGATAGGGCACATTGTGTCACATTGTGCCTTTTCACATAAGCACATATCGGCACATAAAGCATGTGCTTATGTGCAAGGTCACATTGTGTCACATTGTGCTTTTTCACATAAGCACATATGACAAAAAGGGATTCTCCAGAAGGTATCCTAGATAGGTATCCTCAAATACCCGTATGTGACTATGTGATAGGGCACATTGTGTCACATTGTGCCTTTTCACATAAGCACATATCGGCACATAAAGCATGTGCCTTTGTGCTAGGACACATTGTGTCACATTGTGCTTTTTCACATAAGCACGTATGACAAAAAAGGGATTCTCTAGTAGGCATCCTCGAATAATACAATACCAGGCAATAGGTATCCTCAAATACCCGTATCTGCCTATGTGCTAGGGCACATTGTGTCACATTGTGCCTTTTCACATAAGCACATATCGGCACATAAATCATGTGCCTATGTGCTAGGGCACATTGTGTCACATTGTACTTTTTCACATAAGCACATATGACAAAAAAGGGGTGCCGAAGGTCATATGTTTTTCAAAAATGGGGTGCCGAAATTGGGGTGCCCAGGGATATTGCCATTGGATATAGTCTTTTATTATACAGAAGGGAGATAACTCTGTATACAGATTATGGGAAATCAAGCAATCTGATTGGTTAGTTATAACTTATATAAATGAAACAACAAGAGTACTTAGAATAGGGTCAGAACTAACAAGAATAGACCAGAAATAGCTAAATATAGTAACAATAAGCAAAGCTGTTTCAACTGATAGGCTCTTCTACGCTACTGGAGTATACTCTAGAACAAAGGAACATGGTCAGATAGACGTAAACTATTGCATATATAGATAGAAGCAGAGATCTGGGTAACGACCAAAGGAACGTGTCTATTAATGGGAAAAACGTCATGGGATAGGGATCCAAAAATGGATTCTGGGAGAATTCTAAGCCAGAACATTACTCCTGTTCAATCGAACGCACCCCTTTGTACCCCCTTAGTACTATAGCACTACGTGCTAAGCCGATAATTTGGGGCAATAAAGTCAATTTCGGTGATTTGGGGTGAATTTTGGTGATTTGGAAGGATTGTCGGGTTGTTTGTGGTAATCAGATTTACTCCGATTTAATCGAACATACCCCCAAAACATACCCCTGTCCTGTTGTAGGCCTTAGGTAACATAGCAATCACGTGCCACTATAGAAACCAAGATGGCGGCCTCTAGTATACAAAATGGACGACGGAAACACGCATCACCCTAACACGCGCTGCGCATGCGCACTCACATCACGTATCACTATGGAGATGACGTCACAACATGGCCGCTCACGCGGGTTACCATGACAACACAACATGGCGCCACTACGTCACGTGACATGACGTCACTTCCGGGGTCCCCCACCGGGATCCCCCAAATGGGGGGTGAAAAGCCCGAGACATACTACTACCATTGGATTTGTCACTTTCGGGTATGTCCCTGGAGGAGTGTGAAAGGTGTATGGACCGTTGAGACTTGTCGTGCGACAGGTCAATCTTTTCATTACTACATGTAATTGGGTTTTGTGTGGAAACAATGTTAGTCATGCCCATCCTGACATGTTTGGGATTCACAGGAGGGGGGGGGGGGCGGTCTATTCGCCTCTTGGGCTCAGGGTTATGGGTTTCAATTTGGGTGTATAATAGTGAGAACAGCTCCTGGGTGTCAGGAGAATGCTGGGTACTGACCACAAATTCACGGTTTTGTCTAGCATCCGCAGCCTTGTACTAGGCAAGCCCTTTTTCTAACACTGACGTTGGTAATACGCGAGGTCCTTAATCACTCGTCCGGAAGCAGTATCCGCAGGAGGTAACTAGTTACGCCTAATTCCAGACTTTTCAAACCAACGAGAGGAAAGGGAATCCTCGGGTAGGTTTATAGCTGTCGCTGGGGTAGGGTTATTATACATCGGGTAGCACCGTCGATTCGCTCGGTCAAAATGGACGCGGGGATGGGGTTAAACTTAAGCTATATGTCTCCGTCAGCAAAGTGGAAAGTGGGTGAAAAATCTACCAAGGGAGTGGGGATGAAATCGTTCAGCGTGGGGATGAGGGAGCTATTTGGTATTTATTCTGTGTCTTGTAAAGTAGTGAGTACACTTTTTGAGTGGTGGTAAAAATCGCTCCAATCAATGTGGAGCTGGAAGGAAATATTTGATATTTATGGGTGTGTGTGTCTTGTAAAGTAGTGAGTAAACTTTGTGTTTTAGGATAAACATCACTACAATCAGCATGGGGCTGGGATGAAAACAAATGAGAAAATGTTGAGTTTTACAGGGGGGGGGGGGGGGGCGCAAAAACATGCCAGGATACAAGGTCCGGGTGGGTGGGTCCGAGCCCCATAGTGCAGTTTTTGCCGGTGTCAAGCAATTTTTTGTCAAATATCATTTTACAGACAAGTAATTACAACCAAAGTTAATTCAAGTGCTTAGATTCATAACTTAGAACAGAATAGAGCATTGATATGTGTTGGGGGTTCCATGTTAGAATTTTTTCCCCATGTTTTACACTTCATTAAGGGGTGGTTCCTGTTCTGGGTCTGGAAAAAAATTGCAAAACACAAAAATGATTCCCAGCTATTTGGTCATGATTTTCACTCCTTTATATTTCTACTAAGGCAGTCTGCCTCTTATAAGTGCTTTGTAGCTCCTATTATTTGATTCTTCTGTAGGCCTCAGGGTGCCTCATGCCATTGGTCTAGTGTGCTTCCATGTATGGAATAATTTGAAAGATTGATAAAATAAAAATCTTGATTGTGGAAAACGTGTGTAATTTCAAGCAAGGTAAATGTGATTCTAGTGACACTAACATAAAAAAATAAATAAGAGACAATTCATCTCAGACAAGCCACCCTGGCATGGGTCAAAGAACTTCAGTATTAGGTCTCTCTCAGACCAGCTGTACAAACTAAACATTGAACCGAAAAGTAATGAAATGAAAAACGACTATTTCTTGTGGACAGTTGAAGATATCCAGGTGGGAACAATATATTTTGGGCAGGGCTTCTTGGTGATGGGATTCGACTGGTGTCTGAACAGCATAGACATGTTGAACATCGGGATAAGGGTTGTGTTGCCTGGAACATGAATGGGTGTATATCTGCAATTCAATTGGTGGAGGCGGGTTCCAGTGGTTACATGGGGGTCTGATGCTGCATTTCCATTGTGGCTTTATAAGCAGAGAGATTGTTTTGGGGCCATCTGTGGCTAGGGATGCCTTGGATGCCCAAGAGCAGGGCTGGGATATCGGACAAGTTGGTTTGCGGCACCTTTCATGTTTGGGAAAAGTATTTATTTTTTTTATTTTATTTAATTTTTTTTATTTAGGTAATTTGAATACTTCGTTAAACAGATTTTATAAATTGGGGTGGGTCCCCAATTGTCTTTGAGGAAAAACTGTGCGGGAGGGTTGGGTGTCCAAGACATGACTGACAAAAATTTGCATTCCGGGGGTGGTGGGGCCCAAAAATTGAAAATGTAAAAATTTCCACCTTGTATCCGTAATTTTTTGCCTGACCCCCCCCCCCCCGCCCCCCCCCCCCCCACTGAGTTTTAGGGTAAAAAACACTACAGTATGCACTAGGAGGTACCGGGTACTGGATCAACACTTTGGATTTGGTGTGTCAGTCTGACACAAACTTCTCATCTTGTAAAGTAGTGAGAAAACGTCCTGTTTTGGGGGTAAAAGGCACTACAGTACGTACTGGGATGTACCGGGTGCTAGATTGACACTTTGGGATTGGATTGGGAACAAGACACCAGCAAGTGCAAGTGCGGGTGACGGAACTCTGTTTATATTAGTGCTGGGCTGAGATTTGGTGGGCCCTCATAACTTCGCAACAAGGTGATTGGTTGATAAGTTTTCTGAGTGGCAGGAGTGGATTCGTGTAATTGTCATGGGGGGCACGAATATGTTGCAGTCGGAAAAGATGCGACAAGTGAATAAACAGTTTGAGTGAATTCATGCTGATGATCAAATGGTGACGCCGATTATATATGCTTATCTCGAGATCTCGAGATATTATCTCGAGATCTTGAGATATTTTCTCGAGATCTTGAGATAGTTTCTCGAGATCTTGAGATATTATCTCGAGATCTCGAGATATTATCTCGAGATCTTTAGATAGTTTCTCGAGATCTTGAGATATGATCTCGAGATAGTTTCTCGAGATCTTGAGATATTATCTCGAGATCTCGAGATATTTTCTCGAGATCCTGAGATATTATCTCGAGATCTTGAGATAGTTTCTCGAGATCTTGAGATAGTTTCTCGAGATCTTGAGATATTATCTCGAGATAAAAAAAGTATTGAGGGTGGCCTAAATCAACCACCGTAGATATATTTCAACAATATTCCAATTTAAGGGTACGATTAAACTTGTGAAATATTGTACACAATTATTCGGTTATTATATCAAGTGCGTCCAGTTTGGACCGGCACAGCTTTGCTTTGGAATCCCAAATTATAAGCACACCATTAGACCTCTTTCATTTGCAAAGCGCGATTGAAAGCCTTTGTCCGGAATAACTGAAACAGCCATTGACTGGTTTCAGTTATTTTGATATACTTGCCACTTTATCTGATTTAATCGAGTTCGACAATCCTTTTCACTAGTTGCCGTCCATAATTTGTCGCTTTTTGCGACATTGGAAAAAATGAAAACTAGCAGGGCTACTGTCTATATACACCACGCACCATTTTCATGTGTGTGGACAATGAGGTGTTACGCTAAGGGCTGAACGTTCATCTCTTTCGATATGTTAAATGAAGGAAAATACCCCCATTCATATCAAAATGGCTGATGCCACATTTATATATTGTCCGACGATTTACACAGACGTCCATTGCTTTGTACAGTCCGAACGCCCATTGTTTTGTACAGCCCGCCATGCATTTACAGACGAAATTTTTGTCTTGCACAGAGGTATGCATAGTGGAGCGCGCCCCAAGCACGAAATGCAACATTGGAGTTTGTGCCAATTTATGGCTAGAAAAGGCGCCTGTTGGTACCAAGTTTACACGTTCTATGGTTCTCAAAGAACTTTTTCCATCGTTTCCTACACATTGAAAGGATTGTGTACTCAGAAAGCACGGGGCATAACAAAAGGCCAATAGTGTCGCCTATGTTAAATAGCATTGAAACTTCAAATGTTCTGAGATACTGACAGTCCATAGCGAGAGTTTTTCCCAGAGAGAACCTCCGGGATACTACGTACCCCGTAGACTTCCCCCTCGAGATAATTCCCACCGAGTACTCCCTTCCCCGGTGTCTTACCCCTTCCCCTCCCGGTAGAATCCCCCCCCCCCCCCCGGAAACTCCTCCTTCCCATTCACTGACTCATACTGGTCATAGTCCAGACTCGATGTGTGCCAAGCAAAGCCAACGCCGTAAATTGATAATTAGTCATTTGGACTTTGGAATGCGACATTACTGCAATTGCAGGTTGAACATTTCAGTAAGGTGTTAACAATGAGTGACCTCACCCGCTATCGGTTGTGTATGGCACCGCCCGAACCCGCTCTTGGCTGTAATTAGCTACGTTTTTAGCCGATCTGGCATTAGCTTATGATCATTGTAAAGAATTAACATCTAATTATTCGTCGAAGGTACGGGTCATGTATATATATATATATATATATATATATATATTAATGGATCAGTATCAATCAGTGTTAGAGGAGGAGGGAGTCCGATGAAGGATTCTCCAAGAGGTAATATCCGCGGGGGTACACTCTCGGGGTGGGGGTGTCCCATCCCATCGGTATTTTCGCACGGGGTGGGGGGCAGTCACCGTGGAATCTTCAGAAGCCGATCAGTTGTTACGAGCGACAGCTATCTTCAGATATATATATGCTTCGAAAGATAT
This sequence comes from Pictodentalium vernedei, assembly GCA_031216915.1. Classification (NCBI taxonomy): domain Eukaryota; kingdom Metazoa; phylum Mollusca; class Scaphopoda; order Dentaliida; family Dentaliidae; genus Pictodentalium; species Pictodentalium vernedei. The sequence goes on from CM062291.1 coordinate 271,710,929, forward strand.
CCTACAAAAGGTATCCTCCAATAGGTATCCTCTAATAGTACATCATCATGTCATAGGTATCCTCAAATACTCATATGTGCTGTATGTGTTGTGCGAACATTATTCACTAGCAGACAAGAACATATCGGCATATTCAGCATATGTCTATGTGCTACATGTGATGTGTACACACTGTGTACTAGCACACAGACACATCTAGGGAAGTCAGAATACTTTATCGGGAGGCCAGAGAAGTCATAATATAGATAGGACGGGTTTAGGAATGTTCGGTTAGAGTAGCCAGAATAGTTAGAACCCCAGAATTTAGTGAGAAATTGGAGCCAAATAAATAGTTGTCAGGTTGACTGTGGTAATTCTACGAAGTATCCGAGGATTCTGGATAATTAGATTTATTTTTATACAAAGGTACGCGCCTATTATTGAAAGAAAAGGGGGATTCTGGTGAATCCGAACAAAGTAAAGTCGTTTTTTGTGATTTGGGGTCGTTGTCGGGTCTATTTGGCTAATGTACGAAGTAAACGAGGAATCCGAACCAACTAACTACTCCTATTCAATCGAACACACCAGCAGACATGCCCTCGTCCTGTCGGAGGCCATTGGGTCACATATCAACCACGTGCTACCATAGAAACCAAGATGGCGGCCTCCAGTATACAAAATGGGCTACGGAAACACGTGTCCCCCTAACAACACGCACTGCATATGCGCTCTAAGACCGCGGAACATTATCGTAATGGCGTCACAAGATGGCCGCTCACGCGGGCTACCATAACAATAAACATGACGTTACTGGATCACGTGACTATGGCGTCACTTCCCCTCCCCATTCCCTCCCCCAACAGGGCACAATCTCCACATGTCCTACTACTTCTGCCCTTCACTAAATTTACAACCCCGAAAATATAGCACGGGCCAAAATTTAAAGTAACCGGCTATATTTATGGTACAAAATATAGGATATTTTAAGAGTGTTGATCTCAAATGATATTTAAAACGAATCTGGGAAATTTCCATATTGCTGAGCTCAAATGAGGCAAAGTGGAAAATTCAGAACAAGTCATATTCTTTTTTCTCACATGATAGCAAACTTTCTAAGAAATCCATCAATCAATGAAGCTGTGGAATGGTTTAACCGCCATACAACAAAATAGTTCCAACAGTCTAATACCAGCCGTGCATGGGTGATAAATGTGGGTTTTCATTTAATTTTCCAATTATTTCGTTTCTATTTATCACACGGAACATCTACAGAAATAACTGGCGTTCCAATATAAATTGCTGTAATTTGGGTATAGGCCTAAAACTCAGTGATACAACTAAAAGTTAATAACGGTTTGAAATATTAATTAATGCATGTTATGTATTTTTCAGAGTCATTTCATGTGAGAAATTTTGATTATGCATGTTACCTGAACTATCGAAGAAAACTGTTTTAGAATGCTGTATGCATAGTTCCCATCTATGTTATAGCAATCCACAGCTGGAGGATACAAATATTTTTCTTATTTATTACTGTATGGAGGCTTTTTCAAATGGTAAATTTAGCTTTTATTAGCCTCATTACGCCAGACAAGTGAAAATATTTGAGAAAAGGGGAGAAGATATTAAATAGCATTCTCTTATTACTAGACATATTGCAACCAAGATGTTACTTCTAGCAGACTTGTTTAGGCTTACTTTGGGCTGTTGATACGCCTTCCTACAGACCTTGATGGCATAACAATTCTAACTCATCAAAGTATACAGTCCACGTGAAAAGTGTGTCCGAAAATCAAGTTGTTATACGCTGTCCTGTTTCTGACCGCTTGAGCAACTGATGATTATGAGCGGTCACAACTGACCCTGGTCGGTGAGAGATCAGATAGTGTCTTCACAAACGGGCGTATTATTTCACTCCGAATCAGTTAATAACATTAGTTCAAACTAATTATAGTTAGTTAATCATGTATCTTCAAAAAACGCATATCGTTTGAAACTTAAAACTGTTCGGAAATGGATGTAAACGACATTTGAAGCCGAATTTTCTGGGATCGGGATGTCGTTTTATCCATATGAAACCAACGAGGGAAATACTGTTAACTGAAATCTTTAGCACACTTACTTTCGTCATGTATACGGCGATGTCTGTTTTTTGTGTTTTTGTGAATATTTAAAGTAAAAAAGCTCATACAAATTCAATGTGTGATAAAATTGGCGTCTAAAAATAGAAATGCGTCGCTTCGCGCTCTGCCACTTTCCAAAAGGCGATTCGTCCGCTTATCCACTGTGAGAAAGAGCTTCACATTTTCACAGTTTGAGAGTTCACCACCAGATTGTTGTGTGGGAGATATTGAACAATGACGCTCTGAACACAGAATTATGGGATTGGAAACTCGATGACAGACAATTAACACCAATTATGACAGATATTTAAGCAGCTCCCGGTAAACTTTTGAATTTCATACATTGCAAATGTAAGATGTCAGGTAACAACCCATGCGGAACAAACTTATGGTCATGTCGAAAGAGTGGTCTGAAATGTGCGAGCAGCTGCGAGAATTACAGAGGCGAAGGTTGCCATAATGCTGAATCTCTCATCTTTGAGGATGAAGATGTAGGAAATGACTAAACGTATACGTATTTGGAATTTTATAGTTGTTTTTCTTGTGAATGCAGGTCAGCACTGAGAATTTTCAGAACTTTAATTTAGCTTTCATGCATTTCAAAACGTAATTTAATTGTGGGTGTCCATTTTTGTAACTCCATTTTCCCATTTCGGGAGTCATTCCAAACTTAATCACAGTATGTGTCTAAACTATGTTTTGCGTTCCTTATTTCGGCAGTTTGCTATATCCTGTGACTGCAGTGGAAACGAACAAAGATTCGGTATCATAATCCACAGATACCAATATGTTTGATCTTGTGGATACTTTACAACATCAGTGTATTTTTACAGTGATTTTCGCAGCCATCTTGGCAGCCATTTTGGAAATCGGTGTTTCGGCTCATGTCCACAATGTAGAGTGATCTGCAGACTATTTCTTCGGAGAATATCAAAAAAGTATTCGTGTTCATCTGAGACGTCTGTTGTTGCCGACTTGTGGAAATTGAAACTGACCGATCCTGGAGGCCACATTGACGGCCATCTTGGAAAGTATGTTGCCCAAAAACTTTCACGAAAGTAGATTTGTTGGATTTTGGATATGTTATTCCCGAGAGCTTCCCGCATCAAAGGGCACCAAAATCGTTTTTTTTTTATCAATTTCTTCCTGGTAAAACTGTTCTACGACTACACTATAGTTAAAGTTGACTATATGGGGTGGGATGTGGGTTGGGGGCAGTGGCGTAGCCAGCTCAAAGTAAGTGAGGGAGACAAACTCCCACAGAGAAAATATGGCTTAGATTCAGTTTTTCCGATGGGGTGGGTGTGGGGCGAGGTTATAAAACACATTTAAAACAAAATTATATTGCAGATTCAGACAGAATTTATTGAAATCTTAATGTCAGTTACTGATTGGTAATAAGATATACATGTACACAAACCCAATAAGATACACAAAAAATAAAACATAAAATGTTTCCCTATCGCCGGAGATAATTTGAAGGTTACCCACATGTTGTCAGTAACAAATTATAATAAAGTGTGTGATGGTGTTGGATATATTTGTGATTAACAACGTGTGGGAAACCAATAAATTAGCTCTGATGATACTGAAGATTTGGTCAAAGTTATAACAATGTTCATCTTTTAACAACTAGCAGGGTTGTCCAGCTTTGCTGAGGTTGAAGAAGTGATTCCCATAGAGAATGGAGCTTGTTAGTGGGTAAGTAAGGTATCTGGATTAGAGTATCCTCCTTTGATATATTGGACAATTCAGACAGAATTTATGGGGCAATGAATCAGGGTGAATACTATTTCCGGCTGAAAGCTAATAAATACACCTCCCCACCCCCCCCCCCCCCCTTCCACGCGTTAACATCACCTTGAAGAAAATATTTAGACTTGTCTTGTTCCCAACAATAGTGAGATTCAGTAAAAATAGAGAGATTTTTCCAATTTTATTTGGTAAATAACATAGAATTAACTATAAATTCATCCAGTGTGTGCCGGAATGCAACATTTCGTGTGCTGAAGCATTGCAGATGGCACCAATGTGTACTCAAGGGATGGTTTATAGTTTAATTTGTTGTACAAAATCAAATTTGTACTACAAATCGCCCATATGGAGCATCAGTGTATCACTTGCAATGCTAAAGGGTTGCAGAAGACACCTTCATGCACCCAATGGATGATTTATAGTTGGTTTTGTACATTATCTACTGAATTATGTTTAAAAACCACTGTTTAGTGTTGCGAGGGTGGTTATACTTATATTTGAAAAAAACCGTCTGTGATAAAAAAAAGGATACATTTTAAAAGCCAACAAATAATAAAGATATAGCATTACATGTAAGTTAATTAAATATACAAATATCTACAGGGTTGGGGAGGGGGGGGGGGGGTTAAAATTATTGGAGTGTAGAGTGGAGTGTCAATATATTCCATGTAAAACAATAAAATTCTTTTTAGAGACTTCAGTAAAAAAGAATGGTGTGGTGTTTTGTATGTCTGGTAAAACAAAATAATAACCACGCGAATACGTGAAATCATCGGCAAAATTGACATTTTCCGTCCAAACACAGGCCCTCATTTCAATTTCCTCTAGAAAATTTTCCTGAAGATGGATTATAGTGAATTTTGGACATGTTATTCCCGCAGCTTTTCTGTGTGGTACAACAATCGTTTATTTTACCAATTTCTTCTGGGTTCGTCGGAAATTTCGGTTTGTGCGACTACACTATTCAGCGTTTGTTTTTTTTTTTCAAATCGTACACATGAAGTAACGTGCAAGTGAAAATTTTACAACAGTGTACTACCGTTGTTGCATTAGTAAGAACGGTAGTACACATTTGTGCTAAACATTCTACTCACACTTTAATTCAACTGGACGATTTCTTTCAGTGCAAGGCGAGGCAAAGAGAAGTCGTGACTAATGACTATGAACTGCAGGTAAACGGAACACCACAGTTAATATAATACTACTCAAAGTTTGCTAAGCACCAAGTATATCCAACTACCTGTTTTACGTTTTAGTTGAAATATTGTTATGAAAAGTGTATATATTTTTTATTTAATTATATCTTTAATGATTTAGTACAGAAATTAAGATTCTGTTTGTGTTTGACATTATTTTTTAGCTTTTGAATACGATAACCATGGAAAATGGATTTTTTGGTAAAAGAGGAAATTTTTCAAATTTGCCAAAAAGTTGACGGAGCGAACTGGTATGGGCTCAATAACGAGCATGAGACCCATTACTGTTAATTACAGCTTGACAACGCCATCTCATGCTCCCAGTCAGGTTCCTGGTGGTCCTTTGTGGGATGTTGTTCCCTTCTTGGAGCAGCATGGCAGCATGGCACCAAGCTCCTGAACGCTTCTTGGCTGGACTGGACGTGCTGAAATTGCAAGCTGCAACTCATTCCAGACATGTTCGATTGGATTGGGGTCAGGGGATCTTGCTGGCCAGTCCATACGCTCAATCCCCTCCCTCTGTCGTTAATCCCCGACAGCATGGGCAACACGAGGACTGCCATTATCGTCCATCATAATGAATCTATCACCCACTGTACCTGCATACAATCTGACGTGGACATCCAGGATCTCATCAATATACCCTGTGTAGTCAATGTACCATGTCCGAGGACATATGGCTCTGTACGTCCATCCCTGCTGATGCCGCCCCAGACCATGTTTGATCCTCCACCATAGCGGTCATGCTCAGCAATGTTGGTTGCATGGAATCGCTCTTGTGGTCTTCTCCATACCCTAGAACGCCTATCTGTGTGGTCTATGCAATCCCTTGACTCATCTGTAAAAAGGACAGGTCGCCAATCTTCTCTGGTTCATCCAACGTGGTCCATGTCCCATTCATATCGTGCCTGGCGGTGGTTCTGGGACAGCGGAATGCGAATACATGGTCTTCTCGATCGGTGACCAACTTCGTGCAACTTTGCACGGATAGTCTGCGTCGAAACATTTACCCCGGATGCATTCTGAAGGTCACTGCGAAGCTGGGTTGCTGTGGAAAAGCGGTTCCTACGGGTCTGAATGATCAAAAACCGGTCTTCAGCTGCAGATGTTGCCCTGTCTCTGCCACCACCATGCTGTCTTACCGGTGAGCCATACTGCTGAAATCTTGCAGAGGCTCCGGTGATCACCATATGGTGCACACCAGGGGCTTCACCTACCTAACGATGGGCTGCCCCTTGCTCCACCATCCTCACAGCCCGCCACATTTCTGCTTGAGACAAATGTCTTCTTACATTTGCATTTGCCATATTCAATCACTAAATCACAAGAGTTTGTGTTGAAATGAAGATTGAATACCCTACACATGTCATGTACATGTAGACAGTACACGAAAACATGAAAATCAAGGGGTACATGCTTTCCATGACTGTCACGAAAAGTTTGCTTGTCAAGAGAGCTAATGTAAACACTGGGGACCATCTCAATACAATCCTCAATCATATCCACCAACAATATCGCAAATATCTCACAAGCAAATTTCACAATGATGTGTCAAATATTTGGTGCTTAGCAAACTTTGAGTTGCATGTATAGCTGCCTATGGTTGGAAGATCGGGATATTTTGCGTTGCTTCCACCCACATTTTGCTTTGTTTGCAACTGTTAGTGGCATGTAATGGCAATGTTATGAAAGTTCAGTAACAGTTTTATTGTATTAGTTGTAAAACAAACTGATACTTTCTGACAAAAGGCGGGGGTTACGTCCCCTACAGACCCTATGCCTCGCCGTGCCTGACTGCACGAGGACCTCCTGCTGATGATATCACGGGACTTCAGTGCGCACACGATAGTAGTATTCATCCCCTCCTTTATAGTTTGGCTCGCCCATCTTTAAATGGTTATGCACAACGCCAATCTTAGGCATTCCATTATGGGCACATTTAGTGGGACAATGGCAGGGGCGTCGCTAAGGGGGGTTTATGGCAGGGGTGACACCACCCCTTCTAATAATTTGGTTCCAGATGGGACATTTGCGTCTGGATTGAAGTCAGAGATATCAATTCTTTCTTGCTAGTTATCAAGTGCTTTCCTAAAGACTAGATGGGTGCGTGGTGGCTCAGTGGTTACAGCACTGGACTTCAAACCCAACGGTCCACGGTTCGATCGCTTCCAGGTGTAACTCCGTTGTTTTATTGGGCAATGCACTAAATCCCGATTGACCACGTGTAGACACCGTGGCGATATATGTTCTAAGTCGTTCTGCTCGTCGATGGTGCACTTGTCTTCAACCATTGCTAACCCTGCTTGTGTGGAGTTAGTACGTTGGGGAGTCTGACAGCTGCTCGCTGCAGCTTGGTGGTTTTCTCCGAGTACTCCGGCTTACTCCGCGAAAAAAAACTGTCCGACGCCAGGTGACCGTGGCTATCGAAAGTGTCGTTAAGACCCCAATAAATAAATAAATGAATAAGTAAATAAAAAAATAAAAGACTAGATTTGATACTTGGACACAGGCCTGAAAATAAGCAGTCTGACATTTGCAGAATGAAGTCCCCAGAGGGTGAATTGGATGATGCTGTCCCATGCAGTGGGCCAATTTATCCTCTGGGTACGTCTTTCTGTTTAGTTTCGAGACCCTGATTCAGATTGAGGTTCACAGAGGGTAAAGGTAGTGACGCTACCCTGCTGTGAAGGGTAGCATCACTAAATGCACCCTCTAGGGTCCTCATTTTGCAGATGACAGTCTGCTTATTTTCTGGCTTGCTTGGACTTGTGGGACACACATAGTCGGTCATTTTTGTTGGGGTTTAACGACATTTTCAACAGCCAGGATCGCCTAATGTCGATCAGTTTTACGGGTGGAGGAAGCCGCAGTACCCAGAGAGAACCAACGAGCAGCGACGAGCAACTGTAAGACTCCCCAATGTACTAACTCTGAACGTGAAGGGTCAGAACTGGTTGAAGGAAAGTGCCGCATTGGTGCGCAGTACGCCTTAGTACATGGCGCCACCGTGCACCCATGTGGGCAATTGGGATTAAGTGTCTTGTCAAAAGACACAACGCAGTTACCCGTGGTCAGGATAGAACCGTGGACCTGTAGGGTTGAAGTCCGATACTCTAACGGATGAGTCACCGCACTCCCCCACACAGTCGGCCATACAAATGGAAGTCTGTACTCTGTAGAACCCGATTCGGGCTGTTGGGGCCGAACATGAGCAATTTGGAGTACCAGTACGGTACATGTTAATCCCAAAAGAAGTTGCGTCACGTCTACTCCCTATATATTTTATTTATTCACTAATAAATTCCCAAGAAATCTTGAGTTATTAACTATAATCCGACCTACGAATAAATCTCTTCCAACCACATCACGAAGGCATGGCTTCAACGAAGCCACGCCTTCATGATGTAGTTGAAATATTGGTTAATTGGGAATTGAGCCATCAGGTTCACAACCCCCACTTCCCGACTGTTTTTGCGATGCCCCTGTACAATAGTAAGATAATTTGTATGTTTGGATTAGAGGCACACTTGTGTTTACTGGTGATGTCTCACATGACGTGCGATGTTGGATTTGTGTCTTATATTTTCGTAGCATTTCATTATCAATCAGCATTGTCATAATTAGTTCCATAATCTTATCGCAGTTCAGTCTGTTCAAGTGTTCATGAACGTGTTCGTTATTGCGTTATCGATTGTAACTGAAGTCAAATTCTTCCTTCATCACTTCAGCACTCCGTTCCCAAGGCCGAACATGTGGCGGGATTGGTTGACGCAAATAATTAAAACTTCAAGTGAATATCAGGAGTATGATTTTGGTCTATCTGTTGACGGCGCTTTGTGTGGAAAGTAAAATTAACCCATTGTATCGCGAGTCCCTATTTGATTCGGTATATTCGGTCGCCGTGGACTAGTAGTCATCCACGCGTGGGCAGTGACGTCCACGCATGCGTTTACCAGGTAATAACAATCATCAACAGCAAAATTTTAACTAATGATGCACTGGGTTGTACCCGGTGCTTCATTAATTAAATGTTTGATGATTATCACTATAATTGGTGTTCGGAATCTAATACTGCTGCGTCCGTGGAAATATTGCCCACCCATGGAAAGTGACCATTCCACGGCGGTCGTACTGAAAACAACACTGTTCAGACGGCAAAAATAAATAAATGGTTTGGTTCTTATTAGATCTAGTTAGAAAATAGAGTGGGTTGGAATTTTTTCTTATGTTTTATTTTCTCATATAGTCGATTAACCTTTTACCCATCGAAATCACCAAAACCGGCCAGCGCATTTACAAAAATCACCATTCAAAATTTATTACTTTTCCATGTTCTTGTCTTAAAACATAGCTTATGACCCCTCATTGGAACGATTTCACTGAGCTCGGTCCAACGAGGGGGTCATAAGCTATGGTTTTGGGGCAAAGAATGAAAATGTTTAGTTATTAAGTTTTTTTAAGTGTCGTCAGCTATTTTGGTTTGGTGCAGGGTCGAAAAGTAGGACGCATTTTCTCGGTACACGTGTATCGTCCGCTATCGTTTTAAATGGAGATAACTGTGTTGCTAAGTACTTATAAAAAGATTAGGGTGGAGCATAAAATTCAGGATCGGTCGGAACATCGAAACCATTTCCCTTTTCCTCAACCCTATGGCAAACGGAAGAATACATTTTGCTTTTGGAGAGAGGTTCGGCAATAATATAAGCCTCAAGGATGGTGGGATTAAATTATTACTATTTCGATTTACCGTTCTGCATCAAGACGGCTATATTTTCCTTTACGCAAAATCTTAAATATAGGATTGAAAGGTTAAAAATAGAGTCCGCAAATATCTGTTCAAGTTTTTCTATATTAGGATTCCGCATTTTATGTATGACATTAACACTTCCAGCATGACCACTGGTACTATATCACAATCACAAAGAGGAGGGGGAATCTTAAAATAGGCCGTTTAGCGCCCGTTATTTTTGCCATGTATTTCGTCCCCAGAGTTCCAATGTGTTCTATGTGGCTAATGGCACATAGAACACATTAGAACTGAGGGGGCGATTTGTTAAACCAAGAGAATGATTTATACATTTCGAGGTGAAAATTATATGACAGTAGTGTATACATTTTTTTAAACGTCAAAATACAATTCCCTCTTTCTTTTGATCATTCATATGCGCCGTCATCTCACTAAACTCAGATACTCAGTCAAAGGCGTAATGTTATAAGTTACGGTTCGTTTACTTGGCGGATGCGGTGTCTCATGAGGCGAAGTGAGAACAATATTTAGCGAGGCTTTAGCCGAGTCTAATATTCTTCTCCCCGAGTCTCATGTGACACCGTATTCGCCAACTAGATGCCCCATAACGTATATATCATCCCAGCCTTTTTTCTCCGAACTTTCACCATCAGTTGTATTTGCAAACCATTTCATGTTTTCGTTAAATTTCCCTATCGGCATTCATTTATTTACAAAAGCAAACGGGTAGTGCAATGCAAGGAGAGGAATACAACATATCATTGGCCGCCAAGGTAATTGTTGTACACTTCTGCCTGCTTTCCGGCGCTTTGAACCGAAAACAAATTTTCTATTAAGGTGCCAATTAGTTGAGCTCAGACTGAGATTTTTGTGATAAAAACAAAGAAGCGGATAGTGATAATTAATATACCGCCAGTGTCGTTATATTGAATTAATGTGGGGTTGACCATTATGGTCGGACCTTGGTTATGATCGTTCATTGGTTAATCTGTTCGGTCCGTGAAATTATAAAATATCTTGTCAAACAATTTTTCTCGCCGTTCACGTTAGGAAATTTGCTAATGCCCATAAAGAGGCTGTGTGTTCATTCATTGTCATGTCTTAATCAACATCCTTAACGCCTCATACATTTTCGCCAGCAAGCAATGAAGTTGCGCTGTTAAAGATATTGGGAGTTAAGGCTGCGAAGTTTCTATATTTTAGCTCGGTTTTGGTCAATGTTTCAATTTGGTACAAAATCGTTTTCATTTTTGCTTTTGATATATACTACTCAAAGTTTGCTGAGCACCAAGTACATCCAACTACCTGTTTTACGCTTTAGTTGAAATATTGTAATGAAAAGTGTATATATTTATTTTATTTAATTATATCTTTAATGATTTAAGTACAGAAATTAAGATTTTATTTGTGTTTGACATTATTTTTTAGCTTTTGAATACGATAACCATGGAAAATGGATATTTTTGGTAAAAGAGGAAATTTTTTAATATTCTAAAAAGTTGACGGAACGAACTGGTATGGCTTTAATATCGAGTATGAGACACAATACTTTTAATTACAGCTTGACACCGCCTTCTCATGCTCCCAGTCAGGTTCCTGGTGATCCTTTTGGGATGTTGTTCCATTCTTGGACCAGCATGACACCAAGCTCCTGGACACTTCTTGGCTGGACTGGACGGGCTGAAATTGGAAGCTGCAACTCATTCCAGACATGTTCGATTGGATTGAGGTCAGGGGATCTTGCTGTCTAGTCCATACGCTCAATCCACTCTCTCTCTGTCGGTGCTGCCCGACAGCATGGGCAACATGAGGACGGGCATTCTCGTCCATCAGAATGAATCTATCACCCACTGCACCTGCATACAATCTGACGTGGACATCCAGGATCTCATCAATATACTGTTGTGCAGTCAATGTACCACGTTCAAGGACACAGAGCTCTGTACGTCCATCCTAGCTGATGCCGCCCTAGACCATGATTGCCCCTCCACCATAGCGGCCATGCTCATCAAAGTTGGCTGCAAGGAATCGCTCTCCTGGTCTTCTCCGTACCCTAAAACGCCTATCTATGTGGTCTAGGCAGTACCTTGACCCATCTGTAAAAAGGACAGGTCGCCAATCTTCTCTGGTCCATCCAACGTGGCGAAACATTTACCCCGGCTGCATTCTGAAGGTCACTGCGAAGCTGGGTTGCTGTGGCAAAGCGGTTCCTACAAGGCCTGAATGATCAAAAACCGGTCTTCAGCTGCAGATGTTGCCCTGTCTCTGCCACCACCATGTCGTCTTACTGGTGTACCATACTGCTGACGTCTTGCCCAGGCTCTGGTGATCACCGTATGGTGCATACCAAGGGCTTCACCAACCTGACGATGGGTAGCCCCCTGCTCCACCATCCTTGCAGTCCGCCACATTTCTGCTTCAGACAAATGTCTTCTTACATTTGCATTTGCCATATTCAATCATTAAATCACAAGAGTTTGTGTTCAAATTAAGATTGAATACCCTACACATGTCATGTACATGTAGACAGTTCACGAAAACATCATGAAAATCATGGGGTACCTGCTTTCCATTACTGTCACGAAAAGTCTGCCTGTCAAGAGAGCTAATTAAACACTGGGGACCATCTCAATACATTCCTCAATCATATTCACCAAAAATATCGCAAATATGTCACAAGCAAATTTCACAATGATGTGTCAAATATTTGGTGCTTAGCAAACTTTGAGTAGTATATTTTCCTAATACTGTTTCTTGGCGTCGATTCTTGAAACAGTATCACTGAGAGTGTTATCTTATCAGTGGAGTCCACTTCTTTGTACACGATTCCGGGATACATTTCACTTGTCGATTTCTCGGTATATTTTTCCATCTCTTGGACCTATGTAGTTTTTTGTAGAAAAATCGAAAGGTTCGGATATGTTTGCGTTCCTCTGAACTAGTTTCGTTTTCGGTTTTCTGTTAAATGCACAACTTTAACCCTTTACCTAACAAGAAAGGCAGACGACACTTGCAAACAAACTTTTGGAATAACTATATTTTTTTAATTTTTGAATAAAAACATAGTTTATAACCCCTCATTGGAACGAGCTCATGTGCTCGTTCCAATGATGGGTCATAAGCTATGTTTTTGAGCAAAAAATGAAAAAATAATGAAAATTAATCCTGGTTTTTGAGAATAGCGCTGACCGTTTTGGGGCGTTACGTTGGGTAAAGGGTTGACAAGCAATATTACAATGTCATTACAGGCGTTTTTAAACAATACTGCAGATTACTACTGTGTTTTGGGAGCGCGGTGGCTCAGTGGTAGACCGTTGGACTTCTATGCTAGAGGTCCCGAGTTCGATCCCCGTCCGGGACGACCCGCTCTGTGTCCTTGGGCAAGGCACTTTATTCCGGTTGCCTATATGGGGGCACGATGACGCCGTGTATTAATGCGTGCTGCATGTCGATGGTGCACATGTCTTCAACCGCTGTAACCCTGCTTGAGTGGAGCTTGAACAGAGTTAGAATGTTAATGCGCTGGCAGTTGCTTGTCGATGCTCGGTGGTTCTCTCCGAGTACTCCGGCTTCCTCCACCCGTAAAACTGTCACGGTCACGATTAGCTATTGTGCATAAGTATGTGACTTTAAACAGCAATAAATAAATACAACTACTGTGTTTTGAATTAGTTCATGTATATGAGCCCGTCTGGAACTAACTCGTCTACCTCTATACAGTAGCGGTCATAAGAAGAAAATACATGTATGATATTGTAAAAAAAATTAATGATAACAATCTACAGCTTGTAAAGGTGAAAGGTTAATGCGTTGGAGTAATGGTGACATCTTGTTTCATATGATGTTGTTCTGAAGTGGACATCCTGGATGCCAAAACGAAAACAACGAGTGATTTAAAGCTAGCTAACCTATCCCCATTTCCGTTTTGAAAACATAAATTCACCAATAAAAGGTGGTGATGGTTGGTTCATGAAAAGACAAGATAGCTGGTTACCCATTTGACCTGTAATGTGGTACAGACGAAAGGTCAATATGTCAGTGATTTCCTGCACCATCATGCAACATCTTTCATTTGACCCAATTCGGACATAAAGGCTAATCCTGATTAGGGTTGTCTACGAGAAACAAAAGAGGAAAGGGTGACGAATGTACCAAAAGTTATCCAGTTGTCAAATTCCGTTGTAAAGACTCATTACCTTTCTAAATCGTTTAAATACCTTCACAATTTCTCAGTTTCAAAAGACGGAATGTATGCTTTATTCGTTTACTGGTATCATTATTATCAGGACAGAATCCACATCGATTATGGGCAATTACGACCGAAATAACTTTTTGACGGATAAACAGCACGGCTTCAGATCAAGGAGATCTTGTGAATCCAAACTCTTACTCTCAGTAAATGCCCTGACGAAGTCAAAGACCACTCGAGAGCAAGTTGATGCCACCTTGCTTGACTTTCTGAGGCCTTTGACAAAGTCCCACATTAGCCCCAGCTCATAAACTCCAATACTATAGCATCCGCGGAAATACATGAAATGGATCAAAGACTTCTTGTCGATGAGGGTTCAGTGTGGCACCTTAAACAGTTTTTCCTCTAGCGATGGTAATGCCATCTCAGGAGACCCGCAGAGTACTGTTATGGGTCCATTACTCTTCCCGATCTTCATAAATGACCTGCCCGGCTATACAGCTACGGGTGCTTGCTTCTTCGCTGATGACTGCTTGATGTTCAGAAACACCCACTGCAGGGCCAATGCAGAAGCACTCCAGGAAGACACGTGAAAAAATGGGAGAGCGAATGGCAAATGTAATTTCGACCCACCCCTACTACCAAAAGTGCACGGTCATCTATAATACAAAACAAGAGAATTCCTATCAGCATAAGTGCCAACTATATGACCACACTATGAAGGCAAATTGAATCAAGCAAATACCTCGGAGTTGCAATAAACTATAAGCTCAGCTGGTCCAAACATATTACCTCAACCAAGATGAAGGCCAGCAGGACCCTATGATTCATACAGAGGAATTTCCGTGGATCCCGACCATCTGTGAAATCCACAGCATTCACGATTATGCGCCCAACACGTGAATATGCCTTCACCGTATACGATCCTTACAATAAGACTCAGCCAAATATTTTGATATTCAATGCCGAGCAACGGAGTTTGCCGCTGGGGACTACTACAGCCGCACACTAGGATGTATAGCATCCATGCTGCAGCAATTATATTGGGAATCTTTAGTAGCTCGACGAACAAGATCTTAGTTGGTCATGTTCTACACGATCGCACACGGCTTAATCGCAATCGACCGACTAAACTATCTGATACCGGAAGATGTAATAACCAGAGGAGCAACCACCAGCCAACAACAAACAGAGATGAGTAGAAATTTTCGTTCTTCCCACGAATCATCAAGGACTGGAATATGTTACTATCAAAATGACATTGGCCAATACCATCGAGGATTTTCGTGTGCATCTGAGTAACATCTAAGTGGCATTTGTTTTGATGGCAGGCCTACGAATCTCATGTTGACAATTTTAATTGTAAATAGCACCGAAGGGTTTTTAGCGACCTTTAAGATGACCAGTTCTACTTACACGCATCGATGAGTCCTGCACTCACGGTGGAAGAAGCTTTAGAAAACCAGCCCCTAACTCAACCCCCCCCCCCCCCCCCCCCACCAAATGTCCTTCACATATGAAAATGTTCACGCATATTTACAGACGATTTAAATTTTCGACTTTTATTTCAAAATTACATGTAGGTGGTCAGAATACCTTCAGATAGCTGTGTTTAGGGTGATTAGATTAAACTTATTTATTCGTTATAATTAACAAAAATGATTGGATGACAAATGCCCAGCACTTAGATTATATTATTTCCTTAAAGGACTGTTGAAAATTACAAAGTATGCGTACATGTGTTTAAAAGCAATTACATGAATGTGTGTGTAATGGCGAAGCAAACGTTTTTAGGGTGTATATAATCTAGAAACTCTCCCGTGGGACAACCCAAGAACCCCGCTAACTAGGGCATCCTACCATTCCCTTCTCATCCAAATCGTTGCTTTGTACTTCGCCTTATATTTGCAATATATCATGTTAGGAACTTGGCCGGCGAAACCAGGGGGCACAGAGATCACGTGTCCATCCACGTTTTTCCACAGACATGTTGCGGGGTAACACAATGAGTTAAAATGGGCGCATGCAAACGTGTCAATATGCAAGCATTCCTGTAATGCGTTATTTGCAAATCCAAACAACAGTTGACCCAAAAATCCCACCTTCAATCGTTTCGGTCTGTTTCTTCTACTTCAACCATCTTCCAACCCGAAGGGTAGCCTTCGGGTTCGAAGATGGTTGAAGTGGAAGAAATGGACAATACAGTGGCTATATCTATCCGAGAGACTATAGTGTGGCATGATACATAGACCGATATACGATGGTAGCTTTTTTCTCACTGGGCCGAACCATGGCAGCCTTGAAATATTTGTGCCCCTCAACTTTTGTCGAGATTTCGCCCCCTCTGGTCAGGAGCCGTGCGAAACACTCTCTATTTTCACCCCTTCCCGCCTGGTGTCCTATATTCAGGACTGTTCATTGCGCATTGTTTGTTGGCTTACAATATCAGGTTTTACGTTCAGAGTTTCTTCTGTTCCATGCAAATAAAGGTACAAACCTCGGTTGCAATACAAAATCTGTGACCATTAATTTTGTTTGGAATTTTTATTTCCATAAGTTTAATACATGAGAGGTTGAAATAAAATAAAAATGACTTTTAACTACTGATGCAATAAACTGATAGGACAAAAAGCTGCAATGCAAAAGTATTTCCAATGCCTTGAAAGCGATACGATTTTTTGTCCGCAGAAAATTGTGAGCGGATCTGATGGGCACGTCATATTACTCAATTCACAGCTTCCAAGAAAATTATTTGCTCCTCTCAACCAAGAGGGATTTTATCAATTACCTGTGTCGTTTCTTAAATTTAATGATGGACTGGCATTATGCCCTATTTTGTAAAAGCCGCCCAATTTACAATAAATGTCATTTCTGTAATAAGTACATGATTATTCCGTATGAAAAAATCCCCTTTTATACCCACTTCATAATAAAAATTTTCATTTTGTGACATGAAAAGACCAGGAGAGCGATTCCATGCAGCCAACATTGCTGAGCATGACCGCTATGGTGGAGGGTCAATCATGGTCTGCGGCGGAATCAGCTGGGGTGGACGCACAGAGCTCTGTGTCCTTGAAAGTGGTACATTGACTGCACAACGGTATATTGATGAGATACTGGATGTCCACGTCAGATTGTATGCAGGTGCAGTGGGTGATAGATTCATTCTGATGGATGATAATGCCCGTCCTCATATTGCCCATGCTGTCGGGGAGTACCGACAGAGGGAGAGGATTGAGCGTCTGGACTGGCCAGCCAGATCCCCTGACCTCAATCCAATCGAACATGTCTGGAATGAGTTGCAGCTTCCAATTTCAGCCCGTCCAGTCCAGCGAAGAAGTGTCCAGGAGCTTGGTACTATGCTGGTCCAAGAATGGAACAACATCCCACAAAGGACCACTAGGCACCTTCACTGGGAGCATGAGAAGACGTTGTCAAGCTGTAATTAACAGTAATGGGTCTCATACTCGATATTGAAGCCATACCTGATCGCTCCGTCATTTTTTTGACATATTGAAAAATTTCCTCCTTCACCAAATATATCCATTTTCCATGGTTATCGTATTCAAGAGCTAAAAAATAATGCCAAACACAAATAAAATCTTAATTTCTGCACTTAAATCATGAAAGATATAATTAAATAAAAAATATATACACTTTCCATTACAATATTTCAACAAAAACGTAAAACAGGTAGTTAGATGTACTTGGTACTTAGCAAACTTGGAGTAGTATATATACATGTAAGCAACGGGAATATAGAGCAAGCAACCCCAGTCATCAACTAGAGAATTGTAATTTGTCAGACAAATTACGGGCTTTCCCATCTTTTTATTGTGAAAAGGCAGACTGTATTGTACACGAAACTATCAATCATTTTGATTATCTTTACACCTGATAACAAGAGCTTTGTTGAGGAGGCAGCGCCCTCGGAGCCTGATAGAGAGAATCTTGAGTTAGCCCTTTACCTAACGAATCGCCCACATCCGCCCGCGTAATATGCAAATTGAGCAATTGAAAAAAATAAATTTTTTAAAATGTTTCAACAAAACCATATCATGTGACCCCCTCATTGGAACGAGCTCTTTGAGCTCGTCCCAATGTGGGGTCACATGATATGGTTTTGTTGAAATTTTTTTTAAAAATTAAAAAAACAGTATTTAAAATAATAAATTTTGATATCGTCTGCGTTGGGTAAAGGGTTAAAGGCTATACGCGGACAATAGAAACAGAGATCCAGCAAAGAATGAGAGAGCAGAGAAGCGAGAGATCGATTGGAAGCCAATGTCAAAAACAACTCGAAACTGAATTCATACTTTATTATATTGTGGTGGGGAGCGCGGTAGCTCAGTAGGTAGAGGTGCAGGCTGCAAGCTGAGAGGTCCTCGGTTCGAATCCCACCTGCGGCAACCGCGTTGTGTCCTTGGGCAAGACACTTCATCTCCATTGCCCGCGTGGGGGCACGATGACGCTGTGTACTAAAGCGTACTGCACGCCGATGGTACGCATGTCTTCAACCAATCTAACCCTGCCTGTGCTGCAGTGCGGAGTTGCGATGTTGGGGAGCTGGCAGCTGCTCGGTGGTTCTATCCGGGTACTCCGGCTTCCTCCACCCGTAAAACTGTCACGGTCATGATTAGCCATTGTGCATAAATATGTGACCTTAACACCAATAAATAAATAAATAAATATTATATTGTGGTAAAACAGGATCCGCCAACCAACGCCCGGGGAGGAAGTCGTCTAAAGTATTCAGCTCAGGGGTCAACAATTAGCTGAGCTTGAATAAATACCTGTTATGGTGGTGACATAGCCATAGATGCTGAAAGTGACCTTAAATACCAATAATTCATTTATTCTCTACCATTCTGTGTGTTTATGAATGTGCAGGACATGGTTTGTGAATGTGTGGGACATGCCAACAAAAGAGGGTAAGCTTCCCACTCCAACGATTTCTCAATTTTTCCAACATATCTGTTTCAGGTAAGATGAAATACATGTAGTACAAATTACTGTCACACATAAATTGGTTGGGTTGTGTACTTAATGATATTGTTTATTTTTTCTAGAGTGCTAGTATACAGAGTGATAAATACAGTTCAAGTCAAAATGAGTTGATTAAAGGGATGTTAAACTATTTGTCAATATTTCTTGCATTACATTACTAACTTTGCTATTTATTGACAGAAGCCTTTCGCAGAGGGCTTTCCATCCAAAGCAAAGTGTTTGAAATTGAACCTTTTCAAAACGATAGAAAACAGCAACCAAAGTTGGCTAATTTTGGCATTTTCAAACGGCACTCTTATTTTCAACCTCATTGTGTTTAGGGGTTAAATCTGAGATTAACGTTCTTCCGCAATCATAGTTGCATCTATCCATACCAAAAACATTGTTACAGCAACCTTGTAATTAGAGAAATTTGCCCTTGAAGTTGGTCACTTTTGAAGAAAAAATGCAATATTCACGTCATTTTTGGCCAATAGGGGTTACTTTTGAAACATGTGTGTGGTGATTTGGGTGTATCATATTATGCTCTAAATGTTTGGAAAATTTGAGCTAAATAACTGTAAACAATTTTGAGACTTCTGAAAAAAATAATGAAATTTTTATTGTTTGGGCAGAATATTTTGAAAACATGCGTTTTTACGAATATGACGACACTCATTTCACTGGATTTTATGACATTACATGAGTATACCAAACGTAGCTGATATCGTAGAGTCTGTTTTTTTAGCTATGTTGAAAAATGATGAAATTTTGAAAGATTTTGGCTGAATATTTTGAAAAATATGTGTTTTCACAGACATGGCGATACCTCATTTCACTAGATTTTATACCATTACATAAGTATGTCAAATTTAGTTGAAATCGTACAACTTGTTTTGGAGCTGTGGAGGAAAAAAAATAAATAAATAAAATAATAAAGAAATACTTTTGAAATACAATAATAACGAGAGTCTTTCTGGGTTTGGGAAAATCTAATAATACAGTAGAGCGCACTTAATTGGATATCTCTTAACTGAATAATCCTGTTAATTGAATATAATTTACCAACACAAAACCTTTTAGCATACCTCCTGTGCAAATTTGTCCTGTTAATTGAATGTAGGTTATAGAGTAAACTCCTGTTAATTGAATAAAAAATCTTGTAGCCTGTCAAGAAATTACCCTGACCCCCCCCCCCCCCCCCCCCAGTTTTTCTTTCTTTATAGACATATTTCGCCTCATTACATCCAATACAGGCATTTAATTTATTACATCTTGTTTGACAAAGCTCACAGAGCTCTGTCAGACAAGATATAATAGAATAAATGCTACATTTATCTCTAGAGTACAAGAAAGTGACACAATCCCTGTTAATTTAATACTTCTGTTAATTGAATAATTTTCATTGGGAAAGTGGCTAATCCAACATATACAGAACAACCAGCATAAAACATAAACATATAAATACGGAGTCAGAGAGGGTGATGGTTGGCGGTGTCTGGTAACGCATGTGAGGTATTATGTTATACAAGAGCGCCGGGTGTGGAAGGATGGGCAGTAGCAGCTGCCCGGCTTTCCCCGACGCTGGGGTTTAAGGCGGCAGCGCGTGCCCTTTGTCTGTCGTTAAGTGTAATAGTGGAAAAGACTTAACTTTCTAAGAACCATAAGTGAGAAACTCTCGAATATTTGTTTCACCCCCTCCGATTGTGTAGCTTCTTTGGTTGTTATCGACCAGCCTTCATCGTTGTACCTGATACCCCCCCCCCCCCCTCCTCCCCCCAATTTGAATTGGAACACGTAAAATACTTTGGTATAATGTCAGTACTATTAAGTGGTACATTACAATTTCTGATCCGCTGTAACTCCAGAAGCCAATATATAAAACTTTTATAATTGTATTTCCAAGAACTGTATTTTCTTCCTATTAGTATAACTGACTAAAATGTATTATTAGCATTTTAAACGATATGGCAATTTACCAACTGGCATATTGCCACATCTTTGAAAATGCTAATGGTTCATTTCACCTCATTTGAAGCCATAACTCGAAAATACAATTCTAGAAGATACAATTGTAAAAGTTTTATAGTATTGTCTCCTCAGGTCTTAACTCATACCTAGAGTCGAGTGCCCTTTTTAATACCTGTGCCCCTTGCCCTCGGATGCTTCAGGAGCCCTTGATGTTGTGATGTCATTGTCTTAGTGATGAGTGGAGCTACTCTGTACATAGCTTGTTTACTAAGCAATAGATGCAAAGGGGATTGGAGGAAAGTTAAATCAAGTTATTTAACCTCCTCCCCGTTGAATGGATTGTGAAAATGTGTAACAAAACAAACTTTCTTTATAAGATTGAATTCAAGAACACAAAAATCATGGCTGAGAATACAGAATGTTTCCAAATCGTCTCTTTAAGAAAATTTGTAGAACAGCAAAATATGGTTTAATTTAGATAAGCTGTGGGAAGTTTTTATTTATCTTCAGTATATCATGCAGACATCAATAATTTTGCTAAACAACCTCATCAGATACGATAGAAATTTTGAAATTTGTAGTGGAGATACCACGCCCCGCTGTGGTACTGAAACAATACTCGGCGATACTAAAAAATGAGCTTCTTTGGAAAGTTAGCTTTTTATAAATCAAGTGAAATGTGTCCTGAAATATCTGGACTGTATTTCCGAGTTCTCTTGGAATTTAGAACAAGTAGAAAGTCCTGCTAATTGTGTTTGGAATGGATGATACGCTGTGGAAAGTCTCCGTATAGTCTGCATGTAACAAGACAACTGGAAGTATATTCCGCTATCTGCACACTGACGTCAAAATACCGAAATTTTAAACAGCTCATCTTCCCACAGTGCAACTATAGGGGGACCAATTAAATCTTGTTTGACATAGTTCATTACATTCCTAGATGCATTTGTGGCGAAAAGTGCATGTTGAAATTTTGACCTCAGGGTGAATAGAGTTAATATGTAGTTTGGTAAACCATTGAATGAAAGTTCCCGCTAGGCAGAAAAATGAATTTGCTATCGTGTGTGTGTGTGGGGGGGGGGGGGGGGGGGGGGGGGGGTGGAGTGCTTATATGCAACTTTCCCCATGGCGGAGCATGGTGCTATAGACCACGTCACGCTGTAAAGGATTGGCGGAAGTCTTGACTTCTCTCCTAAATTTTGGGCCACCATTTCTTTAATAAAATATGCATCCGCCACTGTCTCGAAGTAATATATAGACTCACATAATAACCCGTAAATTTGTGAGTAGGTACAGAGTTTGAAAGTTTCTGGGGAAACAGCAAAAGGGTTAAATCCGGAGGCCTGCTACTCTGTTTGTTGGTCATTTATTGACAAAATTCGACATATAATCCGGAAGGAAAGTACTCTACGTGGTGTTTTTCCAAACAGTGACTCCCTCTCCATGTGACTGAATATGAAACATATCTGCATCTTTCTGGACAGCACAACTTCTAACGAAATCAGGATATTGTATAAAAACTTCTTTAATTTGTTTATGTAACAAGCTTCTTTCGTCGCTCGCTTGTGGACATTGGCCAGCGGTAGGAGATTGGGTTCCATCCACAACACACCCACTACGATAGTAGCATAAGGAGAGTTGAAGGGTCTAAAACACACGCCAGATAGATTCCATGTAATTCTGTTGTAACATGGATATAATGTAATGGTGTCATTGGAATGAAGGAAATGGCAAACCAGGTTTTTATAATCTGAGAAAAAAAAAATCCAGAGTGACAACCAATCACCTAGCTGCTGTCATTTAGAATTAACATTTCCATTGACAGACTTAGGTCATTATTAAACGCGAGTGCCAGAGGACTACATGTCGCACCACTTTTAATTGTTTAGTCACTGTCGCATATTACAGCGACCCCAGCATGTTTAGGCATTTCCTTTGTGTTAACACCACCCTTTTCCAACAAAATTTCTGGTAACACCCATGCATGTAGAGACATCTCAGTGGCTAATACAACAGAAAAGCGAGTAATTTATGTGCTCTTTAAAAATAGAACGTTTTGCACAAATAATACATTTGGAATTAATGTAGCAGCCATAACGACAAGATCTTTTCTGAACAGGATGTTATGTTTCACTGGGGTGAGTGGGATGACGTTGGAGAGCAAAGCTCTCAGCAAGCTAAACTTCAAGTTAATAATCATCAAGACAAAACTGACTTGTTTATCTTCAAAAGGTGAACAACAATCTGGGTCTGTGATTTTGTTTCCACAGTCGAAACAGACAACATGCTACACCGATGAAGCAAAGAAATCTGATTGTGTCCGTGACAAAATGTTTCGGGTTCAAAACAAAAAACTGCTGTCGTGTCGTCATCGTCCAAATGACTTTAAACTCTCTAACTCTTGACCTAACCTGAAAAGCAGACTAAAATTATTCAATAACTATTTTTTTCTTATTTTTTGCCTCAAAAACATAGCTTATGACTCTCATTGGAACGAGCTCGTTGAGCTCGTTCCTATGAGGGTCATAGCTATGTTTTGAGGCAGCTGATGACCCCTCATTGGAACGAGCTTGATGAGCTCGATCCAATGAGGGGTCATAAGCCATGTTTTTGAGGCAAAAATTGAAAAACAATAATGAAAATATTGAATGGCAATTTTTGTGAATAGCGCTGAACGGTTTTGGCCGTTACGTTGGGTAAAGGGTTAATCAACACGACTAGAAGACGACATTTGCAAAAGCACTTTTCTTGAAGAACTGAACTCTTTTTCTTTTGCATGGAAAACGTGGCTTATGACCCATCATTGGAACTAGCTCGTTCCAATGAGGAACAAAAAACGTTCTTTTTGTAGTAAAAAACTAAAGAAAAGAAAAGGTCGCATGGCCACATGTGCCCCGAAAATTGGGGGCTTCTTTGGAAAGTTTGCATTTTAGAAATCAAGCAAAATCAGTCAGACTGCCCACACACTCGAACTTGACCTATGTTTTCTTGTAGTTAAATTGAACGTGAAAGTCAAAAAGGGCTAACGTATTCAAAGTTCAAGAAGCGACCCGATTCTTGTAAGATCGGCCCGACCAGTCTCACTCAAGCTCATCTTGTATTTTGTCTTGATAAAATAACACACACATAAATCGTAGAATCGAAAGTCAAGTTTTCACAGGAAACTAAAGTACATTCCTATGACCTTTATGTCCAAAAAGGGTAATAACTCCGAAAAACATCAATAGGATTGATCCCAACTTGAAACCTCACCTGTATTGTCTTTTGATAAAACAGCATACCACATTTTAAACCAAATGCAGAATCTGTAGTTATAGAACTAAGGTGGCGTTGGACATAACACATTAGAGGTCTTAACTACCAATACACTTGAAATAAGAAAGTTTATGGCCCATAACACTAACTATGATCATTCTAATAGTACAGTATCAGGAAAGCACAAAATTATTCACCAATACCATGTTGTTTTCCCACACAATGGCTTGGATGGCTTCACACCTTTCTTCAATATCACCGCTGAGTTACAGTGTGATTCAAACCTTTTGGTCCTATTCAAAAGGTTTGACGAAAAGTCATAGGTGAGGCATTCATAAAGAATTTAACATGAGCCAAAGATCAAGTAAAACACAAACTTTATTAAATCGTTTAGATTCGTAATTAAATGAAACGATACACAGTATCCAGGGCAATAATGCATGATATTATTTAGGGAAACGAGAACAATTGTTCAAAAGATGTGTGCCTTAAACCCCTTTGAAACTGAGAGACCACTTTTCCGGCCTAGGAACATGATATGTTATCAGTTCATTACGTAAGGGATAGCTGCAAAGTGAATGTGTGGGTAGACCAATCAATACTTTCAACGTGCAGCCAATGGGCTGAACGTTTAAAAATATTGATTGGGCTACGCCCCAAATAATGAATATGCAATCTTCCAATTGAAGCCATTGAACTGTCATGGGAGATGCCATCAGGGTTCAAAGGGTTAACGTGGGTTGTAACATTCAGTTCATCAATCTTGATTATACTTCATACGTGGCATCCGTCGTGTTATATCGGAGTTTCTAAAACACACCTACGTATGGAGCCTGGTCGCATTGAGGAATGTTCCAATAAGAGTAAAATACTCGCCCTCTGATTGGATGAGAGCTGGCGTAGTTTCTTTTATGTTTACGGCTCCAGTAACAAATGTTACAGTCTGACGTCACAGGGTGAAATATTTGAAATGACGTCGCCCGTTTCGTAATTGCTTCATCAACGGAGTGACGAGCAAGCCGCTTCATTTTTCTGGATTTTTCACAAGTGCAGCAGACGGTGTTCCGGATAAAGTGTTGTTTAAATTACAAACCGATTTACGATTTGAACTGAGATGGAATGAGTTTATCTGGTTTATTGGTTATTTATCCAGTGCCGTCGTGGGTACACGAGAGGTTTATTTGCTAAACCTGTGATCGTTAAAAGTTGCATTGCATAAGACAACTTTTAACGATCTCAAGTTTAGTAAATAAGCCTCTCGTGTTTCACAATGTAGGTTTTGGGCTATAGGTAGTATCTTATTGGAACATATACGCTATTGTGGTGAGTTGACGGTAACAGGCTCTGAGGTTAGCGGCTCGGAGCGTATTTTCAACCGAAACGCTTCACGTCTCGGTTGAACAAAAGCTCAGAGCCGCAATCCTCAGACCATGTTACCGTCATTTCATCAAAATAATTTCTATTATTTGAATCAGGAGAGGCTTTATGTATGCTATGTACTACAAATATAGTACTATAACAGAAAAAGACCCACCTGCTTATGAATAAAACAGACGGCTTCCAAACTTCGAAGTAATTGATGAGTCTCTGAAGTTTTTCTTTATACTTTTGTAAAAACAAAAAATGAGACAAAAGCATTTGGGAAGACTCTTTTCAACATTATTAACATCACTTTGGCGGGAGCGCGGTGGCTCAGTGGTAGAATGTTGGATTTCTCTGCTAGAGGCCCCGGGTTCGATCCCAGACCGGGACGACCCGCTTTGTGTCCTTGGGCAAGGCACGTTATCCCGATTGCCTACATGGGGGACACGATGACGCCGTGTACTAAGACGTACTGCACATCGATGGTGCACATGTCTTCAACCGCTATAACCCTGCTTGAGCGGAGCTTGAACAGAGTTAGAATGTTGAGGAGCTGACAAATGCTCGTCGGTGCTTCTCTCCGAATACTCTGGCTTCCTCCACCCGTAAAACTGTCACGGTCGTGATTAGCCATTGTACATAAGTATGTAACCTTAAACACCAATAAATAAATAACATTACTTTGGAACTTTTTTTCAATAATTTCTTTTCTCTGATATTGGTGTTGTTGCAACGATAATGATTTGAAAGAGGCAATGTAATCATAAACAAGTATAATTTGATGAGAAATGTTTTTTCACAGACATTACTTGTAACGTGCAGAAAACTGAAATATTGTGACCACTGTAGCGCAATATTTGTTCAGACAACTGTTATTTGTTAACAGTCTACTCCGCATTATTGGAAACACTTTGAGGGCGTTATGAATATTGTTGAATAGAATCCACTTAAAAATTCATTTTCAGTGTTAGTTTTGGGGCATTCGCGATGTATAACTAAAATTCACTTGTCTGACCATGCATAATATGTAAAAATGCAACCACCATTGGAGGAAACTGATACAACACCGCCACTTTTTAACTGAATGGGGAGAAATATAAGACTATTATCGTTTGGGTACATTTTTACCAATCTTTTTTAACCCTTTACCTAACCTGAAAAGCAGACGACACTTGCAAAAATAATTCTTGTATAACTAATGTTTTTCATTTTTTGTCTCAAAAACATAGGTTTTGACCCCTCGTTGGAACGCGCTCGACGAGCGCGTTCCAACGAGGGGTCATAACCTATGTCTTTGAGACAAAAAATGAAAAAAAATAATGAAAATTAATTGGCGATTTTTGAGAATAGCGCTGGCCGGTTTTGGCCGTAACGTTAGGTAAAGGGTTAAATGAGATATCAATAATGAGAGGTACATATTTAACCCTTTAACCCGCTAAGAATTTTTAAAATACGTTTCATCAAATCTAGTCATGGCTGCTTCACAGCAGCATGACCAGATTTGATCAAAAATTCATCAAAATTTAACTCAAGAAATCACTGGTAAAAATGGTGTATGCAATTTACAACCAGCAATTTGGTTAAATGTGCCCAAAGTGTACGTATTTCAGTGGCGAGAGATTTTGTGTACAGGGCAGGGATATCTACCAGCAGCATGCAAGGAGTTAAATGGCGCAAGGTCGTACATTAGTTTTGTGGTTCCAGTGATAAGTAAGTTGCGAACAGATGGACACAACAAAAAGGACATTTGTCCAGAAGTAGAAAACAAGAATGCTCCATTCTTTGGAAAAATTACAACGCCGATACTTCTCAACTAATTTTCAAGGAAATACTTTTTATTATACGCTAAACGATAGATTATCGAAGAAATTGCGGAAAGAAAGAAATAGTATCCCCCATTGTGAAGATATAGAAATTTTCACTTTCACGGTATCAATCAAAATGGCGGCTTTCAAATTATCACTTCAAGGTGATTTCGAGTCAAATTATCACTGGAAATGTTCAATTTGTTCTAAAAACGTATTATGAAAAGTAAATCTACTGTTTTTGAGTGGATACCGATCATTTACAGTAATAATTCAACACGTATTCACCTTGAATTGATGCATGAAACCCGCTAGTCCAAACATGGCCTGAAAGTCCGTAATGTAAGTTTTTGGTTTGGTAAGTCCTTTCAAAGGACGTACCAAACCAAAAACTTATATCACGGACTTTCAGGCCATGTTTGGACTAGAAACCCACCAGCCAAATCAGACTGCAAGACACTGTCTGTTCCGAGTATCGATCAAATCACTTCCGCGTATCAATGATTCAATGCGCTGTTTACTTTCATGCATCAATTCAAGGTTGAAACGAGTGGAATTGTCAGATTCTTATAAAAAGCGTATAATAAAAAGAAAATCTGGTGTTTTTGAGTGGATACCGGAAACTATCTCACTTGTGACCGAGACAAATGGTTAGTTTCGCTCGCGCTCGCGTTTGCGAAAAATAAACATTTGTCTCGGTCACTCATGAGATAATCTTCGGTATCCACTCAAAAACACTAGATATCCCCTGTATAACAGTTGACTATTAATAACTTGATATTCAGTATTATTAACAACAATGCGTCATTAATAGAGCTGAACATGCTTTTCCCAAAGACTTCTCCCTTGTTAAGGCCAATTTACACTGTATGCTTTAACAGATATGAAAAAAAGCAGATGTGCTTTCAGCAGTTCTGTTTTTTAAGTTTGCACTAAATATAAAAACAGACCTGCTTACTGCACGTGACTCCCAAATTGTGCGCTTATTGATCAGTTGCGTCTGCTAAAGCAGACGAAACAAAACATGTCCCAATTGCTCTCTTTGCATGTCTGCCAGCAGATACCCTAATTTAGAGGGTATGTTCCAGCAGATGCGCCGAGACAGATGCGAAAAAACATGCCGTGTAAATTGGCTTTTACTTCTCGTGTTGTAGCAATATGTTTAAAATAGACATGTTTAAAATACACTAATACAAGATACAATAAAAATACTTTTGACTTTTATTGGGGGGCGTTAAACACAAATACTGCCTACTAGCATTATATTCAACTTTATTAACAATTAGAGTTTTCTGCGCCCCTTACTACAACCTTGTAAGGGGAGCAGAAGACTATAGTATTAGGTAAATGAATTCGATCATAGGATAGACAGCATGTGGCATGGTGGAAGCAGATGGAAAGACCAACTGTATAGGAGCAGTATACGAGTTGAATAGGAGCCATATAGCAGCTGGGTCATAGTATCTTTAAATGCTGAAATTAGGCTACGAGTCGTATGTGCGAGTCTCTCGATCGAACAATTTCTCTAAAGCTCATTTGCTCGAGGGGGCTCGAGTCGTTCGTGCAGTATGTGGAGTCACTCAAGGTAAGACTACCTGTATAGAAGCTGTATACAAGTTGTATATGAGCCATATAGGACCTAAGAGCCATATAGGAGTTGGGTCTTAGGTATCCTTAAATACCGAAATGAGGCTAAGAGTCGTATGTGCGAGTCAATCGAATGAGCAATTGCTCTATAGCTCATTTTCTCGATGGGATTCGAGTCGTTCGAGCAGTATGTGGAGTCACTCGATCGAGTACTTGCTCGATAGCTCATTTGTTCGATGGGATTCGAGTCGTTCGAGTAGTATGTGAAGTCACTCGAGGTACGACTATCTGTATAGGAGCTGTATATGTGTTGTATAGGAGCCATATAGGAGCTAGGAGCCATGTAAGAGCTGGGTCATAGGTATCCTTAAATACTGAAATGAGGCTAAGAGTCGTATGTGCGAGTGACTCGAAACGAGCAATCGCTCTATAGCTCATTTGCTCGATGGGTTTCGAGTCGTTCGAGCAGTATGTGGAGTCACTCGATCGAGCAATTGGTCGACAGCTCATTTGCTCGATGGGATTCGAGTCGTTCAAGTAGTATGTGGAGTCACTCGAGGTACGACTATCTGTATAGAAGCTGAATGTGTGTTATATAGGATCCATATAGGACCTAGGAGCCATATAGGAGCTGGGCCATAGGTATCCTTAAATACGGAAATGAGGCTAAGAGTCGTACGTGCGAGTGACTCGAACGAGCAATCGCTCTATAGCTCATTTTCTTGATGGGTTTCGAGTTGTTCGAGCAGTATGTGGAGTCACTCGATCGAGCAATTCCTCGATAGCTTATTTGCTCGATGGGATTCGAGTCGTTTGAGCAGTATGTGGAGTCACTCCATCGGGTAATTGCTCGATGGGATTAGAGTCGATCGAGTAGTATGTGGAATCACTCGAGGTAAGACTACCTGTACAGGAGCCGTATACGAGTTGTATAGGAGCCATATAGGAGCTAGGGGTCATATAGGAGCCGGGTCATGGGTATCCTTAAATACTGAAATGAGGATGACAGCCGTATGTGCGAGTGACTCGAACGAGCTTTTGCTCTATAGCTCATTTGCTCGATGGGATTCGGGAGCCAAACCACATCAGTCCAACATCAGTACCCCCAATAGTCCCCAGAAAAGCTGTTTGTTCAGTCTCCGAAAGTCCCCACTAGCCCCCGGAGCAGTCCCCACCAACCTCCTCCCAATAAGGCCTAAATCTGAAACCTTCACAAACGCTCACGTCAATATTTCGGACTGCCAATACCACCACCCCCACCCCGTCCCGAAACGCAGTTAATAAGTCAGTAGAACTTAGGGGATAATAGACCAACAGGTCGTTAATCCTGTAGTACTGTTCTAAACAACCTAGTATAATACCGCCTGGTCTGGAATTCCATACTACCTATACCAGTAATGGAATAATACGGCCTACGGCCTCGAGTTTTATCCTCCCGCGAAGCCACAAGTGCCATATCGATTAACCCATTCACACACGCGTGCCATTCTGTATTTATTACACGCCTCCACGTCTATAAGAACAATTATTAGGACACAGAGCAATTCATTTGGTTACTATCAACAAAAAGAAGACATTTTATCGACAACCAAATTTCCAGGGGAACCTGTGTTACTATTTCGTCCCCTGGGTTCTGATGTGTTCTATGTGTCTTTTGGCACATCCAACATATTGGAACTATGAGGACGTTTTTAGCTATCGCTAGCGATTCAAATTGTAATTGCGGTGCACAATTTGTAGAAAATCCCAGTGAAATTTCGCTTCTTTATAAAAATAGTCCGTCAACTATTTCCGTTCCGCCAATATGTGCGGAACAGATTTTCATTTTCCGCATGGTTTAGTGTTGCTGTAGATGGGGAACTCGTGGAACAGGCATGTAAGAAAAGTATTTTCTGCCTTGTTTTGACATTTACATTGACTCCAATCGGCCTTCTTCTCTTTTATTGATAATTGGTTTTACTGTTTGAAAAAGAGATAGTGACAGCAGGCCTGATTGAGTTGTGTTGTTTCGAATGAAAACTTCCTTAAAAGTGTCAGAGCTAAATGATTTCTTAAACATTACATTAAAAGGTTGCTCACATTATCTTCTAAGTTGTTTGATTTGAATGAAAGGAACTTGATTAAACATTAAAAGGACTAAAGGCTTTGAAAAAGTTTAAAATTCTTCTGTTCGAAGCAGGATGAACTGGGTCTTATTTTCTGAAACAGAAGAACCAGATTTACGGGACGAAAGACTTCTGAACACTGTAACCCTTTTTCTAAGGGGGTGTGAATATTGTCAGATTCTTGGATTGATGGGTGTCATGGAGTACAAAATTAACGATCAATGATTTCTACTACTGGGTGATTGATTAGAAACTTTTTCAAACAAAGCAAATAAACAAGTTTTTGTTTTTGTTTTGAGAGGGTCCAACCAAAGAGTTGTCTTGATTGTGTCTGGAAATTCTTGCACAAATGCCTCAAGTATTGCAATTGCGATCTACCTCCCCCCCCCCCCCCCCCACACACACACACACCTTACCTGTCATATTTTCACTCCATATAGTATTATATCCTTTTCTCTGTCTGAACAATGTGCTGTTAAATTAAATATATTTAACTTTCTCTTTTAAGAAAATTTCGAATTGCTGGCTTTGGGCAATATTATGGTCCTTTGTTAATCAAAACATATAGTTAACTGCTCTTTCGCCTATTAAGTTGCTTTGTTCTTCTTTATAGTGAAACATATTATGTATTCTGCGCTCACATATATCTAAAAAATTTAAATAAAATACTTTGCACACTCTGATTTTTTCTCTTCCTTTTATGAAGAAATATCTTGTAATGGTTTTTCTAGTATTTGCAGATAGCTCGCGTGTCCGTTCCTTTTCACAGTTTACAGTTGTTTTGGAATAAAATTATTTCTTTACATTTTCATTCAACTTCTAAAATTCTGAGCGAATGATTCACTTTATGAATTCGATGTGACAATAGAACACTGAAACTTACAACACAATCTTTTGTTGTTGTTATTTTTTAGACGAAACTGTTTTACCCTTAACATTAATGTACTCTTTACCAGCCTTTCTTCTTCGTTTGCTCATGTTTTGTTTCCATTCTGTTATTTTTCAATAAGACTAAACTATTCAGCCTCTGATTTGGGCGAGACCTCGCTAAGTTTTTTCTATGTTTATGGCTCCAGTACCACATGTTATCGTTTGACGTCGCAATACGAAATATTTGAAATGAGGATGATATGAGGTTGCCTATTTCGCAATAATTCCGTCAACAGAGTGACTTGTATACCGCTTCATTTTGTAGATTTTTCACATGTCCGACTGACGGTGTTCCGAATGACGTGTTGTTTAGATAACAAATCAGTTTTCGATTTGAACTAACATAAATTGACCTCGGTTGGTTGATTATTTGACCAGTGACGTCGTAGGGTATACGACAGGTTTATTTACAAAACTTGTTATCGTTAAAGGTTGCCCTATTCATTTCACGATGTGGATTTGGCTGTGGGTAGGGTTTTATTGGAACATATACGTTATTGTGATGATTGGGCGGTAACATGGTCCGAGGTTTGCGGCTGTGAGCTTATGTTCAACCGCGACTTAATCTTTTTACTGACTTGTCTGCAGCACAATCCAAATCACCGGGGTGTTTAGTACTACCTAAACTAGAATTGCGATCATTTGATAGACGTGGACTCTTTCATCTGTGCAGTCATTAACATCCTCACTACTCTTTACATATAGAATATACCCATAATAGCTTGGTGTACCAAATGTTCACCAGGAGTGGTGAACATTTGGTACACCAAGCTACTTTGTGTATATATTATTTATACCATGACGGGCAGATTATTAAGAGTCGCTATTATTTTTTCTCGATTTTACTAAACCGCTGACGCACATACGTGCGAATCTGTTTTTGTTTACATGAGCATCGGTGGGCGGTACTTCCGCTGTCAGTTTTATCGCAGAAACGAAATGGAAAATGAAAAGGAGCCTTTTTCGTTTTAATAACATAATTTCGAGTTATGAATGCTTTACTAACATAGGGCAATGCATGTTCGTTCATTTTTGACATTTTATGAGGTAAGCCTATTTAAAAACGTAATAAATAATTGCCGGTTTCATTTCACCCTTTACGAGGTGACGAGTGATCAATCAGTTTGCATTCATAGCGAGGTCACCAAAGGTCAACTTGGATGTAGTTCCACTGTTGGTGTAACTTTTAACTATTGAAATTCCATTGCGGGCGTGTTCACCACGGTTGGTATGTAAAGGTAAAATTTATGTCGTAGGCTTTTTATATATAGTAGAATAGGTAACAATGGGATAGAAAAAAACTGTTATCAACACTGTCTCTAGTTTGAACGTTTGGACGCTAGCTTCAGTGTCTTCCTCTGTGGATGAAGACGTAAGGAAGCATAATTCGGAAACATCTTGATCTGAACCAAATTCCACACGAAGCTCTGTAGCAGATGCAAGATTTGTTTTGTTGTTGCAGAAAACACTTGTTTCGGTACAATCTGAATTTAAGCAACTTTGCAATTCCTCTATTGGAAATGAAATTACAGGCTCCACTGTCACTTCGTGGTTACAGTTGGTGTCATTACCACTTTAACGAAGTTCATTGAAAAGCTTCAAAGCCTTTTTAACATTCATTGTACATTAAGAATAGAAAAATGAGAAAGCGAATATTTGTCATCTATTAGTTTTCTAAACACAAAGATATCAACCGTTTGTCTAAAGATAAATGGAAATCAATCTGTCCAAATGTTCATAATATCCCCACAATCACTTGCACACAGCTTGATACTAAAAACATCTTATGCCGCTAGCTAAGCAGCACAAAATAATCGTTTCATTGTTTCACGGGAAATATTGGGAAAATATAGATATAAGTGTTTGAGTTAAAGGTAGAAATTTGGGGGCAGAATGTTGGCACACACTAAGTTTTTTCATCTAGATAAATTCGAAATTTGGTGCTTCTTTCAAGAAAAGGACGGTGGAAATACACCAAGTTGATAAGTCTGACCAATAGAGTTAGTTCAGAAATCAAACGTTTTTTAGAAGAATTTAATCTAGTGTTGGAGGGAGCATCACATAATATGTCAGCAATGGGAATGCTAAATGTCTTGAAATCTTGTGACTGTTTCATTATTTTGTAAGACTTCTTTCTCTTTCGGAGAGTGTAAAGGGAAAGTCTACATCAAACGCATTCCAGAGTCTTGAGTTTTCTGCAATTACATTGTATAGGGTTTTACATTTCCGATTAACAGATTACAGACGTTCCTGTAGATCAATATATTTAAGTGTGGAAACAATTATGAGTTCGGGGAGACCTAGAAGCGTTAAACGCCCATCAATGACCCCCAAATAGCAGATGGTGTAAAAATATACCCACAGTAGCTTGGTGTACCAAATGTTCACCACGAGTGGCGAAGTGGTGTTAATGCGAGCCTTTGGCGAGCGGTTAACACCACTTCACCACGAGTGGTGAATGTTTGGTAGACCAAGCTACTTAGGGTATATTTTATTTATACCATCATTGTATGATTATTAAGAGTCGCTATTATTTTTTTCTCGATTTTACTGAGGAGCAGACGTGCACACATGATAATCTGTTTATGTTTACATGAGCACCGATGGGCGGTACTTCCGCTGTCAGTTTTATCGCCGAAACGAAGTGGTCTTTTCATTTTAATAACATAATAATATACTGTTTCGAGTTATGGGTGCTTTATAAACATGAGAAAACGCATGTTTGTTAATTTGGGTATCTTATGAGGTAAAAACGTAATAATTAATTGCGGCTTTCATTTCACTCTTCGCGAGGCGACGAGCGATAAATTTAGACAAGTTTGAATTCAGGTCAACTTAGATGTAGTTCTCCTGTTGGTGCAAATTTTAACTGCTGAAATCCCATTGCTGCCGAATCCACCACGGATGGTGTGTAAAGCTAAAATTTATGGCATAGGCTTGTTATATATAGTAGAATAGGTAATCATGGTATAAATCGACATTTAATCCTTCACCAAAAGCACAGGATATCAAAATTTATTATTTAAATTGTTTTCACCGCTACAATATTAAGAACAGAAAATGTCCAAAGTCTGTCTGGTAATGTACGTACAAAGCGATAGCTCCGAGTAATTTGACTAACATCCACAAATCAAACCAGAATTAAAAGCCATCGTGCTTATTTTTTTATAAGGACAAAGTCGCGATTTGTATGTGCTTCAACATTTAACCAGTATTTTTGTGATAAAACGATGTGTTTTGATTAAAATGTATGTTTTGTTTGGGTGCCTGCCGCGACTTCAGAATTTCACATCGCAACACACATGGGACGAAGAAGGAAATTAACTTGAGAACTGAGAAACTGGAAGAAAGGGAAAGAGAGGATACGAGTAGAAAAATAAGGAGAGAAGTTTACTTAGTCTCCGACTATAAAGGACGCTGTTTGAAAAACCAAGTGCAGCGTGATGACGCCATCAAAATAAACTTTATTCGCGAGAGCGGTGCGCGACCATCCCACAACAAACACTTAATAAACAGACTGCACCGAAACATCAAGCCCCAAAGGAAGCCTATAATTATTTTCTGGTTTGGAACGTGTGAGATGACTGAGAAACAAGGGCTCTTTTTAGACTTCTTACCGGGCCTAGAAAGAACTAGTAGTAACAGATCGATATCTGAAAATATTATTTTGGGTTACAATGAACTAAAACGCCAAACATTAAGAATAAATAAAAATTCAGCTGTGTTTTTCCTGGAATGTCCATATTATTCCATAAATAACTGGAATTACAACAAAGGGAAAACTCATACAGATCATTCTAAGGATAAAAGACTTTTTGACCAAGTCGATGACTTGAACAGAAGCTCACCAGAACTGAACAGTGTTCCACTCCCTAAAATTAGTCAAGATCAAGTTGAATTTTGCAAGAAAAGAAACAAACGAGCACGCAGGAAAATTGGGACAGAACTTCTTCTGGATGATGGCATCCACCCGGGAAGACTAATATCGAGACTCTTGTTACTGAGACTGTACAGGTTAATCCGCAGGGTGACAGAAGACTTGAAAAACAGACAAACTTTCGGGAGATTCAGATTGTTCTTTTCCCAACCTAACATAGTTTGAAGATAGAACAGGACAATTTGAGAGATCGAGATTGCTCAGTCTCTCTACAAAAATTAATTTAAAATAATTAATCTACAACTTAACTGTAGTTTTAACAATACAACAAAGACAAAGAGAGATCGAGATTGCTCAGTCTCTCTAAAATAATCCACATTTAAATTTACAAATAATATATATTGCAAAAATAAGGAGGAAAATGTCTCGTAGTCAAAAAGACAGTTCGGTGAGCGACAAGTGTGGTAGCTGTAATAAGCCAGTAACAGATAAGGAGGATGCTCTGGAATGTGAACTATGTAATTTATGGTATGATATAAATTGCCTGAAAATAACAAAGGAAGTCTACAACTTTCTGACTAGTCAACAGATAGTAGATTCTGACCAGAATCCATCACCAATACACTGGTACTGTAGATCATGTAATGCTGGAGCTATGAAACTCATAGGCAGAATGTCTAAAATAGAAAAAAGACAGGACGTGTTGGAAGAAGACATACAGAATTTGAGACAAAAAGTAGAGACTCTAGAAGGTGCTGTTCAAGATAGTCAGAAGAATACCCAAAATATTAATATAAAAACAGAAGAAAAAACAAATTTCAAAGAAGAAAAAAGGCTGATCTTGAATATGAACAGCGTGAGAAGAATCTCCTAATCTTCAACGTAAAAGAACATGATGATGACAACAGCGAGACCCGCCAAGGAAAACACAGTAGAAGTGAAGAAAATATTCTCATATTAAGAAGGTTATAAGACTTGGCAAGAAGATGTGAAAAGCTAACACCACTAAAAATCATCTTTCAAAACGAAAACTGTAAGAAGGACATTCTCAGAAACAGCCACAAAGTCAAAGACCCTGAACATCCATACAATCACTTAGCTTTCAGTGTTGACTTGACCAGAGAGGAAGGTGAAGAGAAGAAGAAATTTCTGAAAGAGGCACAAAAGCTTGATGAAAATTCGGGGGCCGGTTCTTCGGGGTCAGGGGTCCACCCTTGGCCCTGCCAAAAGTAAAGCGGATAGTATAAAGAAGAAGAAAGGTGTAAAAAATGTAAATATATTGAAAAACACGAAGTCGAGAGAGCACACGGTTGAGGGACTGCACATACTTCTTTTGAATTCTGATAATATAAATAACAAATTGGATGAATTACGTTTCCTAATTAAGAAAGAAAACTTCGATATTATCGGTGTAACAGAGGCGAAACCAAATAAATGTACCTACTACCCACTAATAGCAAACTATAACATTGAAGGCTACGACCTTCTCCACAGAAATTTGGATACGAAAGAAGGAAGAGGCGTCATAGTTTATACCAAACAGAAATTGAAGTCAGAGGAAATACAGACAAAAGTGACCTTCGACGAGACAATTTGGCTGAAAATCAAACTTGACACAAGAGACAATTTACTTGTGGGAAACATTTACAGAAGCCCAGATACTGGCTCAGCCGAAAATAACGCTCATCTAGATATGGTTGTTAATGGTCTATGTTCTGGCAAAAAGTATTCACACATCCTACTTATGGGTGACCTGAACTATCGACATATCCACTGGAACTCATGGACAACTCAAGATACACGTAGTAACCTCTTCCTAAATCTCTTACAGACCAACTATTTCCACCAGCATGTCACGAAACCAACATGATACAGACTAGGACAAGAACCAAGCATTCTAGGCTTAGTCATCACTAACGAGAAAGGAATGATATCCGGGCTAGAAGTAAACAACCCGTTTGGCAAGAGCGACCATTGCATGATAAAGGATTCAACTGTTACTGTGATAATATTACACAGAAAGAAGTCCGACTATACAACAAATGGAATTATGACCAGATGAACATGGATCTAGACATTAATTGGCTAGAAAAATTTGAAGAGTGTTGGGATGACATAAATAAACAATGGAAAAAATTTTGTCAGATTATGGACGACATCACCGAACGTAACATACCGAAGCGCAAATCGAGCACTGATGAAAGAAAGAAAGTACCACTAGATAAGAAAACAATGACCATAATAAAAAAGAAACACAGAGCCTGGACCAGGTATATGGAAATTAGGAAACAGGAACACTACAACTTATTTGCAAGATATAGAAATCAAGTAAAAAACGGACAAGAGATATCAAAAGAAATTTTGAAAGGAATATAGCGAATGAAGCAAAGACTAACCCCAAAAAATTCGGGAAGTACGTTTCAAGCAGAACTAAAACAAAGACTGGGATGGCAGACCTGGAGAAGGAAGATGGCACAACGACAACAAACGACGAGGGGAAAGCAGAAGTTCTGGCTACATTCTTCTCAAGCGTGTTTACAAAAGAAATAAATGATCAACTGCCAAGCATCAAGAAAAAGACCACAAAACCCGAGCTAGAATCCATGATTATAACAGAGGATATAGTTTGCAAAAAGCTGAAAAACCTGAACCCGTCAAAGTCTCAAGGCCCAGATAAGTTGCATCCAAGA
Source organism: Pictodentalium vernedei (assembly GCA_031216915.1). Taxonomy (NCBI): domain Eukaryota; kingdom Metazoa; phylum Mollusca; class Scaphopoda; order Dentaliida; family Dentaliidae; genus Pictodentalium; species Pictodentalium vernedei. The sequence goes on from CM062291.1 coordinate 271,749,486, forward strand.
ATATTGGAGAAGAACGCAAATCTCAAGGCCCAGATAAGTTGCATCCAAGAATATTGGAGAAGAACGCAAAACAGTTATGCACCCCATTATCCTACATTTTCAACAACAGCATTACCCAACGGAAACTCCATGATGAATGGAAACTGGCGAATATATCTGCAATATACAAAAAGGGCCAGAAAACCAAAGCCAGCAATTACAGACCAGTTAGTTTGACCTGTGTTCTATGCAAGGTGATGGAATCAATAATCAGAGATAATTTAATTGAACACATGCAACAAAACCAATTATTCAGTAAAAGACAATTTGGTTTTATATCAGGTAGATCAACATCACTTCAACTACTGCACATGCTAGAAAAATGGTCAAAGAGTATCGTCAACAATTAACCAACACATGTGGTCTATATGGACTTCAGGAAGGCCTTTGATACAGTCCCGCATAGAAGACTTCTACATAAAGTCAGGAATTACAAAATTGAAGGGGATGTAGCTGGCTGGATAGAAGACTCTTTATCACATCGCAGACAAAAAGTAATTGTAAATGGAGCCCAATCGACAGAACATACAGTCATCAGTGGAATACCACAGGGAAGTGTACTTGGTCCAATTCTCTTCGTAATATACATCAATGACCTGCCTGACAACGTCTCCTCAGAAATCTACATGTTCAACGACGACACCAAACTCTTTAAAGAAATGGGGAAAGAACATCAGATAGAAGAATTGCAAACTGACCTCAACAAGCTCCAAGAATGGTCCGACAAGTGGCTCCTGAAATTCCACCCAAACAAATGTGTAACAATGAACATTGGTAGAACTCAATATATCCCGAAATACACACTGACAGGACCAGATGGCAGCCTATGTAAACTCAAGATCGTTCAGGAAAAAAAAGATATAGGAGTCTTCACAGATGAAAAACTGAGCTTCGAAAAACACATTTGTGAGAAAGTTAAAGCAAACGCGGTCCTGAGTGCCATCAGAAGTGCCTTCACACACCTTGACAGGCAGACCACTATGAAACTGTACAAAGCACTAGTACGCCCACATATCGAGTATGCTCAGACAGTCTGGAAACCATATATGAGAAAACACATAGACAAACTGGAAAAGATTCAAAGAAGAGCAACTAAACTCATACCAGATCTTAAGGAGCTAAGCTATGAGGAGAGACTGCGAAAACTTGATCTACCAACGCTACAGTATAGAAGACATCGAGGCGACATGATCGAATGTTATAAGCTATTTCACCATTATGGCAAGGTAGTTTCGGATATACTGAAACCAAATACAGATGGTACGACAAGAGGACATCTATACAAGCTGTACAAAGAGAATACAAGAACAGACACCAGGAAAAACTCGTTTAGTCAAAGAGTAGTAAATACTTGGAACAACCTATCACAAGAAGTTGTCAACTCACCCAGCACACACATATTTGAACATCGATTAGACAAAGAATGGAACAAACAAGAAGTGAGATAAGACTGCACTGCAGAACTAAGGACCGGCGGGTACCCAAGCAAAACATACACATCAACAACTAGGACCAATACTGATACCACCAAATACAAGACACCAACGGAGATGGATATAGTGGCAGAATAATGCCAGCGTCCATAAACAATGATAAGTAACGATAAGTAAGTAATTAGAATGCCACTACGTCGGAATCCCACCCTGTTCGGTTCTAATTAATGGGAGTACGTTACACATCGGATATATCAGGGTCCTGCGAATATTCGAGATTCAATTCCATATCGATATCATACGTCTGCTTCGAGATCAGTCTCAAGTTCGATTTTTCGAATCTCTCGTACTAACTTCAATTTGTTGTATTTCCAACAAATATTGGATAAAATTGACATTAGACGATTCATTCATGTGGGCTCAATTCATGTTTAATTGAGTAATTCACAATGATTAATTCTTAAGTAAGTTGTGAATTTTGCCCAGAACATTATCCATAGTTTTAGTTTTTGAAGGCTTAACTTGTTACTATTCTTAAGAACGTGAATAGGAACAAGTTAAGCCTCCAAAAACTCCAACTATGGATAATTGGACTAGCTGTTTCAGCGACGGTGCTAGAGAGAATATTTATTTATTGGCGTTTAAGGCATCAGCCAGTCTTTAAGGATCACCACAATGCAATATGAAATAACTTGTCTATTAAGATTCGATTCGAAATCGATATCAGAGACACGATTCGATTCGAAAAAATGTGTAATCCGCAGACCCCTAGGATATATGCACTGGTCGAGTGCCGCAATTTCTACATGGAATACATTTGGTTGCCAAAAAATAAATTGCTCAACCTTCGCGAATCAAGTAATATGTCTATATACTTGCTGGACGATGGTACGAACTATTCTAACCTGTGTCCAAATTGATTCCGAGTAAAAACAAATTCAACAACTTTCAATAAAATCATATCATGTGACCCCTGCTTGGAACGAGCTCGTTGAGCTCGTCCCAATGAGGGTTACATCATGTGATTTTGTTTAAATTTTGGAAAAACTGCTCATTTTATAGATTACGTCGGCAGATGCGGCCGATTCGTTGGGCAAAGGGTTAACCAAGTATGCAATTCTAACATTCGGACAGAAAGGATAAGGCAGGTGACGGAGCTAATGACGAATTACGCTTTTGAAAATGAAGATCTAGAAGGGCGTGCTGAGGGAGGGGAGTAGCTTTGTCATGGGAAGAGTGCTCGAGGATTGCAATAGAAGCTGGCAAGCTGGAATTATGACCAAGAGTTCCTTAGACGAGTTATATAAAAATGTTGCGTCAGTTTTTGAGGAATACCTACATGGGTCATTTGGGGAATCATTGCTGTTCAAACTGAGATCAAAGTCATTGGAGTAAAGGGTAAGAATCGGGAAAGACGAGGAAAGGGCGCGCCCAATATGCAACTCACGAGTAAAAGAAACCCTGGAACATTTCATTTTATAATGCCCCAAATATTTGCCTAGCAGAACAAGACTCCTTGCGAAACTAATGAAAATGTGATAAAAATATGAAAGTTAAGTGAATGAGGAATGATATGAGGGAAAGAGTCAATTTTACAGTTATGGAGATCAAGAAAGCGGCTGTTTTTGAATGGATGCTGGTAGATGAGGAGGGAGGGTGAGGGGGGGGAATAACCCGGCGGGTGACTGGGGTAATGTAGAACTTTATTTCACGGTCTCGCCAAAATTAAAAACAAAATCAAAATTCAGGGCATACCAGAGCGTCTCGCTGTATATAGAAGGCATTCTTTTCTAGATTTTATAGATTTACATGTTTGGAAAACTTACATTTTCCCCCTATTATGCACGTTAGTTTACAGTAAACTTATAGGTAGATTTCCGAAAGGAGAAATTTACTTCATATTGGAAGAAACGTGTTGGGGGGAGGTTATATTGTGTACCTTAACTGAGAAAACAAAAACCGGATTGGCTTGGATAAACACCTGTTTCGACTGGATAAGTGCGCCGGTCTCTCATGCCAGATGCCCGGAGATAGATCCTCGGTCGTGAAAGTTCTCGAGGCATCCGAACACTCTCTGGCAATATCCGCTGTGGGGTAGAAGCTGTCGCAGCGCAGCGCTCTATTGACTGGGGGTACGTACAATGGCTCTTTCCAACCCTTGCGAAATATATAAACTAAAATTAAAAAAAAAAATGTTTCGGATAGAACATTTTATTTCACGAGAAGGAAGCTTCACAGTTATGCACTGATGCGGAAATTTTTCACTCGTCCGAATATAGTGTCTCATCACATTGCCATCGCCATTCTTTTAGAACTAATATACATTTTCAAATCCACGGTCTATAACAGGACTCGGCGAACGTTTGAGATTAGATTCGGCTTCGGATATTTTCACTGTTTCGATTTAGTTCGATACCATTTTGATTATTCGAGAAATATCGAATCCTGGCGAGTTTTTGGATTCCATATATTGTTTCGAGATACACATGTCTTCATTGTCGTCATTCTGAAGATGTCAAGTTATCCTGCAGTTTTCCGAGGGACGAGGTTGATCGTATCTAGTTCAACAAGATAACACAAATTTAGTACAAGAAATGTCATTTGAAACGATATCACAGATCTCTTTACGTCTAGTTTGTACAAACTATCGCCCCTTGAGTGGAACAAGGCGCCATTTGCAATGCCAAAGCATTGCTGATGGTTCCTTGTTCCACTCAAGCGACGGTATGTGGCTTTTTCATCGCCTGCTTTGGTGAGACCTGGTCAATTCTCGTTTCAATCTTGTCCCATCGCGGGGATAGCTGCGGTTGAGTTGTCACCGTTACAGTAATAAGAGGCGAAAATGTCAAAAACTCTTTGGTAATGGTACATTCAAAGCAATAGCGCCAAGTAATTTGAATGTTAACCCTTTACCTAACATGAAAAGCAGACGACACTTGCAAAAAAAAAATCTTGAATAACTATTTTTTTTCATTTTTTGTCTCAAAAACATAGGTTATGACCCCTCGTTGGAACGAGCTCGACGAGCTCGTTCCAAGGAGGTGTCATAACCTATGTTTTTGAGACAAAAAATGAAAATATTTTGAAAATTAATTGGCGATTTTTGAGAATAGCGCTGGCCGGTTTTGGCCGTTACGTTGGGTAAAGGGTTAATGCGTCGGAACTCTACCCTGTATGGTTCTACTTGATGGAAGAACGTTGCACATCGCCTGTATGCACTGGTCCATGCCCCAGTTTCTACACGGAATACCTTTGATTGACATATGAATGAATTGCTCAACCTTCCCGAAACGAGTAATACGTACATATACCTGTACTTTTGGATCGATGGTACGGAATATTCTAACCAGTGTGCATATTGATACCGAGTAAACGGGGAGATGGATAGTACTAGAAAGACAGTCGTAGTGTCGTTGTAATTGAGAAGTTGATTCGATTCGAGATTTGAACCTTTTGCCCGATTCGATTTGAGATTCCACTCGAGCGAAAATCGTGATTCTCCAACCCATAATGTATTATACCACTCAAAGTTTGCTAAGCACCAAATATTGTGAAATTTTCTCGTGACATATTTGCGATATTTTTGGTGGATATGATTGAGGAATGTATTGAGATGGTCCCCAGTGTTTACATTAGCTCTTTTGATGGGCAGACTTTTCGTGACAGTCATGGAAAGCATGTACCTCTTGATTTTCATGATGTTTTCGTGTACTGTCTACATGTACATGACATGTGTAGGGTATTCAATCTTCATTTCAACACAAACACTTATGATTTAATGATTGAATATGGCGAATGTAAATGTAAGAAGACATTTGTCTGAAGCAGAAATGCAGCAGGCTGTTGGAATGGTGGAGCAAGGAGCTACGCATCATCAGGTTGGTGAAGCCCTTGGTGTGCACCATACGCTGATCACCAGAGCCTGGGCAAGATTTCAGAAGTTTGGCATACAAGTAATACGGCATGGTGGTCGCAGATACTGGGCAACATCTGCAGCTGAAGACCGGTTTTTGATCACTCATGCCCGTAGGAACCACATTGTCAACAGCAACCCAGCTTCGCAGTGACCTTCAGAATACATCCGGGGTAAATGTTTCGACGCAGACTATCCGGGCAAGGTTGCACGAAGGTGGTCTCCAATCGAGAAGACCATCTATTCGCATTCCGCTGACCCAGAACCACCGCCAGACACGATATGAATCGGCAACGGACCATGTTGGATGTACCAGAGAAGATTGGCGACCTGTCCTTTTTACAGATGAGTCAGGGTACTGCCTCGACTACACAGATAGGCGTTCTATGGTATGGAGAAGTCCAGGAGAGCGATTCCATGCAGCCAACATTGCTGGACATGTCCGCCATGGTGGAGGGTCAATAATGGTCTGGGGCGGCATCAGCTGGGATGAACGTACATAGTTCTGTGTCCTTGACCGTGGTACATTGACTGCACAGCGGTATATTGATGAGATCCTGGATGCCCACGTCAGATTGTATGGAAGTGTAGTGGGTGATAGATTCATTCTGATGGACGATAATGCCCGTCCTCATGTTGCCTATGCTGTCTGGGAGTACCGACAGAGAGGGGGGGGGGGTGAGCGTATGGACTGGCCAGCAAGATCCCCAGACCTCAATCCAATCGAACATGTCTGGAATGAGTTACAGCTTGCCATTTCAGCCCGTCCAGTCCAGCCAAGAGGTGTCCAGGAGCTTGGTGCCATGCTGGTCCAAGAATGGAACAACATCCCACAAAGGACCACCAGGAACCTGATTGGGAGCATGAGAAGACGTGTCAAACTGTAATTAACAGTAATGGGTCTTATACTCGATATTGAAGCTATATCAAATTTTTGGCATATTGAAAATTTCCTCTTTTACCAATAATATCCATTTTCCATGGTTATCGTATTCAAAAGCTAAATATAATGTCAAACACAAATAAAATCTTAATTTCTGTACTTAAATCATTAAAGATATAATTAAATATAAAATATATACACTTTTCATAACAATATTTCAACTAAAACGTAAAACAGGTAGTTGGATATACTTGGTGCTTAGCAAACTTTGAGTAGTATACTTAGACACTAAATTGATAGACTCAATCTAACCTATGGTCCATTTTATCAAACGCGATGTGAACCTGCTAAAATACAAAAATACACCAGTTTTCGCTGAATCAGAATGGCAAGTTCTTGAAAGTTCCTAAGAACTGCCCATTATGGAGATCAGCTGATATGACTTCAAACACAGCTGATATGACGCCAATCCCAGCTGATTTGAACCAAGCGAGAGTTGTCACCCTTGGTGCGTTACCACACGCAGTCATTTTCGTTTCAGCGAAATCATTCACCATTAGTCGTCGAAAACAATCAATCAGTAAAACTGGCGTTGCCAGGCAAAAAGGAGTACATTTTTGTATTGTGAGGAATTAATGGTGGTAATAAGCAAGGATTGGCGAGATCAAAAGAACAAAGAAGAGTTGTGCACAAAATTCAACGCAAACTGAAATTCAGAATTCGGAGTTTGTCGAAGCGAGAGACGAGATAGTTCAGTTATCCGAACGTCGCGGCTTCCCCAATGGGGAAGCTGCGACGTTCAGATAGCTGAGCTAGAAGAAAAAGAAACTTCGGACTTTATGAAAAGAATGAGAAACAATAACCCTGTCAGAAAATTGTCAAAGATCTGAAAACATTTTGTAATTATTTGTTTGTATCCAGGGGATGATAGGAAGACAGTCGTAAGACTATCTCATTCCCCACCGTATACATCTGTCTATGATTTTGTAACCTTGTTTTTTTCGCTTCATGTTTGTATTTGTATGCTGTGAAATAAATTGAATTGAATTGAATTGAATTGAATTGAATTGTTTCGTTTTAATAAATACAGAGGTTATTACTTGGTTAATGTCATATCGGCCGAGATATCAGTCCGAGGTAACATCATATCAGCCTAAGACCGACTGTCGAAGGCTGATGTGAAGTTACTAAGTATCATGATGTTTTAAGCCCATTTTAAATACCACTACCGGAATAAATGAAATTGATATTTCGGGGTCGCATTTATATTCAGCTATGGTAAGTTGAAGATCAGAAGCTTGTGGTTTGTGAATTGGCTGAAAACTGTGTTGGTTGTGAAGCACATGCATTAATATCGATAGTGTAGAGAATTCCCATTAGTATAGAAACTGGCCGGTCCATTAGATGGTCGATAATTCCAAAGATATTAACCGATAGTGCAGGGTGGTCGTAAAAAATGCCGGCGGTGTCTGAAAGGCCATAACACACTTTTTTACCCCACCATGCCAATTATGTCAGTTTTCTACTGAAAAGTTTAACCCTTTACCTAACATGAAAAGCTGACGACACTTGCAAAAAACATTCTTGAATAACTAATTTTTTGTCTCAAAAACATAGGTTATGACCCCTCGTTGGAACGAGCTCGAGCAGCTCGTTCCAAAGAGGGGTCATAACCTATGTTTCTGAGACATAAAAATGAAAAGATTTTGATAATTGTATGGTGGGTTTTGTAAATAACGCTGGCCGGTTTGAGCCGTTACGTTGGGCAAAGGGTTAAAGCTCAAATATTAGCAAACATTACATCTGGAAGAGTTAGGAATGTATTTCAGCAGCACAAACAAAATATGTATGTCACTATGAATCTATAGAGGCCTTAGTGGAGTTGTTCAGAAGGCATGTTGAAGAGTTGTAACCTACATGGACCTGCCCATCTGTTCGGGATATTTTGGAAGGTGCCTGTAGACAAACGATAGTAAACGCCAAATCATATATTTTTTAACATAATCAACATAATGTGACACCGTCAGACAAGACCATTAACTAGCAGAGAGTGCCATTAATTTTAGTTGCCAAAGTTTGTTCACCTGTCTTGGCCTTGTAAGAATTTAGGGAAAAGTTTAGGTACTCTCCCATAAATTGTAGCAAGGAAAGTACATACAGACTACATAATGCCACTCGAAAGATAAAATGATATGAGACACATCCACAAAATGTGATACCGATACAATTATAATTTATTTAATAACAATTTACACGAAATTATATAGCGCTGTTACCACCAAAACACTGCTCAAAAGCGCTCACAGTATAAACTGACAAAGAAAAAGATCAGCAGTCAAAGGGCACCCGAAAGAGATGTGTCTTTAAACCTATTTTGTAAATTCAGTATTGGAGGTTTTCCTTAAGTTCTGAGTGAGTGCATTCCATAGTGAATGAGCTGCAAAAGTGGTTAGTCTTTTACCCGCATATGATCTTATTCGAGGCACGCCAAAAAGATTCTCTGAAGATGATCTAAGATTCCGTACCAGTTTGTGTAAAGTGACAATCTATTTTAAGTAGTTAGGGGCATTATCTCCGTGGATGACGTTGTGTGTCATCATCAATACTTTATATTCGACGTGAGACTCAAGTGGTAGCCCGTGCAAGAATTTGAGGTTTGGTGTTATGTGATCATATCATTTTGGCGGCTGTGATGATCTTGGTTGTTGTATTTTGCATGCGCTCAAGCAGGTTAATGGGTTATAGAAGACCAACATAAAGAGAGTTGCAATAGTCCAATCGAGATAGGACAATAGACTGTACAACAGTTTTCATTGAGTTTTGTTCAAGTAGTTTTCTAATTTGTTGATGTTTCTTTTCTGGACGAAGCCGCCTTTGCTCACTTTAGTGATTTGGTTACTCAGATCGAAGATTTTATTAAAAGTAAAACTAAGGTTCAGAGCAGTTTCGCTTGGGTTAACACTGACATCGCCTATTTTCAGACAGTTGATCTGAGATTTGGCTGACTGATGTTTGTCACCAAATTGTAACTAGTCAGAATAAAGCCCAAATATGGGGCTTTCAGCACTCTACCTATTAAACATCAACAAAACCTCTCAACAAAGACCAGCTGAGAAAAAGGCTGAGAAAAACTCCCACAGACATGTACATATGAAAAGGCTTTAACCCTTTACCTAACATGAAAAGCAGACGACACTTGCCAAAAAAAAAGTCTTGAATAACAAATTTATTTTTTTCATTTTCTGTCTCAAAAACATAGGTTATGACCCCTCATTGGAACGAGCTCGACGAGCTCGTTCCAATGAGGGGTCATAACCTATGTTTTTGAGACAAAAAATGAAAATATAATGAAAATTAATTGGCGATTTTTGAGAATAGCGCTGGCCGGTTTTGGCCGTTACGTTGGGTAAAGGGTTAAAAATTAACATTAAAATGAACTTGGCTTTCTCAACTGGCTTGTGCCTGAAAAAAACTCAAAATAAATATAAAAATAAATAACTTCAAAATCTTGAGTCAACTGACTTAAATAATGCTAAGGAACTAAGACAAAAAAACTTGCATATATGAAAACCTACACGCCTAGATCATTATGTGTTTGAAACAGGGCATTCAACAGTCAGGATGACTACAACACGAACTGGAGACATCTGTCTGTATCAGGATTGATCAGGATGACAATTTTAGGTTTTCGAAAACTTTTTCTTGAAGCTGTTAGCAATCCGGTTGTGCTCTTGAGACCACACTGATAATTGGACTGAATTGGATAAGTTCATTACTTCCAAATACAGTACAATCGCCGTGGACTGGTCGTAATTCACGCGTGAGCAGTGATGCATTTACCAGGAAATAACAATCATCAGCAGCAAAATTTTAATTAATGAAGCACCGGGTTATACGCGGTGTTTCCGTAATTACATGTTTGATGCTTATTCCTTTAATTAGTGTTGAATCTAATATTATTGCGTCAGTGGAAATATTTACCACCTATGGAAAGTAACCAGTCGACGGCCGCTGTACTGTATGTGAGAGAATCAGAGACAGTTTGTTCACCGGTCATCCATCTGTGTTATTACTGGATATACGGTGGATCCAGGTGGGCGCTCAAAATTATAATAATTGACCCTGTTCGTTGATGTTCAGGTTGATGGAAAGATCAAGACTGATTTAGGAATTGTGGAGATAAGGTCAATAGAATGAGCACGATAAGCCACTGATGACTAGATGATATCTTCAGTCAACATGTGCAGATGTTGTTACAATGGTTGCTATGAACAAATTTCCGGAACAATACTTATGCCATAATAAGGCAGTAGGTAACTAAACATCATAATAGCTCAGTCCACATGCGCCGATTTGCATACGTAAGAATTTATTTGCATATACGCAAATTTGCTAATGTATGCAAGCAGGTAATAATTGCGATTTACTATCACTTTGTACATGTACGTGTACACGATGCGTTTACCAACGTGGGATTCGGTGTTAAATCGCACGCTTGTTCACAAAAATGTTCAGTGATCTTGAATCTTCCATGTTTTTTGTGACTCCTAGATCGCACTTTTAACGTTCAAATACTCGTGGTGAACGTTGAATGTCACGCGTTTTTAAAAAAAAGGTGAAATTGTACATTTTCACTTTTTTTTTTAACTTTAAAAATTTTTGTCAACGTTCCCATCGCAGATCAGACCATCGATCCATCGTTGGTGAACGCGAGCAAAAAATTCTAGGCTATCATCAAAAAACGGTTTGCGGATTCTGGATCAGTGATCCAGAATCCGCAATTGTTTTGAGGCGGTGGGTTTTTCCCATTTATGACATCATTAGGGGAATTCCCACTATTGACCAATCAGATCGCTCGATTCTCATAAACTCGATCATACAGAGTTATCTCCCCTCGTCGTGGGGTGGGGGGAATACCCGGATTTTTTTTCCTCCAAAAAACTTGACGGACAACTGTCAAACGCTTCCATTTCTGACGTGAGCGGGGGGAATACCTCGAGGAAATAAATAAAAAAAAGTGATCGATATATATAGGAGAGAAAAAAAATATATAAATAATAGTTATTTAGAAAAATAAATATATCAAATCGAATAGATAATAAAAAACGTAAATCATGAGCTCTTCCCAGACTATTAGAGCGAGGATTCTTTTAAACATGCTGATGAGAGCATACGCAATCTGTGTGAATGAAGAACTACGTCCCATCTTGTTAGAACTATGCGTCGGATGTCGGGATCATCTAGACTTCGATCACAAGAATCATTCGTGTCTGACGATGGAAAGGGAAGATATGGTCGTCATGTATTTCGAACCGGCGTTCGAAAGCGTTAGATTCAACGATGTGATCACGCTTTGGAAGAGATTAGTCTTCTGTAAGGATCAAGACAAGCCTACAGTTTCGGAAGAACTGAAATTGGCGCGTAACAGTCTGACTTTAGAAGACAAGGGATGCATCAAGAAATTATTGCTGAATGAAGCATACGTCTAAGTTTTTTTCGTTGATATAAAATAAGGGAGAATAGAAAATAAAAAATAAATACACACATAAAATTTTTATCTAATATTAGAAAGAAAAAAAATACAAAAATGAGAACCAGAAATAAATTGTATCCGACGTTAGTGGACGATGAGGATGAGAAGCCGATCGACGTTTTGCCGACGGCGCCGTCGCTGGAAGAAAGAGAAAGAGGAGAGAGGTATCGCATCGATCAAATCAATAGAATCCAAGAGTATCTAACTCGAGAGAGAGATTCTCGTCGTTCTCTCAAGAAGAAGTATTCGCGTTTCGTGACATTCGTCAACGTGATCGACATGACACTCATCACGATTTCCATGGGTTTACACGCGACCGGCATCAGATTGTTGTCGACCGCGGTCGCCATTCCGATCGTGTTGACCGTAGAAGGAGTGGCTCTCGCCGCCGGATTGTTTAGCACGCTCGGAAACTTTTTGAGTAGGAAATTATATCTGAAGGCGAGGAAACACGACAAGATTCGCGTCTTGGCTGACTCCAAGATCGACACGATATCTGAAATGATCTCTATGGCGTTGAAAGACGGTAGGATATCGGACGGTGAATAATTCGCGATATTGAGCGAGAAAACGAAATACGATGCCATAAAAGAAGCCGTGACAATCAAGACTTGTCAGATCATCAAGGAAGAGATGAAGGGTTCTCTCGTGGAAAAGGGGAGGAAAGAGGCCAGGGAGGAATTCAGTAAGATGATAGAACTCAAGAGCAGCGATTGAAAAAAAAAAATATATATATATAAGAACAGAATTAATTAATTATTAAATTTATATATAAAATAAAAAAAACAAAATTAATTTAAATAACTCTTAAAAATGTATTGCGTAAAGTGTAAGAGAGTTACCAAGACGAGTAATTCTAGAGAAGTGCGAACTAAAAACGACAGACAGATGCTTCACGGAATTTGCGACGTGTGTGGTTCTGTCAAGACACGATTTGTCAAAAAAAAGAACGCGAGCAAAGGTAAAGGCATCGTGAATAAAATGATCAATAATCTACCTTTCAAAATGCATCTGCCCAGTCACAGTTTCACTGGACCCGGAACGAAATTGAACAAGAGACTCAACGCCGATCTGACACCCAAATCTTGGAGCAAACCTGTGAATAGGGTGGACGTGGCCGTGTATGATCACGATCTGTGCTACACCGGACATCCCGACACCAAGACTCGCAATGACGTCTGTGATAAAAACATGTTGGGGAAATTGAGAGGCATATCGAATCCGACCAGGAGAGAGAAGATGGAACGTTCGCTGGTTGGCAATCTGATCGGTGCGAAACGTCGATTCGGATGGGGCGTTCAAAAAAAAAAAAGCGCATCTGAAAAGAAGAAGAAACGATTATTGATGAGCGAATTGGCCGAGGAGTTACACAAACCCATAGTGCGTAAATTTCGAAAGAGAAGGGTGTTCGTGAAGGGTCTGGATGATATTTGGTCTGCCGACTTGGTCGACATGAGATCGTTTTCGAGGTGGAACGAGGGCGTCAAATATCTATTGACGGTCATCGACGTGTTTTCCAAATACGGTTGGATCAGAGCTTTGAAGGATAAATCGGGACCTTGCGTCGCCGAGGCTCTGAAGAGCGTGTTCGACTCGTCTTCTCGAAAACTGAGTAAATTGTGGGTGGATAAGGGAAAGGAGTTCTACAACAAGCACGTTCGTCGATTGGTAGACCTCTACTCGATCGAAAACGAAGAGAAAGCCAGCGTGGTGGAACGTTGGAATCGAACGATGATGGAAAAGATGCACAGATACTTCACGGCGAATTTGACCAAGAAATACATATACGCTTTGAACGGTCTGGTCAAAGATTACAACAACACGCGACACAGATCGATTAAGATGAATCCCGCGGAAGCTAGCGACCCTCGAAACGAAAAACGGGTCTATGCTAATCTATATCCTGAGAGATCTAAGATCAGGAAGAAGTCTAGAAATCCGAAATTTGCGGTCGGTGATCGAGTGAGAATCTACGCTTATAAGAAGCACTTCGAAAAGGGTTATACTCCTCGATGGACCTCAGAAATGTTCATGATAATCAAAATATTTCACACCAATCCGGTGACTTACGAAATCGAAGCTTTGGATGGAGAAGAGATCATCGGAAAGTTTTACGAACAACAATTACAGAAGACGAAGTTTTGATGAAGAAGACAAAAAATTTTTTTATTTACTCTCTTTAACATTTTCTTGTTTACACACATATATATAAGAGAGGAAAAAATAATAAAAAATAATTAAAAACTATTTTTAGATAAAGAAAGCAAGTTAATTAATAAACAAAAAACTAAAATCCTTTAAAATGACAAATATACTAGATATAGCACAAAGAATAGTGAAAGATGAAAGTATTCAAGAATATGAGGTTCACGAATACGAACCGGTAACCGGAACGAGTTTGAACAATGCGGGAGAGATAAGAATCAACGTTGAAACTCAAGATTTATTCGTACATCCTAGCGAGAGTTACATAGTGGTGCAGGGACGTCTGACCAAAGAAGATGGGAGCGACTACGCTGACGACGACACGGTTACTCTAACCAATAATGGCATCATGCATCTGTTCAGTAACATAAAATACATGCTATCCGGACAAGAGATAGAATCTGTGTTTCATCCCGGTCAGGCCACCACGATGTTCGGACTCTTGACGTATCCTGATGATTTTTCGAAATCCAGAGGACTTAATCAGTTGTGGGTGAAAGACACCATCGGCCCTGCTAGCGGCGGCGCCGCCTTGATATTCGACTATGTCGTCAAGACGTCCAGACCTAAAGGAACGTTTTCGTTCAGGATACCTTTGAAACACATTTTCGGATTTGCGGACGATTACAACAAGATCATGTACGGATTCAAACACAATCTGACGTTGATTCGAAAAGGAAACAACGACGCAATAGTGAGACTCACTGCGACTGATGCGGGTAAGATAACTCTACACAAGATATCGTGGTTCGTTCCGCACGTGGAGCCTTCGATCGTGGAGAAAGCACGTCTCTACATGATCATAGAATCCAAGAGTAAATTACCTGTGGGATTTAGAATGAGACAGTGCGACACGGCTAGCATTCCTTCCTCCATGAATCACTTCAATTGGAGATTGACAGTGAAATCCACTTCTGAGAGACCGCGTTTCAGCGTGGTTGCATTTCAGACCGATAGGGACGGGTCTTAGGAAAAGAATGCGTCGCTGTTCGATCACTGCCATTTGAGAAACATGCAAGTGTTTCTGAACGCCACGAGATATCCAGCAATCGATTACAATGCGTCGTTCGACAAGAATGATTTCTGCAGACTGTACGGCGACGCCGCTGATTTTAGAAAGAAGCATCACGGTCTAGACGAATTGATGAGCAACCCCAACATGTCTCCCAGCGAATACAAGTCGATGTATCCCATGTTCGTATTCGACGTCAGTAAACAGAGTGAACGACTCAAGAGTAGCGTGTTAGACATTCAGATCAAGATGCAATTCGATAGGAACATGCCGAGAAAAACTGAAGCCTTCACCCTGGTCCTGTCGGACAGAGATTTACAATTCGAATCGGATGGAAATAAGATGTCGATCATTCGATGAGAGACAAGTGTGAAAAAAAAAAAAAAAATAAAAAGTAATGAGTAATTATTAAAAAACAAAAAAAACAAAAAAAAATAAAAAAATAAATTCGTTTTTAAAGATATTTTTTTTAACAAAAAAAAAGTTTCATCCGAGAAAAAAATCGTCTTTTTTCAACATTCTCGACGTATAAAATGTTACAATTCGTAAGTAGTCACGTAGAAAACGAAATACACATTCTATTTTCGTGTTTGAAAAAAAAAAAGATTTTTACGATTACGTTCTGAATTATTTAAAAGATCGCGTGCTATTCACTCGAAAGAAACAAAAAGGATATTTCGTGACGAAGATATTAAAACTCGAACAGATCTTAGATTGTTCGATCCTGTGCGATCATCTCTCTGTTTCCGTCAGATGTTCCATCCTGTGTTGCAAGCCAAAAAACAAAAAAAAAAGATGTGGAAAAATGGTTAGATAAACAGCGGGATAGACGGTTGGAAATGAAAAGAATGAGACGCTTTCCACCATCACCACTACCTTCTGAAAAGAATGGTAATGATGCGAGTGTTACCAAGAGATGCACAACATTCGTTCATAATTATGATTCGGATAAACAAAAGTGTTGTTATAAACATATCATATCACAAAGAAAAAGAAAAAAAGAAAAAGAAGAATCGACGCTGAAAATTGAGAAAAAAGGAAACGTTATTATAATATATGGTGATAGTGAAGAAGAAGGAAAACAAAAAAATGAGATCTAAAGATGATCTCATTACTTTTTTTTTGTTTTTTGTTTTTAATAATCACACATTTTTTTTTTTAAATTCATTATTTTCCACTCGATCACTGTTTGTTCAAAGAATCTAGTTCGATCAGTAGACTCACCACGGAAGTGGTGGCTTCGGGATTATTGGTTTTCGTGACGAAATTAATCCTGTCTCCGGCATTCACTTTGAGAGGTGTACCGAATGTGCTAACATTCGCGTGTTGATTCTCAGTCTTTTGACGCTGTATCTCTTATCGCTCTCCACACCATTCACCATGAGATTGACGACCACTCTGTTATTCAAATCCGAGGAAGCCAGACTCATTCAAAGGATTTCACCTCCCAGCGGCATGGGATATCCCACCTGACCATGTTTCGATCCGCTACCTCCATTTCCGAAAGACCACTCAGCTTTTCCTTCATCTAAGGCGCCGGCCTCTTCGGCCCACACGGTGATCAATTGTCTAGCATATTTGACTTTCTCCGCCACCGAAATCAGGGTGCAGGCATCCGTCATGTTCACGGGATCCGGTAGATTCATGAGCGCATGTCCACCCATGTCTAGTTTACCTTCCATGATGTCGCCCTTTCTCCAGACCGAGTTGTCGTCCACGTACTTTCTGCTGACCGCGCCGGAATCGAATTCGGGATTGTGATCGAGACCGAATAAATTGTGACCGTTCATGTTGATGCCACTCTCCATGGTTCTGCCAGATTGTTTGTTCAGGTAGAGATCGTCCACTTGCGATTCTAGGTATTCTTGCGATTGTATCACGGCAGAATCTACGTAGCCCTTGTTGACCGCGGTTGAGTCTACATCCGTGTCGTTGATCTCTGACAGATTCAATATCTTGTGGAATCCCACATTCAGATCCGATTTCATTTCTCGTCCATCAGACTTTCTCTGTTCCAGATCTACGTGGTGTTTGGTCACCACGTCCTTGGGATTCGTGGGAGTGGCCACGTTCGTTATCTTGTTATAATTGGCGTTCAGTTCCGAGTGCATCGTTTTCGTTACGTATCTATTTCTCAGGTGTTCGCTGAATCTCGCATGAGAGTCCTCCGCATATTTCTTGGTCGCGGCATCGGTGGGATCTACGGGATTTGCGACGTTCACCAAACGTTAGGATTTCAGATCGAGATCGTTGGTCATTGTTTTATCCACGTAATTATCCAGCAGGATTCGTTCGAAATCGGCGTTCCCCCTGTCGACGTATTTTTTAGTCGCAGCATCTGCGAGATCTATCGGCTCGGGAAGATTGTAGAGCTTCTTATCTTTCATGTTCAAAGGTTCTTCTCGAGGTTCGTATCTCCGAATGTAACGTTTGTCCAAGTTGGCAACATCGTAACCATCGTCGACTTCGAACGTCTTCCTCTTCTTTCTCGGGTTGACTTTTTCGTCGTCACTTCTACCAAATTTATCGACTGGCATGTTGTTGTGGGATTTTTTGTTTTTAGAAAAATATGTTCAAAACGCAGTTTATTAAAAATGAACTATGTTATTTTATTTTTCGTTTTTATTCAATTAAAATTTTTTTAAAATAATTTTTTATCTTTATATATACTATAAAAAAAAATCTCTCTCTAATGTAAATCATTGAGAATGTCTTGAAATCAATCTCCTTCAGACCATCTCTTGAGAACGTAGAGACACAGGTGACCACAAAACACTTGATCTGGTGATTGCACTTGTTCTGTGTTGTAACGAACCATCGATTTGTTGAAATAGTTCTTTATTTCATTTGGCGGCGAGATTCCGTAGCTGTTGAAATAATAATTTTTCTTCTTCCCGTTCTTCATCCACGCCACCCAGTGAGTGCCTTCACCCAATGAATCGTCTAGCTTTAAAATTCCGCATTCCGATTGTCGAGGTCTTCTCTTCGGCAAGGCATCTCTGGAAAACACGCCTAAAAAATCTTTGATTTTCAAATCTTTTGCTGCATTCAACAGATCGATGTTGGATAGGGGCTCGTTAGGTAAGACGACACCTTCTACGGATATCTTTATTTTCTTATTCATAAATGCGTATATATTTTTTTTTATTTATTTTATTATAATTTACTAAAAATGACGTTATTTTTTTTCTATTTTTTTCTTTTTCTTTTTAAACTAACACTCTCGATGTCTCTATCGATTTCCATAATCTTGAATTCGTCTAATTCCTCTTGATTTTCTGGAATCTCGATATTACCATCTTTTAGTAGAACAGATTCGATCATTTTGTGGTGATTTAACGAATGAAATTTTTTCGATACCGCGTCGTAAATGTATTTCACTTGATCTTTTGACAATTTTTTGAACAGGAATAACAACTGCAAATATCTATTATATTCAAATGCGTCTTTTTCGCTACCTGCAAAAAAAGACGACGCAAAAAGAGATATCAAACGTAGTTTGTCTCTCTTAGCTCGAACGTTTTCGGAATTTAAGAATTGGAGTTCGTTAGGGGTTTTTTTTCTTTTTCTTTTTAAACTAACTTTCTCGATGTCACTATCGATTTCTATAATTTTGATTTCATCAAATTCTTCTTCATTTTCTGGAATCCTATCATCCACAATCATATCTGGAATCTTATCATCCACAATCATATCTAGAATCCAATCATCCATATTCATATCGTCTCTAATTAGATCCACAGTCCAATATCCGAGTGCCAAAGTGCTTATTTTATCATCTAACACGAATCTCTTATCGTCGTCGGCCGTCAGCGGAATCTCGTTGACTATTTCGGTATACAAGTCGTGATTTTCACTTCGAATCAATTTCATAGTCTTATACACCGGACCACTTCCTAACAGACAATCTTTATACTCTTGGAAAGAGATGTTTTTCTTCACCACGCACGCTTTAACTCCTTTGCACTTCTTGATCTCTTCATCATCTTCTAGACGATAAGCATACAGTTTGGGTCTCAAGTCCATGAATTCGACGATCTGTTTACCGCCGCTCTCGTCCTTAAATTTACCCAACACCTTCTTGTTGTCGTTCGGTTGAATGTTGGATGGGTGATCGATGGGATAATTGCTCGTGTCGAACCACTCGGCCACATCCGGAGATATATCTCGGTAGACGTCTTTCGTCTCTATCTCGTAAACTAAACTGTCCGTGTCGGTGAACAGTAGTTTGGCTTTATCACCAAATTTTCGTTTGACGTAATTGTAGTGAAACTCGTACATCAATTCCTTGCTGATATCTAAGATGATCGGTCCGAGATAATACGGTTTGTCGAACTTCAGGTGCGTCTTTTGCATGTGAACGGCCACTAGATTTTCGTCGAATATGGTTCGGTGTTTGTAATTGGGTTTCGCCACTAATTTTTTAGCTCTTTTCTCAGACGTGACGAGTCGAACGTCGGTTCTCTTCCTGATGTTTTCCATCGATTTGCCGTACACGCAGTTGTTCATGAGTTTGAAGAAATCTTTTTCGAAATCGTTCTCGGCTCGAGTTCTGAGATTCGTGTTGAGATCGATGTATTTTTTCATCCAAGGCTCTTCGTCGAATCGAATGATGCAATGTATGTCAACTAATTTCATCTCGTAATCGACGTACTGTTTCAAATTCTTGCTGTAGACGACGTAGTTACGTTTGTTAAATAAATTGGGAATGAGTTTTCCCTCGTCTCCTTTGTTCGGTTCCATTCGTTCGGGAGCTAGCGGATAATCGTTGTGTGGATCGTGTAATTCTTCCGGATAAATCAAATCGACTTCTAAAATGCAAGGATAGTCTCTCCATTTTTGCATCTCTTTCGGTTCCGTTACCCATTTGAAATTTCCAATCGGTAAAGGATGACTCATAGCCCAACCGTACAGATTATTAGCATCCCAATACTGTATGTATTTAGTCGACCGTTTCGAATTGAAACCTTCTTTCATGTAGGGATTGTTAGCCTCAGAATATCTGTGGGAGATCATCGAGACGCCACCTCTTGCAGCCCTTTCGAACATGAGCAACATGTCCACGTTGGATAATAATTCCAATTGGACTTCGGTGGTCTTCAACAGAGCGTCCCACGCCAGACCGTGTGTGGTGAAATACCAAGCGGGATCCAGATCGTAATTTTGACAACAGACGTCTTGAAAATTTTCGAACATGTCTGCCAAGAGCAGAACGTCGGTCTTCAGATAGAGATCGTGATAATCTCTCATGGTTTTCATATAGAATGATTTCCACACGTTTTTGGCATGTTCGTAATTCTCGTCGGAAATGTCGGACTCGTATAATTTCGAATAAAAATTTTCTTTCGAAGGTAGTGCGGTGTCTTCGAATCTCTTTAGATCGTTCATGTAATCGTAAGGATAGACTCCTTTCCTCAACATGACGTCTACTCGTTCTCCAAAATGTTCGCTCGTGATTCTAAATTTATCCTTGCTCATGTTATCGACTAATTTTTCCAGAGCGGTCGACATGAATTTAAAACTGTCGATGAAACATATGGCTCTACGAATGAATTTCGTTTTCTCTTTCAACGTCTCTCCATCGATTACTCTTTTCTTCTCCATGAGCTTCCATTTCGTGAAGGAAATGTATCTTTCTTCGCTGTTCGCAATGCAATTTAATTCTTTGTGTGAGGTGCCGAGATTTTTCACGAACAGATGACTGTCGTAACCCGAGAGATTGTGAAACATCACCGGATAGAAAATGGCATCTCGATATTTTAAATTACACTTGCTGTGAGCCAGACCGCGAAACAGACCCGTGTAATGATCATGGTCTCTGACCTTCTTATTTTCCTTCGAATTCTCGTCGAACGATTGTCTGCATATGTGACATTCGGTGGCTCTGTTATTTTCGTCCTGCTGCTCTCGCGTGATGATCATTTTTGCTGGAGTTTTGAATTTGTCGTATAACATTTGAATTGTCGATTCTAACTCTTCCACGAACCTTTGAGCCACGTCATCATCTTCACACTGTTTCGTGTAGGTGAAGGGACCCATGTCATGTTGTGAGTCGAAAGTGCATTTCACATAAATGCAATAGCCCGAAGGTATGTGTTTTTGATATCTTTCGACGTAACTTTGAAGAGCGTTGGGTTGACAGGAACTCATTTTCGCGGTGAAACATTCGAAATCGGCGTACACGACGAATGGTACTTTTAACCTTCTATTGTGATTTTCAAACTTCACAATGGTGTTAGGTTTTGGCATTTTGACGGCGACACCTTGATTTTCGTTGCAATATTCCTGATGTTTCGCCAACGAGTCTTCGCTGTGAAACATGTTCATGCAATTGAAACATAAAGATATCTTTCCTTTATGTTTATTATTTTGTTTCGACAGTAATCGAGTCGGATTTTTAACCCAACAATAATGACGATTGTCACCATTCGAAATCAATAATAAAATAATCGTCTTTTCTCTTCTGAGATACGAAGTCTGTCTAAGAGGATAGATCATTCATTTTTTCTCGTCGTATCCCAAGACGTTCACCGCTACGGTGGGATTTTGAGCCTCGAAACGTTCGATATGTTTTAACTCTGTTGGAAAAGTCACTCTGGTCCAATCGAGATTTTTAGAAGTTTCCACGTAACGAGAAACTCTATCGGAGTTTATTTCGACAGGGTATAAAGCAGAGGTGACTGCCCATTTAAAACACTGATCATCTTTATTTCTCACATTGACCACGGCGTGTTTCTTAGTCAAGAAATACGGTAATTCCAAGTAGGAAGATCCTTTCAACGGTTCGTTTTTATTTATATGAATTTTGAGTTTCAACACCTCATCGAACGTCCAATTACTACCTTCATGTTGAGAATTCGCGAGAGACGTCAACATCTTGTCTTTCATCTTTTCGAAAACGTCCGATATATCTGAACCTCAAAATACGGGTTCGACGTTAGATCTGAAATATGCATTTTTCACGATGCTCTCGCCGGACTTCACGTCGATTTTATTCATTATGCAATGGAGTATCATCTTAATTTTTAATCCCACGTTCATGTATTCACGAAACAAATCCAGGTTTCGATTGGAATAGTTCCGCAACGAGTCGTGTTACATATTCTTCTCCTTTCTCTTCGTCGATTGCTCGTTGAATTTCGCTCCATATATCTCGTTTGTCTAGAATCTGAAGTGCATCACTCGTTTTCGTTTTAGTTTTTCTTTTCTTTTCTTTGGAAACTTGATGTTCTTCAACGGCTTTTCGTTTAGTTGTCTTCTTATTTTTCACAATCGAAACGGTTTTGGTTTTTTTCGACGTCGGCATTTCGATTCCTTTTACTATCTTCTCATTTTTCACAACCGATGCATCTTTTGACGTCGTTGCTATCGACATTTCTTTTGCCTTTCTAGCGTTTCGCAAATATTCTTGTATGACTTCAATTTTTTTTGATTTAGTTCTATGATTTCTGAAATCTGAAATTTGTAATAGTATACAAATCTCGTTTAACTGAGGTATGGTTTTCTCATTTAAATTTACCATTGTTTTATCTGTTTGCTTCATTTGTAAGAATATTTTTTTTTGGAATTTTGTATTAAATAATTTGTTAAAAAAGTTTTGCTGTTTTACTCTTTTTATATATATATATATATATAAAAAAAAAAAAGTTAAATTTTAAATTCAATTTTTTTAATACAAAATTTAAAATATACATTATTTGCAAGAATTCATAAAAAACAAATAATCGATCATGACAACAACACCTAAAAGATGCGAATTAAAATTGAAACGAGATGAAGCGTATGAGAAATTCGGTTTTAATATCTATACATTACAACAACACGATCCCATCGAATTGAATGAGGTTGAGATGGTGGACTTAGAGCGCTACTACAACAAATGTCGAATGTGTTTGAAATTGGATGAAGCCACGCTCGATTTGTTTGAGTACCAAAGTGATCTGCTGAATAATATCATCGTCACCAAAGACAGAGAATTCGATAAGGGTGATTTATTGTTGTCCTATGGAAGTTACATATATCCAATAATCTCACTCGAACTCGTGAACAAATCGGGTGGTGAGAGCGCATTCGCCGATGAAAAAAAACTCAAAAGAGTAAAGATAAACATTCATACCATTTTCGTAAGTGGAAAAATGACGAATGTCAACATGCTAATAACGGACTTGGAATTATAAACAATAGAGAGATTGAAATGTTAAAATTTAAATTTTTATATATATAAAGAGAAAAAAAATTTTTACTAAAAAATTTTACATTAAAAAAATTAAAAATTAAAAAAACAACTTTTTTTTTTATATAAATAAAGAGCAAAAAAAAACTTTTTAAACAAATTATTATTTAAATTCAAAATTTAAAATATACATTATTTGCAAGAATTCGTAAAAACAAAAAAAACAAATAATCGATCATGAAGACAGCAACACCTAAAAGATGCGAATTGAAATTGAAACGAGTCAAAACGTATAAGAAATTCGGTCATAAAATCTATAGATTACAACGACACGATCCCATCGAACTGAACGAGGTCGAGACGAAGGGCTTAGAGCACAAATACGACAAATATCGCATGCCTTTGAAATTGGACGAAGCCGCGCTCAATTTGTTTTACGAGTGCCAAAGCGACCTGCAGAACATCGTCATCGCCAAAGATAGAGAATTTGACAAGGACGATTTGTCGTTGCCCTATGGAAATTACATATTTCCAAACATCTCATTCGAACTCATGGAGAAATAGGGTGGTGAGAGCGAGTTGACCGATGTAAAAAAACTCAAAAGAGTAAAGATAAACATTCAACACGTTTTCGAAAAAGGAGAAGACACGAGTGTCAACATGCTAATAACAGACTTGGAAATATAAACAATAGAGTGATTGATTTTTAGCGAAGAAAAATGAAAAAAAAAAGTAATGAGATCATCTTTTGATCTCATTTTTTTTGTTTCTTCACACTCTGTCTCGAGATATTCGTCATTATCGTCTGATTGTTTCTCCACCTTTTTATCCATTTTAAATATATGATTTTATACTTTCTATGATTTATATTTTATATAATTTTATATTATAATAACATATTCAAAATCGGTATGTTCTTAAACGGCGAATTCTCACCGAGCAACAAACCCTTGCTGAGTCGCTCGACGTTCCGTCCACTCTTCAGATAGAGAATGTTTCCTCTCAGAGAGTTGCCACCTCTAACGGGTTCTAGATACAATCCTTTACCGCTGTCGTCTATGTGGACGCGACACACGGCTCCTCCCTTCTTCAAGAACAGTCCGCTGCCACCCATTAATTTCTCAACCGCCGAACTAGCGAGTCCCGTGAGAGCTCCCACGCCGAGTGTCTTTCCGAGAAAGGGTAGTGCCTTTGCGGCGAAGGGTAATGCTTTTGCGGTGATTCCTGCCAATAGCGGTAGGAAACCGCCTTTCATTCTCAAATTGTATCTCAATTGAGCGGGACTCAATCTCACCGTCAACCCTCTTCCATCGCGAATTGCTTTCTCCATCCTTTTGATTTGACTTCTGGTCCAGGCGATCGAATCCTGACCGCTTCTCGTCAGATCTTCGTGAGTGAATTTGAATCTCACTGCCTCGCCTCGAGTTGTTAACGCTCTCTTAAGTTTCTTCCTCTGTCCTGCGGCGGCTCTCTTAAGTTTCTTCCTCTGTCCTGCGGATATGTTCACGTTTTTAATCACGTATTCTGTCATTATTCTGTTTTTTAAAATATATTTACTTCAGTTGTTTCTTGTTTAATAATTATATTAAAATAATTTTGTAAAATTAATATTGCGTTTATTTTATTTTTGTTTTCTATATATATACACAATTTTTTTTTGCTTTTATATTTCTCTTATGTGAAATCGTATCGTCACTCTCTCTCCGCGAAGATCTAACAGTTCACCATTTTGATCCATCAACGTGGTTTTCAGACTATACAACGTGTCCAAAATCACTGGTAGATAAACTAATTTTCGAGGTCGCTCCACGATCTTATAACCCGGCGACACGTTTGGAAAGAAGAAATAGATTGTTGGTTGAGCGCTACCATTCACGTAGCTTCCAGCAATCAAGTCTACATTCACCAGAATGCTATTGACAGTGAGAATGTCGACCGTATTTTCAGATGCCGCGTGGCCTCGACACATCTTTCGATCGAATCCCAACATCTTGCCTATAGAGTCGTCCGTGTTGAAATCCACTCGAAAATTATCTTCCAAATCCAACATCGTCTGTAAGGTATTAGGATTGGGAGCGAGTCTGATCTTGTTGCTTCCCTTTCCATCCGTCTTCATTCGCGTCTGAATGTAATCATTCAAATCGTCTATGTCGTAACTCCCTTTGGGAATTCGAATCTCCAACCAATCCATTCTGTCGGAATACTTGAATGAGTTATTCTTTTCGGTGACGTTGGGAAAGGAATAATAAGTCTCCAGATTCACCAAAGCCATCTCGTAACTTTTCTCTCTATTCAATTCGATGGAAGGTTCGAATTTCGTAACGAATCGAGTCGAATCTCCACTCACCACGATTTGAATGGATTGTTTTGCAGCCGTATTCTCGGCTATCCGTCCTAACAATTCTCCATGTTCGAACATTGTATTTAATTTTTTTTTTTTTTATTCAAAACTAATTATTTGAAGATTTATTATTTTCTAAATTTTATTTTCACGCTCTATCTTATTATCATCAGAAACATAAAACTTGTCGAATCCGCACCGATATTTTCCGCGATTAAATTCGCTTGTCAAATCGATCACGACGAAATTGTAAAGTCCACCATCCCAAACCCTCTTGCAGAATCTCCTGAATTCCACAGCGCTCATGTCGTTTGCGACGTGATCGCCGTAGATGTGATTGAGATTCTTGAGATCTTGGCGAAAGAGACATAGAAAATTAGCGTTCTCCCTTATTGTCTGTCTGGGCAATCGAAAATAATTCTGCGACAGGTAGAAACAGTCCACGTTGCTGTGACGACCCCTAACGTAATACGATTCGCATCGGTTCTGTCTCTCCAAAAGCAGATCGTCGAAAATCATGAGATTCTTATCTTCCGATTTCAATTCTCTAGGATCCGGAAAGTCGCTAGCGTTCTCATAAAATCGACACTCGACGTTCGAAGATGCATTTCTCTTCATCAGCTCCATCGCCGCACCGTCCAAAATGGTCGAAAGTGGAGCTTCGCTCTTGTCGAATTCCTCCCTACTGTCAAAGATTCTGGCTATGACGTCCTTGGGCAATCTGCGATCCATGCACTCTCGAAGCAATCTGTATTCGGGTTGAAACAAGCTCTTGCCAAACACGAACAATCTGTCGTAATCCAACCAGTCGGGTCGGGACAACAGATTCATCAACAGATTGGTCTTTCCACAATTCGATTTTCCCACTATCAAGCCTCTTATGCTCTTGGGAAAGAACTCGTTATTCGACCTCTTGGTCGCGGCGTCGTTCCAAGACATATCTTTAATGTTCATCTTTGTTTTATTTTTGTTTGTTTGTTATTTTAGATTCTTTTCAAACGGAATTTTTTTATGTTTTTCAAACTCTGTTTTTAATGTTATTATTTATTTATATCTTACCGTCGCGAGTTCTCTTCAATCCGGATCCACTCGTCATTTTGGCTAAATCTTGTATGGGTACCACAGCATCCTTAAAATCTTTCCAACTTTTCGGCGTTCGCTCTAACGCAGCTCGCTTCGCCGGCGGACTGATCAACTTGTCGATCAATGCGTCGGCTGCCCTCTTGCCAGCCACAGAAGCTACCCTACCACTGGCTTCGGAAGCGGCTTTCTTACCAGTATCCAAAGCCGTCTTCTTACCGACCTCAAACTCGGTCGATGCGAGTTTTCTACCCGCATCACTCGTGAACGCTCGCATTATAGAATCGACGATGCCAGAACCGCCTTGAACGTAAGTTCTGACGTATCCCCTGTTCTTTATCACCAACATATTTTATTTTTATGATATATTTTTGTTTTTTTCACTGGTAAATCGTTTTGTCGGTTTTAAATACTTTTATTATTCTAGTGTAAAAAATTTACTGTTTTATTTTTGTTTGTTTGTTTGTTTCTCTCTACTTATTATATACACATCAATCCTTCAATTCGTTCATCAGCCTTTTATAGTGGTTTTTATTCAAAACCTTCTGTCTTAACAATTCGTCAGATATAGCAACTATCTGATTATCTAATCCTGTGTTACCAGCCCGTCTGCTCGCCATCAACAAACTCAATCTCTGAGACAGAGCGTCGGAATCGCTCGGAAGAAAAGTGGTTTTCACCCCTTTGCCAGTCACCGATTCGACGAACTTCTTGTTCATATCCCATATGGGTTTCACCACTTTCGTCCACTTGTAACCTCTGTTGGCTTTGGGTCTCGTCTCTCTGGCATCGTTATTTCTCTTCATGGCGTGGGTCTGGACCAGAATGTCGCCGTAATTGTCGAAATCCTGATCCGTGTAATCGCCGGGCTTGTCGTAAAGGAGCAATCTCCGCAGACCATCGGTCAATTCGTATCTGTTCGAACCCACGATCAATTCATCATCGCCAATATCTACTTCTGTGTCTCCTACAAAAATCCTTCCCTCCGAATCCTTATAAAATCCATACGACTGATCTCTCTTACCGCCATCATCATCAGACGATGCGACGCTACTAGTGTTGATAGTCGAAGCTGTATCGTCGCTCTCGCTCAAATCTGTTTGAATTCCCGTGGGAACGTAATCCGGTGTAGATTGAACGGAATACCGATTTCCAAAACTAGGAAGCAACGAACCCATTCTCAAAGAACTCTCCTTTATGGGTCTCAGTTCTTCGACTATCTCCTTCCTGCTTCACTCTTGACCCTCCGTCACGGGTTTAAATATTTTTGTGGCTTCGCGTTTGAGTTCCATCTCACCAAGACGTCTGCTCCTATCAGCCGACTGAATCCCCTTCTTAGCACGCTCAAACTCTTCTAAAATTCGATCTCGGTGTCTAGAATCCATCTGTAAAAACATGTTACGTTTTTAATTGTTTATTATTTTCAAAATTAAATGTATAATTATTTTTATGTTTATGTTTTTCTCTCCTATATATATCGATCACTTTTTTTTATTTATTTCCTCGGGGTATTCCCCCCGCTCACGTCAGAAATGGACGCGTTCGACAGTTGTCCGTCAAGTTTTTTGGAGGAAAAAAAATCCGGGTATTCCCCCACCCCACGACGAGGGGAGATAACTCTGTATGATCGAGTTTATGAGAATCGAGCGATCCGATTGGTCAATAGTGGGAATTCCCCTAATGACGTCATAAATGGGAAAAACCCACCGCCTCAAAACAATTGCGGATTCTGGATCACTGATCCAGAATCCGCAAACCGTTTTTAGCTCAACTTGACAAAGTCAAGCTGAGCTATTGCCATCACTTCTCGTCCGTCGGCGTACGTACGTACGTACGTACGTTAGTATGTTAGTATGTCAGTACGTTAGTACGTACGTCCACAATTTTCTTTGGCACAACTCACAGGTCGCATTTATGATCAGATTACTTTGAAACTTGGTATGCTTGTTTGGGGTGACCTCTAGATGGGAGCTATCGATTTTGTTCAATTTCTGTCAAAAAATGTTGCCGCGGCCAACGTTGTTAGAACCTAGTTTAGTCAAACCACAATATTTCCCTTTGGCACACCCTACAAGGCACATTTATGATTTCATTGCTTTGAAACCTGGTATGCTTATTTAGGGTGACCTCTAGATGGGAGCTATCGATTTTCTTCAATTTCCGACAAAAAATGTTGCCATGGCCAACGTTCGTAGAACTTAGTTTAGTCAGACCTCAATATTTCCCTTTGGCACACCCTACAGAGCACATTTATGATCAGATTGCTTTGAAACCTGGTATGCTTGTTTGGGGAGACGTCTAGATGGGAGCTATCGATTTTCTTCAATTTCTGTCAAAAAATGTTGCCGCGGCCAATGTTTTTAGAACTCAGTTTAGTCAGATCACAATATTTCCCTTTGGCACACCCTACAGGGCACATTTATCATTTGATTGCTTTGAAACCTGGTATGCTTGTTTGGGGAGACCTCTAAATGGGAGCTATCGATTTTCTTCAATTTCCGTCAAAAAATATTGCCGCGGCCAACGTTCTTAGAACTTAGTTTAGTCAGAAGACTCAATATTTCCCTTTGGCACACCCTACAGGGCACATTTATGATCGGATTGCTTTGAAACCTTTCATGCTTGTTTGGGGTGACCTCTAGATGGGAGCTATCGATTTTCTTCAATTTCCATCAAAAAATTTTGCCGCAGCCAACATTCTTAGAACTTAGTTTAGTCAGACCACAATATTATTTCCCTTTGGCTCACCCGACAGGGCACATTTATGATTAGATTGCTTTGAAACCTGGTATGCTTATTTACGGTAACCTCTAGATGGGAGCTATCGATTTTCTTCCATTTCCGTCAAAAAATGTTGCCACGGCCAACGTTCTTAGAATTTAGTCTAGTCAGTCCACAATATTTCCCTTTTGTACACCCTACAGGGCACATTTATGATCGGATTGCTTTGAAACCTGGCATGCTTGTTTGGGGAGGCCTCTAGATGGGAGCTATCGATTTTCTTCGGTTTCTGTCAAAAAATGTTGCCACTGGCAAAAAAAATGACATTGGTACCAATGATCTTCAATTTTGCCATTTCATTTATAACTTACCAAGTTCAAGGTTGTTAAGTTGAGCTACAGTGTCATTGACACTTTCATTTGATGATAGCCTAGAATTTTTTGCTCGCGTTCACCAACGATGGATCGATGGTCTGATCTGCGATGGGAACGTTGACAAAATTTTTTAAAGTAAAAAAAAAAAGTGAAAATGTACAATTTCACCTTTTTTTAAAAACGCGTGACATTCAACGTTCACCACGAGTATTTGAACGTTAAAAGTGCGATCTAGGAGTCACAAAAAACATGGGAGATTCAAGATCACTGAACATTTTTGTGAACAAGCGTGCGATTTAACACCGAATCCCACGTTGGTAAACGCATCGTGTACACGTACATGTACAAAGTGATAGTAAATCCGCAATTATTACCTACTTATGCAAATCAGCGCATTTATAAGGAGTGCAATTTACTCAATATACATTTCTTTTTACTTTTGCACCTAGTGGAAACCAAATGCAAATTTTCGTTTGCACATATGCAAACTTTGCACATGAGTATTTTTTCTCATGTGAACGCACAGTAAAATTTGCTTCATGCACTCAACCCAGTCACCCAACATTGATATCACGTAATATGCATTTATTGTGGCAAACACCTTGCACGATGAGAGAATAGTATCCTTTGCGGTTCAGATAATAACCGTGAGATTCCACCGGCGCAGTGATAGGTATGTGGATGTCATCAATGTCCCCATCGCAGTTTGGGAAGCCCAAAGAGTCCGGATATCCTTTAATTTCAATCTGTAAATCATCACCACTTGGGAATGATACATACTTTTCGAGGTGATTATCAACTAAAGCTTCACAAACCCTGTGAATGGATTTAAACACTGTAGACTTTTCAACGCCGAATAAATTGTGTACTCAGCGGAGGTAGCAACTAGCAAGCCAGTAAAAGGTAATCGCAACTTGTTCTGGCGCATCAATGGATTCTCTTATGACCTTATCATCTGGGGAAAGGTCAGATTCGAGAGTCCTACATGACTCATCAAAAATCTGTCTCTCATTTTTAAGTTTTCCACGACCATTGTTCATCGTCAAATGTCCTCAACACAACCCAGTCATACCACTCAGTTAATCTCTGTCTAGTCCATATCCTCCTCCCATGTCCGAATCTAAAAGCAAAACTTGATCCCAAGACGTGTGGCAGCATTCTACGTCTCATAAACCTGAACTGTCCATCCCTTTTCACTGAAATGACTGAATAGATCAAGAATCCCCAAACACATGTGAACGCATCGCAAAAAAATACTTTCGCACATGTAAGCAAAATTTGCATATATGCAAATATACTCACGTATGCAAATCGGCGCATGTGGACGGGGCTATAGACTAGTGACTCTCATCGATAGAAAAGTGTTTTAAGAAGATCATGTGTCTGTGCTTTCTAGCTAAGACTGCCATGTTGGCTGATGTAAATAATTGCTCGAGGGCAGAGCACAATACTTTGGGATGCATTCTGACTAGATGGAAATTCAGTGGACTGTGGGCTGGGTCCACAAAATTGGGGTGTACATTTTTATTCTGCTGACGTGGGTGTTGTGGGTCCCCAATATGGTCAGGTGTAAAAATCGGCATACTTTCCTGCATTTCTTTACAACATACCCCACCCTACGCCTCTGGGTAGTGCAGAGGAAAGCTCCACTGACAGTGGAAAGCGACCGTGAAATACAGGAAAAACTCCAACTGGGGCCGTCAGTTCCTTCCCGCGTAGTCTACCCGAGTTGCGTTCTGTGTTTATACCACGAAATTTTAATTTAGTGGGTTGATGAAGTTGATATTTCTAAAGAAAAATATCACATTTTGCGGCCTGATAACTTTCTTGCTTGACACCGTTTTGCGGCGAAGCATTCCATTCACGTCATAACGTCACTCAAACGCGAAACTTCCAATCAGATACTTCTTACTTGACGTTCTTACGCGTAATTCAAAATCCACGCGTGGTGTTTCTAGCACATTACCTAAAAGTCTGT
This sequence comes from Pictodentalium vernedei, assembly GCA_031216915.1. NCBI lineage: Eukaryota > Metazoa > Mollusca > Scaphopoda > Dentaliida > Dentaliidae > Pictodentalium > Pictodentalium vernedei. The sequence continues at coordinate 271,781,171 of CM062291.1, forward strand.
ATTGTTTCGCGTAACGTTGAGTTATACGCATATCAATCGTGGTATAATTTTTGCTACCTACAGTCCAGAATGAAGGAAGTTTTTCCCATCAGTTTGAACGATTGACCATTATTCTCTGATGAGAGGCATTTGAAAATAAGAAAACGGCGTTTACACCATATTTTCATGTCAAAAACATTATTTGTTCATTGTAGCAGCAGTGTGCGCATCGTGACATATGATATAGACACTTTCCTTTCCATTGATATAAAAGTTTTGGAATGAGATTTGTTAACTGTTTTCCTGGGAAGAATAAAAACTTATAAATTACTGCAAACAAAAACCCATTGCCTAACCAAAGAACCGAAGTGGGGGTTTAGCACGTGTGGTACTGATAGATATTCTTAAAGGAGGACCTGAGAAGTAGTTGCTTCTAATTAACTTGCCATAAAATCCAAGTTTCTTTTTGTAACTTTCAATAAATGAAAACAACAGACATCTCCGACAGCTGTCTGTTGTTTTCGTTTATTAAAAGTAGCAAATGGAAATTTGACTTTAGTTTCTACTGATGTCATAGGGGTTTTGTCAGCAATTACATGCTTCCTAATCTGACCTTCCTCACTCGTCTAATAATTTCATGGGAAATAACTTTATGGAAAGTTGACTTTCATTACGATATAAGTCACAGATGTAAAATTTTTCAACAGTGTTTCCGGTTCATTGGCCGTCGATACGATATAAGTCAGGGATAAACAAAATTCCCAACGGTGTCCCCGGGTCGTTGACCGTCGGTACGATATAAGTTAGGGTTGTAAAATTTTCCAATAGTGTTCCCGAGTCGCTGGCCGTAGGTACGATATAAGAATGGATGTAAACTTTCTCCTGACTGTGTTCCTGGATCGAAGGCCGTCGGTATGATATAAGCCAGGGATGTAAAATTCCCCAACAGTGTTCCCGGGTCAATGGCTGTCGGTACGATATAAAAAGTGATGTAAAATTTTCCATGACGGTGTTCCCGGGTAGCTGGGCGTCGGTACGATATCAGTCAGGAATATAAAATTTCCCAACAGTGTCCCCGAATGGATGGCCGTCGGTACGATATTTGTCAGGGATATAGAATTTTAAAACAGTGTTCTCGGGTATCCGGCGGTCGGTACAAAAGTCAGGGATATAAAATTTCACAACAGTGTTCCCGGGTGGCTCGCCGTCGGTTCGACATTAGTCCGGGATGTAAAATTTCTCAGCAGTGTTCCCGGGTGGCTGGCCGTCGGTACGATATTAGTCAAGGGTTTGAATTGCACAATAGTGTTCCCGGGTAGCTGGCCGTCGGCACGATATAAGTCAGGGATATAACATTTCTCAACAGTGTTCCCAGGTGGCTGGCTGTTGATACGATATTAGTCAAGCATGTGAAATTTCACAACAGTGTTCCTGGGTGGCTGGCCGTCGGTACGATATAAGTCAGGGATGTAAAATGTTCCAGCAGTGTTCTCGGGTCTCTGGCCGTCGGTACGATATAAGTCAAGGATATAAAATTTTCGGGTGGCTGGCGGTCTGTACGATGTCAAGGATATATGTTAAGGAAGCAAATTTTTCCAGCAGTGTTTTCGGGTCGCTGGCCGTCGGTACGATATAAGTCAGGGATGTAAAATTCCCCAACAGTATTCCCGGATGGCTGGCCGTCGGTGCTATACAAGTCAGGGATGTAAAATTTTCCAACAGTGCTCCCGGGTGGTTGGCCGCCGGTGCTATATAAGTCAGGGATGTAAAATTTTCCAACAGTGTTCCCGGGTGGCTGTGGTCGGTACGATATAGGTCAGGGATGTAAAATTTCCCAACAGCGTTCCCGAGTGGCTGGCCTTCGGTCGATATAAGTCGGGGAGGTGAAATTTCACAACAGTGTTTCGGGTCTCTGGCCGTAGGTACGATAAAAGACAGGGATGTAAAATTTTCCCTGACAGTGTCCCCGGGTCGCTGGCGTTTGGTACGATATAAGTCAGGGATATAAAAAAATTTTCAACAGTGTTCTTGGGTCGCTGGCGGTCGGTACGATACATGTCAGGGAGGTAAAATTTCCCCAACAGTGTTCCCGGGTGCCTGGCCGTCGGTACGATATAAGTCAGGGATATAAAATTTTCCAACTGTGTTGCCGGGTGGCTGGGGTCGGTACGATATAAGTCAGGGATGTAAAATATTTCATTACAGTGTTCCTGGGTTGCTGACCGTCGGTAGGATATAAGTCAGGAGTGTAAAATTTTCCAACAGTGTTCCCTGATCGCAGGCCGTCGGTACGATAAAGGTCAAGGATATAAAATTTTCCCTGACAGTGTTCCTGGGTCACTGGCGGACGGTACGATATAAATCAGGGATGTAAAATTTTTCAACAGTGATCTTGGGTCGCTGACGCTCGGTGCGATACATGTCAGGGGGGTAAAATGTCTCAACAGTGTTCGCGGGTGCCTGGCCATCGGTACGATATAAGTCCGGGATTTCAACAGTGTTCCCGGGTCGCTTGCCGTCGGTACTGAAACCTAACTCAATATACTTCAGGAACCCTTTACCCAACGAATCGTCAGCATCCTGCAGCGAAGTTTACAAATAAACAAGGTGAAAAAAATATTTTTCAAAAAATTTCTACAACACCATATCATGCGACCCCTTATTGGAACAAAAAAAAAAACAATAATTAAAATAATTTTGATATCGTGCGCGTTGGGTAAAGGGTTAAAATGGTCAACCTTTTGTTTCAAATTAGCGTTTTTCCAAGAAAATGCTGGTATTCGAAAAACCCACAAATTTTCCGACGGACGTGGAGGCGAACTGACCCTCCCCCACTTCGCCCCTCCCCCACACATTAGCCTCGGGCCCGTTGCCTTGCCCCAGACAAACTCAAAATATACAGACATAACTCATTATTGATGTCTCCAATTCTAATGCACTTTTCAGCTGGATATACTAATTCTCAGTTTAATGAATTCAAAAATCAGACTGGTAAAATTAAAAATAAATATTATTTCTTCAGCACTCAGATATTCATTATTTGTTGAAACTTTGACAAGGAGTGAGAAGTAACCTAAAGATTAGGAGGCACGATAATTCTTGCTCAGTTTGTTGTGTCCAAAATTCTTGAATTTTACCTTTCAAACTATTTTAAGCTAGCGTATCTCCTCTAATCATTTACCTAGCACGAATAAAGTTTGTTGATGTCGATCTATTGAGTTATATTTTAAATGCAAAAATTAAAAATATAAAAAATTAAGTGACGGTTTTGCGAAAAGTGCTGACTGTATGTGGTAGTTGTGTTTGGTAAAGGGTTAATTGAGATTGAGTTTGTATGGATGTCTAATAGGTATCATTCCCGTGTCATTAATTTCCCTTGAACAATCATTTTTGGGTCAACAGACAATCGATGAAGTAAAGCCTTTCGACAGAGCTTTAACTGTCCGGAAAAGGCATTGGTGGGACTATTATGATCCCCGATGAGTCTGGAGGTGGTATGGGGAAATCTCACCCGAGGGGCAAGATATTTGAACCAGACCCGAGGCTTGCCGAGGGTCTGATTCAAATATCTTGCCCCGAGGGATCGAGGATGATTTTTCTCCCCCCCCCCCCCCCGCCCCCACACGAGGATTACATCATTATAGATAATTGGCGGCCACGTGCTGACATGCCCAATTTATCAAGTCGTAGTCCTTTCGAAAAACGAACAATTTCATCGAAAAGATCGTACAAAAGTTAGATATATACCATAGGTATAAACTAAAAAATTGATTTCTAACACTGTCCGTTATGGAGTTAATGAATTTGCGCGTGTCAAACTCTAATGTAAAGGGCATTGTGAGATTATTGATCGGTCGATAAATTCGCGCAGTGATATTATAAAATCTGCAGAGAAACATGGGGTTGAAACAAATCAACATTGTTGATTTTGAATGGCACGTGGATTACATGCGAGAAATCGTGAAGCCATTTTGTTTATTTACAATTGTGCAGACGATGATGAAATAGTTCCGGCGACCTAATAAAATATGCAAATGAGTATGTCACGTGGGGTGGGTATGTTTTACGTATAGTGGTTTGCGCTGTGGTCCCTCTCGTATCTACTACAGTGAACGATGAAGTACAAGGTCGATCCGACTTGTCCAAAGAGTGAGATTCAGTTTTTTTCGCTGAAATATGAACTGTACCAACAATGGTTTTAATGGTTCTATAGAAACTCCATTTAGTTTTGCGGGAGTCGCAATCATCTCGGACACGTGCCTATTGTTGTAATTTTGGCAGTTTTTACGTGGAACGTTCTCCCAGAGCTCAGGTGTGCTAAATGGTAATTAGCGGACTTAGGTTCTCTAATTATCGCATGTCATTCTAATTTCACATAAAACCACTTCATTCAAATGGCAACTGGACACGAGGAATTGAGTAATTAATCCCATGAAACGCATACACCGCACACAATCTGCCATTAATACTGGTGCCCCAGAGTTGTTCAGTCAGTTCAATTCAGTGAAAAGAGAATACATTGAGTGACACAGCGCACAAATTATAGTGTATTATTCCCCGGTGAAACCAAAATGATTAACCAAAAGGCATATTGTTCGCTATTATGGCACAATCGCATCCAGGGTTTCACGAAGACGGCCGATCGTGGTAGCGCAGATCTTTTTTGTCCCGACTGTGATCGCTTGAATCCCGAGAGACCAATATTCCCACTGCATCATCAAGGCATGCCTACGTGATGCAGTTGGGATATTATTAGCCAGTCGGGATTATAATTTAAAAAGCTCAAAACTTCTTTGAACTAACAAGTGCATAAATAAAATATACGTGTAGTAGACGTGACGCAACTTCTTATGTAATTAACTCGTTCCGGACAGCTACTCCAAATCGGTCAGTTAGTCCCCTTCTACCACCCCCTCTCCCAATAGCCCGAAGCTGGTACTACAGGCCTTCATTTGTTTTTGACCGACTGTGTGTGTGACACAAATCCAAGCGTCAAATCTAGTCTTTGAAGAAAGTACATAATGCCTACCAAGAGAAAATCGATACCTTAAACTCTACTCCTCACGAAAATGTCCCGAATGGAAAAATTATTGGGGTATCATACACCGTCCCCCACCCCTCCCAGCGACGCCCCTGTGTCTAGTTTTAATTTAAAGAAAAAGCAAACGTGACCACACTGGCGGGGGATGGGGGGGGGGGGGGGGGGTAGGTAAATAATTTGCAACTTTTGAACGTCAGCATAAATATATTTTATTGCTTTTCTCCGATGGTGATGTGGTGGACAAAATATTTCAGCCGTTGTAAGAAGATTATGAATGCAACAGTGGCGACCAAAACGGAGGATGGTTGGGTTTGAAAGACACCCCGATATTCAAAAACTGACGATGGAATAGCTTCTCAAGTGTTCATCACCTTAAGGTGATATATCTGCAGATAGAAATTGGCTACATTTAATCGGCTTTTATCGAACTTGCTAGTGTCATATTGTTTCTTACCATAAGAGGCTTTGCTTGAAGACACATGCCGCCATTCCGCTGTGAATGATCCGGTCCAGCATCAGAACAACTATTGCGATTTTCAGACGCAGTTTTGGAGACGCACGAATGGGCTCCATTTGTTATGAACTTAACAGTTCCTATATAATTAATCCTTTAACCCCATGGCCCTGATGTTATCTTCCGTATCTTTCAGTGAGAGTGATCGGAAGAGCCCATATATATTATTTGAAATTGAAAATATTGATTGGTCAACCCCTCACATTCACTGAGCAGCCATCTAACTTGACAAAATTATAACGTATCAACGTCTGGAAGCGGAGAAAGGGCCTCTCGGCTCCAGATGGTAAAACCCTTTATTGGCCTAAAATTATAGAAGCTTCCTGATTGGTCAGTAACCAGTGCACCCAGTACGATACATTTAACTCCAGGGAGTTGGGGTACGAAGTTCTACGAGGTGACGGCTAGATGGAAGATCGTACTAGTTTGATTCAACGACAATATACATTACGTGGAGAGTGGATTGTAACAAAATCACCCGCGGAGTGGAGTTATCACCCCAACTATAACTTTCAAATTATGTCCATACGGACAAAAACACAAGTAATGTTTCAGCCAATGGGACTCCGAGTTCAACCCGGAGGTCCATTGGCGGGAACTTTTCTTGTAGTCGTTATGCTTTGCAACAAATTTGCAATTTTTGCTTGAGTGGAGTGTCCGCTCTGCGGGTGATTTGGTGATAATACACTCTACACGTACTGTACGAAAACAATGGGCATGCAGATGTCAATTCCAGTATTTCGGTGGCATCGAGAATCCAAATATTGGGAAATGAGGTTTGTTTTGTGTATGTGAAAGTTACAACGTTAGCTGGTGGTATTCATGAAATTTAACAACTCGCTCATGCACGTGCAGTGTGTGACAACGAGCCGCGTCTACTTCAACACCGAGGTTTGTATTTTTTCAAATTTATAAATGCCGAAGCGTGTTTGGTGACTTTCCCTGATTCTCCTGACATGTTGTATGTCTTGTTCAATCAACCAAAGGCACGGACTCAGGCATACTGAGTGGACGGGATGTGTTTAAGTGACGTCCATGGTACCATTATGCATGTCAAGCTACTTGCGAATCTCGAAAAGACAAAATAGTCAGGATGTAAGTGATAATGTTGCCATGAGGGGAATGAACCAAAAGCAAGAGACATGAAGATGCTGATTTCATGGCGATCTCGGAAAGATTGACACAATATTGACCTGCGCGAGTAGTGTTAGTTGTTTAACTATTTCAATAAATGCAAACTGTTAGGTTTCAAAAGCAAACGTATTATTTACTGGCCGTGACTCTGGCCGTTGCCTCTCCCCCACCCCCCTACACACACATAGTGGCTGAAATTCATTTGCTTTCCTTGTATAAAAATGACATGGCTACCATCAGGTCACCTTTCAAAATATGAAATATTCGGCACGTATCCTCTTTGAATATATATTTTTACAGTCGATTCTCATTTTGCTATAAATCTCGAAGAACTGCCACAATGAAAACAGTGGAGGGTTTCTGCGTGGAACTGGCTTATGATATCGTTATTTTAAGTATGGGCAGACAGGACCGTCAGAAAGATAACCGATTCGGGGGAGGCGGGTGCAAATTTAATTTAGTGTCTCGACTGAGACGACCCAAATCTCGGTTGATAAAATATTAGAGCTGAAACGGTTAACCGATTAATCGATTAATCAATTATCAACATCTTGATCGATCCAAAAAATAATTGATCGATTAAACGTTACTTTTGAACTACTGTATTATATGGGTTAACAAAGGAACAAACTTGCTCCAAAAGAGGCAAACATTGCCACACTCACTCACATCAAGTATATGAGACAGAGTAAAGCATGCAAGTTACTTGCTGTCATACTTGTTTACTTGCATGATCATCATACTGTATCAGTAGCTGGAAATGGTCATTCTTAGCCCTTTACCCATTGCGGGTAACAGACGATACTTGCAAACTGAATTCATGAATAACTAAAAAATTTTCAATTTTTGTCTCAAAAACATAGCTTATGACCCTCATTGGAACGAGCTCGACGAGCTCGTTCCAATGAGGGGTCATAAACTATGCTTTTGAGACAAAAATTGACAAAATAATAAATTTGAATGGAGATTTTTGTATATTGGCCTAGTCGGTTTTGTTTGTTACGTTGTGTAAAGGGTTCATGCTGTAAATCATCAACGGTGTGGCAATTATTCAGATATCTATTTGGACAAGTGATTAATCGGTTAATCAAGGTTAATCCACGTGATTAATCGATCAAGAAAATCCCCTAACCGTTTCAGCTGTATAAGATATTGTAGCTACATTATCAAGTTCATGTCCTCGTTGAAGGTACGGCTTTATGATGTAGTTGAAATACTAGTCAGTCGGGATTATAGTTAAAAAACTCAAGACGTCTTGGAAATTTACACGTGGATAGATCAAATATACACGTAGAAGTCGTGACGCAACAGTCTGTTGTGGTTTGTAAGTCTTTTCACTCCCAAGATTTTTATTTCTGAAGGATAGCACAGCTCTTTCTTATTTCGTATTTACACTCCTAATTATAACCATGGTTCATACCAGAAAATATCAATATCATGGTCTACGCCTGTCTGTAACCCTTTGAACACTGGTGGTATCTTACAAATCAATAGCTGCAATTGGAAGAGTCTGTTGTAATTATTTGGGGGTAGACCAATTAATATTTTCAACGTGCAGCCCCAAGGCTGCACGTTGAAAATATTGATTGGTCTACCCCACATATTCTCTTAGCAGCCACACTACTTAATTAAATTATGAAGTGACTTGTCCCTGGAATGAACAGTCGTCTCTCGCTTCCAACGGGTTAATGTTATCATCATGGGCAGAGGCGGCGAATGCAATGACATGTGTTTACATTCGCAGATAATATATTGCATAAATGTAATATTAACAGATTTCCCTGCTTACACACCTTTCTTCAGCTCCCGTGACAAAAGACACAGCGGCAAAAAGGAGACGACATGCTCAACCTCTATCGCGTAAATGGTGTCGTGACGTCGGCGATTTCATCTGACGTGCCAGTTTTTTTGTTGCAAGTTGAATGATCATGGACGCTAGCCGAAATATCCCCAGCGAGAAACGTCACACTCGACGGTGTTTTTTACTACTTAATGCAATGCCACCCTACTTAATGCAATTATGAAGTAACATGTCCCTGGGATGAAAAACCGTCTCTCGTTTCCAACGGGTTAATATTTTCATCATAGGCAAAGGCGGCGAATACAATGACATGTGTTTACATTCGCAGATAATATATTACATAAATGTAATATTGACAGATTTGACTGCTTACAGATTTACCTACATTGCAGAATACTCATTTGACTCTTGTCACAGATTCTGAAAGCGTCATTAAAGGTCTGGTCAGTTCTATTCAGTTATTGCTCCCTCGTAATAAGCTAATATTTCGACTTAGCAGTGGTGTCTGTCTACTAATGTCTCGACTGCCAAAACAGACATCGACGACCTCGCTGGAAACTACTGCCAGTTACTGTAACTTGCAACAACAAGACTATTGCGAATTTTGTCCGATCCAGACCCTCGCCAACAACTCTCTTTATCTGAAATTTTATGAATTTTTTTGTCATCCCTACTCCTCCGGAACGGCTCGACATATCGAGTTGGGATTTTCCCCTTATATTAGCCTATCTGTCTAGTATACTCTCTAAGGAGCCGTCTTTCCGCTCGGGAGATCGGTAGGGTTTATTATTAATATTAGTCATCATTGAGATCTCAAGAACAACAAGGCCTACAGCCTCGAAATTTGCAGAAGTGGTAGACCTTGTGGCCTAGGGTCGATTGGTATTATTGAGAATTTCGTTCGATGACCTTGACCTTCGCAACCAACGCTCTTTATCGGAAATCCTTGTCATCGCTTCTCCTCCGGAACTGCTTGACATATCGAGTTCGGATTTTTCCCGTGTAATAGCCAACATGTCTTGTATATTCTGTGAAAAAACTTCCGGTTCTGAAGATCGGTAGGGGTCCGAATTCCGGTCAGGGAGATGATTTGGATCGAATATTTTTACCACAGCAATTAAGTCTCATTACATGAAATGTTTTTTTTTTATATTCAGTCCACTGGAACGGCTTGGCCTATCGAGTTCGCACTTGTTTCTTTACGTGCGCCTACATGTCTAGTATATTCAGTCATAAGATGGCAGGGGTCGGACATCCGGTTCTGGAGATCGGTAGGGGTAGAAAATGTGGCAACACGCCTTAGTGAAAATTCTTGTCATCGCTACTCCTCCCGAATGGCGTAAGATATTGAGTTCGGACTTTTTGCATCATGTACACCTGTACGTGGTGTATTCACTGTGCCAAAATGGTCAAACTTCCGCTTCGGGAGGTACTATACATTGAATATTTTGACCATAGCATTTCAGGCCCATTATATGAATTGCTTCCTATTGCTACTACTCCAGAACGGCCTGACCTATCGAGTTCGCACTTTTTTTTTCTTACGTGCGCCTACACGTCTAGTATATATTCAGTCCAAAAATGACAGGGTCGGATTTCCGGTTCGGGAGATCGGTAGGGTCGAAAATTTGGCAACACTCTTTATTGAAAATTCTTGTCATCGCTACTCCTCCCGAATAGCGTAAGATATTGAGTTCGGGCTTTCTGCATCATGTACACTTGTACGTGGTGTATACACTGTGAAAGAATGGTGAGAGTCGGACCTCCGGTTCGGGAGATACTATGAGTTGAATATTTTTACCATAGCATTTAAGGATCATTACATGAAATGATTATCGCTTGTCCTCTGGTACGGTTTGACCTATTGAGTTGGATCTTTTTCTTCCTTATGTGTACCAACATGTCTAGTGCATTCAATCCAAAGATGGCAGGGGTCGTACTTCCGGTTCGGCAGATCACTAGGGGCCAAAAATGTGTTGATGTTCTTCGCCAAAAATTATTTAGTTGTTATTGCTACTCCTCCAGAATGACGTGAGACTTGTACTGAGTTGGGACCTTTTGCATTATATTCGCCTGTACATGGGGTAGATAAATAGAGAGTAATCGTTTGACTGGACTGGTTACGTGAAATAATTCATGAGAGGTGAGAGACGTTGTACAAACACGAGTGCGCGAATGCGCATGAGTGTTTTACAATATAGTCCCTCGCCTCGAATGAATTATTTCGCGTAACCAGTCCAGTCAAGCGATTACTCTGTTTATTACTTTTCCTTATTAACGACAATTATATTATTTAACCCTTTACCTAACGTATCGGCTAGAAACAGCCAGCGCTATTCTCAAAACTCGCCAATTAATTTTCATTATTTTTTTTATTTTTTGTCTGAGGGTGTTGTATTGAAGATTGCACCTCGTCTCTTGGTCATGTATCAATCAACTCGTCCACGTCCCTGGGTCATACATATATTGTTCAGAAATGAGGTCGAGACTTCAGCGCATCATATTGCACGCCCACCCAGCTCACCGGGTGGTAATGCCCTATGTGTATCACTTTGGCCGAACTGTTTATCCAGACAAAATTATTTAACTGAAATAAATGAAGTAGGGAAAAAATATATATCTGCTGACTATGGCAGAAAAATGTAATTTCCTCCCTACTTCATTTCACCTTGTGTTGGGTGTTTTCGTGCTAATTGTGCCATCCTGGGTACTTTTGAAGGCTTAAGTACTCAGACACTGAAGGAATAATTAGACCAAAATGATTTATCGGGGTGAGCTTGCTTGAACCATGAACTAGTCTTAGAGATTTCAAGCGTGGAGGTATGTATATACGGTTGACATTTTTCAGGAAAACGAAGGGGTGAGGCTCCCCATCCCACCCCACCCCACCCACACCCACCTCCACTGAACGTACCCTCGACCGACACATCCAGGACAGAAAGACCTGTTGGTCGAAACATCGTTTACCGTCAGTGTCTGACATTTATTTTGGAAATCCAGAATTTTCTGAGAAAATTTATTTTCGATGTAACTATAACCAAGGCCAACTTATATCAACCAACGCAAACTTGAAACGAAAAAATCAAATATGCAGGAAATCGCGAAGAAAAAAACCTTGAAAGATATAATTGCAGTATCAGACTTAACTTATGCCCCGCTATATTTTTAGATGTATGTCACTTAGTAAAGGTGTGGCGGATAGAACTATAATGCCATCCAGTAATTATCACCTCTGTTGTGATCAATGAAAACGTGACATCAAAATGAAAGGCGGTGGGACATCCCTCACTAATTAAATCTGAAATGACTTCCCGCAACGCACATAACACGTTGGCTTTTCATCTTTTGTGTCTGACTTATTACGTATGAACAAGGACCTTTATAATCCATTTTATACTGCACGTTTCAACCGTTACCCTTTCCGGGACAAGGATTTCAACCTTGTCCGAAAACGAGTCTCGTTTCCAGTGAAATCCTGAGTAACATGTGAAACTAATATACAACTCATGACACGCAGCTGTATATTAATTTCACCCCTGCAGTCATGGAATTCTGACGCAAGCGATTTTTAGCTTGCCTTAACTGCTCACGCAATTTAATCCGGCATAAGCGTTTTTTTGCTCATCTACTTTCAGCTATTTTCGATGGTGACAGACCATGGAACGTGTGTACAGAATATGCTGGGTACATGTGTGTGTCGGCCATTACATGTACCAGTCCCCCTGAACTTCTTGATCGATCTGTCCACACTGGGGTGGAGGGGATAGTAAAAACTGAATACAGGTTCATTCATTAACATTTTATTAATTCATTTAAAATTGATTGGCTTGAATGCACTCGAAGTAGAAATTACCCAACCCGGTATTAACACTCTTCACTCTGATGTCAAAATACCAAAATTTCGGGAAGCTGTTTTTTCCCATAATGCATCTAGAAATTTACCCAATTCGATCTCGTTTGACAGAGCTCAAAGAGATCTGTCAAACGAGAGTGAATTGGTTAAATTTATAGTTGCATTATGGGAATTTGTTTCTGTCTAAAATTTGGATATTTTGACATCAGTGTGTAGGGGGTTAACTAAGTCTTTAGAAGATCTTTGTGAAGCCAAAAAAGTGAAAAAGATTTCAGGAGAGCAATTTGCTCGCCTAAGTAGATTCCAGGTGAGCGATTTATTGCCACCCTGGATTTTTCAGAAATCCAAGCCTGCCCCTGAAATGGAACACGGCGCAAGCGATAATATTTAACATTGTATTTCAGACATGTGTAACAAAAAAGTTCTTCAGTCAAATCGAACCATGATAAGACAGAATTGACAGGGGATGTGACAAATCTTATTCCCAGATAAAATCGGCTGATAACGAATGCCAAACAAGGAAGTGGGAATAAGTACCGATTGTCACTTTCATGAATTGACATACATCGGTCTTCCACATCCACTCAAAATAATTTCCATTTTGTGTCTAAATATTCAAGAGTCTACAATTGCACCCATGTGGAGGTTGTGTCCGTCCGTAATATTGGTAATTTCAGGGATGAAAACCTGACGGCTGATGAACATGTTAAGCACGTTTGTTCGAGTTTTTTTTATTTGCGTGATAATAGTAAAATTCGACCCATCATTGACACAAAAACATCGGAGTAGCTTGTTCACACCTTTGTCACTAGTCGCCTTGACAACAACTGTCTTTTGATATGTTCTAAAAAAAAACCTTGAAAAGCAACAACGCTTCAAAAATTGTACATCGCGGGCAATTACCCGGTCTCGAAAATATTGACACATTACACCGGTCTCTTTTACCCCCATCATATTCCTATTCAGCAGAGATATCAATTAAATTTTTTGCCTATTATCTTTAACTGCATTAACCTTGAAAAGCAGACGACACTCGCAAAAAAACATTGAATAACTATTTTTTTTCATTTTTTGTCTCAAAAACATAGGTTATGACCTCTCGTTGGAACGAGCTCGACGAGCTAGTTCCAACGAGGGGTCATAACCTATGTTTTTGAGACAAAAAATAAAAAAAATATTGAAAATTAATTGACGATTTTTGAGAATAGCGCTGGCCGGTTTTGGCCGTTACGTTGGGTAAAGGGTTAAGGATTTTCACAACCCTGCTGACCAAATTTACTTATCACTCACAAGCCACAAAGGCCTGTTCGGACATCATGTAAATTTAATCTAGTTCAGCCTACATCTAAATTAAGTACGCTCGTTATTAAGCATTTGACGTTGCCGGGCCGTAGCAGGTCTCATTTCCTTAGTACAGTCCACACCTCAAAATTTCTTGTTGAAAACATTGCATGTTGGGTACAGAATTTAACATATTCTCAATTATCACAATTCTTGTCTTATTTCATAATCCTTTCATAAACATTGAACATTATCCTTTTCATCAAGCACTACACACAGTTAAGTTGTACTGCAGTGCCACTGACACTTTCATTTTTACTTGGATGAGACCATCGTTTATTATTATTATTATTATTATTATTATTATTATTATTATTATTATTATTATTTACGCAAGCGACTTGGCAATTAATATTAATGCGAATCAAGTGGACTGCGGTGGCTCAGTGGTAGACTGTTGGACTTCTATGCTAGAGGTCCCGAGTTCGATCCCCGTCCTGGACGACCTGCCTTGTGTCCTTGGGCAAGGCAATTTATCCCGGTTGTCTACATGGGGGAACGATGACGCCATGTACTAAGGCGTACTGCACGTCGATTATGCACTTGTCTTCAACCGCTGTAACCCTGATTGAGCGGAGCTTGAACGGAGTTAGAATGTTGAGGAGCTGGCAGTTGCTCGTCGATGCTCAGTGGTTCTCTCCGGGTACTCTAGCTTCCTCAACCCGTAAAACTGTCACGGTCACGATTAGCCATTGTGCATAAGTATGTGACCTTAAAACACCAATAAATAAATAATGCGAATCAAGTAATATGCATTATGTTATTTTGTAATTTTAATGAACAGTATCTACAATCCTTTTTTCAACTTGACGCCAGTTATTATTTGTCCTTGCGTAATTTATTTGAACTAATTACGACCTGTCTCAGTCAAAAGTTAAAAACAATCATTATTCTATGATTCCTGTATTGTTTCGTTTCCTTATTGATGACACCCTATCCTGACACTGATTCGCCAATAAGGACCAATCGGGGCCTTTCTATGCGCGTACGATCTGACCGACCAAAATTTAAAACAAAACGTTCAGAGTTCCATACTGTAAAACAGAACTGTACAAAACTCCATGCTCCCCAAAACGACAGTCGACTGGTACCAACTAGACGACAAAACATCGGCTCTACATCATTGGAAGAATTTAACCCAATAATAAATGTTGATGGCGTGTGCCATGGGTGCAGGATTAAAAGAGCTATCAAAGTAAAGTAAATATACAGAACCACATATACGTTAGAATGTGTTGAGAATTATCACACGAGATTGGTTTGGCCCAGGATATCACGAGAGGCGAAGGCTCGAGTGATATCCTGGGTCAAAGCAATCGAGTTCAAACGTATGTGCGGTTCTGTATTTATCACACACCTCCCATGTGATAACCAGTCAACACGAAAATTGAACTAAAAACACTTTCTAAGTTGATAATTGGTGCTTTTCTTTCGTTGCCAAGAATACATCACTGTTAATGGGCGGGGTACCAACCCTAATTTGCTTTTTGATTTTTACGGATTTCAGTTGGTCGAAACAAATTGACGCCGATCAGTGTCACGGTTACAATGATCGAATTTCAAATATTGACTAAACTGCAGGGAATGACACAACAAAAACTTTTTAAATGGCTAATAAGTTTAGCACAGTACATCATTAATAACCAGTTGTGCAAAGTATTTGCCAAGGAATAAGCAGTCAGAATGTTATTTTAGTTGTGTAGATTTTTGACTCGAATCTGATTGTTTAAATATCCCGTGTGAACAAATCTAAATGAGGAACTTGGAATTTCCAAACGATCTCGACTCCGTTGCAATCGACCAATGATGACGTGATTTATTTAGACGGGTTCCTTCTCTGTTCACGTTGGAAACGAAATCGAACGTGTTTTGTATCACCACATGTGCGATACAACTTTATTTTTATACCACAGGCAGAACAGTGGAAATCCCGTGTTTTACATTAATAGGTGTGTGATAAATAGGGATTATTACCATTATGTGGATGTACAAAATATGTATCCGAGTCTCGCTCCGGGTTCTAAGGGCAGATCACGACGAGTCGTGATCTACCCTTAGAACCCTGGAGCGAGACTCGGATACATATTTTGTACATCCACATAATTAATCATTTTATCTTACAATATATTGGGGATAAGTCAAGAATGTAGACGAATATATAACGAACTATTTATTCGTACGGATGAACAAAAAGAAAACAAATGGAACTCACGCGAAAGGAACGTGCTTGTATCCGACCCCCTGATACAAACATCTGTATCAGGGGGTAAGATACACGGCAGTTGCGGAGTTAACACAGACAAAATACATGTTGATTGTAAGATAAAATGCGCTCTTTCTACCCTTATCACAAAAGCCTAGAAGGATTCAATGTACAGTTACGTATGCAGACGGATAGAGTCAGCACAATTTGTACTCAAGTTACTGAATTATTAATTTCGCAGTTCATTAAAGACCTGATATGGCATATACAGTGTCAGTTAATTCCATACTGAGGTAGTAGAGCTTCGCTCTATCCCAAATATGGAATTAACGGAGATCACATATCCCTTGTAATAAGCTTTTAGATTAATATACGGTCTCAAATGACTCCACTATTGAGAGTCGTGCGATATAGCATGCCAGGCTATTTTCCACCATTTACCAAACTAGTGAAGCTCGCCCCACAAATGACGTATTGAGCGTGTAGGTGTTGAGGTGATATGTGTTATACGGTTCTATGGAAATATATTTAGGTTCTGAGCAAGTTTAAAGCCCATGCGCAATACAGGAATAAAAGTGGCACACCAAAAATCTGACACACCTGTGTGCAGTGCACTGCCGGCATTTTGAATTATTTTTGTAGTTTTACTGATCTGTGACGTCGTGTGTTCCAATGGTGGGTGTCTTTGAATTTTAATATGGCATGGGTGGTATACACCCATGCGCATTGGTTACTTCCGCTTTCTATCTGAAGTACCTACACCCACTGATTGACTACTAATCCTGTTCTGTCGACTTCCATCTTTACCTTATTACTTTTTTATTCTTCCCAAATTCTGTCTACTTTAGAATAGTATTTGTACATCAGCATTGACTTTTTCCACAGCTGTACAGTAGAACAGTCCGGTGTGGTTTGTGAGTCTTATCAGTCCCAAGATTTTTATTTCTGCAGGATAGCACAGCTCTTTCTTATTTCGTACTTACACTCATTATTATAAGCATGTTTCATACCAGAAAATATCAACACCATGGTCTACGCCTGACTGTAACCCTTTGAACACTGGCGTACCTGTATCTTACAAATCAATGGCTGCAGTTGGAAGAGTCTGTTGTAATTATTTGGGGGTCGACCAATTAATATTTTCAACGTGCAGCCTTGAGGCTGCACGTTGAAAATATTGATTAGTCTACCCCACATATTCTCTTAGCAGCCACACTACTTAATTAAATTATGAAGTGACTTGTCCCTGGAATGAACAGTCGTCTCTCGCTTCCAACGGGTTAATGTTATCATCATGGGCAGAGGCGGCGAATGCAATGACATGTGTTTACATTCGCAGATAATATATTGCATAAATGTAATATTAACAGATGTCCCTGCTTACACACCTTTCTTCAGCTCCCGTGGCAAAAGACACAGCGGCAAAAAGGAGACGACATGCTCAACCTCTTTCGCGTAAATGGTGTCGTGACGTCGGCGATTTCATCTGACGTGCCAGTTTTTTTGTTGCAAGTTGAATGATCATGGTGGCTTGTTACGACCCGTAATGTAATAAATGCCCATAATGTAATACCTACCCATAATGTAATACAAAAACGACCCATAATGTAATACGAACCCATAATGTAATAAAAAACGACCCATAATGTAATAAATGTAATAACGTGTAATAAATGTTAGGTACCCATAATGTAATAAAAATTTTTAAAAATTAGATACAAATTACACTTTTCCAGGCCCGTAATGTAATAAAATTCTAAGCTTGATTTTTGTTTTTTTCTCTTTACTCCATCAGTGCGTTCGGCTACTTATGACACATCCTGCGCCTTCATCAATGCTGCCAATGGCCCCTATGCCGTACACAGCCAACATGTGTGGGCGTGTTGGGATTACGATAGAGAGTATTCTGGGACCTGGGGCGGGTATACTCTGCTATGAGTGACAGGCATTATCCCTCTTCCATTTGTACCACCCACGCAAACGACTTCCTCGATAGCCTCTACTGCCCTGCCACAATCATATAGGTCTACCTTACAAGACATTCAATAATTTTGATTCCAGGATGGTCATTTATAACTGCAATCATCATATTCGACCGGCTGTTCACTTGCATAAAAGCAATGCGGGTAGCAGGTTCCTATACTGTTAATAAGTGCAAGCAATTCTGGCCAAAGTTGCTGAGGCAGAGGGTGTAGTGGGGTGCAGTGGGGTTTGGGTGCACAATAACCGGATAGTGGGGGGGGGGGGGGGGGCGTATAGTGTGGGATACAAGGAAAAGATAGAACAGAAGCAAGACGTTGAGTCAACCGGCGCAGAGGAATATCGGGAGGCGATATGGTGAGTGTACTGGTATCGGAATGGGGGATATCCTATAGCTAGATGGGATTTGGATTAGGCTACTTTGCTCCAAATTAAGCGTACAATCTATCCTCTGTCTCTCCAATTTTCACTACCTAAACAAATTAGTAATTTCCCTGTACTGTACTACTATACGTTCATGTCGCACCCTCCGCACCTTGAAACCAATGAGCCCGAGCCCAGGACCACACTTAATAACGACCACATCATATTCCCGGTCCTGTGATCACATGTGTCAAGTAATATTATCAAATGCTTTCCAGTCAAATAGTTTGCACTTCGCACATGCAAGAAAGACCTTACATTTTCAATAAAAATTGTATCAGTTTCAATAGTGACAGCCCTGAGTGAAATGGTTTCAACTCCTCTCAGTGTTATTTTTCTAAAACCTCAACACACCACAGATTGAACACCCTCAATTGATATGAACCGAAGCAAGTTAAACGCATTGTAGACTGCTATCATCCACTCGGGCCACCTTTGCGAGAAGATTGGTTAAGAGTATGTCATGTTCACCTGTGGCTGTGACCAGCAACTGAGTCGAGTTAATGTGCACATCACTTGGTTGTACAAAGCAGCCTCTTTGTATTGAGCTCAGGGGATTGCATTCTCAAATAAATTTCACCAGTGGTGTGGCATCACTCATAGTATGCACAGGACGAATGCAGATCTATAATAGAGAGTAGTTTTGATGGTTCTTGAGATTATGTTGATTGGAAAAGCATTCCACAGCATTTTCTGAGCTGTGGGGACTACCACTTAAACCACCTACATTTCCTGACAGTTCCTGGCGGTTGGCAGGAACTTCCTGCCAACCGCATACTCTATCACATCGACTATTCGCGTGTTCATCCCCGCTATTGTGCCATCTTCTCCGAGGCTACACTCAAACAACATACGTAGCTAAACACCAGGTGTAACATGGGCATATCAGTTTGACCGTGAGGTGTGATCTTGACCATCAATCCGGTGACCTTGAACCTGTGTATGGGCCGATTTTTATGAAACTTGGTGTGTGGTTCGGGCGCCCAACAATTTTGCCACACACGATGCCCGTCATGTGTGACCTTGATTGCTATTCACACCGTTGACCTTGAACCTATATCTCGGCTCATGTTGGGCCGATTTGCGTGAAACTTGGTATGTGGGGGTAGTTCGGGGCTCTCTCTCTCTCTCTCTATCTATATATAGATATATATTGAGCGTCCTGAACTACTCCCACATACCAAGTTTCACGAAAATCGGCCCAGCATGAACCGAGATACAGGTTCAAGGTCAACGGTTTGAATATCAAGGTCACACATGACGGGCATCGGGTGTGGCGAAATTGTTGGGCGCCCGAACCACACACCAAGTTTCAGGACAATCGCCCAGCAGGAGCCGATACACAGGTTCAAGGTTTCCGGTTTGATGGTCAAGGTCACACACCCGGTCAAACGGATACGCCCATGTTACTCCTCGTGTCTAGCTATGTATGTTGTTTGAGTGTAACTTAGGAGAAGATGGCACAATAGCGGAGATGAACACGTGAATAGTCGATGTGATAGAGTAGGCGGTTGGCAGGAGGTCCCTGCCAACCGCCAGGAACTGCCATGACTGTAGGTAGTTTAAGTGGAAGGCCGTGTGGTGAACTAATAATATTACTTGACACATGTTATCATAGGATCGGGAATATGATGTGGTCGTTATTAAGTGTCATCCTGGGATCGGGCTCATTGGTTTCCAGGTGCGGTGGGTGTGACATAAACTTATAGTAGTACAGTACAGGGAAATGACTAATTTGTTCAGGTAGTGAAAACTGGAGAGACAGAGGATAGATCGTACGCTTAATTTGGAGGAAAGTAGCCTAATCCAAATCCTATCGAGCTATAGGATATCCCCTATCCCAATACCAGTACACCTACCATATCGCCTCCCGATATTCCTCTGCGCCGCTTGACTCAACGTCTTGCTTCTGTTCCATCTTTTCCTTGTATCCCACACTCCCCCCCCCCCCCCCCCCGCCACTGTCCAGTCTTGGTGCACCCAAATCCCACGGCACACACTCCACCCTTTGCCCCAGCAACTTTGGCCAGAGTTACTTGCATTTATTAACAGTAGGAACCTGCTACCCACATTGCTTTTGTGCAAATGAACAGCCGGTCGAATATGATGATTGCAGTTATAAATGACCATCCTGGAATCAAAATTACTGAATGTCTGGTAAGGTAGACCTATATGGTTGTGGCAGGGCAGTAGAGGCTATTGAGGAAGACGTTTGCGCGGGTGGTACAAATAGAAGAGGGATAATGCCTGCCACTCAGAGCAGAGTATACCCGCCCCAGGTCCCGGAATACTCTCCATCATAATCCCAATACACCCACACATGTTGGCTGTGTACGGCATAGGGGCCATTGGCAGCATTGATGAAGGCGTAGGATGTGTCATAAGTAGCTGAACGCACTGCTGGAGTAAAGAGAAAAAACAAAAATCAAACTTAGAATTTTATTACATTACGGGCCTGGAAAAGTGTAATTTGTATCTAATTTTTTAAAAATTTTATTACATTATGGGTACCTAACATTTATTACACGTTATTACATTTATTACATTATGGGTCGTTTTTTATTACATTATGGGTTCGTATTACATTATGGGTCGTTTTTGTATTACATTATGGGTAGGTATTACATTATGGGCATTTATTACATTACGGGTCGTAACACTTTACATTATGGGCATTTATTACATTACGGGTCGTAACAGTCGCTAGCCGAAATATCCCCAGCGAGAAACGTCACACTCGACGGTGTTTTTTATGTTTTTTGGTCGCTGCTTGGTGTGTTTCTCCCAATATGTCTACCATTTTCCAGGTACCGACCAATGTTTTCTTGCAATCAATGTCAGATATCCACAGGATCAATGAAACGAATCAGAGTACCCTACGACTTCTTATACATCGTTCCACAAAGATAGACCCTTTTTATTTAATGAATAATATTCGGTAAATTATTGATTATGATCACGATTTTTTTTTTTATAAATGACAGGTTCTACATTGTTTGAGCATCATCTGGCGAGTCTATCAGCTGACAGACTGGGCAATACTCAGTGTAGACCGGAAGTCATTAAAATAGAAGTGCTCGTCTTTTTTCAAGGCTCAGTTTGTTTGTTACCTGTCGAATAAGGTTTGGTATCAGTTACATAGAGTCACCGGCCTTGTAGAGATTTCGCTACGGAGAGTTATTGAATGCCTTAAGTAGCTTCACCAACTGAAAACAGCAAATAACAGTTAGCTTTGTTGTGGTCTTGATTGTGACGTATTAACTGGCTGGGTGTTGGAAGCCACTATCAGGGCTCTATTTAAAAGTGCGGAGAGTGACTTTAGTGGCTTTACACTGAATGCATTAATTTGCTGTTTTCTCAGATGTAGACGAAAACATGTTTATTAACCATTGTTTTGTTACAATTTATTGGAGAATGCCAAAAGGCACTCTCCAATACATTATTACAAAACAATTATTTACTAACAAAAATCTTGCTAAACTAAAGCTTGCTTTGCTAGTACCGTGGTTTGGTTAAAAAATAGTCATGTTTCAAATAACCTTTGAAAATAATTCAGCACTCAGCCAGTTAAATAACCGTTTTTCGAAATATATGCTTAAGCGTTTTGTTTTGTTTTTATCCCCGCATTTGAAAATTGCGGGGATATATTGGTCTCCGTCCGTCCGTCCGTCCGTCTGTCCGTCCGTCCGTCCGTCCGTCCGTCAATGGTTTCCGGCGAAAAACTCCTAGGGGTTTCAATTCAAAACATTGAAAGTGTGTTCACGTTCATTCATAGCGTCTGTAGATGTGCATATAGGTTTTGGATTTTTTATTCGGCCCTCGGGGGCGTAAGGGGCACCACTTTTGTCGTTAGAGGAATGGTTTCCGGCGAAAAACTCCTAGGGGTTTGAATTCGAAACATTGAAACTGTGTTCATGTTCATTCATAGGGTCTGTACATGTGCATAAAGGTTTGGGATTTTTGATTCGGCCCCGAGGGGCGCAAGGGGCACCATTTTTGTCGTTAGAGGAATGGTTTCCGGCGAAAAACTGCTAGGAGTTTCAATTCGAAACACTGAAAGTGTGTTTATGTTCATTAGTAGGGTCTGTAGATGTGCATAAAGGTTTTTGATTTTTGATTCGGCCCCGAGGGGCGCAAGGGGCACCATTTTTGTCGTTAGAGGAATGGTTTCCGGAGAAAAACTCCTAGGGTCTTCAATTCGAAACACTAAAAGTGTGTTCATGTTAACCAATAGGGTCTGTGAATGTGCATAAAGGTTATGGATTTTTGATTCGGCCCTCGGGGGCGTAAGGGGCACCACTTTTGTCGTTAGAGGAATGGTTTCCGGCGAAAAACTCCTAGGAGTTTCAATTCAAAACACTGAAAGTGTGTTCATATTCATTAGTAGGGTCTGTAGATTGCATAAAGGTTTTGGATTTTTGATTCGGCCCCGAGGGGCGCAAGGGGCACCATTTTTGTCATTAGAGGAATGGTTTCCGGAGAAAAACTCCTAGGGGTTTCAATTCGAAACACTAAAAGTGTGTTCATGTTAATCAATAGGGACTGTAGATGTGCATAAAGGTTTTTGATTTTTGATTCGGCCCCGAGGGGCGGAAGGAGCACCACTTTTGTCGTTAGAGGAATGGTTTCCGGCGCAAAACTCCTACAGGTTTCAATTCGAAACACTAAAAGTGTGTTCATGTTAATCAATAGGGTCTGTAGATGTGCATAAAGGTTTTGGATTGTTGATTCGGCCCCGAGTGGTGCAAGGGGCACCACTTTTGTCGTTAGAGGAATGGTTTCCGGAGAAAAACTCCTAGGGGTTTCAATTCGAAACATTGAAATTGTGTTCATGTTCATTCATAGGGCCTGTAGATGTGCATAAAGGTTTTGGATTTTTTATTCGGCCCCGAGGGGCGCCAGGGGCACCACTTTTGTCGTTAGAAGAATGGTTTCCGTCGAAAAACTCCTAGGGGTTTCAATTCGAAACATTGAAAGTGTGTTCATGTTCATTCATAGGGTCTGTAGATGTGTATAAAGGTTTTGGATTTTTGATTCGGCCCCGAGGGGCGCAAGGGGCACCATTTTTGTCGTTAGAGGAATGGTTTCCGGAGAAAAACTCCTATGGGTTTCAATTCGAAACACTAAAAGTGTGTTCATGTTAATCAATAGGGTCTGTAGATGTGCAAAAAGGTTTTGGATTTTTCATTCGGCCCCGAGAGGCGCAAGGGGCACCACTTTTGTCGTTACAGGAATGGTTTCCGACGAAAAACTCCTAGGGGTTTCAATTCGAAACATTGAAAGTGTGTTCATGTTCATTCATAGGGTCTGTAGATGTGCATGAAGGTTTTGTATTTTTGATTCATCCCGAGGGACGCAAGGGGCACCATTTTTGTCGTTAGAGGAATGATTTCCGGAGAAAAACTCCTAGGGGGTTTGAATTCGAAACACTAAAAGTGTTTTCATGTTAATCAATAGGGTCTGTAGATGTGCATAAAGGTTTTGGATTTTTGATTCGGCCCCGAAGGGCGCAAGGGGCACCACTTTTGTCGTTAGAGGAATGATTTCCGACGAAAAACTCCTAGGGGTTTCAATTCGAAACATTGAAAGTGTGTTCATGTTCATTCATAGGGACTGTAGATGTGTATAAAGGTTTTGGATTTTTGATTGGGCCCCGAGGGGCGCAAGGGGCACCATTTTTGTCGTTAGAGGAATGGTTTCCGGAGAGAAACTCCTAGGGGTTTCAATTCGAAAAACTAAAAGTGTGTTCATGTTAATCAATAGGGTCTGTAGATGTGTATAAAGGTTTTGGATTTTTGATTCGGCCCCGAGGGGCGCAAGGGGCACCATTTTTGTCATTAGAGGAATGGTTTCCGGAGAAAAACTCCTAGGGGTTTCAATTTAAAACACTGAAAGTGTGTTCATGTTAATCAATAGGGTCTGTAGATGTGCATAAAGGTTTTGAATTTTTGATTCGGCTTCGAGGGGCGCAAGGGGCTCCATTTTTGTCGTTAGAGGAGTGGTTTCCGGCGAAAAACTCCTAGGGGTTTCAATTGGAAACACTAAAAGTGTGCTCATCTTAATCAATAGGGTCTGTAGATGTGTATAAAGGTTTTGAATTTTTGATTCGGCCCCGAGGGGCACAAGGGGCACCATTTTTGTCGTTAGAATAATGGTTTCCGGAGAAAAACTCCTGGGGGTTTCAATTTGAAACACTGAAAGTGTGTTCATGTTAATCAATAGGGTCTGTAGATGAGCATAAAGGTTTTGGATTTTTGATTCGGCTTCGAGGGGCGCAAGGGGCTCCATTTTTGTCGTTAGAAGAGTGGTTTCCGGCGAAAAACTCCTAGGGGTTTCAATTCGAAACAGTGAAAGTTCGTTCATCTTCATTAATAGGGTATGTAGGTGTGCATAAAGGTTTTGGATTTTTTATTCGGCTTCGAGGGGCACAGGGAGCACCATTTTTGTTGTTAGAGGAATGGTTTCCGGCGACAAAAACTCCTAGGGGTTTCAATTCGAAACATTGAAAGTGTGTTCATCTTCATTAATAGGGTCTGTAGATGTGCATAAAGGTTTTGGATTTTTAATTCGGCCCCAAGGGGCACAAGGGGCACCATTTTTGTCGTTAGTGGAATGGTTTCCAGAGAAAAACTCCTAGGGGTTTCAATTCGAAACACTGAAAGTGTGCTCGTGTTAATCAATAGGGCCTGTAGATGTGCATAAAGGTTTTGTATTTTTGATTCAGCTTCGCAGGGTGTAAGGGGCACCATTTTTGTCGTTAGTGGAATGGTTTTCGGAAAAAAAACTCCCAGGGTTTCAATTCGAAACACTAAAAGTGTGTTCATGTTAATCAATAGGGACTGTAGATGTGCATAAAGGTTTTTGATTTTTGATTCGGCCCCGAGGGGCGGAAGGAGCACCACTTTTGTCGTTAGAGGAATGGTTTCCGGCGCAAAACTCCTACGGGTTTCAATTCGAAACACTAAAAGTGTGTTCATGTTAATCAATAGGGTCTGTAGATGTGCATAAAGGTTTTGGATTGTTGATTCGGCCCCGAGTGGTGCAAGGGGCACCACTTTTGTCGTTAGAGGAATGGTTTCCGGAGAAAAACTCCTAGGGGTTTCAATTCGAAACATTGAAATTGTGTTCATGTTCATTCATAGGGCCTGTAGATGTGCATAAAGGTTTTGGATTTTTTATTCGGCCCCGAGGGGCGCCAGGGGCACCACTTTTGTCGTTAGAAGAATGGTTTCCGTCGAAAAACTCCTACGGGTTTCAATTCGAAACATTGAAAGTGTGTTCATGTTCATTCATAGGGTCTGTAGATGTGTATAAAGGTTTTGGATTTTTGATTCGGCCCCGAGGGGCGCAAGGGGCACCATTTTTGTCGTTAGAGGAATGGTTTCCGGAGAAAAACTCCTATGGGTTTCAATTCGAAACACTAAAAGTGTGTTCATGTTAATCAATAGGGTCTGTAGATGTGCAAAAAGGTTTTGGATTTTTCATTCGACCCCGAGAGGCGCAAGGGGCACCACTTTTGTCGTTACAGGAATGGTTTCCGACGAAAAACTCCTAGGGGTTTCAATTCGAAACATTGAAAGTGTGTTCATGTTCATTCATAGGGTCTGTAGATGTGCATGAAGGTTTTGTATTTTTGATTCACCCCGAGGGACGCAAGGGGCACCATTTTTGTCGTTAGAGGAATGATTTCCGGAGAAAAACTCCTAGGGGGTTTGAATTCGAAACACTAAAAGTGTTTTCATGTTAATCAATAGGGTCTGTAGATGTGCATAAAGGTTTTGGATTTTTGATTCGGCCCCGAAGGGCGCAAGGGGCACCACTTTTGTCGTTAGAGGAATGATTTCCGACGAAAAACTCCTAGGGGTTTCAATTCGAAACATTGAAAGTGTGTTCATGTTCATTCATAGGGACTGTAGATGTGTATAAAGGTTTTGGATTTTTTATTGGGCCCCGAGGGGCGCAAGGGGCACCATTTTTGTCGTTAGAGGAATGGTTTCCGGAGAGAAACTCCTAGGGGTTTCAATTCGAAAAACTAAAAGTGTGTTCATGTTAATCAATAGGGTCTGTAGATGTGTATAAAGGTTTTGGATTTTTGATTCGGCCCCGAGGGGCGCAAGGGGCACCATTTTTGTCATTAGAGGAATGGTTTCCGGAGAAAAACTCCTAGGGGTTTCAATTTAAAACACTGAAAGTGTGTTCATGTTAATCAATAGGGTCTGTAGATGTGCATAAAGGTTTTGAATTTTTGATTCGGCTTCGAGGGGCGCAAGGGGCTCCATTTTTGTCGTTAGAGGAGTGGTTTCCGGCGAAAAACTCCTAGGGGTTTCAATTGGAAACACTAAAAGTGTGCTCATCTTAATCAATAGGGTCTGTAGATGTGTATAAAGGTTTTGGATTTTTGATTCGGCTTCGAGGGGCGCAAGGGGCTCCATTTTTGTCGTTAGAAGAGTGGTTTCCGGCGAAAAACTCCTAGGGGTTTCAATTCGAAACAGTGAAAGTTCGTTCATCTTCATTAATAGGGTATGTAGGTGTGCATAAAGGTTTTGGATTTTTTATTCGGCTTCGAGGGGCACAGGGAGCACCATTTTTGTTGTTAGAGGAATGGTTTCCGGCGACAAAAACTCCTAGGGGTTTCAATTCGAAACATTGAAAGTGTGTTCATCTTCATTAATAGGGTCTGTAGATGTGCATAAAGGTTTTGGATTTTTAATTCGGCCCCAAGGGGCACAAGGGGCACCATTTTTGTCGTTAGAGGAATGGTTTCCAGAGAAAAACTCCTAGGGGTTTCAATTCGAAACACTGAAAGTGTGTTCATGTTAATCAATTGGGTCTTTAGATGTGCATAAAGGTTTTGGATTTTTGATTCAGCTTCGGAGGGTGGAAGGGGCACCATTTTTGTCGTTAGTGGAATGGGTTCCGGAAAAAAAACTCTCAGCGTTTCAATTCGAAACACTGGAAGTGTGTTCATGTTAATCAATTGGGTCTGTAGATGTGCATAAAGGTTTTGGATTTTTGATTCGGCTTCGAGGGGTGCAAGGGGCACCATTTTTGTTGATAGAAGAATGGTTTCTGGAGAAAAACCCCTAGGGGTTTGAATTCGAAACATTGAAAGTGTGTTCATGTTCATTCATAGGGTCTGTAGATGGGCATAAAGGTTTTGGATTTTTGATTCGGCCCTCGGGGGCGTAGGGGGCACCACTTTTGTCGTTAGAGGAATGGTTTCCGGCGAAAAACTCCTAGGGGTTTCACTTCGAAACATTGAAAGTGTGTTCATGTTCATTCATAGGGTCTGTAGATGTGCATAAAGGTTTTGGATTTTTGATTCGGCCCTCGGGGGCGTAAGGTGCACCACTTTTGTCGTTAGAGGAATGGTTTCGGGCGAAAAACTCCTAGTGGTTTGAATTCGAAACATTGAAAGTGTGTTCATGTTCATTCATAGGGTCTGTAGATGTGCATAAAGGTTTTGGATTTTTTATTCGGCCCTCGGGAGGCGTAAGGGGCACCACTTTTGTCGTTAGAGGAATGGTTTCCGGCGAAAAACTCCTAGGGGTTTCATTTCAAAACATTGAAAGTGCGTTCATGTTCATTCATATCGTCTGTAGATGTGCATAAAGGTTTTGGATTTTTGATTCGGCCCTCGGGGGCGTAAGGGGCACCTCTTTTGTCGTTAGAGGAATGGTTTCCGGCGAAAAACTCCTAGGGGTTTCAATTCGAAACATTGAAAGTGTGTTCATGTTCATTCATAGGGTCTGTAGAAGTGCATAAAGGTTTTGGATTTTTGATTCGGCACCGAGGGGCGCTAGGGGCACCATTTTTGTCGTTAGAGGAATGGTTTCAGGCGAAAAAGTCCTAGGGGTTTCAATTCGAAACATTGAAAGTGTGTTCATGTTCATTCATAGGGTCTGTTGATGTGCATAAAGGTTTTAGATTTTTGATTCGGTCCCGAGGGGCGCAAGGGGCACCATTTTTGTCGTTAGAGGAATGGTTTCCAGAGAAAAACTCCTAGGGGTTTCAATTCGAAACACTGAAAGTGTGTTCGTGTTAATCAATAGGGCCTGTAGATGTGCATAAAGGTTTTGTATTTTTGATTCAGCTTCGCAGGGTGTAAGGGGCACCATTTTTGTCGTTAGTGGAATGGTTTTCGGAAAAAAAACTCCCAGGGTTTCAATTCGAAACCCTGGAAGTGTGTTCATGTTAATCAATTGGGTCTGTAGATGTGCATAAAGGTTTTGGATTTTTGATTCGGTCCCGAGGTGCGCAAGGGGCACCATTTTTGTCGTTTGAGGAATGGTTTCCAGAGAAAAACTCCTAGGGGTTTCAATTCGAAACACTGAAAGTGTGTTCATGTTAATCAATAGGGCCTGTAGATGTGCATAAAGGTTTTGTATTTTTGATTCAGCTTCGGAGGGTGCAAGGGGCACCATTTTTGTCGTTAGTGGAATGGTTTCCAGAAAAAAAACTCCCAGGGTTTCAATTCGAAACACTGGACGTGTGTTCATGTTCATTCATAGGGTCTGTAGAAGTGCATAAAGGTTTTGGATTTTTGATTCGGCACCGAGGGGCGCAAGGGGCACCATTTTTGTCGTTAGAGGAATGGTTTCCGGAGAAAAACTCCTAGGGGTTTCAATTCAAAACACTAAAAGTGTGTTCATGTTAATCAATAGGGTTTGTAGATGTGCATAAAGATTTTGGATTTTTGATTCGGCCAACGGGGGCGTAAGGGGCACCACTTTTGTCGTTAGAGGAATGGTTTCAGGCAAAAAAGTCCTAGGGGTTTCAATTCGAAACATTGAAAGTGTGTTCATGTTCATTCATAGGGTCTGTAGATGTGCATAAAGGTTTTAGATTTTTGATTCGGTCCCGAGGGGCGCAAGGGGCACCATTTTTGTCGTTAGAGGAATGGTTTCCAGAGAAAAACTCCTAGGGGTTTCAATTCGAAACACTGAAAGTGTGTTCATGTTAATCAATAGGGCCTGTAGATGTGCATAAAGGTTTTGTATTTTTGATTCAGCTTCGGAGGGTGCAAGGGGCACCATTTTTGTCGTTAGTGGAATGGTTTCCGGAAAAAAACTCCCAGGGTTTCAATTCGAAACACTGGAAGTGTGTTCATGTTAATCAATTGGGTCTGTAGATGTGCATAAAGGTTTTGGATTTTTGATTCGGCTTCGAGGGGTGCAAGGGGCACCATTTTTGTTGTTAGAAGAATGGTTTCTGGAGAGAAACTCCTAGGGGTTTCAATTCGAAACATTGAAAGTGTGTTCATGTTCATTCATAGGGTCTGTAGATGTGCATAAAGGTTTTAGATTTTTGATTCGGCCCTCGCGGGCGTAGGGGGCACCACTTTTGTCGTTAGAGGAATGGTTTCCGGCAAAAAACTCCTAGGGGTTTCAATTTAAAACATTGAAAGTGTGTTCCTGTTCATTCATAGGGTCTGTAGATGTGCATAAAGGTTTTGGATTTTTGATTCGGCCCTCGGGGGCGTAAGAGGCACCACTTTTGTCGTTAGAGGAATGGTTTCCGGAGAAAAACTCCTAGGGGTGTCAATTCGAAACATTGAAAGTGTGTTCATGTTCATTCATAGGGTCTGTAGATGTGCATAAAGGTTTTGGATTTTTGACTTGGCTCTCGGGGGCGTAAGGGGCACCACTTTTGTCGTTAGAGGAATGGTTTCGGGCGAAAAACTCCTAGTGGTTTGAATTCAAAACATTGAAAGTGTGTTCATGTTCATTAATAGGGTCTGTAGATGTGCATATAGGTTTTGGATTTTTTATTCGGCCCTCGGGGGGCGTAAGGGGCACCACTTTTGTCGTTAGAGGAATGGTTTCCGGCGAAAAACTCCTAGGGGTTTCATTTCAAAACATTGAAAGTGTGTTCATGTTCATTCATGGCGTATGTAGATGTGCATAAAGGTTTTGGATTTTTGATTCGGCCCTCGGGGGCATAAGCGGCACCACTTTTGTCGTTAGAGGAATGGTTTCCGGCGAAAAACTCCTAGGGGTTTCAATTCGAAACTGAAAGTGTGTTCATGTTCATTCATAAGGTCTGTAGAAGTTCATAAAGGTTTTGGATTTTTGATTCGGCACCGAGGGGCGCAAGGGGCACCATTTTTGTCATTAGAGGAATGGTTTCCGGCAAAAAACTCCTAGGGGTTTCAATTCGAAACATTGAAAGTGTGTTCATGTTCATTCATAGGGTCTGTAGAAGTGCATAAAGGTTTTGGATTTTTGATTCGGCACCGAGGGGCGCAAGGGGCACCATTTTTGTCGTTAGAGGAATGGTTTCTGTCGAAAAACTCCTAGGGGTTTCAATTCGAAACATTGAAAGTGTGTTCATGTTCATTCATAGGGTCTGTAGAAGTGCATAAAGGTTTTGGATTTTTGATTCGGCACCGAGGGGCGCAAGGGGCACCATTTTTGTCGTTAGAGGAATGTTTTCCGGAGAAAAACTCCTAGGGGTTTCAATTCAAAACACTAAAAGTGTGTTCATGTTAATCAATAGGGTTTGTAGATGTGCATAAAGATTTTGGATTTTTGATTCGGCCCTCGGGGGCGTAAGGGGCACCACTTTTGTCGTTAGAGGAATGGTTTCAAGCGAAAAAGTCCTAGGGGTTTCAATTCGAAACATTGAAAGTGTGTGCATGTTCATTCATAGGGTCTGTAGATGTGCATAAAGGTTTTAGGTTTTTGATTCGGTCCCGAGGGGCGCAAGAGGCACCATTTTTGTCGTTAGAGGAATGGTTTCCAGAGAAAAACTCCTAGGGGTTTCAATTCGAAACACTGAAAGTGTGTTCATGTTAATCAATAGGGCCTGTAGATGTGCATAAAGGTTTTGTATTTTTGATTCAGCTTCGGAGGGTGCAAGGGGCACCATTTTTGTCGTTAGTGGAATGGTTTCCGGAAAAAAAACTCCCAGAGTTTCAATTCGAAACACTGGAAGTGTGTTGATGTTAATCAATTGGGTCTGTAGATGTGCATAAAGGTTTTGGATTTTTGATTCGGCTTCGAGGGGTGCAAGGGGCACCATTTTTGTTGTTAGAAGAATGTTTTTTGGAGAAAAACTCCTAGAGGTTTCAATTCGAAACATTGAAAGTGTGTTCATGTTCATTCATAGGGTCTGTAGATGTGCATAAAGGTTTTAGATTTTTGATTCGGCCCTCGGGGGCGTAGGGGGCACCACTTTTGTCGTTAGAGGAATGGTTTCCGGCAAAAAACTCCCAGGGGTTTCAATTTAAAACATTGAAAGTGTGTTCCTGTTCATTCATAGGGTCTGTAGATGTGCACAAAGGTTTTGGATTTTTGATTCGGCCCTCGGGGGAGTAAGGGCACCACTTTTGTCGTTAGAGGAATGGTTTCCGGAGAAAAACTCCTAGGGGTGTCAATTCGAAACATTGAAAGTGTGTTCATGTTCATTCATAGGGTCTGTAGATGTGCATAAAGGTTTTGGATTTTTGACTCGGCCCACGGGGGCGTAAGGGGCACCACTTTTGTCGTTAGAGGAATGGTTTCGGGCGAAAAACTCCTAGTGGTTTGAATTCAAAACATTGAAAGTGTGTTCATGTTCATTAATAGCGTCTGTAGATGTGCATATAGGTTTTGGATTTTTTATTCGGCCCTCGGGGGGCGTAAGGGGCACCACTTTTGTCGTTAGAGGAATGGTTTCCGGCGAGAAACTCCTAGGGTTTTCATTTCAAAACATTGAAAGTGTGTTCAGGTTCATTCATGGCGTCTGTAGATGTGCATAAAGGTTTTGGATTTTTGATTCGGCCCTCGGGGGCGTAAGGGGCACCACTTTTGTCGTTAGAGGAATGGTTTCCGGCGAAAAACTCCTAGGGGTTTCAATTCGAAACTGAAAGTGTGTTCATGTTCATTCATAAGGTCTGTAGAAGTGCATAAAGGTTTTGGATTTTTGATTCGGCACCGAGGGGCGCAAGGGGCACCATTTTTGTCGTTAGAGGAATGGTTTCCGGAGAAAAACTCCTAGGGGTTTCAATTCAAAACACTAAAAGTGTGTTCATGTTAATCAATAGGGTTTGTAGATGTGCATAAAGATTTTGGATTTTTGATTCGGCCCTCGGGGTCGTAAGGGGCACCACTTTTGTCATTAGAGGAATGGTTTCCGGCGAAAAACTCCTAGGGGTTTCAATTCGAAACATTGAAAGTGTGTTCATGTTCATTCATAAGGTCTGTAGATGTGCATAAAGGTTTTGGATTTTTGATTCGGTCCCGAGGTGCGCAAGGGGCACCATTTTTGTCGTTAGAGGAATGGTTTCCAGAGAAAAACTCCTAGGGGTTTCAATTCGAAACACTGAAAGTATGTTCATGTTAATCAATAGGGCCTGTAGATGTTCATAAAAGGTTTTGTATTTTTGATTCAGCTTCGGAGGGCACCATTTTTGTCGTTAGAGGAATGGTTTCCGGAGAAAAACTCCTAGGGGTTTCCATTCGAAACACTAAAAGTGTGTTCATGTTAATCAATAGGGTCTGTAGATGTGCATAAAGGTTTTGGATTTTTGATTCGGCCCCGAGGGGTGCAAGGGGCACCACTTTTGTCGTTAGAGGAATGGTTTCCGGCGAAAAACTCCTAGGGGTTTCAATTCGAAAGATTGAAAGTCTGTTCATGTTCATTCATAGGGTCTGTAGATGTGCATAAAGGTTTTGGATTTTTGATTCGGCCCCGAGGGGCGCAAGGGGCACCATTTTTGTCGTTAGAGGAATGGTTTCCAGAGAAAAACTCCTAGGGGTTTCAATCGAAACACTGAAAGTGTGTTCATGTTAATGAATGGGGCCTGTAGATGTGCATAAAGGTTTTGTATTTTTGATTCAGCTTCGAAGGGGCACCATTTTTGTCGTTAGAGGAATGGTTTCCGGAAAAAAAACTCCCAGGGTTTCAATTCGAAACACTGGAAGTGTGTTCATGTTAATCAATTGGGTCTGTAGATGTGCATAAAGGTTTTGGATTTTTGATTCGGCTTCGAGGGGTGCAAGGGGCACCATTTTTGTCGTTAGAGGAATGGTTTCCGGCGACAAAAACTCCTAGGGGTTTCAATTCGAAACATTGAAAGTGTGTTCATGTTCATTCATAGGGTCTGTAGATGTGCATAAAGGTTTTGGATTTTTGATTCGGCCCTCGGGGGCGCCAGGGCCACCACTTTTGTCGTTAGAGGAATGCTTTCCAGTGAAAAACTCCTAGGGGTTTCAATTCGAAACACTAAAAGTGTGTTCATGTTAATCAATAGGGTCTGTTGATGTGCATAAAGGTTTTGAGTTTTTTATTTGGCCCTGAGGGGTGCAAGGAGCACCATTCTTGTCGTTAGAGGAATGGTTTCCAGAGAAAAACTCCTAGGGGTTTCAATTCGAAACACTAAAAGTGTGTTCATGTTAGTCAATAGCGTCTGTAGTTGTGCATAAAGGTTTTGGATTTTGATTCGGCCCCGACAATAATCACAAATGCGAATGCGGGGATATACTATAGTGTGCTTTGCACACAAATGACACACCTCTAGTTTTGGGTTTTTTTTTTTTTTTTGGTGGGGGGGGGGGGGGGTGGAGTTTGTTTTGGTTTTGTTTGGGTTTTTGATATTTTTAACCGCTGTGTCAAACGTCAAGGAGACGGGGACAGTACGCCCCCATGTTTCGCCGTTCTTGAGATCAGAAGGGCATTCTTTATCACTTACACTGTACACAGTGACTTGGAAAGTTTGGCTGTGTGTCGGGCCTCAGAAAGTTAACCCTTTACACAAGATAACGGCCAAAACCGGTAAGCGCTATTCACAAAAATCACAATTCAATTTTCAGTATTTTTCATTTTTCTTTTTTCTCAGAAACACATCTTATGATCCCTATTATTGGAACGAGCCCGTTGAGCTCGTTCCAATGAGGTATCATAAGCTATGTTTTTGACGCAAAAAATGAGAAAAATTATTTATTCAAGAATTTTGTTTGCAAGTGTCGTCTGTCTTTCGTGTTAGGTAAAATGTTAACATATGTATAGAGTAGAGTACCGGTGAAAATAATTGGAGAATGTCGACATGAATACCTTTCTTATTTTTACTGATAATTCCAGCTCCAAACATTGAATCTCGAAAAGTTTTGTCTGAGAGCTTCCATACGATAAGGGGGAAAAGATGATCAGTAAACAAAATAACAGAGAAATGTTCATAGAGTTATCCTCTAACATATTTCCACTGGTTCTGTATACTTGGTGCAGCGGGGCCCACATAACGGATAGTGCTTCACATAAGTACTTCCAAACACCAAACCGTTCACCATGTCTTTAGAACAATTTCAAGGTGTAATTTCCATATAGGCCTTCTAGTTAATCTCTGTTAATTGCAGAGCTGAAACGGTTAACTGATTAATCTATTAACCAATGATCAACATCTTGATCGATCAAAAAAGTAATTGATCTTTTAACCGTTACTTTTGAACTACGGTAGTATATGGGTTAACAAAGGAACAAACTTGCTCCAAAACAGGCAAACTTTGTCACACTGGCTCACATCAGTCATATGAGATAGAGTAAAGCATGCAAGTTACTTGCTGACATACTTGTTCACTTGCATGATCATCATATTGTATCAGTGGCTGGAAATAGTCATTCTGAACCCTTCACCAAATGCGGGTAGCAGACAATACTTGCACAAGAAATTCTTGAATTACTAAACACTTTCAATGTTTGCCTCAAAAACATAGCTTATGACCACTCATTGGAACGAGCTCAACGAGCTCGTTCCAATGAGGGGGTCATAAGCTATGTTTTGAGACAAAAATTTAAAACATAATAAAATTTAAATGGAATATTTTTGTATATGGCGCTGGCCGGTTTTTCCCGTAACGTTGAGTAAAGTTTTCATTATATAAAACATCAACGGTACGGCAATTATTCAGCTACCTATTAGGGCAAGTGCTTGGTCGGTTAAGCAAGGTTAATCTATGTGATTTATCGATCAAGAAAACCCTTTAACCGTTTCAGCTCTAATTAATTGACTGTAAAATATGGCAATATGTCCGCCATACTTTGTTCAACCCTTAAAATCACGTGTTTACAGAATTTATTGGTCATTATACTTCCACTATGAATACAACTTAATTCATATAAGAATTGAAATGAATTATCTGTTGGTTTATAAACAAAAATATACCATTCAAATAACAAACCATGATATATAATGCGCAGAAGCGTAACCACAAGGGGAGAGGGGTCCAATATAGTCTCCAATATTGGGCTGCACGCTCTATAAATGTCCCAGATTCGCTCTTAGAACACTGAATTTTGCCAAATTGTTTTGGGGTTGGGAGGCTTGCTCCTAACTTGAACGCCCTGGCTTTTACTCCTTCCTTCCACTTGCCGTCAAGGGGAGTGGGAAGATGGGTAATAGCCGGATGATTTTAGTTAAGAATAGTGGAGGTCTCCGCTTTTCTGGGTATCTTGTTTGCCCCTCCCTAACATTGGCTACCCCCACCCCACCCCCTTTATAGAATCCTGGCTACGCGCCGGATGTTGCGCACCCTGGATTAATCGTATCAACTTTGTGTAGACGAAAGTTTTACAGTTTTCAACATGGCCTAATTCACACAGTCTAAACACTTAAGAGGAAGACTTGCTTAACCCTTTACCCAACGAATCGCACGCATCCGCCCGCGTAATATGCAAATTCAGCAGCTGAAAAAATATTATTTTTCGGAAAATTTCAACAAAACCATATCATGTGGCCCCTCTTTGGAACGAGCTCCTCGTGCTCGTTGCAAAGAGGGGTCACATGATATGATTTTGTTGAAATTTTTTTAAATAAATTAAAAAATTATATTTAAAATAATAAATTTTGAAATCGTCTGCGTTGGGTAAAGGATTAAACAACACACAGGAATACTAATTCTTAAATTAATTTATCAGTATTACAATGAACGCATCCTTGCTTAGTTTCAACGACAACCCACTTGCCAGTGGACAATTACAAATTATTGTTTGGGGAAAACAAATGAAAGGAGTTCCACCACTTCTCGGGATCGCGGTGGCTCAGTAGGTAGAGGTGCAGGCTGCAAGCCGAGAGGTCCTCGGTTCGAATCCCACCTGCGGCAACCGCGTTGTGTCCTTGGGCAAGACACTTCATCTCCATTGCCCGCGTGGGGGCACGGTGGCGTGGTGCACTAAGGCGTACTGCACGTCGATGGTGCTCTTATCTTCAACCAATGCTAACCCTGCTTGTGTACACCAATAAATAAATAATAAATAAATAATTCCACGACTTCTCTGCCCAGCTTGGGCAATTTACACTTTATCTGCATCGTAAATAAAGCACGCTCACAATATTTTTTAGGGCAGATATACTGGGCAAAAGCAAAAACGTCCATATGGTTGGGACACATTTAACGAGTTATGGAAAACTCAGCTCATCTTGACCAATCTTATTCAAGCAAATCGGATAGCATTGAATTTTTTTTTAAATCATGACATCTTGCTTGAGAGACACTTATGAGCAGAAAAAGAGCCAAATTCTGATCAATTGAATATCCCGATTTATTACGCATCCATTAAACTTAAAACCCTTGTATTTAACGGAATCGCCACTGTGACATAAATGTTTCTGTGTTCAACTGGTGACGTACAAGCCGGATCTTTTTCTCCAACACCGTTTATACTGGTTCCTTTCCCGTAGAGTCATTAGTTATACGTTTCGAAATGTTTCCAAATTTCGTAACACAATTATCGATCGTCTGTCGCGTAGTGTGAAAATGAAAACGTCAAAAGAAAAATAAAGTCGGGTCACAAAAAAATTAGTTAACCAAAAATGAGATAATATTTTAAAAAGCAACCATTTCTAACCACAACATTAACCAATGCGGATTCCCATATATCTAAATTGGTCAACTTTATTTCGGTAAATCCTCGGACATCCTGACATGCTTTGAACTTCTTGTAAAAAAGTTTCGTCCAGTTGTTTTGCAAATCTTCCCTAATTTGTACTTTTATTTTTGCTATCAGTAACAGCCACCAATTGGTTAGGCGTGAATGAACACGAGCCGGAGAGAATCTGCGATACGAATTTCAACAAACACGCCCAAACGAATGTAATTTAGACTGGTTCCCAAAAGAGCAAAGAGAAATGATTTCGCGTGCCGAAGGCGCGCAGGGTCGGTATGGGGGACAAACCCCTTTCGACCCTCGGTAGCTGTATATGATGGCTGTCACATGTCTAGGCGTGTTGAAGGAGGAAAAGGATCCGGTACTCAGCAGGTGTCTCCAGTTGTGGGTAGGCGGTCTCGTTGACTGTAGTCGGTTGGACCCTCGGGTGAGGACCAGTGCGGGAGGTTGGGTCCTCTCACAAAGGTACTACCTCTCTCCGAGGGTGCAGTCGATCTGGATTTTCGGGCAAGTATTGTCTGCCGCTTCGATGATGATAATGGGTGATGGCCATCACTGGCAAGTATAATCTGCCTCAGGCTGTCTCTGTTATAGTTGGACTCTTTGAAGGAAAACAACAACGACCCCTTTCGGGGACCACCAAGAAGAAGACCCGAACTTCCCTGGTTCGGGGGCAGGCCTGCATTGTAATCCTATTGGGTTGGGACAAAAAGATGCGCAATGCGCTTACAAAAAGGGGCAGAGGCGGGACGCAGGACCAGCGCTCGCCTCCCTTAAAGTGGCTGACCACTTTTAGGGATGGAGCGGAGGATGTTCAGGAACCGCGGGGGTGACTGTTTCCATAACGGTTAGACTGTCTGTAGCGGTTATTGGGGTGCTGGTCAAAAAAAAAAAAAAAAAAAAAATTCTTCTGTGTACCTGCTAAAAGAAGAAGGTAGAATTAGTTTTCATTAGAATATATAAACTGTAAAGATAAAAGTAGCACCTCTTTAGTTGCGTGTCCTTGTGGTATCTGCTGTGTGTGTGGAGAGAGTATGGAATGCACGAATCTTTACATTCGTAAGGGCAGTAACACACTCTCGTGTGGTATTGTGCTGTGTGTGCGCTTGTCGCAATGGGGGAGAGTATGAAATGCACGAATCTTTACATTCGTAAGGGCAGTAACATAGTCTCGTGCTTGGGACCCCAATCGTTCCCTATTTATTATTTAGTTTTAAGGTGCCGGGGATCGCGAGCGTTTTAAGTGGGCTGAACTTCCTAGTTTGCAGCGGGACGGTAACAGGTCTAGCTCACTAGACCACACCCGAGGGTGTTTCTTTCATGTTGTGTCCTTCGCTGGAAGTGGCCTTATTTAGGTTAGTTTAAGTTTATTTGAAGTTGAGGGTGCCGGGGATCGCGATCGTTTAATGCGGGTTGAGCTTCCGAGGCTGTCAGCGGGAGGGCAACAGGTCTAGCACACTAGACCACACCCAAGGGTGTTACTTTCCTGTTGTACCCTTCGCTGGTAGCGGACTTATTTATTTTAATTTAGTTTAGGGGTATTTCGGGGCGTCGGAGATCGCAGTTCACCTTGTCATTCCCTAGTTTTTATTCGAGTGGTCTTAGTTTTGATTGCAATTTTTGGGCTTTTGTCGGCTTTCGCAAATTACTCCAAGATCGGAGATTAGTTCACTGTCGGCTAACCGGTCTTGATTTTTCGCGGCCAGGGTGGCTAGGCGATCTTTAATAGTGGGGATATCGGCCTTGTCGTGGAGTGTTTTTATGGGTGTATCCCATGGGGCGCGGAGGGCAACTCTAAGCGCGTGATTCTGGACCCTCTGGAGTTTTCCCATGTTAGTTTGGTTGAGGTCAGTTAGTATTATTGCACCGTATTCGAGTACTGGGCGCACAAAGGATTTGTATAGTTTGAGTAGGGTGGACTGGTTGGCCCCCCATGACGTTCCCTTGAGCATTTTCAGTAAGTTAATTCGTTTAGTAGCTTTTTTCGCCATGTCGTCGGTATGTTTGTTGAAGGACAGTTTCTGATCGATGGTGATGCCCAGGAATTTCGCTTCTTTGCATTCTGGGAGGGTGTTATCCATAAGTTTTAGGTCAAAATCCCGTTTAGTTTTCTTGCGCGTAAAGGTGATTCGTTGGGTTTTATTGGCATTTAGCTTAATTCTCCATTTGGCACACCATTCTTCAAGCTCGTCGAGAGCGCGTTGCAGGGGTTTTTGAAGCAGATTGGCCGTATTGTTAGAGTCCCAGAGGCCCTTATCATCCGCGAATTGGGAAACTTGAACGCGATCCTCGGAGAAGCTAAGGTCATTTACGAAAAAGATATATAGGAGGGGGCTTAGGACGGAACCTTGGGGGGTGCCTGCTTCGAGGGGGACACTGTCAGACATTTCATTGTTCACTCTGACTTTAATTTCGCGATCATTTAAGAAAGAGGATAGTAATCTAATCAGTTTCACGGGGAGTCTCATTTTTGATAATTTGTAGCGCATTCCATTATGCCAAACAGAGTCGAATGCTTTTTCGACGTCTAACAGGACTGCCGCGCCTATTTGCTGATTGTTGATAGCGGTTTTCATTTGGCTGACTAGTCGGTAGACATGTTCGATGCCTTCTTTACGGTTTCTGTAGGCTCTTTGCCATTTATTGAAGAAGTCGATGTCTTCAAGGTGCCCCCTGAGCCGGTTGGTAAGGATTCTTTCGAAAGTCTTACCAATGCTGCTGAGCAGGCTGATTGGGCGGTAGCTGGCAGGATCGGAGGGGTCCTTATCGGGTTTTGGTATCATGACACCGATGGCTTTTTTCCAGCATCTGGGAAAGTAGCCATGGGTGAGGCATGGGTTGAATAGTTTGTTTAGTTTTTCGATTAGGGAGTTTGGGCTTTGTTTTAGAATTTTGTAGCTTACTTCGTCTTCGCCGGGTGAGGAGGAGTTTTTGCATTTTTTTATGACATTAATGATTTCGTCATTGGTGATGGGGGTGACAAGGTCATCTTCGTCCCCTTCTTCTGGCTCGTTATCGAAGTTGGGGTCCCGGTAGATGTCGGGGTGTTCATTGATGAAGTCATCAATCGCGTTGATGACGGCGTCATCATTGCCCGTGCCTTGGTACGGGCGATGCGTTTTTCTTAGGAGGTCGGCAGAGGTGTCGGCCTTCTCTTTGTCGGTGCGGGTGAAAGAGCCGTCTTCCTTTTTAAGAGGTTTTGCTGCGGCTTTGCCGCCTTTGTTTTTTTGCCCAGTGAGAATTTTGAAAGAGTCCCAGAATTTTTTAGCATCCTGGGTCCCGTTTAGGTTGGCTGTTGCCTTTTCCCAGCTGGCTTGTTTTTCAGCTTTGAGGGCTTCTTTGACTTCGCCATTAAGGCGGTTGTATGTTTTTTTGAGCTCGGATTTCCTGCTGGGGTCAGTTTCTTTTTTTAGAGCGCGGAGAGCTTTCCGTTTAGATTTGATGAGTAACAGAGTCTCGCCCGAGATAGTGTTTCTCCAGGGGCGTACTTCCTCTTTTGGGCATATTTCGTTTAAGGTTGAGTTAATGATTTTCTCAATGCTCTCGCATTGGGTTTCAAGTTCCGCTGCATTGGATGGGGGGCGGGGGGGGGGGGGTTCGTGAGTTTGACATCAATGATGTCGCGGTAGAGGTTCCAATTAATTTTCCTGAAGTTTCTACGGAGAGTAGGGGGCTACCTGAGTGGGCCATTTCCCAGCTGCAGAGAGGCATGGACCGGGAGGTGGTCACTGCCTAAGTCATCGTCGCCGACCCAGTGGTCGTCGATATGGTTTATCAGGGAGTCGCTAGCGATAATTAGATCAAGGATTTCGGATGAGAATAATGGGTTATTACTGATATAAGTTGCTGAGCTGTCATTCATAACCACATGAAGGTTATGTTTTTTTTGTGATTTCAAGGAGGGCTTCACCGTTTGGGGTAGTTTTGTTGCAGCCAAAGAACGGGTGTTTGGCATTGAAGTCGCCGAGGAAAATGCAGTGTTTGTATTTCCTCGTAAAGAAATCAAAGACAGTGTCGGAAACAATTTTGCTTGGGTCATTATAATAACAAACAATCGCGATGTTTTTATTATCAACAGTGATTTCAGTAGCAATCACCTCTGCGTCGAGGTGATTAGTCCTTATAGTTTTGGTTTTGATGTTCTGCTTTATTAGAAGAGCGACGCCGCCACCAGTGGTGGTTAATCGATCTCTTCTAATAGTGCTGAACCCGCTTACCGAAAAGTTTTTACTGGGTCGAAGCCAACTTTCGCAGATACAGATAATGTCTGTGTCTTCGAAATATCGGCGGATTTGAAGGTTTTTATTGTTAACGCTTCTAGCGTTCCACACGGCTATTTGTAACTTATTCATGATGGGAGTGTAGTTAATTACGGTGTTTTGTTATGGGTTAAGTGGCGGCCTTATTGGGTGTTGATTGCGGCTTTAATTAGCGAGTCCGAAATTTGTGTTTTGAAAAGCCGGGATGCTGACCGGCTAACATCACGGCAGATGTCGGACAGATTAATAATAATGATAATAACTCTTTGGCCAGCCGCTGATTTGTCGCGGTCCTCATAAGAGAAGGCCATCATTCCCCCTGCACCCCACCCCCTCTTCCCCTCCTCTCCTCCCAGCATTCAGATATAAACTGCTTAATAGTGTCCCTCACTTCCTCTTTTTCAATTTCTTCAATAA
Source organism: Pictodentalium vernedei (assembly GCA_031216915.1). Taxonomy (NCBI): domain Eukaryota; kingdom Metazoa; phylum Mollusca; class Scaphopoda; order Dentaliida; family Dentaliidae; genus Pictodentalium; species Pictodentalium vernedei. The sequence goes on from CM062291.1 coordinate 271,822,977, forward strand.
GCATTACTACCCTCTCCCTCGTGTCCCCCTTCAGCCATCTATCCTTTGTTTCTTCACCCCACTTCTGCATTATTCTTCCAGTAAATTTTATTCTATGAGGTATATACTGTGGGCATTCCAAGAGAAAATGTTCCAGGGTCTCCACTACTCCAGAGTGGCACATTTGGCATCCCTTTTCCCCATCTCTCCCAATTTTTCCCCGAAGCTCCAGTGATCTTGATCTCAGTTTGAACAGCAGTGACCCTCCAAAGGTGCCATCTAGGTACTTCTCAAAAGCTGGCTTTTCTTTATATTGTAACCCCTGCAGTGATCTTTTCACGCTAACCCCTGCTCGCCAGTTTCGATTGCAGTCTTCCATGACTCTCTCTTTGACAAACCTTTTGCCTTCTTTCATTCCTACTTCTATGTTTGTGACCTCTATAGAGTAATTGTCCATTAGTTCCCTCACATGTTTTGACCACCCCGTTTCTATATTAGAATTCCAAATGGTATCGAGCATCAATTTGCACCACCGGTTGTCAGGCAGGTTTCTCAAGTAGTTAAAGTAACACAGTTTTCCCAAATCTACCCTATCCTTGATTTTCATCCACCCAAGCTCCCCCCTTACTGCTTCCAAAGCTGCAGCATTACTCGACCCTGTTATCCATCTGCCGGCATCATTCTGAGTACTTTCCAACTTCTTAATAACGGTTTGGTTTAATGGAATCACGTCCGTGCCATACGTTATACTTGGTAAACCCACCCTCTCCCACAGTGTTTTCCCCACAAAGACCGTATTGAAACTATTTTTCCCTAAAAGTTTTAGTTGGTTCAGATTAGTACTCACGTGTTTATTTAATACCGTGAACAATGCTCCTGAAACTAGTGAGCAGATTATGTGGGGGGAGGAGGCGCAATCGGGATTCTTTAGGTTTAGTTTTTTCAGTTCTATGCTTTCTTTGACTTTTTTAAAATGGGGGCACCCGCGATAGCTGCTAACGTGGTCTCCCTTACAGTTTGGGAATGAGGGAGAGTCTGACTTGCAACCCTTTGTGAGGTGATTGCCTCCACATCTCATGCAGGTCAGATTCCCCCTGCATTTCGGAGCTAAGTGCCCGAATTTTTGGCACTTGGGACATTGAATTGGTGGAGGGGAGGATCTGTACTCCTCCACCTCGTGCTTTCTGCCATTGATTAAGACCCCGTTTTCGGTGAATTTCAGCTTAGTTGCTTTACTGGGGAAGTTTACCTTAAGCCGCCACGTGCATTTGCCCGTGGCTCTCGAGGTAAACCGTTCCCATTCGCACCCCGGCAACCCCTCAGAGATTACCTCCTTGGGGGTGTCTGGGTGAACCCTGGTGACGACTATTGTGAAAGAGTTCGCCTTCTTAGCAGGTGGGGCGGGTGTAGCTTTCTTTTGCCCCTGCCTTGTGGCTTTCGTTAACGGGCGATCCGCTGTCTTCTTAACAACAGTGGAGAAGTCCAGATCCATAAGGGGTGTTGGAATTTGTGATGGAGTAGGTCCTGAGTTGTCCGGAGTTGACTGACCTTGTGCGTTAGTTGCTTCGCTGGAGTTAATGGATTTGCTGGAATCGCTATTGCTGGCATTTTTTGAATTACTGGTTTATTCTGGGTCGCTATTTAGATCTGTTGGACTAAGGGCTGAGACAGAGCCAGGAGGGCACGGACGAGGAATGAGACTCCGACACCTTTTGACTTTGCGTTCCGTCATGGTGTTAAAGCCATCCTCATTCGTGCTCTCCTGCAGTTCTATCTCTCCATCAATGCTGTCTCTTTTTTGTTGTTTCCTCTTCTGCTGAGGTCTGGTGGTTGGAGGGACTTGGACTTTGGATGAGGTGACCAGACTGTTACCGCTATATTCAGGGCTGAACAATTGTGATAGAGGTTTATCAGGATTAAATCCTCTAGTGTTGAGAGGATCCTTAGGGTCGATTGGAGGAGGTGATTTTGCTAACCTGCCCCCCCCCCCCCCAGCAGCCCGAGCGACCTCTGCGTAGGATCTGGGGCTACCGCCCTCACCCAACTCAGAGGTTGCTGGGGTTGCTAGTGTTGTTGAGCCACTAGTAACTATGGCTGTAATGTTGTCAATAGGGCGCAACCTGAATTTCCATTGGAGGAGATCCAGGGGTCAGCAAGCAGACCTGGGTACAACCCTGAGCCTCAGAACTGCTCATCAAACCGGGCAGGCTGGAACTGTTGCAGGAGTTGCTGGAGTTGCTGAGGATTTTAGTCTGGCGACTTCCTCCTCCTTGCCTGCGAGCTGCGCCCTGAGAGAGGCTATCTCTTTCCTCATCTCCTTCATCTCATCCGCTAATGCCTGGATATCGGACCTCCCCGTAGAGTAAGAAAAACCACCTACCTTGCCAGCTCTCCTAGCAGGTCTTTCTCTCTCTCTCCTCATCTTTCTTTCTTCTTTTCTCTCTTCTCTTTTCATGTCCTTTATGAAGGCAGTGGAGATGGGATTGTTGAAATTCTGAGACATGTTCTTGGTAACACTAAGTTCTAAGACAGAGCGGCAGAAGTGTGTTTTAAGTTTACTCTTTGTGACTGAAATATGATGAAAATCACTTTTTCAGACTAAACGCCTTGCCTTGTCAAAGTACTTGATGATGGAGCGGTTGATGCGAAGTGAATGATGAAACAAGAGCGATTCCCAAAACGTTGTTTTGATTTTTTATATACCCATTTGATCAGTACAGCTTAAAGCAAAACAAACGTCTCTTCACCTTTGGGTTTAAACATCGGAATTAAAATTTGTTTATTTTAATGAATTTTAATGCTTGGGATGTGTAATAAACACAGAACGCGGTGTGTGTTGGAATATGACTCTCGCGAAATATGACTACGTCATTCCAACTCGTTATGTAAAAGAACCACCGATTCAAACACACATCGCATTCTGTCTATTTATTGAATGGATTATTTTTTGGTTTGTTTGGGGTTTTTTTCACTCTTATGTAACTACTAAGTTAACAAGGCTTTACTGTAGTATTACGGGTGAAGGAACCCTGGGTACTCGGAGAGAACCACTGAGCAACGGCGAGCAACTGTCAGACTCCTCAACGTACTAACTCCACACAAGAAGGGTTAGCATTGGTTGAAGACAAGTGCACCATCGACGTGCGGTACGCCTTAGTACACAGCGCCACAGTGCCCCCAAGTGGGCAATCGGGATTTAGTGCCTTATCCAAGGACACAACGCAGTTACACCTGGCGGGGATCGAACCGTGGACCTTTCGGTTTGAAGTTCAATGCCGTAACCACTGGCCTATCGCGCCCCCGTTCCGATAATCAAGGGTGAATAGAATCATGGACTTCAAACTTTCAGTTAGATTTTCTGTCAAAAATTCATGTTATGAAAATTTACTCCCCACCCCATGTTCGCACTGATATTGTTGTACAATCGGACCTCCTCCATTGTAGGAATATGAATTTTTATCATTATGATCTTAATAATCGGTTATGCTGTTTTACCAAAATTTGAAGCAAAATCGGTCAAGGTGTGTCGAATCCAATCAATGAACGATATTTCGCGAAAATACATGCAGCCGATGCTTATTATTATTTCCTGTCATTGTGAAAGGAAGAAAATCACTACCGGTACGTTGAGAAATTAGTTCCGGAGCTGAAAGGATTCCAGATAGAATAGATCCCATTATCGCCATTATTGACACACGACACCAGCAAATAGTGTTAACTGCTCATTGTTTTGTTCTGTCATCACGTTCATTCAATTCAATCGCTGGAACTGTCTGAAAAAATACTGAAAATTCTGCTCAAGACTTATGGCCTTACATGTTTTTCTAGTTAAGTGTCGTCTGCCTGTTTAGGCAGACGACACTTGAATAGAAAGAACTGCTCATTTTTTACGACTCTCACAGATGCCTTCTATCCGGACTGTCAGTGCGAGAGTATCTGCTGTATTGTTAACATCACGGGCGAGTTGACACGATTATGCATTAGTGAAAATGGTCTCCTGGGCCGACGACTTTGCATACATAATTAAAGAAACATCAGAACGTCTTCTGATTCAAAAAATTCACTCCGCAGTACAAGTTTATGCATAAGTGTCTGCTGACTGAAATTCGGTCTCCGATTCATTGCTTATCATATATGGAAACTTGAAGTCGAATCAACTCGAACATCGTTGTATTTATTTGTTTTGTTTTTTTTTGGTTTTTTTTTGTTTTTTTTTCTGTTTAACCACGTAGCACAAACGTATGCATATTTTTGTTCAGTAGACAAAATCAACCGCGCATGCCTCGGCGCATGCATGCTGTTGTTGGTAATAATCGACCGTAGTATGCCATTGGACACCGTGACGATTGTTTTGCCAGATCTCACATTTCATAACACCACCAAATCTGGCATACAGTTCCTCGAATGCACGACTTTCATGGGAAAGAAGGACCACAGAATTCATAATAATTTCAAGAGCAGACATTAACTAAAGAAAAATTAAAATGTTTGTGCGTTGTTGATCGTGGTTTGGTTTGCTCCATTCAGAGTGCTGAATTTCTCATTGTCGTTGTATAACCTTTGGTTGTCATTTTCAAAAAGAAACTTGTCCAGTTTATCCTTCAAACTAACAAAAAAGTCAACGTGTGTGTCCAAGTTGTGGGGGAGGGGGGGGGGGGGTGCAAATTCTGCAGGTCACAAGTGATTACTATATTAAAGATGTTTTACACAGTGCAGCACCGGACTGACCCTAAAGCAATTTATAAAATTACTTGTTAAAGCCCTGGGCATTGATTGGTCAGGTGGAAACACCCTATTCAGCAATATTATATCTCGCGTGACCTTACCTTTCTCTGATACTATTTCCGATAATTTTACTCAGGGCCGCCGGAAGCACAGGGGCAGACGGGAGCAGCAGCCCTCCCTGCCTTCGGACCACGAGGGCGAGAGGGGGCAGATAATCCCCTTCTCAGGTTCGCCACTCAATGTTTTTCAATGATGTATTATCTAAGTAAAGCTAAAATACACCCCAAATCCGTTCTGGGAGCTTTCAAAATTCAATGGGGGAGCTGAGGGGTTTGTGAGAAGGTGCACCCTCCCGATGGGAGGGGGACATCTCCTTTCAAACTCTCCAATCTCTGACCTTCGAGACATGCATGCTTCGGCATGTCATGGCGGGGCTGCTAGTGCGAGTAAATGCCCCTCTGACCTCCTGTCTTGAAGTGCTTCCGGCACCCTTGGTTTTACCTATTTTGCGTTCTACAAAATAATCGTGCACTTATACACTTTCTAAAAATAGCCGAGGAGTATTCTCGGACGTTCGACCGACAAAACACAACGCACCCTAAAATGAGATTTTCCAATTCTGTTTCGTTATTTCTATATGTTCAAAAATGAAAATGCCCATCTTGGGCAAAGTCCTCGACAATTCGCAGTGCACTTTGGATTGGATTCCAAGATTTTTCCTCGGTTTGTTCGATATTTAACATAATAAAAACGCTGCGTTGACACCGTGTGCATTGTAATACATAGATCCATAATACATTTCCCTTCTTCATTTACGGATAACATACCAACCCTCCCATCACCAAATCCCCTCATACTCCAAGCTTCAGAGTCAGATGTTTTTGTTTTATTTTGTTTAACGACACTTTCGAAGCCAGGGTCACCTCCTGTCGGTACATTTTACGAGTGTAGGAAGCCGGAGTAATCGAAGAGAACCACAGAGCAGCGGCGAGCAATTATCAGACTCCACAACCAAGCCGGAATATAAGCAACCTGTCATTTGCAAAATGAGATCCCCAGAGGGTGAATTTGCTGATGCTATCCCATACAGTGGGCCAATTTATCCTCTAGGCACATCATACTGATTTGGCTTGAGACCTTGATTCAGACTGAGGTTCACAGATGGTAAATTTTGTGATGCTACCCTGCTGTGCAGGGTTACATCACCAAATTCACCCTCTGGGAACCTCATTTTGTAGATGACAGTCTTATTTGATCAAATCGTAATTTTAGGAGTTACTTGCGGATGACTAGACAATGCTTCCTTTCAATTTTGGTCCAGCTAGCCAATTCAACATGGCCACCATGGCGTCATGTCACCGTCTGGGGCATATGCCACGCTTCGCGTTGCTCTTGTGTGGAATTAATCATTTACCCAACGCACACGATATCAAAATTAATTATTTTAATTATTTTTTTTCTTCAAATTTTTAAAAAGAAATTAAACAAAACGATATCATGTGATCACTTATTGGAACGAGCTCGTTGAGAACGTTCCAAGGCGGGGGGGGGGGGGGGGGGGGGGGTCACATGACATGGTTTTGTTGAAAGTTTTTGAAAAATATTTTTTTCCACAACTACTCAGTTTGCAAATTACGCGGAAAGATGCAGCCGATTCGCTAAGCAAAGGATTAAGTAATGCAATATTCTGATACTACTAAATCAGTATCGGTATACATGTTTAACCCTTTACCCAACGTATAACGGGAAAAACCGGCCAGCTATATTCTCAAAAATCGCCGATTAATTTTCATTTTTTGTCTCAAAAACATAGGTTATGGCTCTCTTTGGAACGAGCTCGTAGAGCTCGTTCCAATGAGGGGTCATGACATATGTTTTTGAGACAAAAAATGAAAAAAAATAGTTATTCAAGACTTTTGTTTGCAAATGTCGTCTGCATTTCAAGTTAGGTAGAGGGTTAAAACAATTTCTTTATTTCTTTATTGGAGTTTAACGACACTTTCGTCAGCCAGGGTCACCTCGTGTTGGACAGTTTTACGGGTGAAGGAAGCCGGAGTACCCGGTCAACAACCACAGAGCAACGGCAAGCAACTGTCAGACTCCTCAACATACTAACTCCAAACAAGCAGGGTTAGCATTGGTTGATGACAGGTGTACCATCGACGTGCATTACGCCTTAGTACACAGCGTCACCGTGCCTCCACTTGTGCAATCGAGATTAAGTTCCTTGCCCAAACACACAACGCAGTTACCCCTGGCGGGGATCAAACCGTGGACCTTTCTGTTTGAAGTTCAATGCTGTTACCACTGACCACCGCGCTCCATTTTTGAAATAATAAAACGGGAAGTTCGAACTCCAAGTGTTCATTTATTATTATTGTTCAATGGAAGTACTGAACCTCTTTAGTTGCGTGTCCTTGTGGTATCTGCTGTGTGTGTGGAGAGAGTATGGAATGCACGAATCTTTACATTCGTAAGGGCAGTAACATACTCTCGTGTGGTATTGTGCTGTGTGTGCCCTTGTCGCAATGGGGGAGAATATGAAATGCACGAATCTTTACATTCGTAAGGGCAGTAACATACTCTCGTGCTTGGGACCCCAATCGTTCCCTATTTATTATTTAGTTTTAAGGTGCCGGGGATCGCGAACGTTTTAAGTGGGCTGAACTTCCTAGTTTGCAGCGGGACGGTAACAGGTCTAGCACACTAGACCACACCCGAGGGTGTTTCTTTCATGTTGTGTCCTTCGCTGGAAGTGGCCTTATTTAGGTTAGTTTAAGTTTATTTGAAGTTGAGGGTGCCGGGGATCGCGATCGTTTAATGCGGGTTGAGCTTCCGAGGCTGTCAGCGGGAGGGCAACAGGTCTAGCACACTGGACCACACCCGAGGGTGTTACTTTCCTGTTGTACCCTTCGCTGGTTGCGGACTTATTTATTTTAATTTAGTTTAGGGGTTTTTCGGGGCGTCAGAGATCGCAGTTCACCTTGTCATTCCCTAGTTTTTATTCGAGTGGTCTTAGTTTTGATTGCAATTTTTGGGCTTTTGTCGGCTTTCGCAAATTACTCCAAGATCGGAGATTAGTTCGCTGTCGGCTAACCGGTCTTGATTTTTCGCGGCCAGGGTGGCTAGGCGGTCTTTAATGGTGGGGATATCGGCCTTGTCGTGGAGTGTTTTTATGGGTGTATCCCATGGGGCGCGGAGGGAAACTCTAAGCGCGTGATTCTGGACCCTCTGGAGTTTTCCCATGTTAGTTTGGTTGAGGTCAGTTAGTATTATTGCACCGTATTCGAGTACTGGGCGCACAAAGGATTTGTATAGTTTGAGTAGGGTGGACTGGTTGCCCCCCCCCCCCCCCTCATGACGTTCCCTTGAGCATTTTCAGTAAGTTAATTCGTTTAGTAGCTTTTTTCGCCATGTCGTCGGTATGTTTGTTGAAGGACAGTTTCTGATCGATGGTGATGCCCAGGAATTTCGATTCTTTGCATTCTGGGAGGGTGTTATCCATAAGTTTTAGGTCAAAATCCCGTTTAGTTTTCTTGCGCGTAAAGGGGATTCGTTGGGTTTTATTGGCATTTAGCTTAATTCTCCATTTGGCACACCATTCTTCAAGCTCGTCGAGAGCGCGTTGCAGGGGTTTTTGAAGCAGATTGGCCGTATTGAGTCCCAGAGACCCTTATCATCCGCGAATTGGGAAACTTGAACGCGATCCTCGGAGAAGCTAAGGTCATTTACGAAAAAGATATATAGGAGGGGGCTTGGGACGGATCCTTGGGGGGTGCCTGCTTCGAGGGGGACACTGTCAGACATTTCATTGTTCACTCTGACTTTAATTTCGCGATCATTTAAGAAAGAGGATAGTAATCTAATCAGTTTCACGGGGAGTCTCATTTTTGATAATTTGTAGCGCATTCCATTATGCCAAACAGAGTCGAATGCTTTTTCGACGTCTAACAGGACTGCCGCGCCTATTTGCTGATTGTTGATAGCGGTTTTCATTTGGCTGACTAGTCGGTAGACATGTTCGATGCCTTCTTTACGGTTTCTGTAGGCTCTTTGCCATTTATTGAAGAAGTCGATGTCTTCAAGGTGCCCCTGAGCCGGTTGGTAAGGATTCTTTCGAAAGTCTTACCAATGCAGCTGAGCAGGCTGATTGGGCGGTAGCTGGCAGGATCGGAGGGGTCCTTATCGGGTTTTGGTATCACCGATGGCTTTTTTCCAGCATCTGGGAAAGTAGCCATGGGTGAGGCATGAGTTGAATAGTTTGTTTAGTTTTTCGATTAGGGAGTTTGGGCTTTGTTTTAGAATTTTGTAGCTTACTTCGTCTTCGCCGGGTGAGGAGGAGTTTTTGCATTTTTTTATGACATTAATGATTTCGTCATTGGTGATGGGGGTGACAAGGTCATCTTCGTCCCCTTCTTCTGGCTCGTTATCGAAGTTGGGGTCCCGGTAGATGTCGGGGTGTTCATTGATGAAGTCATCAATCGCGTTGATGACGGCGTCATCATTGCCCGTGCCTTGGTACGGGCGATGCGTTTTTCTTAGGAGGTCGGCAAGTTACTTGCGGATGACTAGACAATGCTTCCTTTCAATTTTGGTCCAGCTAGCCAATTCAACATGGCCACCATGGCGTCATGTCACCGTCTGGGGCATATGCCACGCTTCGCGTTGCTCTTGTGTGGAATTAATCATTTACCCAACGCACACGATATCAAAATTAATTATTTTAATTATTTTTTTTCTTCAAATTTTTAAAAAGAAATTAAACAAAACGATATCATGTGATCACTTATTGGAACGAGCTCGTTGAGAACGTTCCAAGGCGGGGGGGGGGGGGGGGGGGGGGGTCACATGACATGGTTTTGTTGAAAGTTTTTGAAAAATATTTTTTTCCACAACTACTCAGTTTGCAAATTACGTGGAAAGATGCAGCCGATTCGCTAAGCAAAGGATTTAGTAATGCAATATTCTGATACAACTAAATCAGTATCGGTATACATGTTTAACTCTTTACCCATCGTATAACGGGAAAAACCGGCCAGCTATATTCTCAAAAATCGCCGATTAATTTTCATTTTTTGTCTCAAAAACATAGGTTATGGCCTCTCTTTGGAACGAGCTCGTAGAGCTCGTTCCAATGAGGGGTCATGACATATGTTTTTGAGACAAAAAATGAAAAAAAATAGTTATTGAAGACTTTTGTTTGCAAATGTCGTCTGCATTTCAAGTTAGGTAGAGGGTTAAAACAATTTCTTTATTTCTTTATTGGAGTTTAACGACACTTTCGTCAGCCAGGGTCACCTCGTGTTGGACAGTTTTACGGGTGAAGGAAGCCGGAGTACCCGGTCAACAACCACAGAGCAACGGCAAGCAACTGTCAGACTCCTCAACATACTAACTCCAAACAAGCAGGGTTAGCATTGGTTGATGACAGGTGTACCATCGACGTGCATTACGCCTTAGTACACAGCGTCACCGTGCCTCCACTTGTGCAATCGAGATTAAGTTCCTTGCCCAAGCACACAACGCAGTTACCCCTGGCGGGGATCTAACCGTGGACCTTTCTGTTTGAAGTTCAATGCTGTTACCACTGACCACCGCGCTCCATTTTTGAAATAATAAAACGGGAAGTTCGAACTCCAAGTGTTCATTTATTATTATTGTTCAATGAAAGTACTGAATTATTTGAAATAATAATAATAATAATAATAATAATAATAATAATAATAATAATAATAATAATAATAATAAAACACGGACGTTTTTTGGTCTACATGGCAACTCGATTGAAAAAAAATCTATAACGAGTGCTTCCATTCAAAGATTATATGTATATCAAACGATATATGAATCATGGGGTTTATTTTTGAACAATGAATAGTGTGGTCAACATGTTTTTTTAAATTAGCGGCTTTCAGAGAAAATGTTGTCCTTCGTGCGACTTTTATCCCACAGACAACAAACATTTCCGACAGCTTCTGGAGAGGGGAGGGGCGCCCTAGCTAGTATCTTAGCTTTGGGCCTGTGGGTTAGACCAATCATAATTTTCTATACGTGTAACCCGAAGGATCCACATTGAAAATGTTATTTGGTCTACCACCAGATAATGAATGTGATCTCTCCCAATCGATGTCATTGAACTGGTATGAAAGGGTTAAAATGGTAAACCCTTTCAGCAATGGGCTTCTGTATGGTATCGTCCTAAAGTATGTAACTTAGGAAAAGTGGTCGACTCTAATTTCTATTCAAGAGTAAGTTCAGTAATAATTTAATCATGCAACGCTACAGAGAGGGGGTTAAATTATTGCTGACCCTCCTTGTCGATTTGTTGTGTACTGTGTCCATTTCTCATCGAAAAATACTATTTTTAAGACACAAATTATGCTTAACCCCTTGAACCCTGGTGATATCTACCATGTCATTTCAGTGACAGCCTTGGGCTGCATGTTGAAAATATTGATTGGTCTCCCAACACATTCACTTAACAGTCACATTACTTAACCCCCTGCACTCAGATGTCAAAATACCCATATTTCAAATAGCCATTATTCCCATAATGAAACTAGAAATTTAATCCATTCAGTCTTGTTTGACAGAGTTCAATGAACTCTGTCAAACAAGACTGAATTGATTAAATTTCTAGTTGCATCATGGGAAATATTAGCAGCCTGAAATTTTGAGATTTTGACATCAGTGTGCAGGGGGTTAATGAAATAATGACGTATCGTTTTCCTGAACCAGAAAAGGTGGCCTCTAAAGGGTTAACGGCTTAAAAAGGATAAGCGTAACTCTGAGCTGCAGATAAGGTTTCGGTATAAAGGGCATAAGCCTCGACGTTTTTGCTTTTCCTATTTTACCCAGTGTATTTAAAATATTAATTTACCCGTATTACAGTACGATGGCGGAGGGGAAGCACCAGAGAATTCCCAACAGAGCAAAACCGATCCCCGATGGGAAGACTACAGCTAACTACACCTGCTGCCGAAGGCTGCAGCCCGGTCGGTATTTGGCAAGATAGGGTAGGATATGGGAGGGGCATCCCGCGCATGTGAGAATCCGAGACGGACTCCACCGGAATAAAATAAGTTTCATATCAGTTGGAGACTTTTGGTCGTGTAATACTCCCTTTACACAGTTGATTTGCCCAATTCCTTTTCTGAGATGAGGATTTCCCGTCAGGGGTGGATGGGTGGGGAGCTAGTGACTGACAGAGGGGCTGTGTCCCCGCATGTACCCAATAAAGACGCCCCTACGATGACGAGACTGCAGTTCAGCTGTTGTTCGATGCCTGAAGTCATGTACAAAGGTCCAGAAATGATATGTGAAAACATTTATGTGCAGTATCGATCAAAAATGTTATCAAATGTCATTTTTTTACATCTCAGCTTGTGGCGTGCCCCTTCGATTCGAGCGTGCGTGCGTTCTGTTTAGAAACAATAGTGTTTGCACGCAATTTAATGGAATAACAACTTTTGTTTTTTTAAGTTTAATGCGTTTTTTAAATTACAAAATTTTTTCCTGTTCGTATTTGCTAATTGGCCGACACATCCTAACGCCCGTGCATGTATTATTTGAAGCTCTGTCGCACTGAAAAGTTACCACACCCGAGGGGTATCCAGTGTAAGCTAACGGTTGGGCCAAAGTTGGCGTGTGTGGGAAGGCAAGATAAAATAAGACCTATCTTGGTGTTAACCCGAAAGGTCATGTCAAATTTTGAAAGTTCGAAATTCGTTTCCATTGATGATTGATGATTTTGGACTTCCTGTTTGTAATATCAGGGAATGCGTGGAGTTTTCAAACAACTAAAACAGAGTAGTTATAGTGTGCAGAGAGTGGAATATTACTAAAACACCCCAGAAATGAAGTTACTACCAAGGTGTTGACTATCAAATTCCACAGCATAAAAAACAGAAATATAGTTTCAGTCACTGGACCTCTTGGATCAACCCGGAGATCAATTGGCAGAAACTTTGTAATATTCAGAACAGCGTTGTAAAATATGAGTAGCATTGTTTGTCTTTCTCTCTTTAGCAAGGTCATTGTTGGGTGGATGAAATGCGCCCAGTAAAAGTAAGAAGCACAAATAAAGTTTCATCCATTGGACCTCCGGGCTCAACCCGAAGGTCCATTGACTGAAACTTTGTTTGTGACATTCCGAATAGTGATACGGGGGATTGGTAGCATTATTTGTCTTTCATTAGTTAGCACGGTTATTGTTGTGTAGGCTCTATTTAACCCTTTTTACAAAAAATCACCAATCAATTTTCATTCTTTTTTTCACTTTTTGTTTCAAAAATATAGCTTATGATTATATAGCTTATGATCCCTCATTGGAACGAGCTCGACGAGCTCGTTTCAATGAGGGTGTCATAAGCTATGTTTTTGACGCAAAAAATTAAAAAAAATAGTTATTCAAGAATTTTATTTGCAAATGTCGTCTGCTTTTCATGTTAGGTAAAGGGTTAATAATGATTTTCTCTATATTTTCACTATTCAGTGCCACGCTGCCTTTTTCTTTTTATTGCTGTTTAACAATACTTTCCACAGCCAGGGTCACCTCGTGTCGGAAAGTTTTACGGGTGGAGGAAATCGGAGTACCCGGAGAAAATCACCGAGCTTCGGCGAGCAACTGTCTGACTCCCCATCGTGCTAACTCAGCACAAGATTGGTTAGCGTTGGTTGAAGACACGTGCCCCATCGCCGTCCAGTTCGCCTTAGTACACAGCGCTACCGTGACTCCACGTGGGCAATCGGGATCAAGTGTGCCCGAGGACACAATGCAGTTACCCCTTTGGGGGTCGAACTGTAGACCTTTCGCTTTGAGGTCCAATGCCGTAACCATTGAGTCACCGAGTTCCAGCCACACGCTTATATTTGAACAGCGAAGTTATCAAAAAAGGATTTGCAATGGGCATAATTAATTGCAGAGCGTTCATAGGCACTTTCCAATGAATTGCAACAAATCAATTCTCGATAAAGAAATTCTTACTGCCCAAACTAATCGGGTATTCTACCAGTTACAGTTCATAAATGCACGAAATGGGAACTTTAGTTTATTTTCATTTTTCTGTTTTTAATTTTCTTTCAAGGCTGTACAATGGTTTATCAGCCTTTAATTTCAACTAAATAATGGAAAGCTTGTACCTAAGGGGATTCGTACCGTTAGAAAGAACGTCCTTTTTTCACAAGTGTCACAAACATGCACGTGAACGGTCGTAAATTTTGTCACCGGTCATCGTTGCGATGATAATCCCGTTAACCTTCATTGCCTGAGAATAATTTTAACGACAATTACTTACTATCTTATATACATATCCACAGCTACCGATGACTTAATAGCGTTTTTACTTCATTGTTGACTGCCTGTAAAGGCAGTCAATAATTGGGTAAAACATTGCCAATAAAAATGATGCTTACCAGTGGAGTTCTCAAAAGAAGAATACCATTTCGGGCAACTGTTTTCAAAGCAATATTATACCTTTTCAAATTAATATTAAAGTGGGCTCTTGTGGGTGGCTGCATATGTACATAATAATAATAATAATAATAATAATAATAATAATAATTAATAACAATAATAATAATAATAATAATAATAATAATGCAATGTTAACGCCTAGAATCCACCACAGCGCTCTATGACTTGCATTATTACCTCGTTTCATGGGCGTACACACCCTTTGTTCATTCCATGACAGTCTCATCTCAACTTCAGCTCAACTCAATGGAGCATACTGCCGGTGCTCCACAGACGGGCACGCGGGCAAACGCCTCAACAGGTCCCTATTTTACACCTAGGTACGTAGTACTGGTGAGCATTCCCAACGTTCACAGCTGGCACGTGATTCAACATCGCAGTCACACACTCAAACTTCGCTGATCGCACACCAGCCACTACTACGGGAAGCACCCGAATCAATCGCTGAGTGGTCACCCATCCAACGATTAACCGGGCTCGACGTTGCTTAACTTCGGTGATCTGACGAGAACCGGTCTCGCTTCGCCAATGCTTCCTCAACAAGGACGTAAAACATTGCCAATATAAATGATGCCTACCAGTTGATTTCCCAAAGAAGAATACCCTTTCAGGCATGGGGATTGACGAGCATCCAAACCTTGGATGCTCGTATACAGGATTATCTTTGCCTCGATAACTGACATGGTGACAGCTCCGTAAACAGATCGTGTCGAATGCCTCAGAATAATCTGAGTTTATTACACGCCTGTTCTATGAAATCCTTCCTCATCTTCAGCAACACTAAACCATGCGGAAAATGAAAATGTGTTCCGCACATATGTGCGGAACGGAGATTGTTGACGGACTGTTTTTAAATAGAAGCGAAATTTCACTGGATTTTTCTATAAATCGTTCAATGCAATTACAATTTGAATCGCTAGCGATAGCTTGCGGCCTCTCTTTTTATCCTTACGCGCTGTCACTCGTACCATATCGATTAACCCATTGACAAGCGTGTGTCGTTCTGTGTATTTCATCGATACTTTGATTATGTAGAATTTTGGACATTAGCACAATTTAACCGTTTACCCAACGCAGACGATATCAAAATTTATTATTTTATATATCATGTTTTAACATTTTCAAAAATTTCAACAAAGCCATATCATGTGACCCTTCATTGGAACGAACACGACGCGCTAGTTCCAAAGAGGGGTCACATGATATGGTTTTGTTGAAATGTTTTGAAAAATAATATTTTTTCAACTGCTTGAATTTGCATATTACGCGGGCGGATGTGACCAATTCGTTGGGTAAAGGGTTAATCTCACAGGTAAGCTTGCTTCGAGGAAATTGGTTTTTCGCTGTTTTTCGTTATTTTCAGGAACAGCGAGGGAGAGATGCTCCCCAACTCGTCACATCGAGACTCGGATGATTGGATCCACATTATGCTCGCGAAAATTCAAATAATATTTGTTACGAACAGCCTTTTGAAAATCTGACCACGGGCTTTACTTGCAAATGATATGAAAAACATAAAAATACGGGAATTTGGTAAGAGAGGATCAATTAACCTCCAGCGCACGGAGATCCAAATTTCAACTTTCAGCTAATTTTTCGTATAATGCAACTATACATTGAGGTTTCTCAAATAAGAATGAATTGGCTTAATTACTAGTTGCATTATGGGAAAAATTACTGCTTGAAATTTCATTATTTTGACACAAGTGGGCAGAGGGTTAATTTAACCCTTCCAGATCTGTGTTCATAAATTTTTGCGTGGAGAAAAAAATGATAGTGGACGTACAAACGATAAAAACAGAAAAAAATGTGTAGCAAGGCTCGGTAATAATTTAATCCAACAACTCGACAGAGCTGTTGGATTAAATTATTACTGAACCTCCCAACAAACCAGTATGGTCTCTCCTATTTCGCCGTTGACAGTATTGGCTGAAATGATACCTTCCAGGGCGCCGATGTTGAAAGGGTTAAGTCAAGACATATGATTCCAAGAGGATCCTAGCTTGAAGCCACTGTCAGAACATAATTAATTTGGAACGAGAACAGTCTTTACAGAAAACAAAGAACTTTCCTGAAAATCAAAGTCCCAATTCCAGAAAATCGATTTCTTTGTTTCACGTTTTATTACACATTCCATTACCGAAAAGAGCCGGCGTTCGTCGATTACGGTATCGTCCCAATGACAAGTATTACCCCCCTACGATAAAGCTACACTTTCATCATTCATTTCCTTGCTAATCGCTCAATTTTCTTTTAAAATAATTACTGTACTGTGCTTGACACATTCCAAAATGGGACAGCTGGTTGCGAACGCTGTGATTGGTCAATACAATTTTACCTTACTTCTGTATCTCAGAAAAGCGCTAATTAATATACGAAGTTCGTGTGTGAGCAATTTGCGACATCAGTCGTAGGACAAATTGCAAGTCTCGTGTTATCGGCTTCGCGAATGTGCTCCTAAATTGGAAATATTATCCGCTGAGGCATTCTACAAAAACGCTGTCCGGATTTGATGAAACACGGAGCGTGGAGAGATTTATTCGATATTTCCGATAAGAAGGGGGTGATTCGATCGGGAGAACGCAAAAAAATTCGATAAAAACTATGTCAACTCACATGGAAAGTGAATCTTTACTCAAGACGTCCGATCTGGAGAAACAAGAAATGTTCGAAACTTTTCATTCCTGGGCTGTTAAGAATTATGGCGACAGTGGGAAGACGAAAACAGTCACGAGAAAAAAATATGACCGAATTGTGAAAATACTCTCAGGAGAGGAACAGTCAACGTCCGGAAATTCCAAATTCCGCTTTTGGGTGAAAGCTAAAGGATTCCGCTTGGGACCCATACCTGGATATATTGTGACAGATTTAAATGATGAGAGATTATTGTACGTTCCAACGAAGCAAGTGGTAAGTACTTTGAATGTGTACATTCATATTACGTAATTTACACCCAGGAAGTAGAGCTAAATTCATTTTTTACTTTTTGCTGTACAGTTAAAAAGAACTATGTTTTAACCCTTGAAATTTGCTTTAAAAATAAAGGGAATTTTCTTGCACGCGTTGTCAGAAAGAAAATGCGGTTGGTCTGGCAGCGTCAGGCGGAAATGGATTGATATTTTGGCCAGCGGCGTCGAAAGATGATCGTGTGGGTGGAGGGGGTGGGGGTTGAACCAGATTTGCCTGGGTTGTGGTGGTTTAAGTGCCGACTGACCAGAATTCCATTTATTTACACCATCAAGGTGATGTGGTTTGAATGCAAGTTAGCCGGGATTATAGTTTAAAAGCTCAAGACTATTTTGAAATTTATTTGTGAATAAATAAAGAGTACCTGCATGTACAGTGGACTGGTCACTTTCTACAGGTGAGCAGTATTTCCATGGACGCAATAATATTAGATTCCAAACACTAATAGGAATAACGATCAAAAATTGAATTAATGACGCATCGGGTACAACCCAGTGCTAAATTAATTAAAATTTTGCTGATGATGATTTTTATTACCCAGTAAACGCATGCGTGGACATCACTTCCCATGCATGCGTGGATTCCTACCAGTCCACGGCGACTGTGCTGTGGTATTCATTAAGCAACTTCTTATTTAATTAACACGTAACGTGCCATACTCCAAACTTGTTATGCACCCCCCCCCCCCTCCCCCCAAACATGCCGTGTCTGGTTCTACAGGCATCCATTTGTTTGACTGGCTGTCACGGGCTGCACGGGGTGTGTGTCTTGTAAGAAAGTACATGATTACTGGCCACAGAGAGTCGAAATCTTGGACTCTAATCCCGCCGGCTGGAAAAGTTGTTGGGGTGTCAACCCCCTTCTCCCTCCCCCGTTGCGACGCACCTGTTAATTTGGCCACGTACATCTTAACCCTTTACCTAATCTGAAAAGCAGACGACACTTGCAAAAATAATTCTTGAATAACTAATTTTTTTCATTTTTTGTCTCAAAAACATAGGTTATGACCCCTCATTGGAACGAGCTCAACGAGCTCGTTCCAACGAGGGGTCATAACCTATGTTTTTGAGACAAAAAATGAAAAAAATAATGAAAATTAATTGGCGATTTTTGAGAATAGCGCTGGCCGGTTTTGGCCGTTACGTTAGGTAAAGGGTTAACGTGATAAAACGGAAGATACAGGTCTGGAAAGGAGTATTATTGCGACACTAGGATATTTATGTGAAAACATTTTCCAACACTGTACCCTACAGAACGGCTGTATTCACCTTGATGTGTATGTAGTATGTTCCCGATACATTTCTGTTGTTTTCTCCTTGAATATTATTCATCAAACTTGGACTTTCTCATTGGGACCCTATCTGTAAAGGAACATTGACTATTCGATGGAGACTGAAGGACATGTGGTTAGTGGATATCACAAAGGAGAGGGTTAGTATGCTTATTAGAGAGATTGGGAAGAATGGGGTACTGGTTGTCACCAAGCAGTTCGTCTCAGAGTGGTGGGGGGAGAGAAGAGGCGCGAGGAAAAGGAGGCATGTGGGAGAACAGTGCTAATCAAGGCCTTCTCAGCTGAGAACCGCGACAAAGCAGCGGTCGACGAAAGTGTTATTATTATTATTATTATTATTATTATTATTATTATTATTATTATTATTATTGGAAAAGAAATATTATGTTTTTCGCATGAATATTGGTTCTGCTTTCTGAAGTATGCTATATCGACAGTATGCGGGGACATTGTTTCACTGTGAAAAACCCCTCGGATTGAAGTTTCAGCTCAATAAAATTATTTTTAAAAACTCAAGGAAAGTTTCCGTTGAAGGTCCCTGAGTTCAACCCAGAGGTTAACCAGCTGAATTATTTCTCGTGCTTCTTAATGTTTTTACGAGAATTCGATTTCTGTCGGGGAAACTCCATTATACGTGACGTTCGTGCTTTCACGGCAAATTACTCTATCTGCGCTGTGTGCTAACCTATTGCAAACTGATGTCAAAATATCAAAATTTCAGTCTGCAATTTTCCCATAATGCAACTAAGAATTTAACCAAATCAGTCTTGTTTGACAGAGCTAATTGAGCTCTGTCAAATAATATTGAATCGGTTGAATTCCCAGTTGCATTATGGGAAGAAACGCAGATTTAACCCTTTAAAACGTAACGCCCAAAACTGGCAAGCGCTATTCTCAAAAATTGCCAATTAATTTTTTTATTTATTTTCATTTTTTGTCTCAAAAACATAGGTTATGACCCCTCTTTGGAACGAGCTCGTTCCAATGAGGGGTCATAACATATGTTTTTGAGACAAAAAATGAAAAAAATTAGTTATTCAAGAATTTTGTTTGCAAGTGTCGTCTGCTTTTCATTTTTGGTAAAGGGTTGAATTTAGATATTTGGACACCAGTGTTGAGAAGATTTTTTTTTTTATTTTAGCTCTGCACCGTCCTGCAATAGGTTTGGAATCAACGGTAGAAAATACATTGCTTCTGCTCTTTTACATAACCTTTTCACTCAGCCAACAGACTCACTGCACAAGTTTTTCAAAGAGTACCCGGTCAAAATTTCATCCGATTTCCCATCTTTTTGTTGAATAAATATATAGGCATGTGTAATAGAGAGTTTGGCCATTTTATTGGTAGAAGGGATAACATTGGTATGTTCGGTGGCAAGCTGGTTTCTGTTAAATGTTTTTTAATGCAACAGCTTTGATTTTATTGGACTTTTGCCTTTTTCTACAGTACAAAATTCACCCAGATCGAATCAGGTCCCAAGTTTAACCGTCAATGTTAATTGAATGTTGAAAAAATGTTCAGATACAACTGATATTAAAATCACCCACTTCGGCGCATGATGTCGCCTTGAACGTCGCCTTGAAGGAACGATCAGTAGCTTTTTGTTATTGTCTTGAAACTGTTTGCTGTCGAATTGGGCTGAAAATTGCGCAGTGAAATGTCACGGAGCAAAAAATAAAAAGAAAATCTAAGCTGTTTTAGTGAATATCGGGAATTATCTCATTCGTGTGACCTGAAAGTTTTATTTTTCAAACTTTTAGGTCCATACTTATGAGATAATTCCCGATATTCACTAAAACAGCGTATATATCCTCGAAAAAATATGCTAGTCACGGACGAATCCCGAAAATGTGATCAGGAAATAGGAGTACAACCCAAATCATCGGGGTTTGAAGGACCACTAATGTCCCCAAAAGCATGAAACTTGTGCGTGCTTTGCATACCAGGGTATTTTCGGACCTTATACCACGATTGCTGGGCGTGTCCAGCGTTACGCGAAACAATACAGACATTGCGACATGTACGAGATACACCAGTGAAATCCACATAATACATTACGGGTAAGAACGAAGTGGAAGAACGTATATCTGATTGGAAGTTACGTGTCTGGGAGATGTTATGACATAAGCGAAACGCTTTTACACAAAACAGCGTCAAGCAAGAAAGTTATCAGACCGCGGAAGGTGATATTTTTCTGTTAATATATCAGCTTCATCCAGTTCAGTCACGTTTAATCTGATATAAACACAGAACACGGCACTGGTAGAGTACGGGAGACAGGAATCCACGACCCTTTGTTGAGTTTTTCCTGTATTTCAGGAATCAACGATCCATGGTAGGCCTACTGTATTGCCCGTGCGCTGAAGACGCGTGTGAAATAAAGGAAAAACTGAGGTTGTGTTGATTCCAGTCCGCCGTACTCCACCCTTAATACACGGCGGAGCAGGCGTGTCGTTTTGATAATCACGTGAGGGCGACTAGCTCCCTCCTGAGAAAGTTAAGTAGGACGGCTACCCTCTACGTAGAACAGTCATTTCACTAAGACGGAAAATCCCGCACCATAGACTTTTTCTTTGATGCCATCCATTGGGTGCTGTTAACTGTCAAAGTTACATGCATTTTCCGACTTTGACCTACTACATATGGTCTCCGAACTGGTACTTTAACATACCATCAAGAAAGTTGTTTTGTGGAGAATAGTTTAATTACCTCAGCAGTGGTTTCTAATCAAGTACTGGCTGCCTCTAAAGGCATCCGAGATATGTCTAGAACTCACAACCCAGCCGATAGACCCACAACGTGTACCGTGTCGTACAAATTCTCAAAAACGTCCCCAGACCATTGAGGCTTAAAATAGACTCGGTATGTTTCCATTAGATTTATTAACTGTATATTAACATGTCTTTTAGAATTCCCAAGTTTATCAAGAGTCTTCGGGGTGAACATTTGCCGCTCTCCTTATTTTCAAGTCAGGTGGGCAATGTGGAGGGTCAGAGCGATTGATCGCCTCAGAACCTTGTTATACAGTTAAAACTAGAAGTCCTGTACCGAAATGTGCGCTTATCTAGGCTTAATTGTGCGTGGGAATTGCGCGCAATTGCCATATCGAATGGCATCCAAAGCACGACAGGTTCTCCTGGTTACTCATAGCAATTAGAGACAATGTTTCTGCCAATGGACCTCCGGATTACCGGGAGATCCATTGGCTGAAACGTTGCTTGTGCACAGGCCATATGTACAGAATTTGATAGCCTTACTATGGTCCTATTTGTTCACATTTCGTGACAGGACTTATAGTTTTAACTGTAAGAGCACACTCTGTATGGTTTATTCACAGCCATTTCTTTGCTCACTGGCGTTGGAAACTTTGTGGAGTAAAAATTATTTCTAAAAGTATGTGTCAAGATTATACAGAGATTTCACATCTATCTACCAAGCAAGACTAGCAGACGACATCTGCAAAAAATGTTTTGAAAAACTAAAGACAAAGCAAATGCCTTCAAGTGGAAATGACTGGAAACACTGGTTCGATATGGCTGTTAGGTTAGCAATGGTGTTAGGCGTTTTCATGTGGGTTTTTCAAGAGACTATATTTCGTAAGGAATTAGTTGATTTTGTATGATTTCTTAGTTGTTACTTTTACATATACCTTGTGAATATTTGTTTCCACTTGCGCCCCCTGCAATTTTTAACCCACGAGTGCACATGTTTTTGTAGCTGAGTTCAAATGAAATAGGATGGAGATGGATGATGCCGGGTTTTAACTTTCCAGCCTTCACAACCCACGGGAGTAGGGCCTTGCGAATCAATCACACCTTTCGAGCTATTTTGCGTTTTCGGAGTTTATTTTCTATTTTTTTTTTTTTAATTTTTCCTCTTTTCTTCACCTCAGCAATTTTATTCATTTTTTTTACTGAAGTCTACCCGTGGGCTGTGTTTTGTGCTTTGTCGCATACAGAAGGCAGCGGGGAAGCATAGCCAGACCGAATGAAGAGGGGAGGAGATATTTTCCCGCTGCCAATTGGCAGAAAAATATTTCCACCCACTTTATCTTACCTCTTGCTAGGTTAAGAGAGGGCATTCACCCTAGATGAAGGTGCAGAGTTGTGTCCCTCGTAGATGAAGATTCAAGGAAATGTTGGTAGCCGTTCATATAAATTGGTGCACACTGAGCACTTTCCAGGGTTAAAGCACCCAGAAAGTGAAGATATAACTATAACGAAATGGCCCAAGACATATTAGAGCGAGAGTACATGAACCATGCACTGTCAGGAATTTCAAGGAGGAGTGGTATAAAGGATAATATTTTTCGGGAAAAGTGGGAGGGCGAGCCCCACCTAATCCCCCACCTCATCTCACACTCCCTTTTCTGTGCAGCTTCGAGTTCTCTCCGATATATTTCTGAACAAATGTCGTTTCACGAATATTGCATATACATGGAATCTGTATTATAGCATAATTAACCCTTTACCTAACCTGAAAAGCAGACGACACTTTCAAAAATAATTCTTGAATAAACTAATTTTTTTCATTTTTTGTCTCAAAAACATAGGTTATGACCCCTTGTTGGAACGAGCTCGAAGAGCTCGTTCCAACGAAGGGTCATAACCTATGTTTTTGAGACAAAAAATGAAAAAAAATAATGAAAATTAATTGGCGATTTTTGAGAATAGCGCTGGCCGGTTTTGGCCGTTATGTTAGGTAAAGGATTAAACTCTCTTAATGAACTTATTACACGCGTTTACGCCATCTATTCAGATCAGCTATCATTCATCTCCAACATCAGTATATGAATATTTTGTAATATGGTGGGGGAATATTCAAGTAAGTTGATTGTTTCGCAATGGCAAGGTTTAGTGACGTGGGTTTGGGGTGGGAGTGGGTCACAGAAGGGAGGAGGAACGTGTCCCCAACTTTTTCAAGAAATAGTTAAGAGAGAGACGGAGAGTTTAGGCCAACATTATCTTTACCAACCCGTCATTGTAATCGTATTAGAAATTGGTGCACAGTCTCTCCACTCTTACGTAATGTATTTATTTATTGGGGTTTAACGACACATTCGACAGCCAGCGTCACCTCGTGTCGGACAGTTTTACGGCTGGAGGAAGCCGGAGTACCATGAGAGAACCACCGAGCAACGGCGAGCAACTGTCAGACTCCCCAACGTACACATTTCATACAATCAGGGTTAACATTGATTGGAAACAAGTGCACCATCGACTTGCACTACGCCTTAGCACACAGCGCCACAGTGTCTCCCACGTGGGCAAGGACACAACGCAGTAACCCCTGGGGCGGGGGGGGGGGATCGAACCGTACACCTTTCGGTTGAAGTCCAATGCAGTAACCACTTAGCCACCGCGCTCCCAGTATGGTGAGGTAATATTCCAGTAAGATGATTGTTTTACAATGGCAAAGTGTAGTGACGTGGTTTGGGGTGGAGTGGGTCACAGAAGGAAGGGGGAACGTGTCCCCAACTTTTTCAAGAAAAGGTTTCGAGAGAGACAGAGAGTTTAGGTCCAACCTATCATTGCAAAAGTATTAGAAATTAGTGCACTGTCTCGTCAACTTACATTCCCTGTTTCATTTCTCTCGGCTGCGGACTTTAACCCTTTGCCGTTTGAATCGACGGACCTGCCAGCTTAATTTACGGATTTAGTTAGTTCCACAAAAACATATCGTGTGACCTCTCACTGGAACGAGCTCAACGAGTTCGTTCCAATGAGGGGTCACATGATATCGTTTTGAAAATATAATAATTAAAATAATAAATTTTGATATTCTGTGCGATGGGTAAATAGTTAATGTCGAGAAAAAGCACATTTTTAGCTTCATATTTAATAGTTAACGTCGAGAAAAAAAGCACATTTTTAGCTTCATATTTAACCCTTTACCTGACACGAAAAGCAGACGACACTTTCAAATAAAATACTTGAATAACTAATTTTTTTTCTTTTTTTTATCACAAAAACATAGCTTATGTGCGCGAAAGATCGTTTTCATAGTAATAGTAATAAGGTGAAGATGAATTATTTTTCACAAACTTTAACCAAAACCATATCATGTGACCTCTCATTGGAACGAGCTCGTTGAGCTCGTTCCAATGAGAGGTCACATAATAATTATGCTTTTGTCAAGTTTTGTTGGCTTTTTGCCATTTTTCTTTTAAATATGATTAAATAACAAATATTGATGTCGTGACTGTTGGGTAAAGGGTTGAATGGTATTTCCACAGTTGCTGATATATGACTATAATGCTGGCATAAATGAACGTATGATATATGTATTATTACTTCTCTCCACCCCCCCCCCACCCTAGCCCCCTCCCCCTCCCCACCCCCATCCCCACTCACACTCATGTTTATTCTCTGGGTTCATTTTTCAAATATTCACCCACCGGACAGAACAAAGACTGACCCGGTGCGTCATGGACATTTATGATGCCCTCTTCTTCCATTGAGCTTACGGTGCTTCTGATAAACAATGTACATGAACTGGGCTTTTCAAGAGTTGCCGGTTCAAAACGAATTTTGAAAGTAACTTAAGCAAACTACAATTTCATCTGCCTTCCAAACAGAAATTTTCTTGAAATTGGAAGTAATGAGGCGAGGAAAAATTTAAGTAGTCTTGTCGCACAATTCAGTTAATTAAAGAACTCTTCTCTAGACCAGACTCTTCTCATTTAGCTTCATTGGGATCATGAACATTGCCTATTCCAAGTCTAGTTTTTCGAAAACGCCTCTTCCATCTATATCGAGTGGTGGAATGGGCATGATGTCACGTTTATATGCCATGGAGAGGATGTGAGACATCGTTTTAGTCAGTTATGTGGCGGGACGAGAGAAAACTTGAGGATCCGAGTAAATTTACTGTTCATATGCCACAGGACAGACAACGTGGTGGCTCATGGAGCAACGAGTAGACAACACGGTGCATTATGTGCATCACATTTGCTCGTCGGTCACTCATGTTTCTTCTGGACCGGCATGCTCAATACTGTGACCGTAAAAAGCAGCCACTTTCTCGAATGGATCGCGATAGGATGACTATTTGGGCGCTACACATTTTTCAACCGGTGGAGAGAAGTTTAAATTAAATATTGTAAAAACAAGACTGAATCACAAAAAACAAACGGAAATAGCATTTGAGATGAAATGTCATCGCGTTTCCTTTTTGACAGGTGCTGCAATTTGTAGAAAGTTGTGAGCGACGCGATCTGTTGGAAATTCTCTGTTCCCTTTTGTAATCACAATAATCACAAGGTATTAGTTACCCCCTCTTACACAGGGTCGAATAACCAATCACCCAGTGTGCATCATATCAGCGTGCCTATTGTAAATCCTCTTATAGTAAAAGGTACTGCAATATACAGTTAAAACTAGAAGTTCAGTCATGAAATGCGTACAAATATTAAGACAATCTGCGCGTTAATCAACGCGTTATGACCATAGTAAGGCTATCAAATTCTGTACATATGGCTTGTGCACAAGCAATGTTTCAGCCAATGGACCTCCGGATAACCCGGAGGTCCATTGGCAGAAACATTGCCTGTGTTTCCTATGAGTATCCAGGAGAACCTGCCATACTTTGGATGCCATTCGATGTGGCAATTGCGCGCAATTCCTACGCGCAATTAAGCCTAGATAAGCGCACAGTTCGTGACAGGACTTCTAGTTTTAACTGTATGTTGGAAATCCTTCTACAGAGCATCCCAAAGAATATTGCACAGGCTTGTATTTGCTACAGAACAGTCGCCGTTGACTGGTCGTAATACACGCGTGGGCAGTGATGTCCACGCATGCGTTTACCGGGAAATAAAAATCATCAGCAGCAAATTTTTAATTAAGAATGCAGGGTGTTGAACCCGGTGCTTCATTAATTAAATGTTTTATGATTATTCCTATTAAAGTTTTTGGAATCTAATATTATTGCGTCCGTGGAAATACTGCCCACGCGTGGAAAGTGTCTAGTCCAAGGCGGCCCAACTGTATTATGTTTTATTTCGAATTTTACTTCACTGAACTAAACAGATCGTAAACAGATGCGTGTCCTGTGTCTCCATTCCGGACTGCACTGCAAAAAATATAGGTTCTCTTTAGAACCAAAACTGGTTCTAATCTTGTCCCTGAGATGGAACCAGTTCTGTTTAAACAGTATTTATTTCAAATCAAATAAATTTATAAAGATTAACATTAAATATTAACAAAATTAAACATAAATTGAGGGGGTTTCAGCCGTAAGTTTAGAGCTTATTCGAGGTTGTCTCGAATCATTATTGAGCAAAGGAGATATGAACAGTTGGCATATCAAACCAGTTTCGGTTCTATACAGAACCAAAACTGGTTCGATATGCCAACTGTTCATATCTCCTTTGTTTCAAAATGTTTGGCGACTGCGTTGAATAAGCTCCAAGTTTACTGCTGAATCTACTTCAGTTCATGTAATATTCTGTTAAAATTGAATGCAAATCTTAGAAAATTTATTTGATTTGAAATAAATACTGTTTAAACAGAACTGGTTCCATCTCAGGGACAAGGTTAGAACCAGTTTGGGTTCTAAAGAGAACCTATATTTTTTGCTGTGTGGGTGGACTCGATCTGCCAAATCATCTCGACTGATGTGGCACAAATCTTATGTAGGTTGGACCACAATCGTTGTATAATGAATTGATGCATTTGTACAACGACGAAGATGTAAAAACTCCTAATTAATTGATTGTTTGGGGATTTAGAGCACATTTTATAGCGCGCAAGATGGAAGAAGACTACACATATCTCACCCAGCCTCATTTTCGATTTTTCAATATCGTATTGCGTGCGTTTTACCAGTATTAGCAGTATCGCACTCCATCTGATACCGTGAGAGAGATTTGATGGCCGAAGTCATGTCCGTATCAATGATAAGTATATAATAACATAGGATATCAAATTCGTGGTCCCTTCTATACGAAATTTATTAACTTCAACCAATAAATTCTATTCAAGCCGAAGTAAATCTCAGTAAATCTTGTCTCTATTGGCCATAAGATATCTTAATGTGACCTTGTACGTTTACCATATTGATTTTGGTGAAATTAAATTAGGTTTTCAAATGCATCATTATAAAAGACCGAACTTTTATACTAGTCGGAAATAAGTAAAATCGTAGAACATGTATTTCTTTTTCTTCCCGAGGAAGCTGGCAAAGTATCATCGTGAGAGGTTGACTTTACCAGTGGGTGAAAATAAAGGGGTATTATGTTGCGGCTGCTTTTTTTAAAAACCGAAACCGAAAGCGTCGATATCCCGTAATCTAAGGTTTTTCGTTTTTATTAAATACTCTCTTGCTGCAGAAATTCACAGAATGTAGCCATCCCAGACTAGTGAGAGTACCCAGACACTGCCAATGGCAGTGTCTGGGTACTCTCACTACTCTGGGAGGGCTACATTCTGTGAATTTCCGACATTTCAGTTTAGTTGTGTTTTCAGCTTTCCTCATGTTGCGTGTAGGTGTCAGACCTCGAAAAATGGCCAAGCACAATAAAAGTTCTGTATATTTAGGTAATTACATGTATTATATTGGCCTTCCTGATTCTTCATGCATTATAGCTTATTTCGGGCATTCATTGAGTTTCACTCAATTTCACTGCCATTCAGTTATGACTCCGGACATAAGAATGAGTTTTATTGAATTTTATTTGACCTCATGAACAAACCGAAAACCGAACCGAACCGAGGTTTTACTCCACCAGAAAAACCAAAACCGAAACCGGACAAGAAATTTAAAAACCTACAGCTCTAGTTCCACGATCAATTATTTGCATTTCAAAAAAATTAAGCTCACCTGATTCGACGTTGCTCGTATGTGAGAGAAGTTTACAGAATAGGACACTTTTTTAAACTCTATTGAGCAAAGAAGTCAAAGGTCAATGGAACACATTTATTTAATTGTGAAGTGAAATATTGGACGTGCATTGACGGAAGTCTCCGATTGTGACAGCACACTGTGTTCCAAAACCTTTCAATGCCCTTAGAATGATTAGTACGTCATGGTGTAAGTGCCACTGTCGGGAATACCTTCACCAACGTACGTCACTATTAATCGATTCCTGCTGATGCTTGGGTGGTGGGTTTTAAAGGCTGATAATTACTTGCAGCTGTTCGTTGCTATTCTCCAGCTGTCCTTGTACCTCCTCTCGCGAATCGATAAATTGAAGAACAGTACTGCTACCAGACTAATTTCCCGCCTTCTTTACTTTCATCAAACCTTTGAATGAATACTCGTTTTTATTATACGCTAAACGATAGATTATCGAAGAAATTGCGGAAAGATAGAAATAGTATCCCCCATTGTGAAGATATAGAAATTTTCACTTTCACGGTATCACTCAAATTGGCGACTTTCAAAGCATCACTTCAAGGTGAATACGAGTCAAATTATCACTGGAAATGATCAATTTGTTCTAAAAACGTATAATGAAAAGAAAATCTAGTGTTTTTGAGTGGATACCGATCAATTCCAGCAGTAATACAACACGTATTCACTTTGAATTGATGCATGAAACCCGCTAGTCCAAACATGGCCTGAAAGTCCGTAATATAAGTTTTTGGTTTAGTACGTCCTTTCAAAGGACGTACCAAACCAAACACTTATATTACGGACTTTCAGGCCATGTTTGGACTAGAAACTCGCCAGCTAAATCAGATTGCAAGACGCTATTTGTTCCTAGTATCGATCAAATCACTTCCGCGTATCAATGATTCAATGCGCTGTCTACTTGTATGCATCAATTCAAGGTTGAAACGACTGGAATTATCAGATCCTTATAAAAAGTGTATAACAAAAAGAAAATCTAGTGTTTTTGAGTGGATACCGAAAATTATCTCACTTGTGACCGAGTGAAATGGTTATTTTCGCTCGTGCAGGCGCTCGCGAAAAATAAACACTTGTCTCTGTCACTCATGAGATAATTTTCGGTATCCACTCAAAAACACTAGATATCCCCTATTTAGTCATGATACTCGAATTCCTTCCTATTTTGGTATCTTCTCGCTTGGTTATAGACAGAGGCGACGAAATGAAAGGGACACTACTCTCCACTCTTCTTCAGACATGCCACACGATTACACATTTGGACATGTAAATATGTCAATCAATACACATTCATTACTATAATGTAGGCTAGTTGCTGTACATGCAAAGAAATTTGGTTGCATGTGACCAGAGAATTCCACCTTCGGTCGGTCTAGTCTCTTTCTTCCATTTCAACCATCTTCCAACCCGAAATGTTTGAAGTAGAAAAAAAATAACCATAATTAGAGCGTGAGTGTACACCTAATAAAAGAGACTGCTGGGTATTCGAACATTTGTTGATGTGCGATTGTAATGCGGGGAGTGACACGAAATGATTTTGCCAGTTGTAACAAAGGTATAGTATATTTCGCGATACCCACTCCCTGAAAACACAAACCTCACATCAATGGGATGAAGATTCTGTGGAATACTGGTGATCCATTTTACAAAATTTATCCCACTGGGTCGAACAATAGTAAGCACGGTGCAATTGTCTGCTCACGCACACTTTCATCAGGTTCTGCCGCCTCTGGTTGTAAACAAATATGATGACTGTTCTTCCTACTCGATCTTCTCTCCTCGGCCATTTTGAACTAGAGAGGTCATTCGTCAACAAAGAATCGAGTCTATAGTTGTATTTCGACAAATTACGTTGGACTTACCTTTGATGGATCTAAATTCACTGTGCTATAAACTTAAAGAGACACCTGGATTTTACGGCACGTTGCCGTAAAATTCCAATCCAAGGATATGTATTTTATACCATGCTCGCCTATGTTACTACCCGTGAAAGGCCTGTATGTTAAATTCGAGCTGTTAACCCCACTACCGATTTAAAGCTTCTACTGCGGCTAAAAATCTTTACACCCATAGTCGGAAGTTCATCCAACTTGACCTTTGACATGACGTAATTTGCCAACTTCGATACATTCACACTTCGCGATGTTTCATTCAAACGTACGATGTTTTGCGGTACTATCTACTACGTACATTGACTTATTTAGTTTAAAATACCTGCAATTAAATATTTAAAATATAATTTAAGAATTGTTAATAATAATTTGATTGAAAAAGCAAGAAAAATTCAATCAACTTTTACAATGTGTCTAACTGTCAATCAAGCATTCACGTACAGCCGGTAGTACTGCCCACCGACACAGATGTAAACAAAACAAACCCGCGTGTTGGCGATAGAAAGTGTTGTTTTTTCTCCATTTTAAGTGACAAAGTCGATTATTTATTAAGAGCATGGTATAAATAAAATAAATAGGTACTAGAGCCGGTAATCAGATTTAAACCACTCGTAGAATACCGGCCTAAGTTAAGACAAGTCTGTGAAACTGTTACGTCCACCATCCTTAAACACTCAATAAACCTGGTTGCGGCTCCACTTGCACATATTATGAATTCTTCTTTCAGTAAGGGGATTAGGGGAAAGTTTCGGATAGGATGAAAATTGTTAAAGTAATACCTGTCTTTAAATCGGGAGACGAGAAGGAGTTTACAAACTACAGGCCGACCAGCATTCTTCCCGTATTTTCCAAAATCCTTGAAAAACTCATGTCTGTAAGACTTGTAAAATTAAGAAATGAATATGATATTCTGTACCAACACCAGTGCGGGTTCAGGAAAGGGCATAGTACTTTACATCCGACTATGCAACTGCTAAAATATATGGCTCTTGAGAACAATAAAGACAGTAAAGATAGTACGATAGCCATGTTTCTTGACCTCTCTGAAGCCTTCGATACCATAAGTCATGAAATATTAATTAAAAAACTAGACTATTATGGAATAAGAGGTCATGCAAACAAATGGTGTAAGAGCTATCTCCATAGTAGGACCCAATATGTCTCTCATGGAGGCAGTAAATCTGGTCCAGCTGAACTAACATGTGGAGTTCCTCAAGGTTCTATTCTCGGCCCTATACTCTTTCTCATAGATATAAACGATATACATAAGTCAACAAAGCTGAACCTACAATCTTTTGCAGATGACACCTCGGTATACAAATCCGGTGCGGATATAAACCCTCTAGTCTTGGACTTTAATGAAGAACTTCAAAAAATATTTGATTGGTGTGCTGCTAACCACTTAGTACTAAACGCCAAGAAAAAGAAATACATTATATTTAACCCTTGTCACAAGGACAAGAACGTCACATCCCATCAAATACGGATAAACAATCAAGTTATTGATAAAGTTGGTTATAATGAGACTGAAAAATATCTCAAATTCCTTGGTATAAATCTTGATGAGAATCTTTCCTATAAGGCTCACATATCGCATATTTGCTCGAAAGTCGCCCTCACTAACTACGCCCTCAATAAAGTAGAGCGTTAAACAACCAAAAATATAATGCCCATACTGAC
The DNA here is from genome assembly GCA_031216915.1 of Pictodentalium vernedei. Classification (NCBI taxonomy): domain Eukaryota; kingdom Metazoa; phylum Mollusca; class Scaphopoda; order Dentaliida; family Dentaliidae; genus Pictodentalium; species Pictodentalium vernedei. The sequence continues at coordinate 271,854,838 of CM062291.1, forward strand.
CCTTTATTTATCAAAGAAAATATACTGAAGACTAAAGATTTATATAAATTACATGCCTCCCTGTTCTTGTTTGACTGGCACAATGGAAATTTGCCAGGATCATTTGATGAATTTTCTCAACTGTGAACAACGAAACCTTTATGAATACTCGACAAACAGGTCAGATTCGTACGCATAGAACGAGAACCAAAACGCTTGATACCTTCCCTGTCTTTGCATTCCCTAAATTATGGAACGAATTAGACATTGACCTTCGGAAACTTAACAACAGGGTAGAATTCAAAAGTAAGTTAACAGCTAAACTTATTTCTTCTTACGAGAATAACATCTCCTGCTCAAATCCATATTGTCCCAACTGTGCTGTCTAGCCCTACCTTCATTTTTAGGTGTAGCCTCAGCGATCCAGTCCAATGTCTGCTATTTCTTAGTGGATAACTAGGATATCATATACAGTGGACGTTTTTTGTTAGACTGCCCTTTGTGCATTATCGTTCTCGACCTAACACGTTCTGGTGCTCGTCCAAGGCAGCCTCTTGACTTGGTCCCTGTCAAACATATACACAATTATATCAGCCTGTTGAAAAGTAATATGTGTTTGGATGGGGCCATTTCAGCGGCGCCTGGTTGTGAGTGGCGGCGCCAGATTTACAGAAGTGAGGGGATACAGTTGGGTATTGCCCGCCGCACAGCGGCTGCCTCGGCGCGTAACGCCGAGCCGGGGTGGGTTTCGTGAGGGGTATCCCCTCCCGAAGTTGAGAAAATTTTTAAAACTTACGTTGTAAATGGTGTTCACTGGAGCATTCTCAGATAATTAAATTAAAACAGTTTTATCCTTTTGAAACTTATTGGTTAGGTCTTTCAGTTATAGAAAACGTCGTACATGGTGACATTTTAACGGAAGAACGCTGTTGGAAATTCGCACTGAACGACACTCAAATCGAAAATGAAAGTAGGCTGCATTCCAAACGGATGCGTTGCATGCTCTCGATTCTAGCATTCCTCGAATACTCTTAAGCGGTATGTTTCAGATCGTTTGAACGCGGCACGCCTTGTTGCAATTCGGGCCCTCGACTCTTGGTTGTTGTTTGCAGCTAATGTGTGTGTGTGTGTGGGGGGGGGGGGGGGGGAGGGGGGGGGGGGTCATACACAAACATAATTTAAAAACTTCTCTGATTTAGTACACTTGGGAATATGGAATTAAGCATACCCACCATTACACCGCAACATTCAATACAAAAATTAAAATGATAGTATTTTTTTACTACGCTTGGCGAAAAAAGTGGAGGGGTAAGTACCCCCCCATACCTCCCCCCCCCCATGGCGCCCCCGCTGCTGGCTGTCCTTGAAGTTCGGCCATCACGTGCACACACTCAGATGTTATAATGGTTGTCTAGTAACCGTTGGTACATTGGACACGGTGAAAAATTAATTTAAACTGTACTGAGAAAGCACAATGTTGTACATGCCTTGCTTCTCCCCGCCTTTATCTTCCTTGTTCTGTCTTCCTCTTCTATGCTTTTTTTCTATATGGAAAGGCGGGAAGACAGCCAATCTGTCTATGCCTTTCCCTGCCAGTATACATTTTAAAAATTTATTTTATCACTGATTGTGTATGTGCTTTATTATTGTAAATTGGATATTGTAGATTTACATGTATACACATTTGTCAGTTTTGTATTTGCTTAATATACTGGTGAATAAAATATCTAAGGGTTTTAACCACTCGGCAACCGAGTGGTTAAAACCCTTATCCTACTCGTGGTTTAAATCTGATTACCGGCCCTAGTACCTATTTATTCTATATGTCACTTTCAAGTTCTTTTATTAAACCAGCCATGTGATTTTATGGAACGTAGTGGTTATTTTTGCATATATAGTTTATTGGTTCATTCGACATTAGTTTCTAAATTATGCGACCTGTTGTCACTTTAACTCTGTCCAACCGGAATTATTTTGTCTAGCATATAAAATATTCCGACCTTCAAAGGGCGGCATCTTTTCCAACAAGCTAAACCAAGGTGAAAATATAGACAATGATTGAACTGCTTACAACAATTTCGCTGCTCAACCGAAATACATTTCAACAACTGTTGGATTGTATCGGACTCTTTGTCGATGACTTGATTCAGTATAACGCTTCATTCAGTCAATATTTCGATATACATCCACAATGCTGTAATTTAGGAATATTGATTGATCCACCCTTCGATTTGCTTGAGTACGCTTTTATTTCCAAGTGATGATGCACCTATACAGTTAAAACTAGAAGTCCTGTCCCGAATTGTGCACTTATCTAGGCTTAATTGTGCGTAGGAATTGTGCGCAATTGCCATATCGAATGGCACCCAAAGCACGACAGGTTCTGCTGGTTACTCATAGCAAACACAGGCAATGTTTCTGTCAATGGACCTCCAGGTTACCCGGAGGTCCATTGGCCGAAACGTTGCTTGTGCACAGGCCATATGCACAGAATTTGATAGCCTTACTATGGTCCTAACGCGTAGATTAACGCGCAGATCAACGTGCTATTTGTGCACATTTCATGACAGGACATCTAGTTTTAACTGTAACACGTAGTGTATAGATTGCAATTTGGAAACTGTGTAAATACAAATATCTGAGAGGAGACAGATAAATTTGAACGTGAAAAACAGTAATGACCTCTCGAAATACTGGTAATTTTAACCCTTTGGTATTTCCATGTACTGATCCACATCCAGAGACCACACAGGAGGAGAAGCAATGGGGCCAGGAAAAACCAGGACCAGTCCATCACCTCGCCGGTTGAGTGTAGTAGGTGGTTCTTGGACTGTTCTTCGGGCATGTAAAGTCTGTCACTTTTATAATATACGTATAGCTCGTTGGGAAGATCCACTTCCATCATTGACAAGTTTAGTCTGTGGTGATGATTCTAGGGGGAAGTATTTATTGTTCTTCAGGCAAGTATAGTCTGCCACTTGTTCTTGTTGCTGTGTCTCTGACTATATTGGGTCCCAGATCCAGCCTTCCTAGACAAGTTTTTCTCTGTCGCCGGCTCTGTCGGGCCCGCTGCCACCGAAGCACACATCCAGCACACGAAAGGGCCACAGGGTTACGGTTTCTCTGTTTTTCTTTGGTTTTTCTCTTCCTCTATTCAGTCCGACCAGCCCCCCCCCCCCCCCCCCCCCACCCCACCCCTCTCTTTTGGGTTGTCCTGTCCTAGCGGAGTCACAAATCACCCTCCGACGCTCGGCCTAAACTAACGGAGGCTCCAGGTCATCCTGGAACATCGACTGGTTTAGGGAGCGTCAAACCTTTGGCACTTATGGCTGATGTTTTTTGCCTCTGCCGCACCATGATATTATAGCCTGAAGTGACACAAAAACACAAACTGCCTACTGCTGAGTACTTTAACCCTTAAACTAACGGAGGCTCCAGGTCAACCTGGAACATCGACTGGTTTAGGGAGCGTCAAACCTTTGGCACTTATGGCTGATGTTTTGCCTCTGCCGTACCATGATATTATAGCCTGCAGTGACACAAAAACACAAACTGCCTACTGCTGAGTACTTTAACCCTTAAATACGGTGTCCAATTGTATATGCCAACGTGGCAGCATTGCTGGACCTTCAGAAGAAGCGTCACGAAAATGACCGATTGGGGGTGGGCGTGGTGTAAACATATCTTGTCCCGACTGTCAGAACTCAAGTCTCGACTGAAAAATATTCCAGCTACATCATCAAGGCATGCCCTCTTTGAAGTTTAAAAACACTCATTAAATTTGTCTGTGAATAATTAAATATGGCAGTCGTGATGCATTGACTTCCCGAGATCCCCATTTACGTGAGACCGACTGCGCGTTTGACATCTGTCGAAGCAGCAAATCTAGTCCTACAAGAAAGTACGTTATTACCAGCCATGGTGAATCGATATCTAAGGATACAGTGCAGATGAAAATGTTCCGACTGGAACATTATATAGGGATGGGATGGGATGGCACACGCCCTACAGCTCCCTAGTTACATCCTCGTTCGCACAGAGGGTTTTATCTGATAGAGCTGTATCATTAATTGTTGTGGGAGTTTCTTCGTCATTTTTCCATAACATTCTATTGGAGAGTATATGCTCTCACCAAAAGATTGTAACAAAACAAATCTATTTTAAAAAGAAAAAGTAGAGTTCCATAGTTTTTTTTTCTTTGAATTGAGCTGTTCGTCTGAAGCTAAACACTTTTCTTGAAAGAGGCTTGCTTGTGTAATCGAATTGTCTCGTCCACTGTTACAATAAACTTAATATGCGACATTAAAGTCGGGAGTAAATTAGCTTCAAATTGTTAAAGGACACTTTGGATGCTAACTAAGATTTCGAATAATGGTGAAATGTCCAGTATTATGCATTCATCCTGATATGATTACTCTGTCTAACTCATTGGAAAAGAAAATAATCGAGACATGTTTCCGAAAAAAACATTTGGATTGTTTCGAAGCGATGCTGATGGTGCAATGTTTCATTGTCCATGCTTCCTGGCGAGTAATTCGAATGTGAGTGACGCAATTACCACCGCACTTTAGACAACTGGATTGCTGGAACGCTCATTGGTCAAATATAGAAAAGTGTATTCTCTGATGTTGTGCTTTTTCAATGGATAAACATGGTCATGGTTATTAACTGTTTTAAGTTTCTGTATTTCCAAAGGGTCGTTTTTATTTATTTATTTATTTATTTATTTATTTATTTATTTATTTATTTATTTATTTATTTTATTTATTTATTTATTTATTTATTGTGTTTAAGGTCACATACTTATACACAATGGCTAATCGTGACCGTGACAGTTTTACGGATGGAGGAAGCCGGAGTACCCGGAGAGAACCACCGAGCATTGACGAGCAACTGTCAGCTCCTCACTCACGGGGCGTACCATGCCAAGTACCAAGTTTGTATTAAGTAAACACGGGGTTAGCAATACTGTGGAAAATCAGCTGGATTTAATTTCAGTCAAAATTTTTTACTCATTTCAATTCCTCAAAAAGCACATTTAGGCCACAGAGTCACTCTCATCGGCTTGAAATTTCAATATATTTCCTGGGGAGGTCTTCTGGACCCCAACCAATGCGATGAGACACCCCTCTCATTTTGTCACCCGGCAGCTTTTGTCTGTGGTAGTCCGGTTGACCTTCGGTCATCGAGGGTTCATAAAACCAAAATTATTACCAACTCAGAAAAATCGTGGCTACACCCCTGAACTCGTACACATATCGGTCACTTCTTTTGAAGTGTCAGTAATTCATTTCAGTGAATTATATTGACAGACAGAAAATACGTTTATGGAAAATACATTTGTACAAAGTCTTATTGTATTGGCTCTCGTCCAATATCTTTTTTTTGTAGTCATTTAGCTTGTTCTGCAAGGAACCGAAAGGCCGCCGTTTATGTCTGCAGATTTGAAGGAATACTACGGTTATTTGTATGTTTGTCATTTTTTTTAATTTTCCCTCAACCTTTTAGGTTTGTTATCATTTTTTCCTCAACATTTTTATAACCTTAATTGTTTTGTTCTCTCTTGTTTTCTTTTTTTTTCCTGTCTGGATAAAGTGTCGCGAAATAAACCCCCTCACCGCAGTAATCTTCACCCCATTTTATGAGCCAGACCTTGTGGGAGCTCGAGGGTCTGTTGGTTAACGCTCTGGACTTCAGATCAAAATGTCGACATGTCCTTGAAACCCGATTGCCTAAGTGGGAGGAGCTTGGCGCCATGTAATAAAGCGTATAGCACGTCGCTGGTACACTTGCCATCGACCAGTTCTGACTTTGTTTGTGCCGAGTAATGAGATGGAAAGTGCGACTCTGTGGTCCTTTCCGGGAACTCCGCCTTCCTCAATCCGTAAAACTGTCCGACACCATATGAACCTGGCTGCTGAGAGTGTCGTCTTTAAGATCCCAATAAACAATAAACAAATAATGAGCTGGACTTGTTATATATTCGTAAAAATGTAGGAATTTTATAAACGGATTTCACATATTGCACCCTCCCACCCCGTAACCTTTTACCCAACGCTCAAGATATCAAAATGAATTATTTTAATTGTTGATTTTTAAAATTTAAAAAAGAAATATCAAGAAAACCACATCATGTATCCCCTCATTGGAACGAGCTCGACGAGCTCGTTCCAACGAGGGGCAACATGATGAGGTTTTCTTGATATTTTGTTTAAAATATAACTTTTTTCAACTGCTCAATTTGTAAATTGCGCGGGCAAATGCGGCCGATTTGTCAGGTAAATGGTTAAACAGTCGTTTCTTTCGTTTAATTTCGATTTCGACTGTAATGGTAGTTGCTTCTTAAAAATTACATAATCATACCAAACAGTAATATATTCCAATTCATACAGGTCTTCGCCACAGGGTGCATCTCATTTAAGATATTATTTTGTATTCTTCCATCGCTCTTATCTGATATTGGCAAATCTGACCGACTGTTCAATAACAGGAAATGTAATTTCTGTAGTGAGTTCCTGGGTACGTATAAATCCTTTTCTGAATACTGGTACTGGGTCATCAGAATATATCTTCTGCGTCAGCAAACTTCAGCTTAGCGCTCTGGAGGAGGAATGTAACGTGCGACAGGGCGGCTGTTTTTCCTGTGCTCAAAACATGATGAATAATTATTTCAGTAAATGTTCCCAAGATCGTGTATGAGACCATCACAACACAAATCATAAGCATTGAAAGTGGGACTACATTTGTATGGGTGGTACGCTATCATCTTAAGCACACGGCACTCATACAAACTTCTTATAAGCATGGCTCAGTTACAGTCGGTTGTATCTATATGGTTAGGGGAATAAGTGCGGGTACGTATCCTCACGTATTCAGGCTGTGAGTTACATCGTTTTTATATGATCCAGAAGCTCTTGTCATTGAACAATCTAGTCTGTGTGTATGTGTGTTCGTGTGTGTTTATGTAAGTATAGGTATGTGTATCTCAATGTGTATATATGCATATGTATCTCTGTTTATTCTTGTACATATGTATAGAGGTATCTTAGGTATATATGTATATATGTGTATAGGCGTACTCATATTGTGGGTGCCGATCTGTTGGTTGATGAAGATGGGCTAAGGCCACATGTCTTGTTATATTTTTGTTATGTATTTTTGTGTACACTTTTGTCATGTATCATCAGTTGATATTTAAGACAATAAAAGTATTAAAGATAAACATAAAAAGTGTGTTTGTAAGTCCATGGTTAATTAATTTTCGATTTAGCGTCATTCGCCTCATTTTGTTTTTTTGCCCTTAAATTTTCTTTATTAGTGGCTCCTCAAATGGGTCACCGCATTCACAGGGCCAGGAGAATACAGCATTTTATGTTTCTTCTTCATCCATTGAAATACCAGATTATTGCCTCATTATTGCCAGATTGCTTCAGCAATCTGGCAATAATGAGGCAATAATCTGGTGTTATTAGGCGTATAATGTTGACTAATGGTACATTTTGTTATAGGCTGTTCTGTATAAAACTCTGACCATTATAAGTTCTACTATCTGAGGCAGCCTACACATGCAATGAAACAGAGTGTAAGTGCAAAATGATAAAAAATGCATCTCGTGGAAAGGGATATATTACACCACTTCCCCTCAAGGATATAATTAATAATTAATAATAACCTCATTCCGTATTTTGTTCAGATAACCTGGAATAACGCTAAAATGAAAATGAACCACCCATGGCCTTATATTGGCTTGTGTGGGGGATACTCATCGAACATGTGTTGGTACAGCAAGACCAGGCAGTGGCGTACCTAAGTTGGGTATAGGGGTGTGCGAGTATGATATCCCTCCTCATTTCCCCAATACCTTTTCAAGTCGAGACATTTTCGTCTGTACTGAATGCTTCAATATCGATTCACTCTTGCTACTAGTCGTGTAGATTTAATACTAACTCTCTGCCGATCATACAAATAGAGCAGGTCTGTTGGAAAGGCAGGTGGGGTACAACCAACTTGGGAGGACAAGACAGAGGGTAAGAATGTTCCATTTGGATATATGTAGTACCGAAGCTCATAGATCACGTTCGCAAGGCTTAGTTCACGAATCTGTGTCTCACTAACTTTATGTGCTTCGATATTATATGACAAATTCAAAGTAATTTGTTCCTACAGGGCGAGGGTTGGATTAAAACAAATACCTTTTTAGCACCAGTAATTGCCAGTAGAGACTTGTATCGTAATCACAGCACGTCTTTTACTGCATAAAAGGACACTTGTGTCCTCTGCGCATCCTCCTCCCCGTCAAAGGCAAGTGGGGTACCCTTTTCGGGTAGTTGGCGTACGGTACGTGCAAATTAAATTACAAGCTGCGTCACAACTACTACAAGTATATTTTATTTATCCACAAATACATTTTCAGTAGTTTCAAGTTTCTGAAATATGCCCCGGATTGACTAATATTCTAAATACGTCATGAAGGAAGGAATGCCTTCGACGAAGGCTTTCCTTGAATGATGAAGTTGGAATATTTTGTCAGTCGGGGCTTTGGTCGTCACAGTCGAGACAAATAAGGCTTACCACCCCCATCCCACCCCACCCCCCCACTCCCCCCCCCCCAAACGATCATCTTCGCAGCGCCCCCGTGCCCAAAGTGAATTGGCACTTGGCTACTCGATTAAATGGACATAAGCACATGCCTCTATTTGCTAGACCTATAGGAACTTGGGGAACCCTCAAAAACTTCACTCCTTCCTTCATATGTAGGTGAGCGGGGAGTCATTGTACCAGTGAGTTACTTGGATTAGAGTTCCCCAGTAATTATCACACTGCAAATATTTTTTTCTTTTGTGATCGATCGCCTTGTCAAGGTACTTACATCAATGTTGTGGTTTTGCCGGAGTACCTGAAAGCATGCAACGTTCCGCATGGCCGAGGGTGATAAATTCCACTTGAATGATGCACCAAGAAGACGATTACATCTAAAAATATAGTAATGTCTAAATAGAGTAACGAGTGCTTTGAAATATAAAGAAGCAAATAACTGTGACAAGATTTACAAACGCTACAGACTAAAATAAGCGCGAATAAAACAAAAATATAAATAAATCATCACTTAGAACTTTTCGAAGGTATCAATGTGACAAATTGCAGAATTTAATCTTTAAAACTGATTCAAAACAGTGACCCGGTGATGTGCTGAGTGATTTTGGCTTGATGCAAGGAAGAAAGCTGGCTCAGTTCACAAAATCAATGTCCTGGGAACATTTTGAAACATTTTCCAGTATAATATATACACAGAACGACACACGCGTGTAAATGGGTTAATCGATATGGCACGAGTGCCAGTGCGGAAGAATAAAACGAGAGGCCGCAGGCTTCGAGTTTTATCCTTCTACGATGACTCAAGTGCCATATCATATCAATTAACCCATTCACGCGCATGTCGTTCTCTTTTTATTACACGTCTTCACGTCTCTGAAAACAATTATTAGAAGGACACTCAGCAATTCATTTGACAATTATCCACAAAACAGCACCTTTTATCGCCAACCAAGTTTGCGAGTGGAACCCCGTGTTACTATTTCGTACCCTGAGTTTCAATGTGTTCTGTGTGCCTACTTAAAAATAGTCCGCCAACGATTTCCGTTCCGCACATATGTGCAGAACAGACTTTAATTTTCCGCATGGTTTAGCGTTGCTGTTGATGGGGCTTACATAGAACAGGGTGTAATAAAATTTAATTACCTTCATAACATCCGATTTGTTTACACATGAATGGCCGAGATGAGTTTTAATAACACCATGAATAATTTTCCTATTGTGTGAATGTTTTTGCCTTCTACCCCCCAATTGTCAAATAAAAAATGTGAGCGTGTCAAACTGTGCTCTTAAACTGTAATTTCCACACGTGGTCTGTTAGTTAGTATTCACGTGGGGTGTTTCACGGTGTTTTTTTCTCTTCAGTATTCGAGACCGAGTGTATTAGCCGATATTGAAAACAATGAAACTGTCGTCTGCACAAAAGTTGAGTTGACTGCAATGATATAAATGAAGAGACCATGGACATGTAAAGGGGTACATTATAAAACAAGCAAACATTCTGAATTAAATTATAACAATTGAAATGAATTATATGTCGCTTTAATGAATGATTGTGGGATGAACACGTTGAGTTTTGTATGACGTGCTACGTACTTCATACAACTGAGCATTATCAACCTATATTCATACTCTGATAAAGCGACGGATAATTCATTTCATTTCTTCCAGTTCTCTGATTGGTTAAACAAACCAATGTACCCCGTCGCAACAGTATGTACTTTTTGGTCGCTGCTCAGGGTACATAAAATTCTGATACGGTACATGCGTCTGTGTTCCCTGTCGAAGACCTGTATAACTACATAACTACACTCTTAAGTCAGTTGGGTTAACCCTTTATCTAACATGAAAAGCAGATGACACTTACATAAAAAATTCTTGAACAACTAATCAAAAACATAGGTTATGACCCCTCATTGGAACGAGCTCCACGAGCTCGTTCCCATGGGGGTCATAACCTATGTTTTTGAGACAAAAATGAAAAAATAATGAAAATTAACTGACGATTTTTGAGAATAGCGCTGGCCGGTTTTGGCAGTTACGTTGGATAAAGGGTTAAAAATCAACTGGGTTGAGTGAATATGAACCCAATTGGGTTCATATTCACTCAATCCAGTTCATTTGGGTTGATTTTTAACCCAAGTGCTTTTAGAGTATAATACTGTCACACTGCAAACAAATTTGTCCAATTGTAATTGGTCACTTTGCCGATCTATCTACAGTTATATCCAGCTTTTGCCGAGTTACATAAACTCACGCTATGTGCTAGGTTGCCAAATGAGATAAACTCCACTTCAATATTGAACTGAGAAGATGATTAGGACCAAAAGCAAAGTTATGTACATGGTTTGAAATTTGAAGAAACAAGTAAACATGAAGAGATATGGGAAGCACACAGAGCAAAATTTGAGGTAACTGCCACAAAGAATAAAAAATAATTTTACAGCTGAAACTTTTCATTAATATTTGAATGATAAAAAGTCAGGCGCCATCTTTGAAAGTTATTTAACAGAGCGAGTTGAGAAATAGGCATACTTTATTATTTTCGCTTGGATGCCAGGGAGGAGATGAGAAAATCACTACATTCGAAACAATTTATTGCGATAAGTTTCTAGTATGACAAATTCGGCCTTTGGTAGGCTACACACCCTTATGTAAGCCGAAAGAATTTTATATACCCTTCGCCTGTGACCCAGGCTACACAAAATTATGACAGGGTAAATAGGAATGTGTCCCTTTCCAAAGACATGTATGCTAATGTTGAAGTCCTGAATAGATATCTATACAGTACAGTTGCCGTGGACATAATCATAATCCACGCATGGGAAGTGACGTCCACGCATACGTTATCGGGTAATATGAATCATCATCAGTAAAATTTTAATTTATGAAGCACCGGGTTGTACCCGGTGCTTCATTAACTAAATCTCTGATGATTATTCCTATAATTAGTGTCTGGAATCTAATATTATTAATAGCGTCCGGGGAAATATTGCTCACCCGTGGAAAGTGACATGTCGACAGCCGCCGTATACTGTAGATGCTTTAGTCTAGGTTTTGATGAGTGTGATTTGTTTAGTGTTCTGTTCGGGGAGACAGTTAGTGGCCTATGGTGTGTGTTCACGTTGCAACAATATGGTTTGTAATTGCCAATAGCAAGCTTCTGGAACGGTGAAAACTGACGGAGGATTATGCAAAAACCATATCATATACATATAATCGGATTTTGAATCAATAAAATTATATGTCACAATGTCTGATTAAGCTTTGTTGCTGGTGATAATTAGTTAACTTTGGCATCCTTTATCTCTGTGTGTTGTACAAAAGCATGACCAATATACAACGGCACGCATGGCAGTTTCACTACAGAAACATTTTGTTGCTATTTCAAACTAATGTACGAAAAAATGAGTTTAGCTGCAATCAGGTTTGAATCATTTTTCTTTGTATCTGAATGGCAAGAAAAATCGGTTTCGGAATCAGTCTAATTTCTTCACCGGACTGATGCGAAACCAGATGCATTTGTTGTGTGATAGGCTTTCGATGCATAGAATATACAGTCCATTTCCGTAATGCACCGCCCCACAACTGCTATCCTCACCCTCCGGACCTTACTCTGCATTAGTTAAACGCTATTTTATTATTTATTTAGACATAACATCATTACAATGGATTCACAATAAAGTATAAAATTATCAAAGAAGAAACATATATCAACAAACTTATTCTTATGGGGGTTGTCTCTTTGTCTACATTAGCCTGCAGCGTGTCAATGGGAGGGGAATGGGGAAATCCAATGTATCCCCAATACCACTCACTACTCTAAATAATAATAGGCTATGATCCGCTTGGCTGATATTCCCCAAATCTATCAAATGAGGATGCAAGCTCTCAAGCTACAAGTAAAACTCTGCAAGAAATTCGACGCTGTTAAAGCCTGTTATGTCCTAGAACCAGTCTAGCCTTTAAATAGTCCATCGTCTGCGTTTAGATTCAGTCGTCTGGACTATTTCAGTTAGATGGAACAGCGAAGCTACTGTTCCCTTTTCCGACCAACTGAAATATTCGAGGCGACTGAACCATACATATGTGGATATCATTAGAACCTGCTCGACGAGCTGGTTCTAATGATATCCATATTTGTATGGTTTTACTGAGAAACTTCCGAGATATTTCAAGCAGTGGTAGGCTTTTACCGCCTAATTTTCTGGCCGTTTTGGCCGCGATGTTATGTAAAGGATTAAAGTTTTAGAATATGTGATTTTTTTAATAGAGGAGTGCTCATATACAATGGAGCAGTATTTTTTAAACGAACACATTCAACTATTCAATTCACGCTTTTGCAAAATGTCGTCGCCCATGACGAAAGTGCGCCTTTTTTATAAGATTCAGTTTTTAAGGTAGACGAATTCACATATTTAACCTGCAGTCACCATCATAATTGCTGGTCTTGGGGACTTTTGTTTGACTGAACGAAGTCTAACACGTATGCAAACTAGTTGTTTAAACTTTGCGCCAGCATTCATCCTTTAGTCATTCGTATACGCTTTGTCAGGATACTACTGTGCAGTAAGTCAGTGGACTGGGTGCTGGGTTATTGTTATGCCAACAACGTCCAGCTCATGCCAATTCATGGACTCATTTTTTTTTACTGTAGTAAAAACAATTCTTACGAAATTATATCAAACAAAATAAATGCTTCCGACATCATGTATATCATTTTCATTTGAATATGAAATAACACAGTGATATTTGCTCCAGACTATGCTTAATACCTTCCTGCACTGCAAAGTACATGCATGGCCAATACAGTTCGGTGTTCAGGAAGGCGGACAGAGAATTTCAACCAGATCATGACCCAGTCCGGGCGGTCAACATTCGCTCACCGCTTACCACCCCCCACCCCCCTCCCACCCCCTGCCCCCCCCCCCCCCCCGCCCGCCCCCGCCCGCACACTATTAAAGAATCTCACCTGATGGAAAAGAAAGGAGAGGACATTGCTTCGGAGATAGGGAACGCGGTGGCTCAGTGTTTACGACATTGGACGTCAAACTGAAAGGTCCAGCTTTCGAACCTCGCCATGGCTAGCCGCGTTGTGTCCTTAACCAAAGCACTTAATTCCGCCTGCCCTCGTGGGGCGCGTTTGTGTTGTTTATTAAGGCCTACTGCACGTCGATGGATCACTTGTCCTCAACCTATGATTGCGCGGAGTTGGGTAGTATGACAGTTGCTCTCCGCCGCTCGATGGTTTTCTCCGGATATCCCGTTCTCCTCCACCCATAAAACTGTTCGACAAGAGGTAAGCCTGGCTGCCGAAAGTCTCGTTTAACCCCAATAATTAAACAAATTATTCTGAGATGCTGTATTCGTTTGAGTTTTTAATGCAACATGTGTCGATTTCGCTGTGTTTTATTGCCGAAATCGCGACACACTGATGGAATTGTGTCGCGATCGCATTGTGATCTTATCGCGAAGAAGACCGCTTTTGTTGCTACGTACTGTACTATATATTGACTCCAGCGGATAGTAGCTGAGACTTTAAAATTACATTAATATTTTTGTCGCTGAAAACTCGCACAACAACTAGATGAAATTAAACTGTCGGGCCTGTCGCAAGACCCACTAATGGCAGAGTCTGTGAAATTTCGTTCAGTCTCGGACATTATTGGACAAAAAAAATGTTTCGAGCTAATGCATCAGCCCATAGGGTAATTAATGTATTTTGCCTTTCTGAAGCAGGATTTATAAAACTACATAACCCTGTTCCACTCTGCGAGTGAGTACCAATGATACTAAATTTATTCATTTATCTCTGTCTTTTTTAATTGTATTGTTGTTTACAATAATGTCTGTTTAATCCCGCAGCCATATTTTGCTTTTGGGTTAAATCAAAATCTTATCCAATGAGCTGCAATCAATGGCGTCGTCTGCTCTTCGGCTGCCAAATTTCCATGAAAGAGAAAGTGGACATTGAATTTTTCAGACGGTATTGCGAGGGGCTCGATATATGTAAAGTAACTGAAAAGTAACTGGTAAATGTTTTAGCTTCTAGTTTCCTTGATGATTGAATTATTTTAACACATCCCCTTCTCCAAATTGGTCATGCTGGGCTCCCAACTGCCCGAAACGGGTGCCACGGCCATTTATTTGTATGACCGACTGTGTGGCTGTGACACACAGTACAGTCGCCGTGGACTGGTCGTAATCCACGCGTGGGCAGTGATGTCCACGCATGCGTTTACCCGATAATAAAACCTTCACCAGCAAAATTTTAATTAATGAAGCACCGGGTTGTACCCGGTGCTTCATTAATTAAATATTTGATGATTATTCCTATAATTAGTGTTTGGAATCTAATATTAATGCGTCCGTGGAAATACTGTCCACCCGTGGAAAGTAACCAGTCCACGACGGCTATACTGTAAGTCCAATGTTGTCTCGTAAGAAAATACATGATTACTAGCAAGAGCGAATCGATATCTAAGATAGGAATCCAGACGAAAATGTCTCGACTGGAAAATTATTGAGAATAGGTGTTACACCCATATAAACCCCTTTCACTTCGCACCTGCAAAAACTTGATATATTCTATACATTGTTCACGCTGGTCCGAAACTGTCTGGTTCTATATTTTTAGCCATTCTTGTACTTTAGTGTCGAACAAAGTGTTTTGATGCCAAAACGCTCATGGGGAGGGGACGTACTACGCTGGAATACCGGAAAAAAACCCCCACGGAAAAAACTCTCATGAAAAAAAAACTCTCAAGAAAAAACCTCTACCAAAAATGACAAGGGTAGGAAAAAACCCATACCTTTTTAAGGTAGTACGTATAGGAAAAGATCTTTCCACATCAGAAATTTATTCCTTGCATATAGAATCAAAATATACATCATACAAAAGTAAATATATATGCTTTTTCGCCTTAAAGCCAACACAATGTATTACATTATAAATGTGATTAAAATGTGATCAAAATATCTGTCCTTCGGAGACAAATATAGTATCTGAATAAAACCATACTAATATAGATGCATTTGGGATCAGGTCACTGACATGGTTCCAATGGCATCCATACTTGCATGGTTGTATGTAACAAATATGCTGAACTTTTTTTAATATGTAGGAGCACTAACCCTATAGCACAGCAAGTAGCCCAAAAATCATTCAGTACAAAGCATTTAACCTGATATAAAACCAGAGAAGACCCGATAAAACCATACTCATATGGATGCATTTTGAATCGGGTCAATGACATGGTTCCAATGGCATCCATACTTGCATGGTTGTGGGTAACAAATATGCTGAACTTTCATAGTTCAATAACACAAAAATTACATAAACATATACAACGTATTGTTCAAAAATATAATTGTAGAATATATAAAAAAATCATAGTTCAAAAGTTTAAAATAGTAGGAGTTTTTTACATAAAATACACAATATATAAAAAAGGTAGGGTTTTTCCAACCCCTGTCATTTTTGGTAGGGTTTTTAGCTCACCGAAAGGAGTTCAACTTATCACTTGTCGTCCGTCGTCCGTCGTGAACATTTTTCAAACGACTTCTCCTCTCAAACCGCTAGGTCGATTTGCTCGAAACTTGGTATGGATGTTTATTACCATATGTCAATTCAATTTCGTTCAAATGAATTGGACATGCCCACCTAGGGCTCCATAGGGAGCATAACTCTGATAGCACCGTATGAATTATAGAAAAATTATTAAAAAATCTTCTTCTCCAGAACTAGTGGGCAGAATCTTTTGATACTTGGTATGCAGCCTCTTGGTATGGGTCTGATTCAAATTTGTTCAAATCGACCCCCTGGATTCATATTTGGGCTCACTATGGAAGCCCAAATTCGAACTTAGTGCATTTCAGGCAAATTTCTTAAAAAAATCTTCTTCTCCAGATCCAGCTGGCAGAATCTTTTGATATTTGGTATGCAACATTGTGGGGTGGATCTGATTCAAGTTTGTTCAAACCGGCCCCCTGGATTGACATTTGGGCTCAGTATAGAAGCCCGAATTCGAACTTAGTGCATTTCAGGCAAATTTCTAAAAAACTCTTCTCCAGATCCAGCAGGCAGAATCTTTTGATATTTGGTATGCAGCATTGTGGGGTGGATCTGATTCAAGTTTCTTCAAATCTTCCCCCTGGATTTATATTTGGGCTCAGTATAGAAGCCCGAATTCGAACTTAGTGCATTTCAGGCAAATTTCTTTAAAAAATCTTCTTCTCAAGATCCAGGCAGAATCTTTTGATATTTGGTATGCAACATTGTGGGGTGGATCTGATTCAAGTTTGTTCAAATCGGCCCCCTGGATTCATATTTGGGCTTACTATAAAAGCTCGAATTCGAACTTAGTGCATTTCAGGCAAATTTCTTAAAAAATCTTCTTCTCCAGATCCAGCAGGCAGAATCTTTTGATATTTGGTATGCAACATTGTGGGGTGGATCTGATTCAAGTTTGTTCAAATCGGCCCCCTGGATTCATATTTGGGCTCAGTATAGAAGCCCGAATTCGAACTTAGTGCATTTCAGGCAAATTTCTTAAAAAATCTTCTTCTCAAGATCCAGCAGGCAGAATCTTTTGATATTTGGTATGCAACACTGTGGGGTGAATCTGATTCACGTTTGTTCAAATCGGCCCCCTGGATTCATATTTGGGCTCACTATAAAAGCTCGAATTTGAACTTAGTGCATTTCAGGCAAATTTCTTTAAAAAATCTTCTTCTCCAGATCCAGCAGGCAGAATCTTTTGATATTTCTTATGCAACATTGTGGGGTGGATCTGATTCAAGTTTGTTCAAATCGGACTCCTGGGTTCATATTTGGGCTCAGTATAGGAGCCCAATTTGAACTTAGTGCATTTCAGGCAAATTTCTTTAAAAATCTTCTCAAGATCCAGCAGGCAGAATCTTTTGATATTGAGCATGCAGCATGCTTAGAGGGGGGGGGGGGGGGGGGAGGGGTGAGATTCAAGTTTGTTCAAGCCAAGTCCCTGGGTTCATATATGGGCTCACTGTGGTAGCCCAAATTATAACTTAGTTCAAAATGAGGAATTTTCTTTAAAAATCTTCTTCAGATCCAGCAGTCGGAATGTTTTGATATTTCGTAGGCAGCATCCTTAGGGGGGTGAGATTCAAGTTTTTTCAAGCCATGTCCCTAGGTCCATATTTGGGCTCACTATGGGAGCCCGAATGATAACTTAGTTCAAAATGAGGAATTTTCTTCAAAAATCTTCTTCTTCAGATCCAGCAGATGAATGCTTTTGATATTTGGTATGCAACATCCTTAGGGGTGTAAGATTCAAGTTTGTTCAAGCCATGGCCCTAGTTCCATAAAATTTGTCTCTCATGACTTCATTCCTTTGTTGTGTTGATGAACCATGTCTAACTGAATGTGACCCCCAAATACTTCTTTGAGCGATTAAGGCTCCTTGGGACCTCTTGTTTTCTTGAGGGTTTTTTTTCTTGTGGGGTTTTTTCCGTGAGGGTTTTTTCCGGATACCACTTCGCTGTGTGATCCAAATAAATTGATCTTGTTTTAAAATAAAATGAACTGACCTTCATTTAAAGAGTGAACAGAGAACTGGTCACGAAAAACAACCGACAGAACTCTAAAATTCTGACGAAATCATCGGTACACAAAAGGGGAATGAAATGGTTTCGCGCGCCGAAGGCGCGCAGGGACGCCGTGGGGAAAATCCCTTTCGACCTTCTCTAGCTGTGGAATTGTGTCTTAGTCTGGCAGTGGTAAAGGAGGAGAGGTTATAGGTAATCAGCTGCGCTTGTGTCTCTTGTGCTTCTTTTTTTATTTTTAGAGGAGGTGGTCTGGATGGAGAGACAGTGGCAGTCGGTGTTGTTGGTGGACTGTCTGACGTGGATCGTACGGTCTAGTCCTGGCCGAGTCTGGAGTTTTCATGAGGAGTGGCTGAGGCTTCTGTTGTGATTGGGCCTCTATCAGTTTACTTGCCTCTACAATCTTCTTGAGGAACTGCTCGTATTTCTTTCCATTTTGCTTTCTGTGTTGGTCTCCATTATCCTTCATCTCCTGTAGGATTCTTTCCAGTCGTTTGTCCGAATCTAGGCATTCTGGTTCAGAAGGAAGAGGCGAGTGGGGATCAGGAAGAGGCGGGAGGGCAGCTTCCATTTCCACCTCAGTCTCCACAGACTCTTCACGTCGGTATACAGAAGGGTGGTCGACTAAGTTATATCTACATACCATTGATTCAGTTAATGATCGGGTTGATTGCTGTTTGTACATACGCCTGTTGTTGCATTTCCCTTTACCCAACGTAACGGCCAAAACCGGCCAGCGCGATTCTCAAAAATCGCCAATTAATTTTTATTATTTTTTCATTTTTTTGTCTCAAAAGCATAGGTTATGACCCCTCATTGGAACGAGCTCGACGAGCTCGTTCCAATGAGGGGTCATAACCTATGTTTTTGAGACAAAAAATGAAAAAAATGAGTTATTCAAGAATTTTTTTGCAAGTGTCGTCCGCTTTTCATGTTAGGTAAAGGGTTAATAAGAGATTAATCGACTAATTACTGTTAATCCACTGGGCATAGTGGGGCGCGGATCTTTACAAAGGAAAGTATTTATTTATATAAATACTTCATACCGTCGCGAGTTACTCGCGGCGGTATGAGGTAATATCTAATTAAATGCAGCCTTTTGTAAAGTTGATAACCTACAATGTTTTATTGAAGAAGGCACTCATTACCACTCACTGACAATTAACGTTGAAAGTTTGTCCAAACACTCTTGCTACCACCTTATTGACAACTGATGTAACAAATTTTATTTTGTTTCGTCATCGATCGCGCTCTTCACTACCACATTGCCTTTCCTTCACAAGTGAAATAAACGTATTGATGCTAAAAATTTTAGCCAACGTAGATTTTTTGGTGCCAAAGCAAAATGAATAGTGTAATTGGCTGAATTTGCATCCGACAGCGCAAACACTGATTCCGTATATTTTCCCTTTGACAAATGATGCTACGCTATTTTCCTCTTTGTGGGCCACTGTGTGAGCAGTCGCTTTTTCGAATTTGATGGGTTATATAATCGCTGTTCTATGCTGTTGAAAAGGTCGAAACGTCAAGTTCATAATATCTACTTTCCGCAAATGGGACCCCCATAACGAGTTCTCGTCAAAGTATAGATTGGTAAAATTAGAACACAGAAAGGATTAAATTAACGGAAAACCACGTAGAATTATCTTCCGGACATTGATTTCCGCAGATTACCCATTCACTATCGACTTGCCACCGAAGTGAGGTGCGCAATCAAACGATTTTTTAACCCATGCCGTTTGCACAATTGAAAACAAAAGGTGTGGGTATGAATATGTTTATTTAATGGAGATGGCCATAAGGATGATTGAATCCCAAAAAGCAATTATGTTTGAATATACAAATATTTCGGTGACGAATTGATGTGGAGTGTTTAAGTGGCTTCATCTGAAGAGACGAAAATCGCATTTTTTTTTCTTTGCTTTGACATCGTGCAATAATCTGACAATAAAGATGGATGAGGTAAAGGAAAACAACGCAGGCTGTTATAAGAAGAAGAGTACACTGAGTGTGTGGTAACTGCCACAGTGTGTGGAGAAAGGATCACCACAAAAATACTCACAGAGTCGATTTCCACTTGGACAATAACTTGCAATGTGTGCATAAAAGGCACAAGAAGTACAAGCAAAACTAGAGCCAATAGACCCCGGGTTCAACTTCTTGGCGGTGGAGCTGTTGTCTCTCCGCCGCGCCTATATCTATGCCATATAGCCAGGAGCATATCACCCCATCCCCACCCCAAAATGATATGTTGCGTTGGAAAGTAGTTGTGCAGAGTATACTAGTGCTTGATAACTGGCATGTTCAAAGACCTCCGCACAGACATAAATTGCAACAGGTGTTGTGATACGAAAACCGGTCTAGCCCTTGATATTTGCTGCGGCAATCGGTGATGCATTCTGCCAGGGCTTTTACCACGGCATTTCCGATTGTCGCGACTAATTGCGTCGCCTGTAGACTCCTTGTACCAGGCAAATCATTCGAAACACAATCGTCGTTGTCTAACCATTCTCTCCCTGCGTTCATTACAGCATCACAGCAATATTTTATCTTGTAGTATCTTTTCAACGGGTTTACAAATAGCCAAAGAAGCTGCAAGTGTCCTGAAACGCCAATAAACAATGGAAGGCAAAACAACAAAACACCACAGAACACCATTTCCGCTGAAGTAATTCCATTAACGTGAAAATGATTCTCTGTATATCCCGATCGGAAGGTACTGAACTTGACAACTTTCAACTTTTCTCGGGGGTTTATAGTTGCGAGTGTAATAAATTTGGGAACATTTACACTTTTTGAGTGGATACCGAAATTATTTCACGAGCGAGGTATCAAAATCGTGAATATGTTCTATTTCGTCCTCATGAGTGAAATAATTTCGGTATATAGTAAAACTGTGTATTTTCTTTTTATTATAAATCTTTGCTTTGTTATGGCCTGGAACGTCTCAAATAGTAGATTACAGCAAGACACTTAATTCCAATTGCCCAAGAGGGGGATCGGTTGCACCGTGTACTAAGGCGTGCGTACTGCACGTCGATGGCGCACTTGCATTCAACCAATGCTATGTCGGTTTGTGTGGAGTTAGTGGGTTGGGAAGTCTGACAGTTGACCGCCGCTGCTCGGTAGTTCTTTCCGGGTACTCCGGCTTCCTCCACATGTAAAACTGTCCGAAAAGATGTAACCATGGCGGGCGAAAGTATCGTTAAACCCCAATAAAAAATAAATAAATATTCCATCGAGACTTGATTGGAAGGAATGTTTGATGACACTGACATCATGATTGAAGACTCGCCACAGCTGCGGTTTTATGATTGTCTCGCGTTGTTCTACCAATTGTGTTAATATCTTTATGTTTTCAGCGTGAATTAAATACTTGTTTGGTGGGAATATCTTTAACTGGAACTCGAGAGAATATTTGAATTACTTTTTGGGTAAAAAGACATCGCATTACATCAACGATCGTCTTTGCGTAAACTCCGCGAAAAGTGAGTAAACAACTAGCCAATTATAGAGTCGATTTCCGAACAGACTTAGAATGGTGGTCTGAGAGCTTGGGTCGTCAGTTGACTTCTCAGGTTGAAAAGCAGACACAGCAGAAAAGCAGACACAGAATCATCACCTATTTGCATTATATCACAAACAATGCGATTTCGCGTAGGGCTGCACGATATTCAAAACTGAATACCGGTATCGGTATTCAAAAATAATACGAGCTCGTTCCAATGAGGGGTCACATAATATAGTTTTGTTGAAAGTTTTGAAAATTATTTTTTAACTGCTGAAATTGTATATTACGTGAGCACATGCAGACGTTCCCTTGGGTAAAGGGATAATATTATTCATTCGGGGCTACAGTTAAAAAACTCAAGACATCTTGAAAATTAAAATTGTGGGTAAATAAATAATGACGATGAATCGATATGTTTGTAATTACATCGGTATTCAATCGATATTGGTTTGAATACCTGTATATATCGGTTTATCGATATACCGTGCTGCCCTAATTTCGCGTACAGAACAGTCGCCATGGACTGGTCGCAACCCACGCTTGGGCAGTGATGTCCACACATGCGTTTACCAGGTTAAACAAATCGCCATCTGCAAACTTTTGATTAATGAAGCACCAGGTTTCACAATTTGTGATGATTATTCCTATAATTAGTGTTTGGTATCTAATATTATTGCGTCCTTGGAAAGATTGCCCACCTGTTGAAAGTTACAGTTCACGACGGCCATATTATAGGTACTCCTAAAGTAACTTAAACGGCACCTGCTTCGTTCATCAGAGAAAATTAATCGTGACTGTGACAGTTTTACGGGTGGAGGAATCCTGAGTACCCGGAGAGAGCCACCGAGCATCGACGAGCAACTGTCAGCTCCTCAACATTCTAACTCTGTTCAAGCTCCGCTCAAGCAGGGTTACAGCGGTTGAAGACCTGTGCACCATCGACGTGTAGTACGCCTTAATACACGGCGTTATCGTGCCCCCATATAGGCAACCATGATAAAGTGCCTTGCCCAAGGATACAACGCGGGTCATCCCGGACGGGGAGCGAACTCGGGACCTCTAGCATAGAAGTCAAACAGTCTACCACTGAGCCACCGCGCTCCCTACACAAATGAAGATACAACCATATGTCACTGTACAGATTGTTGTTTTCCAATGTTTCGTGTTAGAACCCCTGGAACAAATGGGTGCGAATATGGAAACATCTTTGTTCTTTCCAATACTGTCTGCGGTGTTTGGATAAAGCGAAATATCCTGGGAATGATGTTCCCACTGCGTTCGCGAACCTACATTGACGCTCTGAGTATTTGATAAATTTAGAGTCTTATGGGCTGTAACGATTTCACAATGAAGACGATAGAACACTCTATAAAGTATTTTGATTCACGAGGGGAGGGAAAGGCAGAAAGAATCGATGTTTCTGTAATACTTGCTGGTACGCTGTAAACCAGATAAAGATGGCCAAACCGAGAGATAAAATGTCTTTGTCTTATGTTTGATCCCCAAAATGCTTATCACATAATCACCATCAAGTAGACCATTACGGAAAATATCGTTCGCAACACATCTAATACGGTGATAGCGTCAGAAGTCAGCATCGACGTGGTAACGTTGTGAGATGGTTTGGGAAGTAGAATTGAATTAATCTTCTCTCATTTTTCATTAATTATATAGAGAGTAATCGCTTGACTGGACTAGTTACGTGAAATAATTCATGAGAGGTGAGGGACGTTGTACAAACACGAGTACGCGAATGCGCACGAGTGTTTTACGATATAGTCCCTCGCCTCGAATGAACATTTCACGTAACCAGTCCAGTCAAGCGATTACTCTGTTTATTACTTTTCATTATTGACGATAATTATATTATTTAACAGTTTACCTAACGTAACAACCAAAACTGACCAGCGCTATTCTCAAAAATCGCCAATTAAATTTCATTATTTTTATTCATTTTTTGTCTCTAAAACATAGGTTATGACCCCCTCATTGGAACGAGCTCGTCGAGCACATTCCAATGAGGGGTCATAACCCATGTTTTTGAGACAAAAAATGAAAATAATAATTATTCAAGTGTCGTCTGCTTTTCATGTTAGGTACAGGGTTAAAAAAACAAAAAACAATGAAGTCCCCATTACACCCACGGCAAAGCATCTTCGTTTGCGCGCACGGATACACGACACAATTGTTGATTGCATAATTAACTTGTGAAGTTATCGTTTATAATCAAACCCGGAAATCCCAGTAAATCACACTTTGGAAAGTAATAACTAAGTAATACAAATAGCAGACGAAATTTGCTGAAAACATTTCCTGAATAACTAAAAATTTTCAGTTTTTTGTCTCGAAATCATAGCTTATGATCCCTCATTGGAACGAGCTCAACAAGCTCGTTCCAGAGCGGGGTCATGAGATATGTTTTTGTGGCAAAAATTAAATTAAAAAACAATTATAATAAAATTTGGCTGGCAACTTTTGTGAACAGCGCTGGTCAGCTTTTGTCGGTACGTTAGCTAAAAGGTTAAATTTCACATTATGTGATAAAGAAATCTCAAATTCGTCACGATTTGACATGAAATGTCTGAACCTCGTTCACTAAAATCGATCTGAGCCTCGGTAAACCTCAGTAAACCTCGGTTCAGTTCGATTTTAGTGAACTCGGTAAAGAAATTTCATATCAATTCGCGACTCATAAGATATCCTCTATTTATTTATGTACTCCCCATCCCCAAAAGCGTACAAATATGATTGCTTGGAGCAATTTGTTTGTATTTACTATTGTTTAGTTACATACTTCAGTCTGGTTGGACAATTGATTCATTCACAAATATGACGTTTCTTTTGTTTTGGAGAAGGCTTTACAAGCAACGCTTTCGGGGAGTAAAAAGTTACCATTGACACTGTCTCTCGGTTTAGTTTTTACTAAACCCCGAAACTCTGTTGGTTAATTTTCTCGCTTCACTTAATAAGTACTGTTTTTGTTCAATCATCTGCGTCCAGTGAACTTGTTTTAGAAATCCCGAGTCCAGTGAATGCAGCGTGGGCCCATCATCCTCCTTGACTTTTTTTTTAATTTGTCTTCGACCCACAGCTTATGGCTCATTTCATTAAAACTACATGATTCTAGTATTAGATTAGAGTCTGTATTTGTTAAAAATAAAATATTAACTTGAAATATATATTCGTATCCCGACGCTGTGTTGGCTGGATCGGGAGGTTAATGTGACCATGAACTTGCCCCACTACCGCAAATGAATTCTTTCATTATAAGGCTTCCGTGTGATTACGTGGTAATATTTTTTTTCGTTCACAAAAATATTCGATTATGCTGTTCTTGAACTGATAGAGGGATAACATTATTTTTGTAGTCACAATTTGTTCGCTGATAAGCGAATATGAAGCACATCTAAAATAATACGAAACAGTTTTCAATAGAGCTCCGCATGATAGTGGTCCCAGCGGCATAGCTACATAGGGGATTGGGGGACTCGCCCTCTCCCACTTTTTCTAATGGAATTCATCCTCATATGCAAGCATGCCTGAAATCCCCGCAACTGGCTCATGTACTCTCAGCCAAATATTTCTTGGATCATGGTGCTATAGTTATTCCTTAACTTGCTGTGTACCAGCGGAGCATTCGCCGTGGGGGATTTGAGGGGACTCTCTCCACCACCACTTTTCCTGAAAGATGTCAACATTATATACATCCATGACCGAAATCCCAAGACTGGATCATGTATTCTCACGATGACATTTCTTAGGTCCTTTTGCTATCGTTATTCCTCCACTTTCTGGGTACTTAAGCCTTCAAAACCTACCCAAGGTGCTCCAGTTAGCATAAGAAGTTACGTTTCCCACGGGGATGGTCTTAGACCTTCACCGATGGGAAGCACACATTTTAATCCAACAGAAGGTGAAATGAAGTTGCGGGATAAAATATTTTATTACACGCCTGTCCAATGAAATCCCCATCTACAGGAACACTAAATCATGCGGAAAATAAAAGCGAAATTTCACTGAAATTTTCTACAAATCGTGCACCACAATTACAATTGAATCGGTAGCGGTAGCTACAAATTGTAACATCCACCCCCCCCCCCCCCCCCTCGCAAATTTGGTTGGCGATGAAATGTGTTCTTTTTGTTGATAGTTCGTTTCCCGAGTTCCAATGCGTTCTGTGTGACTGCTGGCATATAGAACACATTGGAACTCATGCAGGGGACGAGTTGTCAAATGAATTGCTGGGTGTCCTATTAATTGCTTTCATAGACGTGAAGGTGTCTAATATACACAGAACGACACCACGTGTGTCGTTTTGTGTATTTTTGCTGCTGTTGTAGCAGCAGAAAAATAATTTGTCCCCCTAACTTCATCTGACCTGGCCACGCCCTTGATTGGTACTTAAGCCTTCAAAAGGTACTCGGGGTGGTTCAACTGGCATGGAAAGTTAATTTTTACCGTCGAAGACCCTAGATCCTGGGGATAAATACTTTTAACACAGCACGAGATGAAATGAAGTTGGGGAAAAATATGTTTCTGCTACCCTCTGCCTAGAACCGAGTCAGTTAAAGTTACAAATTAAAACTTCCTACCATGCTTCTGTATGACATTTTTTAACAGAGGATTATGTATAGGAAATGAGAGAATCCATATTGCATTTGTAGCAGGTTCCGTAATAAATTTAATCCCACATCCATATAATTAAAATATTACTCGCTCCTCCGTCTCGGTTTTATATTTACTTTATACTTGACACGGCCGATAGACGACAAAGAATTCTTTCGATAACAAACCTTTATTTTTTGCCTTAAAAACATATCCTCTGTCCCCTCTTTGGGACGAGCTCAACCGTCATTTTCAAAGAGTGGTCATAAATTATGTTTCGGAAGCAAAATTAAAAAGATATTATTGAAAAGATATCATGTGAATGTGGATCTTTGTGATTTGGGCGGGGAAGATTTGACAGTCGCGTGCATGTTAGGAAAGGTGTTAAATGTGTCGTCTGTTCGTCAACTGTCAAAGTTTTCTTTACCCAAAAATCAATGTTTACCTAGTTGATATGGTTACGTGTTGTTGAGCGAATGGGGAACTGGAACTTTGTAATCTTGGAATTTGCTTTTGCCCCCAAAATAGATATTTCTTGCAGGCGTACATTTTCGGGATGTTTGTTGAGTTGAATGCAATTAATTATATGTTCTGGAGTTGAATCAGATTTACCAGTGGCATGACAATAGTATCTATACTATGGTGCTGTATGATTTTTGTCCTTACAAGGGTTACTTATTTCTAGGGCTGGTCAGACTTACGTATCAACAAACTAGTAATAACCTACAACAGTTGTATAGTGCGGCCGCCGTGGACTGGTCACTTTCCATGAGTGGGCAATATATCCACGAGCGCAACAGTATTAAATTCCAAACACAAATTACAGGAATAATCATTAAAAATTTAATTAAAGATGCGGGGGCGCGGTGGCTCAGTTGGTAGAGGTGCAGGCTGCAAGCCGAGAGGTCCTCGGTTCGAATCCCACCTGCGGCAACCGCGTTGTGTCCTTGGGCAAGACACTTCACCCCGATTGCCTACATGGGGGCACGATGACGCTGTGTACTGAGGCGTACTGCACGTCGATGGTGCGCGTGTCTTCAACCAATCTAACCCTGCCTGTGCTGCGGTGCAGAGTTCAGAGTTACGATATTGGGGAGCTGACAGCTGCTCGTCGTTGCTCGGTGGTTCTCTCCGGGTACTCCGGCTTCCTACACCCGTAAAACTGTCACGGTCACGATTAGCCATTGTGCATAAGTATGTGACCTTAAACACCAATAAATAAATAAATAAATTAAAGATGCACCGGGTACAATCTGGTGCTTCATTCATTACAATTTTACTGGTGATGATTTTTATAACCTGGTAAACGTATGCGTGGACATCAATACCCACGCGTTCATTATGACCGGTTCACGGCAACTGTACTGTATATACCCATTCGGATGTCCTTGAGTACTTCAAACTGTTATGCTTTTTCGTGAGCGCTCAGGTCACCAGTCTAATTTTGTAAGACATTTGACGCTGTTATGGTCTGTTTGTTCACCCAGTTTTGTGGCGTTTGCTGGTTGGTTTTATGTACACGGTGGCTAATTTCTTGATTACACCAGACAACCGAAAACTGATTTGACATTTTAACTGCTAAATGTATTCAAATTATACAAAATAGCACCAAACCTTCACACACGCCAAAATCATTTGGGTTAAAAATGAACCCAAATCAACTGGGTTGAGTGAATATGAACCCTATTCATATTCGCTCAACCCAGTTGATTTGGGTTGATTTTTAACCAAACTGATTTTAGAAATTGAGTTCATATTCACTCAACCCCGCTGATTTGGGTTGATTTTAACCCAACTGATTTTGGAGATCACATATGTATCATACTTTATCCCATGCATGGATGTCAAGTACATTACTGTGGCCACAAAAACGGACAGATAATTTCGATCGGACCTTCACTTACTTAACAGTAAACTCACAGAATGAACAAAGGGTGTGAACACCTGTAATATGGGGTAATAATGTAAGTCAGAGAGCATTGCAGTCGATTCTAGACGTTAACCCTTTACCTAACGAATCACCCGCATCCGCCCGCGTAATATGCAAATTGAGCAGTTGAAAAAATTGAATTTTTCAAAGTATTTCAACAAAACCATATCACGTGACCCCTCATTGGAACGAGCTCATTGAGCTCGTTCCAATGAGGGGTCACATGATATGGTTTTGTTGAAATACTTTGAAAAATTCAATTTGGAAAAAATTTAAAAACATTATATTTAAAATAATAACTTTTGATATCGTCTGCGTTGGGTAAAGGGTTAACATTGCATGAATGTTTATGGTATTTTTAGATTCAATCGTCTGCAATATTTCAGTTGGTCGGAAATGCGAACCGTAGATTCGCTTTCGACCAACTGAAATATTCCAGACGATTAGATGTGTGAACATAGGCGATGCGCCATTTAAGACTAGACTGATACCAGACCACAACAGCGTCGAATTCGGTCCAGAATTGGGTTGGTGGCTTGAGAGCTTGCTAGAAATACTGAACGTTGATTGTTCAATAACTAAATTGAGAAAAAAATATGTCAAAATTATGGTGGAAAAACGTTTCATGTTCGTCACGTCTCGAAATGAATGAAAACTTTTTCTAGGATGTAGAATTGTCACACAGAGAGAATAACCCAGTGTGTGATTTTTCTGACCTGTCACGTGACGTTGATGATGTCTTAATCGGTAGTGTGTTGTCTTTCTACATTTAGCACCCCTCAACCTACAAAAGATCATGGATTCGCCCCTGCAATAGCGTTCTTAGCATATATCCATTCCCCTGGTAGCCGAAAGTCTATGTAAATTAAGTTGCACTTGAATCGTCAAGCATTCACATTGGATGGCTTTTATAATGAAATAGCTGGAATTGTAAGTGCGATCTTGGAAGGAGTCCAGGAATATTTGTCCATGTAGCTGTGACGCTTGCGGAAGAATATAAACATTCCACACCATATACGAATAGTAATCTATCTACCACGGGACATGTTTCTTAATAACTTCTTAGATACTCTAATTCTATCCCAAATGTCGATGGGATACAATTTATCACTTTTTATTATACCTTGCGTTCCCCAGACATGTTTCCTCACTTCTGTCTAGCACTACACAAGAAAAAGTTATTGTTGTGCGTAAAAAGTATCTGTCGAGATAAAGTAGTTATTCAGTTCATTGATGCGATAGAGGCGCATTCCAATTATTCCTGGGGGTCACTCACATGTATGGATCAATTCTACCGCGCTTGTCTAAATGAAGCATTGTTAAAGGATTTGCGAGTGTTGAATTATGTTGCAGCTGAGATGACTGGTTGGAGATTTTATTACACGCCTGTTCTATGAAATCCCCATCTACAGCAACACTAAACATTGCGGAAAATGAAAGTCCGTTCCGCATATATGTGCGGAACAGAAATCGTTGACGGGCTATGTTTGAATAGAAGCGAAATTTCACTGGCATTTTCTACAAATCGTGCACCGCAATTACAGTTTGAATCGTTAGCGATAGCTAAAAATCGTCCCAGGAGTTCAAATGTGTTCTATGTGCCAGTAGGCACATAAAACACATTGGAACTCAGGGGTCGAAATAGTAACGCGGGTTCCCCTTGCAAATTTGATTGACGATAAAATGTTCTTTGTGTTGATAGTTTTCAAATGAATTGACGAGTGCCCTTCTCGTAATTGTTTTATAGACGTGAAGGCGTGTAATAAACACAGAACGACACACGCGTGTGAATGGGTTAATCGATATGGCACTTGTGCCATCGCGGAAGGATAAAACTCGAGGTCTGTGGCCTCTCGTTTTATCCTTTCGCGCTGGCACTCGTGTCATATCGATTAACCCATTCACGCGCGTGTGTCGTTCTGTGTATTTGTAGCCTGCACGTTCTATGTTCATGATGTGTGCCAGGAAGATCATCCGTTTTTCCAGACACAGCGTGGGAGTGAGTGGGGTATCCAGGCAGGAAAAAATTAGTTTTGCAAATTTTTTCCTCCACTTTGAATTACTCACTTCTGAGCATTATTAGCCTCAGATACATTGTTCACGCTGGTCCGAATATTTTTGGCGTCAAGTGGAATTTCTGAAGTTTTCTTCATTTCCAAATGATTTTTTTTCCCCATATGAATGATTTCAGTGCCAAGTGGAATTGGATTGTAATTGAGAACTGATTATCCATGTGTTGTCCTTTGAGTTCAACAAGGCGCTATCTGTAATGCTGAAGCATGCATATCTTTGTTGCCATAGGGTTGAGTGGTTTCTGCTTTCAACTCTTGTTTTATTTTTGCGATCTGGTAGAACTGCCCAAATCATCCTTCATATGCTGTCATGTCCAGCTCTTAGTGCACATCTGGAAAACCTAATGTTAGTGGCGGCTCGTTCTATGAGCCAAAGTGACCGAAAGTCAGGGGTCTCCGCGTCTATGCGGGGGGGGGGGGGGGGGGGGGGGGATGGGATCTATTGACTCGGTGTTGTTTTTACGATCGTTATTCTATTGGCATGTAGTGAGTGGATCTGTTTATAAATAATTATGAATCTTTTGTGTATTTAGTTAACATACTTAACAGCTTAACTGCCCAGTTGCCATTGAATATATAGGCAACGGATGAAACGTCAGTTATCGAATGGAAAATAAGTGGTATTCGGTTTAGTAATACATATAGTTTGACATCTGATGTGAAGGAATTTGCTCCTTTTGTACCAGTTTTGAAGATTTTCTCTCACCGTGCCGAACCTAATCCAAATCTGTCCCCATAGGCCGTTATATATATCTTTTGTTTCCTCGCGCTGTGCACACGACGAGACAACAAAATATATATATAACGGCCTGCGGGGACAAGTTTGGACACAGCCGGACCTGTGCGTTAAGTGTCCCACGGTTTCCTACAGGTTCTAGCCACTACCATCCCGACTACCTCCTGTCTCTACTGCCTAATGTTGCAGTACAACCACAGCTTTTAAACGATTAAACCCCGCATACAGGTCTGTGTATTTGCACTTCAATTGTCAGTATGCACCTGTATGGTGAGGTATACTCATTGTTCGACAAGACAAAAGCAACAATTTGAACAAATTTGTTCACCGTGCAATAAACTGCATACGCCAAGCAACTCGAAATGTGGGATTCTCGTGAACCCTGAGGTTATCGTGAGACTGCAACCGTAATTTCACGCAGCTGAAATTATTATAGTTCTACAACACCTAGAAACACAGGAATGATATTTAAATTGCAACTGTGAACTATGCTGTACCAGTGTGATGCTATATGATGCACAGTTAATTTCACCATACCATACACTTGTGTTTCATTCAGACTGACAACCAAAAACTAACATTCTGGGAAGTATATAGGCGGGAATTATATGATATGGGAAAGCTTCATGGCGTAGAGAAGTTTCCTTTTTTACTTGTAATCATTTTATACGGTCATGATTAGCCATTGTGAATAAGTATGTGACCTTAAACACCAATAAATAAATAAATAAATAATCATTTTATATCTTGTTTATCCGTGTTCACTCTTGTTTATTGAAATTGTTCTGGGAGAAAATTTTTTGAAACCATTCAGCATAGTCTTAGAATTGATGTGTTTCTTATTGGAGAGGTTGCTTCTTGTAAAAAGAAGAAACAGAGAAATTAGGGACCATATTTTCCTATTTTTGTGATTTTTTCGATTTTTGTTTGGGAGTGGGTGGGCTGGGTCCAAAAGGTTTCTCCAGAAAGAAATTTTAAAAAATGCACGGAAGAGGGGAGGACCCCCCCCCCCCCCCTTCCACACACACAGACCTCCCGTGTGGGCATATATAAATATGGGAAATTAACACAGCTTGGATATGATTCTAGCTGCTGTATTTCAGTTCCCTTACTGGTCATTTGGTGAGGTTGTTTTATCTTACCTGCCCCACCATGACAGTTTTTGCGCTTCCTGGTCTGTCGTGTACCCACATTATTTTCGAAATGGAAAATGTGCACATCTATAGCAGAGTTTATAATTATTTTTCTCCTAATTAGATTGCAAATGAGATCAGAAAATATATTTTTGTTGAAATAATTAACCGTTATCCGACGATTGTTTGACGACTTGTCAGTAACCAATTACTATCAATTACTAGCTCATAGATTGTCAATCTCATGTGAGTTCTGGGGAGTATACCAGCATCAGTCTGTTGCGCCATTTGAAAACTGGTATTGGTCAGTGGAAAACAGTAAACGGCTTACTCGTTTAGCTTTAAAGTCCGTTTCCTGTTGATCAGATTATAAAACAGCACGAAATGTCATGTACTTGTCTGTGTGTTCAGATTTGTCAGAAAAGCTCTGTTGGCAATGCCTTGTATTTTGTGTTTGTTGTTGGTTGATAAGAGCATGCAATATATTATAAATATTGCACGATTTAGAGTTGACTATGCCAAATGGTGGTCCTCGGGGAAGAATAGTCGGCGCGTCGACTATTCTTCCTTGAGGATCACTACCTTGACAAAGTGAACGGCATGCCGTACACTAATTATTATATTTTATTCCATGTTCGCCTATGTTACTACCTGTGAAAAGTCTGTGTGTTAAATTTTAGCTTTTAACCCCACTACCGGTGAAAAGCGTCAACTGAAGTTTAAAACAATTTTCACCCAATGTAGGAAGTTCATCCATGACGTGACGTGACATGACGTAATTTGCTAACTTCGATACATTCAGACTTCGTGATGTTTCATTCAAACATACGACGTTTTGCGGAACTATCTACTACGTGCAATGACTTATTAAGTTTAAAATACCTACAATTACATATTTAAAATCAAATTTTAGAATTGTTAATAATAATTTGACTGAAAAAGCATGGTAAATTCAATCAACTTTGACGATGTGTCTAGCTGTCAATCAAGCATTCACGTGCAGCCGGTAGTAATGCCCACCGGCGCAGATGTAAACAAACCAAACCCGTGTGTTTGCGACAGAAAGTGTCGTTTTTTCTCCATTTTAAGTGATAAAGTCGATTATTTATTAAGAGCATGGTATAAATAAAACAAATAGGTAATAGGGCCGGTAATCAGATTTAAACCACTCGTAGAATAAGGGTTTGAAATACTCGGCAAGACGAGTGGGTAAAACCTTCATCCTACTCGTGGTTTAAATCTGATTACCGACCCTAGTACCTATTGATTCTATATATATCGAACAGCCTGAGGGAGAATCTTGCTATCCATCCGAATACTAATCCAACGCTGTCCGTTGTCAAACACCTTGCCTATGATCACCATTTCCATTCTTGAACACCGAGAAAACGAAACAAAATCTCAGAACAATCTCTTAAGAAGGGCGCGTTGTGTTTTGACAGTCGAACGTCCTAAAATATTCCTCGGGTATTGCTAGAAAGTGTATAGTACATAGACAAAACTACATGTATGTTTCAATGAGTCGTTTTGTATTCAATGAGTCAACGACTCATTGAAACATACATGTGGTTTTGTATTTATTACATGACCCAAGCACCTACTGACCTAATTTTCTTTTCTATCAACGGTGGTAAACACCATGCACTTTATGCAGTCGCATTGCATAAAAAAGTCCCGGTTGGAACAGGTTGGTGTGCAATACGAATTCCGTATTGCACAGCCGTATTGCACGCCGTATTGCATAAGAGAGACTGCATGGGCATGTAATAAACGAGAATATTGCATGGTTACTTTTAGAACCCTCGATAGATAAAAGTATCGTAAAAAGTTTAGTACCTCTCGGCCAATCAGAGGAAGGAATGTCACATTAGATATAACATATAATAACAGAGTTGACATATAAAGTATCAAATTATTATTTCTATCCTAACTGTAGGATTTTACTTTCGACACACGAACCTTTTATATATATATATATCGTGAGTGAGCTGAATATTTAATGCTAGGCACATAGCAGTGGGGGGGGGGGGGGGCATGTTGGGCACGTGCGAATTCCCAGCTTTCTGCAGTAATAGCCACCTGACACTTGTATTTCTCCTTTGGATTCCCATCATTGCAATCTTATTGGGAATTGGAAGGAAGGAGGTGCACAAAGCCTTTATTCTTAAGATGTGACCGAAGATCTTCCACGGCCTTTAAAGTGGAGCAAAGTTAATAAACTTGGCTGCATATTCCATATTGAACACATTTTCCCACCGGGCCGGCCGGACATTTGTTAAATATGCTGCCAATAATGTGCATTTTCTCAATGTATAGGTGGGTTCATATTCACACCACCCAGTTGATTTGGGCTGATTTTAGAGTGCACTATGGTTCATGAGGCACCAGTGAGATATATATCAGTATGTGTTTGCCCGCCTTCGACAAAGGAACGTGCCTGCAAGCTCGATTAATGCTACCAGTGGGAGTGAATAACTTATACTACACAAAAATGTTTTGAACCACCCCAGTTTCCCGGGAGCCTGTTTTCAACCAATATTAATCCTGCTTGCTGCGGAGTTAGTACTTTGTGAATTTTGGCAGTTGCTCACCGTTGCTCAGTGGTTCTCTCCGTGTACTCCGTCTTCGTCCATCTGTAAAGTTGTCCGGCACTAGGTGACCATGGCTGTCGAAAGCGTAATAAAACCCCAATGTGAAAATACACCAGTTTACCAACTTTTTCGAAAGTACATTTTACATTTGTATTATGAAATGAAAGACAAGTAGGAATATGTTGATTTTGAAGCTGGTCTTCGTGCACGCTTGAGAGCCACAGCGCCCAATAAATAGGCCAGGAGTGGTGTTTTGTTGAAAATCACAAATTATTTAACAGATAGTGCAGGAGATCTCTGTAAATTTGATCGTTGGACTTGTGCATCAGAAGACGTTTACACACTTTGAACACGTCTATGCAGTGCCCCTGGATATAAGATTATCTACTCACGAGAATGCCCGTGTCCCCCTGCAACAGGGAGACACGGGCATTCTCGTGAGTAAATCATCTTTTTTCCAAAATAGGAAAGCTGGCGCAACTAGAAATATTTCTTGTCAATATGTGAATTTCATTATGCAATTTAGAGGATTCGGGTATGATAATGCGATATAGAATAATAATAACAACAATAATAATAACAATAATAATAATAATAATAATAATAATCAATCGTGTTTTTCTTGTGTTTCACATGTTATTTTAATATTTGAAACACAAGAAATGGTTTATGCGCTAGAAGGGTGGCTAGAAATAACTTGGTGTAACATTATTCTCTTGATTTTCCAGCAGTGGGATTAAATTGCTCGGGATTGGGTTCGTACGCCCACTCACAGTATGATGCAGAGGTATCTGACAAGTTTACAAGTCAGCGGGGGCCACACCCGATACTGATTAGTAAAAATGGGTTTTGTGATAATGACCCCTCGTGCACGTGGCGAGTGATACTACAGACACTGTTCAGTGAATTTGTCCAAATCGATCATCATTCATTTGTCAATAATTGAACTAACTATCCTATGGTATATTGTTTTCTGCTGTTGTTTCAATTTGTTGTCACTTACACTGAAATGTTTGGGGTGGTTCAACACTTGGTTGTGTAGTATATTTTGACACACTACACAGGTCTGCAAATAAAAAAAAAATAACGATTGTTTAGGCTGCGTGGGGGTGACATCAGCTGTGAAATACTCGAACGAACTGCATGTTACGACAAAATAATACAACGACGAAATAATAAAGCATCAAATTAAATCCCAATTCGGCATGTTTTGCCTGTCACACGTGACAATAGTCGGGACCAGGTTGACTCATTGATTGCGCATTGCATCCACATATGAGAGAAATGACATGCCTTTTATGTCTCAACACAATTTTCGCCACAATAAATAGCAAAAACTAACCAAAGCGCGATTGCGCGTTAGTTTGTGCTTTTTTGGTGACGGAAATTCTGTTAGGTCGCAGTAATACAGAGAAGGCGGAAATGCATCACATCACTTTATTTCTAAAGGTTACCACCACATTATTCAGAGTAACCTGACAACGGGTTTCGGTGTAACCTCTTTATTTCAAGGTCTGCGGTAGCATTTTCCATTTTAAAAATCAACATTCACGATTAAAAAAATTAAAACCTAAACATTTATACATCAATCTATTAAAAGTTTAATTTTCATTTATGAAATCCCATTTTCCAGCGTAGAATTCTTCGAGACGAGTTTTTCATAACTTGTGAATGTTTTTCCTACCATTTTGAATGTTCTTGTTCTCTCCCCACCCATCTTTCTATAAAATGTGGGCGTGTCCAACGGTGAAGTTAAACTGTATTTTCTGCATGTAGGCTATTAACCCTTTGAACCCTGATGGTATTTTCCATGTCAGCCGAATAGCAGCAATTGGGTGGGTCCATATTCATTGTTTGGGGGTAGACCAATTAATATTTTCAACGTGCAGCCTTGGGGCTGCACGTTGCAAATATTGATTGGTCTACCCCACATACTCACTTAGCAGCCATCGTACTTAATTAAATTATGACGTATCATCTTCGGGGGCTGGAAATGCTGCCTCTCGTGTTCAAAGGGTTAAGTCATTTACTTCCATGCATCTGTTACACCAAAACAGTCATTCGCTATTGTCCACTGAAATTTGTGGGCAACACTCAGTATACGACTGATAAATTATTTACAAATTAATGTTCACGTGGATTTATCACACTTGGTTTTTCTCCCGAGTATTCAAGACCGCGTATATTATTAAGCTAGTCATCTACAACGGGCAACATGGGTATGAACAAATGGCAAAAGATGACTTTATGTCCATACTTCGGTCATGATTAGCCATAGTGTAGAAATCTGTGACCTAAAACACCAAAAAATAAATGGAAAGGTGGTAACACTCCACAACAGCAAGAGAGTGACTAATTTTTTGGACAATACCCCAGGCACTGAAATGAACATTTTTATTAAAATAACATGTGAAACACAAGAAAAACATGATTGATTTATTATTATTATTATTAAGATTCATTATTATTATTATTATTATTATTATTATTATTATTATTATTATTATTAAGATTCATTATTATTATTATTATTATTATTATTATTATTATTATTATTATTATTATTATTATTAAGATTCTATATCGCATTATCTTACCCTAATCCACTAAACTGTATAATGAAATTCACATATTGACAAGAAATATTTCTAGTTGCGCCAGCTTTCATATTTTGGTAATTTGCCCATAAACATCGGGTTCTAACTCAGTGACCAAAACTTGGAAGTTTTGTAGTCCAACAAATAGGCTTATGATATTACATTCTAAATACACTGCAACTTACGTACCCTCTGTTCAAATTTTCACCATCAAAACGGCCTCAGTGTAATAACAGCAACGACAACTCTAATACCATTAAAAACGCGTTTAAGATAAAAATACTAAACTCCCGTAGCGTTGAAGTAAAATCACTGCTGTGCCTATTCCATTCTCTGTAGGAAAGGGTTCAGCATAAAATCTGAGATAGCCGCTATTAATTCCTCCAGTGTTCTTTCTAATCTTAGGATTTGGTTACGTTGCAAAATGCATGTTATCTATTCTACGCCTCACAGCAATTTTGTGAGAATGTTTGACGAGTTCGATGTGCAATTTATGAAAAATATAAATTTGATTATTCAAAATGTGTGTTTTAAACCATCGACTCCATATTCGAGTGAACGGATGTTTCAGGTTGCCTACATCGGCAAGGCCCAAAATATATTTGTATGATTTTTTTTATTTTCTTTCCAGTGTAACTAAAAGTTATTATCTCACACGCACATATACATGGGTAGGGGCGAATTGGGGATAGAAATCGGACCCAGAAAATTTCCTTGTCCCGGTCCATTTCCCTGGAGCACCCAGTCGCAGCAGTACAAAGTTCGTACGTCTGAGTGGGGAGGGAGGAACACATATCCAAAACGAACCAGGCACACCATGGTTCTGCTCCGTGGAAGATATTTTGAAAACTGGATGCACATAATTCCCTTGATTCTGTGGTCTCAACGAGTTCGATGGAATGTCACCCATAGATATGCTATACTCTTGTAACAGCTGGCGAAGTTCTTTAGTATCACGTCATAAAATGTATTACAACCATATGTCGGAAAATGTCTCTTTTTAGTGTGGATGCAAAAGTAATCCCAAGGTTCGGTCTATTACTCCTACTTCGTCCATTTACCAATCCGAAGGACATTTGTTACATTTTTTCTTTGTTAACAGTTGTAAGCCTTGACATCATCTGTTGGGAAACTCTAATTGAGAGCTTCTCATGGAATGATGTGATTGTTCAGAATCATCAACAGAGGAAAATGGGAAGTATTTTTTCTTGTGACACCTGTACATCAAATTCTAGGTGGTCATTTTCCAGCCGACGAGTTTATAGGGAGGCCAGTCGCCACCCCCTCCCGCCCACAATTAGCTTCGGACCTGCATGGTTTTTGACCAGATTGTCGCTAAGTGGGGTTAACATGCCCCCACCCCCTCCCTAAAAACGGAATCTAGTGGGACATTTTCATCTGGATTGGAGTCTTAAATATCGTTCCCTCTTGTGATCATACACTTTCTTTCGAGACCACATTTGACACTTGGAGTTTTGTCACAGACACAGTTAGTCATACATATGAAGGTATGTTTCATCCGATTCGAGTTGTTGGGGACTGGGGACCCAGCATTACCAATTTGGAGTACCGACACGGTAAGTGTTAATTAAATAAGAGGTTGCGTCACGACCACAGCATATATTTTATTTATCTAGAAGTACATTTCAAAGAAGTGTTGATTTTTTTTAACTGTAATTCCTGACTGACAAATTTTCCAACTACATCATCAAGGCATACCTTGATGATGTAGTTTGAATATTTGATCATTTGGAACTTGAGCCATCCCAGTCGTGATAAATCAAGTCTACACGACGCCTCCCCACTCCCCCCACACACAGTCGTACATTCTCAACGTCTGTGAACTTTACCTACAAACGACTACAAAAATTAAGTGTAGGGATAATCAGCTTACACTGATCTTATTTTAAAAATCATATACAACAGGCTTTTGTTTCTTTGTTTCTTCTGTTTTATTTGGGTTTAACGACACTTTCGACAGTCAGGGTCACCTCGTGTCGAACAGTTGCACGGGTGGAGTACCCGGAGAAAACGATCGAGCAATGGCGAATAACTGTCAGACTCCCAACGTACTAACTCTGCACTAGCAGGGTTAGCGTTGGTTGAAGACAAGTGCACCATCGACGTGCAGTACGCCTTAGTACAGATCGCCACCACGCCCCCACGTAGGCAGACGAGACAAAGTGCCTTGCCCAAGGACACAACACAGTTACTCCTGGTGAGGATCGGACCGTGGACCTCTCGGCTTGAAGTTCAATGATTTAACAACTAAGCCACCGTGCGCCCAATAATAGGCTTAATTCTGGCGCTCGACTGATGAGAACTATTATCTCTGGAACCTTACCCCAGTTTATTTTGGTAGGTGCTGTAAAGTCATTATGGTGAGGAAACCCTCGCTTGTTCTATCGACTATTGGAAAAAAAAATCACACACCTCTCTGTGTTCGTACAAATTTTAATCTGGCGACTTAGTTCTTGAAAGCCTTCGAATTTTCTCTTTGCTTAATGCGAGAGCAAGTGGCCTTGTTGAAACTAAAAGAAGGTTGATCAGCTGTCCCATACAGTGTTATAATATTCCCCTCAGACATCGTTCGGAGATAATTCGTGGAATTAAATTCATGCTCCGCGTCTTAATCGTATTGTTATTCCATAGTCGCGCGACTCCAGATGAGAAGAAAAAAATAACGATCGTCCCAAATATTACCGTTTTTAACTATCGAGTAAGATTCTGGCAACATAATAACGACACAGACAGAGCATTTTTAAAAATAAAACGGTGTGACTAATGGAAATGCTAGTTCTTGGAATCGGAGGGGGGGGGGGGGCGCGACGTATCCGTATACATGACACAAGCCAGTTAGTATTATTCTTCACTTTTCATTTTAGACAGAACTTCATGGGTAAATACTATTCTCTGGAAATTCAGGCGTACCCTCATTCCTAAACCCCCCCCCACCCCCCCCCCCCACCCCCGGTATATAACGGAGAATATAGTCGAGAACACGTCCTTTCGTTTTCGTTCGCCCGTTGGGCCGTATTTCAGGCCGATCTGGCAATCCTTACAGATATAGATACCCAAGTTTAGTAAGTTTCCTCCTTTTGCATGTGTAGTTATGCCATTAACTTTGATGCTTTGGG
This sequence comes from Pictodentalium vernedei, assembly GCA_031216915.1. Taxonomy (NCBI): domain Eukaryota; kingdom Metazoa; phylum Mollusca; class Scaphopoda; order Dentaliida; family Dentaliidae; genus Pictodentalium; species Pictodentalium vernedei. The sequence goes on from CM062291.1 coordinate 271,895,303, forward strand.
TTTTTCCTTTTCGTTTCTCTTCGGAGTACATAATGAAAATCATTAAAATGTTATAAATTCCATACTTAGAATGCCATTTTCGTTTCTTTTTTTGTCTCATCAGCCTTTTGGTGTTTTGAGTACACACGTTTTTAAAGAATTTCTAAGGCTTAACCCTTTACCCAACTCAACGGCCAAAACCGCCCAGCGCTATTCTAAAAAATCACCAATTAATTTTCATGATTATTTTCATTTTTTGTCTCAAAAACATAGGTTATAAATCCCTCGTTGGAACGATCTCGTCGAGCTCGTTCCAACGAGGGGTCATAACCTATGTTTTTTGAGACAAAAAATGAAAAAAAAATAGTTATTCAAGAATTTTTTTTGCAAGTGTCGATCTGCTTTTCATGTTCGGTAAAGGGTTAAACGTGAGGAGAGGTTTCATGTTGACTAATTTTGTACGGATTAAAACATATGTTCGTCCTAGAGTATATATCATGCAAATAGTTATTGATATCGACCTCAAAGTTGGTACGCTACTCTTCCTTGATATGTTTGCCTTTTGGTTGACTGTATTTGGTATATTCAGCTTTTTTATTAGCTTCTAGGATTTAATTTTGAAAAATTGCTTTGCTTCTTTCTCTTCATTGTTATATCTATACACCTGGAACATAATTAAGCACCCACTGAAATGTTTCATGACAGTAAAGTTGCCGTTACTGATTATTATGTTTTCATGTCCAGGAACATCAGGCCTTCTGTTCCTTGTGGTGGAGGGTCAGTAATAATCTGGGGATGCCCCTCTCATGTTTGTAAACTTGATATGGTGACTTTACGTTGGAATCTCAATGGTCATCAGTACATCCGGGATATTCTCAATCCGGTTGCCGTGCCTCATTTTGACAACCACCCGTTGGCTACTCGTCCTGTACTCATGGACGACATTGCAAGGCCACATCGCTCCCATGCTGTGAGAGACTATTCCTTCAGAACAACGCTATTACAACACAACCTTGGCATGCAGTGAGCCCCGATTTGAATCCCTTAGAACACACCTGGGACTTTATTGGACGTCCTGTGCAAGCAAGGGATCGCCTGTACAGCATTTAGCCGATTTGGAGACTGCATTGCTTGAGAAGTGGCAGCAGTTGCCCCTGGACCGTATCAGAAGGCTCAGTGGTATCATTAGGAGGAGGGTTCAGGCTGTCATCCGGGAACGTGGTGGATACACTCGCTACTGACATCAGACACTGCTATTGTGTTCAGGAGATCACAAGTTACATTTTTTGTCAGAAATTACCGGCATTGTTTCATCATGGATCGTTCCAGCAACATACTTACCAAGAGAACATTTTTCCACCAAAAACGTTAGTGACAGATATGTGTAATTAGCGCCATTAAAATACTGCATATTTTCATCATTGTGTTGTCTTTCATTTGTCAATAATCCATCCTTTCCGCGAACAATCACTTTTGGCCATCTGAAAGATAGCATGAAAGTAATGACAGTTTCTATTAACACCACTGCGAAAAAAACAGGGGGTGCTTAATTAAGTTCCAGGTTGTCAGGGGACACCTAAGGCCCCGTAAGGCCTGGGCTGACGTGGGGTTATTTAGTCCCGCTGATGAAGTTGCGGGAAAATTAGACCAACGTGGAGGGTCGGAATCCAAGTGTCGAGAACTCGGCGCAGAGAGCTGAGTTAGACCGACGCCGTGATTCCTTCTCTGCCAAATTGTCCTGAAATAGGTTCGATTTCCGTTAGGTGTGATTCCTAATCACTTCAGGCTGTATAATGGAAAGAATGATTTAAAGTAACAACGATTCTTTTATTTACACATAAAAATAAATCCGTTTCAATATTTTAACAATCAACAATTCAATTCTTTTCACAGAAAATGGGTCACTACGGTTAAATAATTCTAAAAAATCATATAGTCATTCTATAGCCCTGTACTGGCACTATAGTCTACACACTGGAAATGTTACTACCGTGAGCTCGCCATAAGAGCTTCACAAATCTGAAATGTTATTACTGTGAGCTCGCCATAAGAGCTTCACCCGCTTAGGCTCAAATGTCAACGTCTGCGCGCAACTGTTCCTCTGGCTGTCGGAGGGTTCCGACCAGCAATGTTCGTCATCTATAAACCACCGTACTTCTGATTTGGGTCAGATATTGTCTACTCATACCTTATGTGCCTTTTGAAAGTCCTCCGTGAAAGTCCTATTGAAATATCCACCGTTCCTGGTTGAATTCACGATTCACAAATGCCCTTTTTGTGCTAGGGCGAAAATTGTCACTCACACCGATCTCCAGTCGGTATTACGATGCTTCGACAGCAAAATAAACTACTCAGAACGCAATCAGTCTGACGCTTCAAAGGGTTAATACGCACAATACAATTAACCTGCACTTCTGACTATTGCAGGACGATACCTGCTACTCGACAATCTAAACTTTAACGTTCCACCTGGGGTGTTCCTCTCACGAACGAATTCGGCCCCGTAGCCGCCTATCAACGCTATGCTAAATCAATCATGGAATGCCCTCTCTGGCGATTCCAGCCGTTTCAGGGTCCTGTGATCGAAGGTACCCTTGTGTGTGACCCCAAGTGTGTGTCTAATGCTCTGCTCTTCCAGGTATATATACTTTTTACCCTAAACTGTCAGGTGGACCGACGCTCATCTGTCCACCTGTCAAAACGGTGGGAGATGACGTGTATCGAGGCAGAATCAATACAAGTTATCTCACGCGTGACTTTAACGGTGATTTGTTCCTGCCACGCATTGCTATAACTAATGATCGGGTGACGATACGACAGACATTTCTATCGTTTTAAAATCTCGTATCTTGATTGACCGTGACGATAAATGAGATTAGACCTTATCTAACATACCGTTTCTCCCCTGGGTCCCTGCGCTAAAGCTGGATATACCCCACGTGTGTTTTTTTCTATGTCCAGCTTTACAGAGAAGTGAAATTCACGTGGGTTTTTCGCCTTGATGCGGAATATATTTTGAACTTACAATATCTTTAAATATGAGGCCCCTTGCCCCTATATTTAGGCTGGCTTTGCCCTGACACAGGTGTATATCTATTTTTAAATTCTGGTCTCTGTTTTTTTTTCTCGGGAGTTTAGGGCTTAAAACTGATCCTGACCTTTTAACTCTTTACCTAACTTGAAAAGCAGACGACACTTGAAACAAAAATTCTTTAATAACTAATTTTTTTCATTTTTTGTGACCAGATCATAACCTATGTTTATGAGACAAAAAATGAAAATATAATGAAAAATAATTGATGATGAATGTCACCGGGCCACGAAAACTTCGTGCAGGTTTTTCGCACGAGCGCCGTGTTAATGCCTGTGGGGTACGTTTCGAAATTTTCAGTTGTACTGGACGGGCTTTTTCGGAGGTCTCATCATTCTTTTCTTGGTATAAGCTCGATCATCAATAGTTTCTGGTCAAAACGTAACTTTTGAGGTATGCGAAGACTGACACGTGACGAACTTTTACGTGCCATTGGCTTGTTGTAAGCTGGCAACAGACAGACTGCAGTGGCTCAAATTCTTAACGTTACTCAATCGGTGATTAGCAGGTTGTGGTCACGCTACCGTCAGACAGTCAATGTTGATGACAGACGTCGGTCAGGTCATCCAAGGGCGACAACTGCTAACCAAGATCGTTTCATCCGAAACACAGCATTACAGAACCGCCATCAAAGTGCCTCAGAAATAGGTCAACAGCTGCACCGAGCGACAGATGTGCGAGTCAGTGGTCACACTATCCGAAATCGCCTACAGAGCTCGAACAATTCCACGTTTGACTGGACGTCACATCGCAGCAAGGCGTAATTGGTGTGGAGCACGACAGCGCTGGGACAATCGTCAGTGGAGCAACGTCATGTTTTCCTATGAATCGTGGTTCACTCTCGATTTCCACGACAGGCGAAACAGAGTGTGGCGGCGGCGGAACGAACGATACCATGACGTAACCGTTAGGCAGCACGATCGTTTTGGCGGTGGATCGGTTATGGTGCAGGGAGGCATAACCATGACAAGCAGAACAGCATTACATGTCATCCAAGGGCGTGTCACAGGGCAGTACTACATGTAACAACATGTTAGCAGCTCATATGGTGCCATTTGCGCGACGTCACTGCATCGATTCATTTTCCACGATGACAATGCAAGAGCAAACAGGACCCGTGTCGCTGCAGAGTTCCTCCAGGAGCAGAACATCACTACACTGCCTTGGCCAGCACTAAGTCCAGACATTTCACCAATCGAGCACGTCTGGGATATGCTTGGCAGGCGCCTATGACAACGCCAACACCCCCTACCAATGTCCAGGAACTCGCCACTGCATTGCAGTAAGAATGGAATAACACCACTCAAACTGATATTGGATATTCGGTAGGGAGTATGCCAAGTTCGATCCGCGCTTGTCTCGCGAACCGAGGAGGAGTTACAAGGAATTGAGGTCTTGGACTGAATGTGGTAAATTCTTTGACTGACCGTCCATGTCTTTTACTGCTCATTACGTGGAATGTGTGCTTGTCAGACACCCAACTATCGCTAAAATCATTCACCAGATATCACAATGCAATGCCTCAACTGCCTTTTTGATGAAAATATAAATATATTTCTTCATATATCTCACTTTTATCAAACATCCTTCAGTTTTTTTAATAGTACATATCAATATCAGAGTGGAGAGAGTTAAAGGATACCTGTGAGATTTGTCATCTTCTGATAATTCTTGCCAGTCCTCTAGCAAAAGCTGTATATATAGGTTTTTAGCTTGAGGTCCGACTCGGGAAAAACTGCAGATTACATCTTTGTTCAGTAAAATGTCAGTCGTTCAAACACTGACACGATACCAGTGATTTCTCCATTTCTCTAACATACAACGCTTTACAGTATTTTGTCTCAACGGGGGTTCAACTGACTGAACAGAAAAGTAATTGACATTTGGTTGAAATAGTTACTGAAAGTTCTAAGAAGCAATTTAATTTCCATTTTAAAAAAAAACAAAAACTTCAGAATCAAGTATTTCTTCTAAGTACCCGGGTAGAGATATACAAAACTCATTTTGCCCGTAATTTTCAAACCACAGCATTGCGTGTACACTTCTGGTGTTAACCTCAAAATTGATAACCCACGAGATCTGTTGTGAAGTCGGGTGTCTGAAGCTGATCAAATGACTTAATTGCGTAACGTTCTACAATTTCTGAAATAATCGTTCAAAGAGTTGGGTAATAAGCTCAAGACAGTTTTTTTTTCATATGATACCAAACTTTGTCATTGATTAATGAAAGCTCACCGTGAGAGTCTCGATTTCGTATGAAAATTCTGTACCGAGTTCTCTAAAATCGATCTGAACCAAGGTTTTCTTATCATATAACGTGACATTTAACCTTTTCGATAACGTAACGACTAACACCAAGCCAGGACTGTTCATAAAAATCGCCATCCAAATTTTATTATTTTTTTCTCCATTTTTGCTTGAAAAACATAGTTTGTGACCCTTCACTGATCTACCTCCAATTTCCCATTCATCTACTTGTCTAAGAGACTTGGAATTCCCCAAGAAGGATTGAAAATGTGGGAATGGTTGAAAACCATCGGACACCAAAATCAAATAGAGATTCCAGTCACCAAGCCTCGAAATGTTAGGAGGCAGGGTCCTAGCTATAGCGGAAGGCACCCTTGTGCACTCTGGGGCACACCCAGAACCAATTATACATCATTGGAGCTAGTAAGGGTACCGATAATAGCGCAATCAAAGAGGATGCCCCTCAATGACATGTCCTCAAAATAGAAGAAAACATGAAAAAGTGCACAATTTATAAGACCGTAACCTTTCAGCTTTTTTCCTTCATCCTTCGCAAACAGCCCGTAGAAAATTCACTGCCAGTAAGGCAAGGAACGATAACTTTCTTACATTGCCCTCAGCAATGATCTTCAATTGTCTCCTCCTTCTTTTTTTTGTACCGGTTCATTCAAAAATCAGTTGGGTTAAAAATCAATCCAAAGCAACTGGGTTTGAGTGAATATGAACCCAATTGGGTTCATATTCACTCAACCCAGTTGATTTGGGTTCAGTTTTAACCCAACTGATTTTAGAAACAGATCAAGTGGAAGTGTCGTCCAGACACACTAAAGTTCAGTCACCGTGGACTGGTCGTAATCCACGTGTGGGCAGCGATGTCCACGCATGCGTTTACCAGGCAATAAAAATCATCATCACCAAAATTTTATTTAATGAAGCACCGGGTTGTACCGGGTGCTTCATTAATTAAATTTTTGATGATTATTCCTATAATTAGTGTTTGGAATCTAATATTATTGCGTTCGTGGAAATAATGCCCACCCGTGGAACGTGACCAGTCCATGGCGACCGTACCGTCTGTAACCTTTTTCGTGTTATTTCAAATATGGGATACGGAACTGCACTGCGTGGTGCGCTCACAAGAGTTAATTGCCCCCATAACCTTCTGTTTAGATGAATTAAATTTGATGAGAAGCGCCAAATGTCTTATAAATTTCACGTCGCCTGCAATTATGTTTCGAGCTTATGGTTACATGTTCTTTCGGCTCTAAATTTATGAGTTTTGATTGGATGTAATGGCATTTGTAATGGGTTGTTCAACATCATGAAGTTTAAAGTTCAGATTTTTTTTCATAATGAAACACGCATTTGAATATTTAACGTTCGGTTACAAAAAACATGGGAAACATTAAAAATAGCAGTACCGTAAAACGGATATTGTTGGGACTGACTGCGAGTAGCAGATCGGTAAATTGATATTTGGGATGTTTTACAGTAGAATTCTAGCAGAACGGATCTGAGAGCAAAACTTTTCACGGTAAATTATTGGCCCCAATGCCCACTCACTTTTCATTCACAATACACGTTCGATCAGTACAGGTCGTTCAGTTCGATTTTTCGAAATGTAGGATTCTTGCAAAAAAGGATTATTGTAACAAAACTGAGTTTAATAAGTTTAATGACAACGTTGTTTTGTGGGGTGAAAAATTACATTAGCCGGATCCAAATTCTGGAAAGCTTGAAACAATATGAGATAACTGAGTTATATGTATATGTATTACTAGAGAGTGTTGAATGTGACGAGTCGACATGGACCACTCCCCATTATAATCGATAATCGATTTTTTTCACTTTCACATGATGGTGGAGATATACAGTTAAAACTAGAAATCCTGTCATGAAATGTGCACAAATAGCACGCGATCTGCGCATTACTCTACGCGTTAGGACCACAGTGAGGCTATCAAATTCTGTACATATGGCCTGTGCACAAACAACGTTTCAGCCAATGGACCTCTGGGTAACAAGGGGGTCCATTGGCAGAAACGTTGCCTGTGTTTGCTATGAATAACCAGGAGAACCTATCGTGCTTTGGATGTCATGCGATCTGGCAATTGCGCGCAATTCCTACGCGCAATTAAGCCTAGATAAGCGCACAATTCGGGACAGGACTTCTAGTTTTAACTGTGTTTACGCTAACATCAACATTTGTCACAAGTGATCATCAGATATTTTTCAAAATGTCTACTGAAAGATCAAATACTTCCCTGACTATCGTACAGAATCAAATATCAACGCTTCTGAAAGACTGCACACATCGTGTGTTCTTCGGAACTGGACTACCATCTTGTCACAAGAGATCCTTGAATATAAGAGTACGTGGAAAATGGATTATCGCCAGAACAACACGCGGGGCAGTGAGTTTCCTCCTTCCAGAAACTCATTTTCCGTGACAAAGCATAAAAATCACAAACAAAATTTTAGCCAACGAACCTCCGCGTTGAGACCGGAGGTCCATTTACTGTAACATTGCTTGTGCTTCTTATGCGTTTTTCATAGCATTTGATAGGGTGGAAAATCGACCCCGCGGCTGTTTTATTGGCAATTCACTCTCCACTTAATTTATATGCATCTCATGCGATGCGAACAATGGAACTACGTAACAATCTCTTTTTTTTCAGAAGCAATTTCTGAACGGATTGAAAACTGTATTATTGGTTTAGACAAACTTTCTGTGTAAACTTGTTTATCCTTTCCTCCACACGGCTGGAGGAAGAAGCCTGCAAAATAATTCTTGAATGAATAAACATTTTCATCGCTCGATGAACTCGGTCCAATTATTTATTTATTTATTTATTGGTGTTTAAGGTCATATACTTATGCACGAATGGCTAATCATGACCGTGACAGTGTTACGGGTGGAGGAAGCCGGAGTGCCCGGAGAGAACCACCGAGCAACGACGAGCAGCTGCCTGCTCCCCAACATCGTAACTCCGCACTGCAGCACAAGCAGGGTTAGATTGGTTGAAGACATGCGCACCATCGACGTGCAGTACGCCTTAGTACGCGGCGTCATCGTGCACCCATGTGGACAATTGGGGTTAAGTGCCTTGCCCAGGGACACAACGCGGAAGTCCGAATCGATCGCTAAGACGGTCACCCATCCGAGGATTAACCGGGTTCGACGTTGCTTAACTTCGGTGATCTGACGAGAACCGGTTACCGCAACGCCACCGCGCCCCCAACTCGGTCCAATGACGGACCGTAATCTATGTTTTGGAGGCAAACATTGTAAATGAATAATAAAATTTGAATGGAGACATTTTGGGAATAGCGCTTGTCGAATATAGATATATTACGTAAAGGTTTATTAGAGGTGTAAAAACGCGGTTTATTAACACTTTACCCAACGTAACGTTCAAAACCGGCTGCGCTATTCTCAAAAATCGCCAATTAATTTTCATTATTTTTTCATTTTTTGTCTCCAAAACATAGGTTATGACACCTCGTTGGAACGAGCTCGTAGAACTCGTTCTAATGAGGAGGCAGAACCGATGTTTTTGAGACAAAAAATGAAAAAAATTAGTTATTCTCGAATTTTCTTTGCAAGTGTCGTCCTCTTTTCAAGTTAGGTGAAGGGTTAAATCTCATGATAAAATACAATTCTACATTGGCATGCGCTGCTATTTGTCATTTCGCAACCATACCCTTTGTCGCAATGTTACCCGCTATGACCGAGACGTCCCGAAGGTGCCGACGGAAACGTACGAAGAAGTACCGACTGCATTAGGATTGTTTTGACTACAGCACATATATTGTCCTCATGCAACTTGAATTAAATCGTTGTTAATTGAAAAAACAATAGTTTAAAAACGTTAAACCAAATTCAACTAGGAATATCACACCATTGAGTTGGGATTGAGACCTGACATTCTGGGGACAGCCACTCGATAAGACGGTCCGTCGTGACCTATCGATCCCCCAGATTTGATGCTACAGAGAGTGTTGTTACATCTCGGGAACTTTTCCGAAGGGGGGTTGGCCCTTGGACCTCTGGTATGAAAGCCCAGTGCACGTATATTATCTCTGCCACCATTCACTGAGCTTTCTACAGTGATATATTTTTTACAAATGCATTTGGCTAGTGGATTTCACCTTTGCTCTGTTCAGTCATCTTTCAACCCTTAAAAATTACCTCTGTAGTTTGGGGGACCTAGGTATGTTGTGGTGTTCCACAACCTACCTTGGAAGAAGAGCTGCACCACACAGACCAACATGGTAGGTACAGATACATCCACCCCCCCCCCCCCCCCTCTCTCTCTCTCTCTCTCTCTCTCTCTCTGCCTCTCTCTCTGTCTCTCTGTCTCTTCATCCAACCTCCCGTCCCACTCATTGAGACTTGAGAATCAATGGCGCTGGGACGAGCCATTGTGCCTTCAATGCATTGGGTATTTGTGACCCCTCGATTTCACTGACGTTTCGCCGCCTCTAGTTTCTACACTTACAACACACTGCCGTTCGATGCCTCTACCCCCCCCCCCCCCCCCCACACACACACACACACACACAAGCACATATGCCCACTACCCTAAACAATTGCATATCCAAGCTTTCCTCACGCATACATGTGGTTTAACTCCTTACCAACGAAACGGGCACATCCGCCCGCGTAATATGCAAATTCAGCAGCTGAAAAAATACTATTTTTAAAAATATTTCAACAAAACCATATCATGTGACCCCTCCTTGAAACGCGCTCGTTGAGATCGTCCCAATGAGGGGTCACATGATATGGTTTTGTTGAAATTTTTTGAAAAATTTAAAAAAAATGATATTTAAAATAATAAATTTTGATATCGCCTGCGTTGGGTAAAGAGTTAACCGTGGTTTGTTCCAGTAAAAAAGCGATATTTGATCGAAGATAACGTGAAAAAATCAATTATACAACACTAGTGAACACAACTGGAAATGTAGATCAGATTTTAATTTTGCGGACAATGCACATGAGTTGTTTGTGCGGTGTATGTTTGTAATTTTGTTGGGTATTAGTTATTTGGTTTTTGTTTGTCAGTCAACGGATTATGTGGGGGCGCGGTGGCTCAGTAGGTAGAGGTGCAGGCTGCAAGCCGAGAGGTCTTCGGTTCGAACCCCACCTGCGGCAACCGCGTTGTGTCCTTGGGCAAGACACTTCACCCCCATTGCCCACGTGGGGGCACGGTGGCGCTGTGTACTAAGGCGTACTGCACGTCGATGGTGCACTTGTCTTCAACCAATGCTAACCCTGCTTGTGCTAACCCTGCTTGTGTGAAGTTAGTATGTTGGGGAGCTGACAGTTGCTCGCCGTTGTTCGGTGGTTCTCTCCTGGTACTCCGGCTTCCTCCACCCGTAAAACTGTCATGGTCATGATTAGCCATTGTGCAGAAATATGTGACCTTAAACACCAATAAATAATAATAAATAATAATAACAACGGATTTTGTTTTTTCCGAAGTCACGGGTTCCTCTTCAGGTGAAGTAGGTGTGAAAGACAACACATTTGTTCTATGTATGTGAAGGAAATGGGTTAAGTGTTTCATGACATGTGAAAATGGCAGAATTTGAATAGCTACTTTTGACCACCTCATCGAAACTAGCATGTTTAGGCGAAAAAAAATGGTTTGGGTTCAGGTTACACGCAACAGAAAATTGATGTCGATGCGAAGACTTATTGCTTTATTTTACTATTTCAGTTTCTTATATACAGTACGTGGAGAGTGTATTATCATTAAATCACCTGCAGAGTGGAGATTCCACCCGAGCAATAATTGCAAATTTGTTGCAAAGCATAACCATTACAAGCAAAGTTCCAGCCAATGGACCTCCGGGTTAAACCCGAAGGTCCATTGGCTGAAACTTTGCCTGTGTTTTTTGTCCATATGTACAGAATTTGAAAGTGATACTTTGGGTGATACTCCACTCCACGGGTGTTTTAGTTACAATTCACTCTCCATGTTCTGTACAGTCGTTTAATCTCTTTATCCAACGTACCGTCAAAACCGACCAGTACCACTAACAAAAAATCGCTATTCAAATTTCATAATTTTTCAGTTTTTTTGCTCCAAAAGCATAGCTTATGACCCCTCATTGGAATGAGTTTCAAGAGGGACTATAAGCTATTTTCTGATGCAAAAAAATGAAAAATTTAGTGTCGTCTGCTATTCGGACAAGGTGTACATATGTTTGAAGCCAGGCTTCTATGTATCTTCAGATGTCGTTATAGCCTTTTTTTCCTGGCATGGAAATTAGGGTCGATGGGGAAATATGAACCATTTCATTTTGTACTATTCCAAAAAAGTAGGGGATATCCAAACTGATGTTGATATTTTCGAAAAATGGTATTGGATACGCGTGATTGGACACATCAATATGTTACCAAGTTTAGTGTGGATCATGAATGTCACCGGCCCACGAAAACTTCGTGCAGGTTTTTCGCACGAGCGCCGCGTTAACGTATGTGGGGTACTTTTTGACATTTTTATTTGTACTGGACGGGTTTTCTCGGAGGTCTCATCGTTCTTTTCATCAATAGTTTCTGGTCGAAACGTAACTTTTGAGGTATGCGAAGACTGACACGTGACTAACTTTTACGTGCCGTTGGCGTGTTGGAAGCTGGCAACAGACAGACTGCAGTGGCTCAAATTCTCAACGTTACTCAATCGGTGATTAACAGGTTGTGGTCACGCTACCGTCAGACAGGCAATGTTGATGACAGACGTCGGTCAGGTCGTCCAAGGACGACAACTGCTAACCAGGATCGTTTCATCCGAAACACAGCATTACTTAACTGTCATCAAAGTGCCTCAGATATTGGACAGCAGCTGCACCGACCGACTGATGTGCGAGTCAGTGGTCAGACTAACCGAAATCACCTACACAGCTGGAATTTGTACCCTCGACAACCTCGAATAATTCCACATTTGACTGAACGTCACATCGCAGCAAGGCGTAATAGGTATGGAGCACGACATCGCTGGGACAATCGTCGGTGGAGAAACGTCATGTTTTCCGATGAATCGAGGTTCACTCTCGACTTCCACGAGAGGCGGAACAGAGTGTGACAGCGGCGGAACGAACGATATCATGACGTACCCGTTAGACAGAACGGTCGTTTTGGCGGTGGATCGGGTTAAAGTGTGGAGAGGCATAACCATGACAAGCAGAACAGCATTACATGTCATCCAAGGGCGTGTCACAGGTCAGTACTACCGTGATAACATGTTGGCAGCTCATGTGGTGGCATTCGCGTGACGGTCGTCGATTTATTGTCCAAGATGACAATCCAAGTGCACACAGGTCCCGTATCACTACAGAGTTCCTCCAGGAGCAGAACACCACTACACGGCCTTGGCCAGCACTAAGATCAGACCTTTCACCAATCGAGTACGTCTGGGATAGGCTTGGCAGGCGCCTATGACAATGCCAACACCCCCCCCCCCTCCCACCCCCTACCAATGTCCAGGAACTCGCCGCTGCACTGTAGGAAGTATGCCACGTCGGATCCGCGCTTGTCTCGCGAACCGAGGAGGATTTACAAGGTATTGAGGTCTTGGACTGAATGTGGTAAATTCGCTGACTGACCGTCCATGTCTTCTACAGCTCTGTCGTGGAATGTGTGCTTGTCAGACACCCAACTATCGCTGAAATCATTCACCAGATGTCACAGTGCAATGCCTCAACTGTCTTTGGGATGAAAATATAATTATATTTCTTCATATATCTCACTTTTATCAAATATACCCTATTTTTTTTAAAAGTATATTTCCCCAACCTTAACATATTTCAATGGGGGTTCTTATACTTTATATATAAAGAATGGGGATTTTAAGTTAGTGCGCTTGTTTGTTTATTGGAATCTAACGATACTTTCAAGAGTTTTATAGGTGGGAGAAGCTGGAGTACCCGGATAGAACTACTGAAAAATGGCGAGTAACTGTCAGACTCTCGTTTTGGCACTAGCAGGGTCAGCATTGGCGGAAGGCAAGTGGTTCGTATACGTTTTTCACTCTTTAGTACACAGCGATAGATTGCTTTCACTTGGGGAATATGGATTAAGTGACTTGTCCAGGGACACAACGCCTATGACTCGAGTCAGGCCCCAAGTTAGTGAGTGGTGGGGAGCCCCCCCCCCCCCCCCCCCCGCCACATCCCCCCCCCCCCCATGCACCTGTCTGTCTGAATGTTTTGTTGTCCCTCGGAAAAATTGATGGTCGCTCAAACACCAACAATTTCTTTGGAAGCCGCTAATTTGAAAAGGGCAGTTCACCATTTAGATAATAATGCAAAAAGGCTCTTATGTTTCAGATATCCTTATCATGAAAACTCCCGTTATAACTGTATGGCACTCGAGCATAGAAAGGTACACGAAACAAATACCCGGTACCTGTATTATTATCATTTTAAAGAAATACTTATTTGTTTATTTAAAATAATAATAAACAAACGTTTGCGACTTGTTTCGTTTATTTTGGTTTTAAAAAAAGTGTATTGAGTTTTGATTTTCAAGTTCGTACCGACGGTCAACGACTCGGAAACACTATCGGAAAAACTTAACTCTCGCCTCACCATGTCGGAAACTTTTATGATCCTAGTTTCTGGACTGACTCGGTTTAGGATAGAACCCAAGCTATCAAGCCACTTGTCTAATTCTGTAAACATTCGCCGTTGCTGTGGCCCGAAACCAGTCTAGCCATTGAATAGTCCATCGTCCACTTATCCACTCGAGAGAGGTGGCCGAGTGGATAAGTGCGTCGGTCTCTCATGTCAGAGGTCCCGGGATCGATCCTCGGTAGGGGAAAGTTCTCGAGGTGTCCGAACACTCTCTGTCGGCATCAGTTGTGGGTTTGATGCTGTCACAGCGTACCGTCCTATCGGGTGGGGCGTAAAATGGCTGTCCTCTATGCCGAGAGAGACACACTCCGTGCAGGCTAAAGATCCCTTCGTAGTATTCGAGAAGAGCGAGGCCACGAAGTTGCCGCTATGAAGGTCGTCCCACACACCTGCGTCATTGGGCCAAGGAGAGGCGTTAATATAAGTTGCATAACTTGTTCGCCAATCCTTGTAAAACAAATAAGATTAAAAAATTGTCCAAGTTTAGATTGAGTCGTCTGGAATATTTCAGTTGGTCGAAAAAGCGAACTACGGTTCGCTTTTTCGACCAACTGAAATATTCCAGACTGTTTAATCTAAAACATACCATAAACATCCATTTTCGTTAAATGAACACAAGAAATGTTTCTCAATCCAGAGATAATTTGTGGGAATCTTTGATGACAATATCATTATGAATGAAAAATTTACCACAGCTGTCGTTTTATGATTACGCTGCATATAGTTCCACTAAGTGTTTAATACAGTACAGTCGCCGTGGACTGGTCATAATCCACGCGTAATCAGTGATGTCCACGCATGCGTTTACCAGATAATAAAAATCATCATCAGCAAAATTTTAATTAACGAATTACCGGGTTTTACCTGGTGCTTAATTAATTAAATGTTTGATGATTATTCCTGTAATCAGTGTTTGGGATCTAATATTATTGCGTTCATGGAAATATTGCCCACCTGTGGAAAGTGACCAGTCTACGACGGCCGTATTGTATGTTGATGTTTTTTCAGTGTGAATTAAATACTTATTGGTTGGAATGTCTGTAGCTAGATCACGATAGAATAATTGAATATTTTTGTGAGTGAAAAGACACCACGTTGTATCAACAGTCGTCTGCTCGCAAATTTCCACGAAAAGTGGGCAAGCAAATGCACATAAAAGTGTCGAATTCCGAGCAGAATGAGAATGTGGCTTGGGAGATTGGATCGATCAGAATTTAAGTTAACTCGAGAAAACTTGTACTATTGTGTCTTCAGTATGTGCTAGATAAGTAGTCAAACGGCTCAACTCTTTACCTAACATTCCTTTGCAGACGACACAATCAGTATATTTTCATAAACAAACTTAAAAATTCATTTTTTGCTTCCAAAATATAACTTTTGACCGCTCATTGTAACGTCGTCGACCCCTTTCCGGTGAGGGCTCATAAGTGATGGTTTGAAAGAAAAAAAAGGTAATTCTGTATATCGTTGGATATCTTTGGTAGATATGGTATAGGCAAAGGGGCGTTACCAGGCTACATAAAGTGTGGGACAAAATATTTTTCTCATTTTATTTCACCTAGTGCTGAGATGAAGGTAAAGTTCTAGGGTCTGGGGTCTTCTCCGGGTAAACAATAACTCCCATGCCAATTGAAGCACCATGATTGCTTTGTCAAGGCTTACCCAGAATATGAAGGCATAACTGAAAGCAGAATGAGCTTAGAAATATTAGGATAAGAGTGCAGTTTTAAGAATTTAAAGTGTGAATATATATATTCAGGTTGAGATTTTTCCTTAACCCTTTACCTGGCATGAAAAGCAGACGACACTTGCAAAAACATTCTTTAATAACTAATTTTTTCATTTTTTTTTGTCTCAAAAACATAGGTTATGATCCCTCATTGGAACGAGCTTGACAAGCTCGTTCCAACGAGGGATCATAACCAATGTTTTTGAGACAAAAAATAATGAAAATTAATTGGCGATTTTTTAGAATAGCGCTGACCGGTTTTGGACGTTACGTTGGTTGAAGGGTTAAAAGCTGGGTCTGTCAAGAACCACCACCCACCCACCAGTAGCCGCGCCGTTTTTTAGGAAGGGTTTAAGTATCTCGCAACCCACTGAATTGTCATTGCACTTTGACATATTATAAATTAACAAACATTATTACCACTTTGTAGGGCGTTTCTTGTACATTAACAGACTTTTACTCGAGCGTTATAACTCTGTAAAGCTCGAAGATAACGTGACGTGTTGGGCCATTGTTGAGGTAGCATCTCAATAACAGTCCGATACTTCAAGTGATTAAGATCCATTCGGTTGGTAGCTCCGAGCATTCCTCTTCGCTCGAAATTCGGTTTTCCGTGACATTGTGTAAACAACTTTCATGTCGGAGTGTTTTCGTCATGTCCCGGATGGATTATACACGGAGATAGACATACGCGGACAATAGATATATTGTCTCCTAAACTACGCGTTCCAACTACTGTTTGACCACTTGTAAGTTTCCCAAATTCTCCGTAGATCGGACAGACGACACCCACTGGGACAGCCACAATGTTCGGACGGCTGAACTAACAATTGGTACACTCTAAAATCAGTTGAGTTACAAATCAACCCAAATTGACTGCGTTGAGTGAATATGAACCTAACCTAATCAGTTGGGTTATCAAATCAACCCAAATCAACTGGGTTGAGTGAATATGAACCCAATTGGGTTCATATTCACTCAACCCAGTTGATTTGCGTTGATTTTTAACCCATCTGATTTTTTGTATATTCATATTTAAGGTTGTGTTTGGGCTACAAAAAAACAAGGGTGAGTGCCTGGGGCCCTTGGATCCGCCCATCGCACCTAAAGGACCACTAGGTAATCCAGTTGAAACCTGAGAACGAAACAAAACAATACTTCAATACAAAGGATATATGAAAGGTAAGGGTATTTTTGATTGATGAAATTGAGGTTTCGTCAAATGGCAAACTTTTTTCAGATTAACGACATTCAGAGACAATGATAGCGTTTGAGCGACCAACAATTTTCCCGAAGAGCAACAAAAATGTTCAATACACAGGGTCATGAGGGAGGGCGACCCCCCCCCCCCCCCTTCCCCTTCGCCCCCATTATCTTCGGGTCCACAGGTATGTATCGCCAGGGAGGCGAATGGAGAAACATCATCGAAAATATTTCGCTTTATCTTGTCGCTTTGTTCTACTGTTGTCTTTCTATCACATCGAGTTCATAAAATTTTGTCACAAAGGCAATTATCATGCATATAAAAGCGACCCATTTTAATCAAATCTTCGTCTTCGACGGATAATTTCGTCCTGTGAGTTTCCATTAGCTGCTGTCAAGACCGGATGAATTAACAAAGGCACGTCGCATATAAGCAATAGCTTAAGGAATTCTCATATAATCTGCATTTGTCATCAAACATCCCATCACCAGGAAATCTTGTCAGGGTGACCAACAATATGACGAAAGCATTGTTATATTATTGTGATGTAAATTACTGCTTAATGTTTGATTGTTAACACCGTCGACATAGAGAAATTAATTGTATAAAAGGAAACTGGGTGGATTGAAATTAGGACATCAGCATCAGTGTAATATTTATTAGGGTTTAACGACACTTTGGACAGCCAGGGTCACCTCGTGTCGGATAGTTTTACGGGTGGAGGAAGCCGGGGTACCTGGGGAGACCCACCGGGCAACGGCGAGCAACTGCCAGAGTCCCCAATGTACTAACCACACACAAGCAGAGTTAGCACTGGTTGAAGACAAGTGCATCATCGACGTGCTGTACGCCTTAGTACACAGCCCCACCGTGCCCCCACATGGGCAATCGGGATGAAGTGAGTGTAAAATTGAATCTTCGATGCACCTTCTTTTGGATTCTAAGTGTTTAGCATTTGGCCTAAAAGCATTAAATTCCCTTTGACAAAATGCTCTTTGGATAAAATGCCTCAGCATTTCTCAGCACTGGGGCCATATTTTCTCAAAACCTTTTCCATGAGAAGATAGGGCATTCATCCAAGAACAATGTTGCTGCTATATGTTTTATTCCAAGTTTTAACCCTCACCCAGTTGTCAGGCCTTGAATTGGAGTACCCTCAACTTGTACATGTTAATTCAAATACCAAGATTCAAGATTAGTCCATGTCTCTTTTCAGACACTCAGTCTGTGATTGATGTTCACACATTTAGAGCATAATATGATACACTAAAATCACCACACAAATATTTCAAAACTAACCCCTATTGGCCACAAATGATATGAATATAGCATTTTATCTTCGAGATTGACTAACTTCACGCGCTAATTTCTCTAATTACAATGTTGTTGTAACAATTATTTTTGTATGCATATATGCAACAATGCTTGTAGACGAAAGTTACTGTTTAGTTTTTAATTTCATCTTTAACCCTCAAGCACAATGCGGGTAAGAGTTTCATTCGAAAATGCTAAAAGTAGCTGACTTCGGTTACATTTTCCTGTCATTTTGGAAATGGATAATTTCAAACCCTTTGCTTTGCTATATGTAGTCTGCATTTTCACATTGGAAAGTTGGGAAAGACCTAATTTGTCCAACAAATTACAATTTTCTAGTTTATGTTATAAATTTCATGCTCTTGACACCAAGCACAAAAATGTTATCGGCGTCAGGGGAATTCAAGACAGCTATAATGGGATATATTGCCATGTATTCAACTCTATCGGCTCCGTTGTTACAAAACTATGGACCCACCGAAGGTCCCCAGATCCATAATCGATTATGGTGCTACACACGTAAGGTAAAACAATTTACTTTGAAATTTCCAAGTCTGAAATTCTTGAAATTTCAAATAAATATACATAGAATGATGGTTGTGGTGTATAGAACACGATAAAAATATATGCTTCAAACTCGAACAGTTGATTGCGGGCATAAATGGTTACTGAAAGTCTGCTACACAATTCGTACCAGAACCGATAACCAAATAATATTTCATGAGAACAACCTGTGGCCAAATATGCTTCAGATATCCAATAACAAAGCTAGTGATTCACTCTGAAAAAAACTTGTACACCTTGATTTGCATGATGTGTGCACAGCTTATGGAGATTGTCTCATCGTGCAAGACATTAATAGAACGACAGAAGTGTCCACCAACCGAGCAAGCAGCATATTTTGACAGACTGAAAGTTCATCTACGGGCTATGATCTTGAAGCATCTTGGGGCTGTTGAACTTGATGCCAAACACTACGCCTGGAGACCGGAACTCATTACTGTCGTTACAGATGTAGGTGCAGCACCAGAAACTTATAAACAATGCAATTGCAAGGTGTCGCCAAGAAGCACATGTGGAATCAATCTCTGTCCCTGCGGAAAGAATGCGCTCAAATGTATAGCAACATGTGGAGGTTGTAGAGGCATGGATTGAAAAAACGTAGAGGAGGTCATTTTTGATGAAGAAAATTAAATTCTCACATTTTCCGCAGGCTGTAGTGTTTTACAACTTTCCACACATATTGAGCTACAATCCGTACTGCAGATTCGTTCGTGTTCCAGCCTGGATAAAATAACATGATTTTGGGTTGGAAATTCTGTGTCAGTGAAACTTATTCTATAATCTATATTTCTCTTCTTTAACTTTATGGTTTGTCGGTTAATAATGATGGTATTGGCGTTTTTTATAGATAACCAACTATAATCCACATGGAGCCAGTCAAAGTATGAACAATAGAATTCCATGTGAGTTTATCGTGTATTCTGTTTTATGAGACAAAACTAAGCGAAAATTAAAGAAAAAGTCCCTTCTTCTCTTCTGGTCATCGTTTTGCTGTTCACCTTGGATTCATATTGCCATCATTGGTACCAAATACACAGAACGATACACGTGTGTGAATGGGTTAATGCTACGAGTTCCAGCGCGGAAGGACAGAACGAGAGGCCGATAATCCGTCATTAACTGGTGGAGTGCTAAATTTTATTGACCAGAGATTTCCTTTCACCATGTAATGCTCTGTTCCATTTGCTTAAGATAGCGCTAGGAGGAACTATCCAGTCATATTTAACTAAGCAAGGCAACAACAACAAAATTTGCTCCTTGCCAGGGTCAATATGAAACCACCATCTGTAAAGTGTTGATGTTATAGTCACAATCTGTGGTATTTCGTAGGGCTCAAATATGGGCTTCCAGCACTCTGCCGGTTAAGAATACCTACCAGTATCTCACATACCAACATTAGGTGTCCACTTCACTCTTTGTTTAGCGAATGAGCTTTTACAGTAATTTTCAAGTTTTTATTTCTTCCCATGAAAACAATTAGCAAATCTCTCCTCCTAGACTTTTGTATTAATTTAAACGCAGTGTGTGTATTATATGTCACTATGAGCACACTGTTGATATAAGGAACAGGAAAAAAGTTACAGAACCTAAAAAGATGTTTTTCTTATTTTTAAATGGGCTTCAACGGAGAATATTAGTCAAACGTTCAAACTGATTAGGCAAAAATTTGTAAAAAGCCAGCTTTTGTATTTTTATACTACTCTTCATGAAAATGCCTGGAGCTTGTGGAATGATGCGCACATCGATGATACAAATTCGCCAACATTTCCAAATTTTAATTTTTATAATAAATACCCCTACCCTTGGTGTTAATGTACTGACAACTTTAGCAAATTAAGAGAAGCTAACTTTCTTTAAGTCTCTTCCAATGTCGACAAATTGTTAGCCATAATGGCAACTTGGCAAAAATAATCTTCAACAACAAAACATCTGGGTGCATCCAGGAGTTAAATCATGGTTAATTTGAAACAATTATATCAAATCAACACAATAAAAATAGAATTTGTGTGAATATCACCGTTAAACGATTAGAATCTTCATAACCTCACTCATGTATGGTGTTTCTGAAGTACCTGAATTTCTTATTGCATTGATGTTCGGCAAATTGTCTTGCCCAGATTTCCAAGTCCTCCAAGAATAGCGCGTTGACTCTCTTTACCAATGTCGTAAAGCGTTAGTGTGGGGAATTTAGCAAAACAAAGGAACTTGTCGGCTTCGAACATTTGTTCACAATCAACTGGGGTAACCTTCCGTACTCTTGCTCAGATGTCGGTAGCCAGACTACTAGTTTCAAGAAATTATATTCAAAACAGTTACTCATAAGAACGGTAGATAAACATACCTCCAAAAGAATAATTAAACCTTTCTGAAATACAAACTGTGTGTGACTGTTATATAAAGGAGTAATCGGCGATTATCAGCTTATGCATACCATATACTCTAATATATTCGGCCTTGTACAAATAATGCTGTAATTGCTGCCTGATCACTTTAACCTTTTACCCATCGCAGACGATATAAAAATTTATTATTTTAATTATTTTTTTTAATTTTTCAAAAAATTTCAACAAAATCATATCATGTGACCCCTCATTGGAACGAGCTCGACGAGCTTGTTCCAAAGAGGGGTCACATGATATGGTTTTGTTGAAATTTTCTGAAAAATAGTATTTTTGCAGCTGCTGAATTTGCATATTACTCGGGCTGATGTTGCAGATTCATTGGGTAAAGGGTTATCAATTATAGCACTTAATGCTTTCATTCTATGATTTTAAAATACGCTGTGAAATATTTGTTCTTTCGAATTTATGTAGAAAAACAGCCAATAACATCAATAAAACATTTGGTTGAATTTGTTCTTCATCGGTTTGCGATTGGCTTTGTTTTCGCCTTGTTCGAAGGGTTTGCTCTGCAGGTTTTTTCTCACATGACCAACCTATCAACAAATTCCTGCTTGACCAATTCTCTCAATGAGCTTCCACTCGATCATAAACGCCTATATCTTACTTTCTTTCTGAGATTATGGATATATAAAAGATGTTGACTGCTCCACATTGAACTATTTCTACTCCTTTAGGAAGGGCGAGAATTTCGAGTTATCTCCCGTCATTTTTCACGCACGAACGCACACTCGGTCTTGTATCACATGTAATTGTCTCCACGGATGAGAGGTATTATTTGTGGTAAGATCATAAATAGATAAAAAAGACTACTTTTCAATGTTAAATGGAACCATTAAAACAATAACATATCCAAAATATGTTTATAGAACAAAGAAAATTAATTTTTGCTTTCATCAAATCTATGTCCGTCCAGATTGTCTCATAAGGATTTAGTGCATGTTTAGGACATTGAAGTTACCCACCTCGGCCTTTTCTAACACATTTATAAGGTGATATACTGGGATAAAAAGTGAAAATTTTGAACAAAAATGGAACCATTAAAAACTTATTTTAACAAAACATATTTGATACCATTTTAAAAAGTATGTTATAAAATATTTGATCACATGTCCGTCCATCATGCAAAAAAAAAAAAAGAAGAAATTTGTGGCAAATGAAAGTTTTTCATTTTTCTCCTATAGATCGCTACAGTAATTTAGATTATCATCTTTACCACTGTTTACACATGCGCATTGAGGGGAGTAAAAATAGTTCAATATGGCTCTGAATATACTTATCAGTTGTCACTTCGAACCCAGAAGGCTGAGTCTTTTGGACAGTCATATCCAATAATGTTACATACAGGTGAGAAGATACTCTCTTTCAAGTGGTAGAGTTTTAAATTATTTGCGGCCATCACAATTTGTTCGCATATCTTTGACTTGTTACAATTTATGGGAGAGAGCCTGCACTCTCCCATAAATCGAAACAAGGCAAATCCACAGAGATTAAATAATTGCACTTCGAATATAACATGACGCACATCTACAGAATATGATGCCATTTTGTTATGTTAACTGTATTTCCGAATAAAGACCAAATATGAGTTTCCAACACTCAACCAGTTAAAGCGGGTGTTGAGAACATAAAATTTGCGACACAAGCTACCGATGGTTTGCATCGCTAATATGTATCAGAAATTTTATGACCCCCCTCCTCCCAGAAAAAAAAAGAAATCTACGCCAGTGATCAGGGGCATGGAAAGTATTTCGAACTGGTGTGTGTGTGTGTGTGTGTGTGGGAGGGGGAGGGGGTGCACGGTCAGATAATGCTACTCATATAATGATCAGTGACATATATATCAGTAGTAATCAGGTGTAATTTTGGGACCTTATCACTGCCTTTCCCCCCTTCTACTCTGCCTACTTTCGATATAAATACAATGGAATATTTTACCCTGATGATACAGTCATTGTATTGTCGGTTTCCCTCTGAAAATCTAACCTCTCTCAATTCTAGAAATGCTAATACAGCTAATACAATAGTAAGTTATGTGATATGCAACGATTTAACCCTTTACCTAACATGAAAAGCAGACGACACTTGCAAAAAAAATTCTTGAATAACTAATTTTTTTCATTTTTTGTCTCAAAAACATAGGTTATGACCCCTCGTTGGAACGAGCTCGACGAGCTCGTTCCAACGAGGGGTCATAACCTATGTTTTTGAGACAAAAAATGAAAATATTTTGAAAATTAATTGGCGATTTTTGATAATAGCGCTGGCCGGTTTTGGCCGTTACGTTGGGTAAAGGGTTAATCACTTGAATGTTGTGTTTTGCCTCTCTACTGCACATGTACCTGTTCTATTTTAATGTGACTGTATATTTGTGTATGGGGCGGCGTTAAAATAGGCCATGCCTGTTCGCCAAACCACATATCAGTTATGAAAATACAATTTATTGTTTAAAAACAAACAGAAATATATATCAGTAGTGTAGTGCTCCATGTGTTTTTGTGACACGGTAGGGATACACTACACGAAGGTATGTCTGGAGCTAATGGACCTCCATAGATAAAAGTGCACATTTTGGGTCTATATTTAAAGTTTAACAAATTTCGAAATTTGTTAAATATGAAGCTAAAAATATGCACTTCCCCGACTTTAGGGGTCGTAGAAGGGAAAAATCATATGAGAGAATCTACGGTCATAACTTAAGAGTAAAGGTAAGGAGTGTGTGTACTTCTCGCTCCTAATTCCCAATAAGACTGCAATGGCGGAGACCCAAGTTTAGTTTCAAGTGACTGTATTTGTGTTGTGACTCACCCACCCCATCACCACCACCACCACCACCACCATGAAACACACACCCTCGAATCTGTTGTTGTGGTTATGGAGTTAACCCTTTACCCAACGAATCGCCCGCATCCACCCGCGTAATATGCAAATTTAGCAGTTGAAAAAATATTATTTTTCAAAACATTTCAACAAAACCATATCATGTGACCCCTCGTTGGAACGAGCTCGTCGAGCTCGTTCCAACGAGGAGTCACATGATACGATTTTGTTGAAATTTTTTGAAAAATTTTAAAAAATGATATTTAAAATAATAAATTTTGATATCATCTGCGTTGGGTAAAGGGTTAAATATATATTGGTAAAGGCAACTTAGGCATAATCTCTCTCTCTCTCTCTCTCTCTCTCTCTGTCTCTCTCTCTCTCTCTGTCTCTGTCTCTCTCTCTCTCTCTCTCTCTCTCTCTCTCTCTCTCTCTCTCTCTCTCTCTCTCTCTCTCTCAACTATTTGGGGGAAAAGTGGGAGTACGCCGGTGTGTCTACCCGTCTCTACGCCCCTTCCAGTGTCCAGACAGGACCCTGTGTCGATTGTAAGATCTGGGAAAATGGTGTTCTCACAATCTCACGCACCAAATGACAGTATGTTTGTTTGAAACCAAGACATGTCCAAACATGGCACACTGTGCCCAATATATACAAACGGTTCTGACGTGGCATAAATGATTTGTGAGTTTTGAGGACCATAACTCCTTTAGTCCCCATCCCTTCATCAGTCGAAGCCAGACTTCCCGAAAGCAATATATAAAATATTTTCTTCAACTCTGTGAACAACTCTTTGCTCGACGAGAGAGAAACATTTCATACAAGACGGAGAAAGTGCCATTAGTATTGATTTTAAATCGAAATCGTCCCACGATGCGCTACAAAATTTGTCACAATATGTGATAATTTCTCGCTATTTCCGCTGGTTTTTCTTTTCGTCTCATTATTGTAATTGTTCCATCTTTTGATGTATCCTTTGAAAAGTTGCGGCTGTCATTCGCGTCATCGTGACAAGAATTGTCTTTCATTTACTCGTCGGTTTCTCTTACGTGTAGGGATTTATGGATTGACTGAATACCACCGGTATCCAATTTAATTTTAATAGAATCATGACAAACCTTGATGTACAGAGAAACATGTCTGTTGGTTAGCTGCTTCGAAAACTGCGTGTGCCTAACTCGTAGGTGCGTAAAACACTCTGGCGGTGGTATATTGTCACTGGGGTGTCGACAAACTCTTACTAGTGAATGCGTATGTGGCTGGTTGTGGGGAGGGGAGAGAGGATGCGCATATGTGAATATGGGTAACGAAGGAACACATATGGGCAAACTCCATACGAAATGCTATGTAAACGATCTTTCTGAGGCGTGGGTTAAGGAGGATTTTGGAAGGCAGGTAGCAACTGTAGTCAGAGTTTTTATTCTGTCCATGACTCAAGCTAAAGAGAAAATTAATATCATTTTCTCAACAAAGTTGAAACAAAAGAAATGTATGTTTAATGTAAAATGTGTGTTCCGCTCCCTCCTTGTTCTAAGGCAAGTCACCCAAATGTCTAGCTATCTTTGGAGAAACGCCGATAATCTTCGATCGATCAAATGCAGAACCCAGATGTATTCGAATAGCTATCTTCCATCAGCTATTAGGTTGGGGAAAAATCTTGACAACCAGACTCAGAATAGAGATATATTATTACATTTTAAAAACTCAATAAAGAATTCATCCTTGAAAACTCCCAAATATTTTAATGAGGTCTCTCGACGAGGTCAGATTCTCCATTGCAGACTACATCTTGGGTACAGTGACCTGGAAATCTCCTGACTCACGACCCATTCTGCTAAACTGAATAGTTTTTTAACACTTCTTGTGAAATGTTATTGCATGGGGACACGGGAGCTTCAGACTCTGATAACGCAATGCTATATGAATCAGAACATCAATATATTCTGTTATCTAATCGCTTTAATTAATTAATTTATCTATCGAACTCACAACAAAAGTTTACATTGTGAAAATGATGTACTATGCAAGCTCGAACTGCAGAACCGTAGCGCCCTTACGGTACTTCTTATCCATTCAGTCCCAATTCTAATCATATAGCCCGATACAGTCTGGAAATCTTGTTATTCTGATCGTATCTACATATTTCGCATAAGGAGGCTCTTTAACTGGTGGGGTGCTGAATTATTTTTGGCAGTCAAAATTTTTTCACATATCTTTGCCTTGTTTCAATTCATGGGAGAGTGCCTTCGAGACACTCTCCCATAAATTATAACAAGGCAAAGCTACACAGATTAAATGATTTCACTTCAAAGATAACATGAAGCACATCCACAAGGTGTGGTATGTGCACTTCAGAATAAAGCCCAAATATGGGCTTCCAGCACTGTACCAGTTAACAGTAGTGGTGTTCCACGCCTGTTTCTTTTCCTCCTTTCCAAAGATATAAAATACTCTGTTGAGTAGAATGCAACTTACCCCATTTTTTTTCTATGCAAATCACTTTGGCATACCTGCAGCCAATACCCTCTGTACCTCGATGGCGCGAATTGGGAAAACTATCGTTCAGAGGTGCACAGGAAGCTCGGAGACACAATTCCCGTCAGTTGTGTTATCTCCCCTTAAAAGAATAGTCTACATATTTTGGCTGGGCAACGCCTGGCAGTTGACTTGTTTGGATGTATCCGTGAATTCAGGCAACCTGACAGCGTGCGGAGAGTGACACCGAGTCATGTTGGGCGAGGTGTTATAGCACTTTACAGGCTGCGCCGGCACAAAAATGTCGACGGCTTGGTTGATAAGTGACTTACACATTGTAAATTTTTGTTCCATCAACAAAACTCACGGACACGGGTATACTCGATAGGCGAGGGGTTTTCAAGTTACGTTACTTGAACACTCGGTTCACTTTCTTATCAGGTATTTCAACATGGTTACTAATAACGAAAAGACAAAAGAGACAAGGAGTAAAGTAAGATGAGTAAGTAGAACAACAGTAACCTGTTTTGTGAAACACCATAATAACCAACTAACCGGATGTTAGCAGGTGAGCATGCGTCGGGTTTCTAGCTGAGTACTCCGGTTCAGTTACTTCAATTCAAGAAAATTATATCATGACAATTAAGAAAACAACAAAACAAAATCTGCACCCGCACTGCACACGTGTTTGTTGATGTTGATCATTCTCTCTAAGGGAAATATGTAGGCACAAGCGTGTTCATCAATCCCGATCAACTTTGAAGTAAATAAAATATGTTTAAAAAAATGAAATGTAAAATAAAAAACTTCGGAAATATGGCTCACGATAGACATCTTGAAGTTAACCCTCTGTACACTGATATCAAATACTGATATTTCAAGTACCAATTTTTTCCCATAATGCAATTAGGAATTTAAGCTGTTGCTTATTCTTTAATTCATTCTTTCTTTAATGTACACTGTAAAACAAGACTGAATTGATTAAATTCCTACTTGCATTATGGGTAAAATTAGCCTTTTGAAATTTTGTTAATTTCTCGTCAGTGCTTCGAGTGTTAAAAGAATAAACCTAATCACTTTAACGAACGTAACAGCCACACAGACGAGGGCTAATCTCAACAAACGTCATTGAAGTTTTATTATTATAATTACTATTATTGTCATTTGCTTTAATTTTTATTTTTTATTTTTGGAATTGGATAAGATTTTTTTTAAAATTTTCCTCAGTTGAAAAATATTTTATTACTCCCCTTACACCCACGCCATAAAATGTACTGAAAAGGAAATAATGTAATTAATAAATTTGACAAAAAACGAATAGACCAGTTTTTTACAGATTTCAGAACAAAACAATTAATCGATGTTTTTCTTTTGATATACTGATGTTTCAGTACATTGAGCATTAATAAACTCAAATGACAGTTAATTTAATAACAAGATACTTTTTCACATTAGAGATTATCTTCTGGAGGGCTAGATTATTTTTGGAGGTCTGAATTTGTTATTCGAAACTTTTTTATTACTAATTATTGGAGAGTGCCCACAGGCACTCTCCAATAATTTGTAATAAAACAAATTTATATAAACAAAATATTATTTGTGTTTGACTGAATATGAAATATAAGCAAGGAAAGTGTTGGTTTTTGCTCAGGTATCCTCATTTTTTGAAAGCCCTGATCGTGGCTTCTGGCACTCAACCAGTTAAGAAGTCTCGACAGCAGGATTATATTAGTATTTTAAGCTGCGATAACATTTGGCTCAACGGTTGTCACTGAGCAGTATTCGGGAGAAAATAGGAATTGAGGTTAAAACTTCAAAAAATCGAAAAATAATAACAAAACAAATAACCACAAAGTATCAACGCGCTGTTTGATTTCATACGTCATAAGACGTACAAAAGTATCAAAGGGTTAAGATGGTGCGACTGAGTGTTGATGTTGAAAACGTTAAAGATATACATAATGGGAGATAATCCCCGTAATCTTACCATCAGCCCCCACCCACTATATGATCCACTATATGATCCACCCCCTTTCCATATACAAGTTATGGACCGAGAGAGTGGAAAAAGAGTAAAGAAGGAAACTGAATGTGTATGAGATACATCATTCCAAATTAACATTTTATCTTTCATGACTGCACAGCAGGGTAGCATCACTGAATTTACCCTCTGTGAACCTCAGTATCTGAATCATGGTCTTAAGCCTGAACAGAAAGAGGTACCCAGATGATAAATTGGCTCACAGTATGGGACAGCATCAGCAAATCCCCCCCCCCCCCCCCCCCCCGAGGGACCTCATTCTGCAAATGACAGATTGCTTATGTGTATGTCCAGGCTTGCAGTTAGGGTTGTTGATCACTGCAGGGAAGATTCTTCAAACTTGTCGGAAAGTTGCTTGAAACTGTCCCAAAAGGGTTGTTGAAAGTCCTTGAATTTTGTTCATCATTTTGACAATGAAACACGGGCATAGGTCTCGTGTTATCCAAACGTTTTACTTGTATATTTAGAGGTTATTATTTGCTTAGTTTCAGATCGGCCGAGATATCAGCTCGAGGTAACTTCATATCAGCCTGAGACCGAAGGTGCAAAAGGTATTGCACTTCCCAGACCGGAATTTTCAAAAAGCTGTAATTGAGCAAATAATTCCCCGAGCTTGCAAAAGTAAGGCAGAATGGCATCCACTTCATATAGGTATCACCATTTATAGACATAGTTTGACTAAAAAAGTTTTTAGTATCATTTATTTCTGCATGGGTGGATTTTAACTCGACAGATCAGATATGAACGGGTTTGGAGAAGAAGTACAATAAGCACGCGTTAAATTTCAGCTCATTGAAAAGCGGGTTATTCCCGCTGGACCAAGAGTTAAAAATTGACCCTTGCTTTATATTTCAAATAGCAGTCTATTGAAAAAGCTCCCCCCTTGGCGTTTCAATATCAATCTATTCTCCCTATAGCGTTTTAACCCAATACCTTACGTAATCGTCATTCAAATTATATTATTTTTCTAAATTTTTGCCTCCAGAAAGAGTTTATAACCCCTCATCCGAACGTACTAGTCGAGCTCGTTGCAATGAGGGCTTGTAAGCTTTTTTTTAGTTTCTCAAAAAAAAAAAATATTTTCAAAATATTATCTGTTAGGTTAACCCTTTAGCTACTGAATCGGCCGCATCCAACCGCGTAATTTACAAATTGGGCTCTTGAATTTTTTTTTTTCAAAATATTTCAACAAACCATATCATGAGACCCCTCATTGGAACGAGCTGGCCTAAGCCCGTTCCAATGAGGGTTCACATGATATGAATTTGTTGAATGTTTTTGAAAAATTATTAAAAAAAATAATTAAAATTACAAATTTTGATATCGCGTGCATTGGAAACGGGTTAAAGATTAAGCGAAAATAACGACGCCCTTGAAACTTCTGAACAGTCGCCTTCTTGAAACCAGGGTAGATTCTTAGAATGAGACTGATTTCAAAACCGACGAGCCGTAACTTGCCTCCCTGTTAGGGAAGTCAATGTATGATCTCCGGCAAAACCGGAAATGTTTCTGAAATAACATGCCCATCTATCTGAAACCTGTTGTCATTTTTCTAATCCTCAAGGACAGCCAAGTATGGTGTCATTTTGTTCACGGTAATTGGAAGTGTAGAAAACTGTTTCACTCGCAGGCTTCACTCCATCAAGTAATTCTATATTTCCATTCGTAACCATGGAAATTGGGAATTTACCCGAACGAGCTCATTGATTTCGAACCTCACCTAATTAACGACACCGTTACAGTACAACTTGGTGGGACATGTATTAGCTGAATCGACCGTCTGGCAAATTATATATCTCTTTTTCTATTTGCAGAAATAATTACACTTATATTTTTAATAATAAATAAGGTAAATATGTATTTATAAATATATATAACAGGTGCGGATCCGGGATTTTTTTATGGGGCGGGTGGATGTGCAAAATGTAAAAGTCAACAACTATTTTTAGTTTCGAAAGTACCTGTGTTTACACAAGGCACTCACAGGACATTTCGGTCGCCTAATTTGACGACTAAAGCCTATACTCTTACTTGCTAGACCAAAGGGTCTTGAGTACACAGCATGCATATTTACAGACTCACAGACTAACTGTTCGTGTACCCGGCTGCCATTGAGCTCCGGGGCATCACGAAGATGACCAAGTGGGAGGTTTAAACACAATTTGTGCCGGCTATCCCGCATGTAGAAAGATTCCAACTTCATCAGTAAGGCATGCCTTCTTGGCAGACATGCCTTGATGATGTATTTATTTATTTATTTATTCATTTATTTATTTATTTATTTATTGGTGTTTAAGGTCACACCGAGCATTAACGAGCTACTGCCAGCTCCTCAACATACTAACTCAGTTCAAGCTCCGCTCAAGCAGGGTTATAACGGTTGGAGACATGTGCATCATCGACGTGCAGTACGCCTTAGTACACGGCGTCATCGTGCCCTCATACAGGCAACCGGGACTAAGTGCCTTACCCAAGGACACAACGCGGGTCGTCCCGAACGGGATCGAACTAGGGACCTCTAGCATAGAAGTCCAACAGTCTACCACTGAGCCACCACGTTTCCCCTTGATGATGTAGTTGGAATATTTGTCAATCAGATTATAGTTAACCCTTTACCCAACGTAACGGCCAAAACCGGCCAGCGCTATTCACAAGAAATCTCCAATTAATTTTCATTATTTTTTCATTTTTTGTCTCCAAAACATAGGTTATGACCCCTCTTTCACGAGCTCATCGAGCTCGTTCCAATGAGGGGTCATAGAAGAGCTCGTGAAAGAGGGGTCATAACCTATGTTTTTGAGACAACAAATGAAAAAAATTAGTTATTGAATAATTTTTTTGCAAGTGTCGTCTGCTTTTCATGTTAGGTAAAGGGTTAAACTACTCCTGAAATTTGTTTGTGGATAAAAAATGCATGTAGTAGGCGTGATGCACGGGTTTACAAACTTCTTATTTAATGGGAACGTACCGAACTCAAAATTTGTCATGCTGGTACAACGTGCAAAATTTCAAAAATGACTGACTGGCCGTTCACGTGGTTTGGAGATGTCTAACCGAACGCTCAGCTATGTAACAATTCCTGGGAAACTGTTTTTGTATCATTAACAAGTATTCAAATATTGCGTTGAATTGAAATATAAATATCCTCTCAAGGCAAAAGCCTAAAAATCCATCAAGACACAAAAAAGGCTGGTAGAGCGCTAGAAGGCAATATTTGGGCTTTATTCTGAACTGCAGGTACCCAAAGTTAAAGTTAAAGGCTTCATATTCTGTGGGTGTCCTTCTTATTCTCTTGGAAGAAAAATTACTTCATCTCCATTGATTTGCATTGTTACAGTTTATGGGAGAGTGCCTATAGCACTCTCCTATAAACTGAAACAAGACAAAAATGTATGAACAAATCTTGAAGCTGAGAAAAAAATTAGCATTCTACCATTTAAGTTACTCACACTTTACCATTCAAGATGCAACTTTTGGCTAACCGGTCATCCGTTCGCGTAGATTTAAATTTGCGTAACCACCGCGCGAACGAAACGAGCATTCTAGTCAATTTTTGCACACTGCTGGGACCCCAGCATCTCCAATCAGCCACAGACCTCCATTTGCCTGCGGTCGAGTGCGTGTTTGACTCAAGTCCAAAAAGAAAAGCTTGTCCCGTAAGAAAATACAAGATTACTAGCAAGAGCGAATTGATATCCAAGTCAACAGCCCAGATGAAAATGTTATGACCTGAAAATTGTTGGTTGGAGGGCACACACATTGTTACACCCCTGATTGAGCTACGAATTAGCCTCTTAGGTCCCCCACGTCTTTACTCTGGCAGATATTTGGTCAGGTACAGTTGCTATTAACTCTTTCCACTCAGTCTGCATACATTTTTGCGTGAAGAAAAAATGGTAGTGGACGAACAAACGTATAAGATATAAAGAGCAAAAATCTGAAGCGGGGCTCGGTAATAATTTAATCCAACAGCTCAATAGAGCTGTTGGTCTGAATTATTACTAAAGCTCCCAACAAACCTGGATGGTTTCGCCCATTTCGCCGTTGAGAATATTGACTGAAATGGTACCTTCCAGGGCGCCAGTGTTGATGGGATTAAGGCAGAGAAGACTTAACTAGAAACATTTTGTCATTGATTATACGACGTTTTTTTCCCTACTATTTATCCGAGCCGTCTCCATCTGAGCACCTGCCATGCAGTATCGAAAGCATTAACAGTGAACACAGACTGTACGCAAAGGCCACCTCTAAATATCAAACTTCACAAAGCCTATGAGCTGAAAGTGTGGGGAGGCTCCATTGATTTGTTTATTGGGGTTTAACGACAATTTGAACAGCCAGGGTCACCTCGGTTAGGACTGTTTTACGAGCGGTGGAGGCCGGAATATCCTGAGAGAATCTCGAAGCAGC
Organism: Pictodentalium vernedei; assembly: GCA_031216915.1. Lineage (NCBI taxonomy): Eukaryota > Metazoa > Mollusca > Scaphopoda > Dentaliida > Dentaliidae > Pictodentalium > Pictodentalium vernedei. The sequence goes on from CM062291.1 coordinate 271,928,217, forward strand.
GGTGAACAACTGTCAGACTCCACAACGTACAAAAACCGCACGAGCTGGGTCAGCATTTGTTGGATGCAAGTGCACCATTGATATGTAGTTCGCCTTAGTACACAGTCGGAACGACCCCCCCCCCCCACCCCACCACACACACACACACACACACACACACACACACACACACACACACACACACGTCGGCAACGGAATTAAGTACCTTACCGCTGGTCAGGCTCAAACCGTGGACCGCTCGATCTGAAGTCCAATGCTCTAACCACTGAGCCACCGCATACTCAATCGAGTGATACCTGTGATCGAAAGAAATCATGTTTGTGTGTGGGTGGTTTTCTTTGTGATGTGCTGTTTTCTTCAATGATACCAATACTAGGTGATTTTCATCAGAAAGCTTTATGGTAATGCCACAACTAATATTATCCGGAAATAGGATGGATTGCGATTCTCCTGAAAATATGTGAGATCGTGTTTCCATTATTATGGGCATTTGAACTTCACGTGCTGAAACTATACCAGTGGCAAAGATGTGGAGACGACGGACGCCGCTCCACCCCACCTCCAACAAGGATTTTGTCGGAAATTTCGAGTTTTGTTGTTATTTATTCTACCATACTATGGCACGTTCCTGCTCAATATAACTACCGTCTGTAAAATAGAATTGCGAAGATTGCGTCTCTTTGGCTTTCATCTTTCAGTTTTTTCTCCAAACCAGGTGTGTAGACACGATCGACATACGACGAATGGGGACCATCAAATTTTCGACTGAAATAAGCGATGCAATGTGTCGCCGCGTTCCACTTGTGGTGCGCGGATATGCTTTACATCACTAATTTTTCAGAAATTCTGTGATCTAGCTCCACTAACAGAAAAGCTATTAACGCCACCGAAAGTTACTTCATGCTGTATAGCATTGACACAGTGAACCTCTCTGTCTCTTGCTGCTTTACACCGGGGTGGGGGGGGGGGGGGGATTTCCACTTAATATTAACTCATTAACAAAGTTGGATAGAAAATGATAGTTTCAAAAGTATTCTTGAATACCGCACCCAAAACGTATTGCCTCAAAAACATAGCTGATGACCACTCATTGGAACGGTCTCGGCGAGCTCATTCCAATTCAGGGCCGGGGCCAATTAACTCCCAAAAATAATTAATTACAATTACTTGCAAAAAAGGCAGTTACAATTAAAATTACAATTACAATTGCTCCGTTTTTAAAAGTAATTGGTTACAATTATCTTCAAATGAAATTAATTACAATTATAATTTCTTTTGGGATGTGTTTGCAAAAATGGAGGAGAAAAAATACAATGATCGAAAGTTATCTTCATCTATAAACTAAATAACATAATATGTAAATATATGTACTCACAACATCAATATTCCTGACAATGGGTGTAAATGCTACCAGGAGCCAACACTATAAAACATTTACAATTGTATTTTCTCGAATTGTATTTTCTGTTTACGTAAATAACTGACTGAAATGAATCATTAGCTCTTCAAAAGACGAAGCAATTTACCGACAGGTATTCCCAAGTCTTTTGAGACGCTGATCATTTAACTCCTTGCATGCTGCTGGTGGATATTCTTAACGGGACAGGATTTCTCTTACTACTAAAAATAGTATAATTTGGGTACATTTAATCAAATTTCCTCCCTGCAAACTGAATAGATTTCTTTGCAAATGATTTCTTGGGATAAATTCTGATGAATTTTTCATCAAATCTAGTCATGGCTGCTTAACAGCAGCCATGACTAGATTTGCTGAAAAATATCTTGAAAATACTCAGCGGGTTAAGAATTAACTTTATGATTTATATTGACAGCAAGAAAATCCAGTTCTGAAAAATATTTATTTATTTATTTATTGGTGTTTTTAAGGTCATATAGTTATGCACAATGACCGTGACAGTTTTACGGGTGGAGGAAGCCGGAGTACCCGGAGAGAACCACCGAGCAACGACGAGCAACTGTCAGCTCTCCAACATCGTAACTCTGAACTCTGCCCCGCGGCAATGGCAGGGTTAGATTGGTTGAAGACATGCGCACCATCGACATGCAGTACTCCTTAGTACACAGCGTCATCGTGCCCCCATGTAGGCAATCGGGGTTAAGTGCCTTGCCCAAGGACACAACGTGGGAGTGCGAATCAGTCGCTGAAATGGTCACCCATCCAACTACTAAACGCGCTCGACGTTGCTTAACTTCGGTGATCTGACGAGAACCAGTTACCACGACGCCACCACTCCCCCTTCCGAAAAATACAATTGTAAAAGTCTAATAGTATTGGTTCCTGGGGCCAATACTATAAAACTTTTACAGTTGTAGTTTTCAGAACTGTATTTTCTATTTATGGAAATAACTAATTGAAATGAGCTATTAGCATTTTCAAAGATGTGGCAATTTGCCAGTTGGCAAATTGCCAGATCTTTTGAAATGCTAATGGTTTATTACCGTCATTTATATTCACTTGCAGAAAATACAATTCGGGAAAATACAAGTGTAAACGTTTTATAGTATTGGCCCCTGGTCATTGTCATTGTTTGAAAGTCTCAAGCTTCTCTGAACATCTGTCAGGAATGAAAACATTTCCTGCCATGATAAACTGACTTTCAAGAGGCACTGATGGTGGAGGCTTTCTTGAATATTTTTCTGATAGTGCCGCCAAGGGAAGTAACTTTACAACATGCAGTGTACTACGAGAGGGATTACTGCTGGACCACGAATACAGTAGTGCAGATTTTCTATCCGATTATAAGACAGAATGCAGTGAGGGTGGAATCAACGACCCGGAGTGGAGTTTTTTTGTGTTTCAAGGGCACCGAAGGCTCGCGTGAAATACAGAAAAAAACTCCACAAAGGGTGGTTGATTCCTGCCCCCACCCCACCCTCTCTCTACTCGAGTTGTGTTCTGTATTGATATCACGATTAAATTTGGATTAAGTAAATGGAGCCGATATTTTTAATGAAAGTATCACCTTTGGTGGTCTGGTAAACTTCTTGCTTAGATTCCGCTCTACAGTTTCGCACTATTGCGCAGGGGTGAAATTCTAAATTATGTTGAAACTAATGCCATGTAAAGTGGAGATATATTTTTAGTATCAGAAATATGATTACATTAGGCTATTTGTTGGACAAGAGAATTTGAAGTTTTGGTCCTAAAGTTGGAGTCTGATGCATATGGGTAAATTACCAGTTGAATTATGAGAAACAGTGGCTTCAAAAAATTGGCTACTTTTTAAAAAATGAAATGGAAATATAGAAATTGTTTTTTGCATTTTAGAAACAGGGGATGCTATGCTCCAGGTGGGGGTGGTGGAAAAAAATCTGCTTTTGAGGCTGCTGGGTGGCTGAAAATGATTGGTTTCGGCATTTTTTCATGCAATTTTGCCGGTTGAAGTCTTGCCTTTGACAATAAATTATTTCACCCACATTCAGAGTGTTTATTTCTACTTAGTCAGATAGTATTATATGTTTTTTTGTGGATTTGGGAAATGTAATACATGTTATGTGTTAGATAACTAAGTTACAGAATATTTGCATTTGAAGAGAGTGTGTGGAATGTCATTTTTGTAAATGCCTGGAAAATTGTGGAGCGGAACCTTAACTCTGTTTTGTGTCAAAGCATTTCATTCAAGTCATAACGTCACTCGGACGCGTGACGTTCAATGAGAGGCGTTCTTACATTATGTTCTAACGCGTAATCCAGATTCCACGCGTGGTGTACCTATAGAATATTTCACACGACATGTGTACCTAGAACATTTACCAATGTCTGTGCTGTATCGGGTAACGCCAAATACACACGGAAATCGTAGTATAAAAGTCCATATTTGTTTCATTAACCCTTTGAACTCTAGTGGTATCGTCCATGCCAGTTCAGTGGCAGCAATCAGAAGAGTCCATATTCATTATTTGGGGTAGATCAATCAATATTTTCAACGTGCAGCCTCCGGGCTGCACGTTGAAAATATTGATTGGTCTACCCCACACATTTACTGAACAACCATCCTATATAATGATGTTATGACGTATCATATTTCAGGCCGAAAAAACGGCCGCTAGGGTTCAAAGGGTTAAAAAATATATAGAATAGCATAATTAAGAAGACGTTCAGCCCAGGGACAAGTGGGAGCAAGCTGAAAGTTCTTCAGCTGTTTTATACAAATTAGAAATGTTCAGAAAAGTGACAGATCTGCACCCACCCCTCAATACGTTGCACTGCATCAAGACGAAATTCAATTCATGGAATCTTATGAGTAGTCAGTAGCTATGATTTGAGGGTTAGGATGGTAAAAACAATACAATTTGAATGGCGATTTTTATGGAAATAACTACATGGGGAAATTTTAGTTACGTTAGATGAAGGATAACACCATTCCCTCGTTGGCTCAAGCGGATTATTTTCATTACAAATTATAACAACCATATTTTTCTTCAGGAAAATGCTCAAGTAAATTCGTTGAAAATGTTTCTGTTCAACAAAACGGTTATATTATTTGACGAGACACGCTTACAATTCCCTGAAAGCGAGTTGAGCAACGGTAATATTTTGTATCGATTCCGGCGGATTAAATGAAAATTTAAAAGCAAATAATATCTTGTAATGGGGTTGGGTTATGCGAGGACACCGTAATTAATTTGCCTCTAACAACCATTTTTATTACCCTAACTTTCGTGTTATCTTATTAGGTTATCCCCGGTGTACAACATTTAATTCAGCCAGACCTCTGACTCTGATATTGGCGGTCGTGTCTAAAATGCTTCTTTGTGGAACTCTTGTTTAGACAGTCGAGTGGAAGTCGACGTAAATTGCCAACTTTATTGGTTTTTACTGCACAGTTGAGAAAAAAGTGAAAATCTGAGAGCGGATGATTCTGTCAAGTTGGATAAGTGACAAGAAGCGGTGTGGACAAGCTTCAATACATTTCCATGGAAACGATATTTCTATCATCCGGCCGGTTCATGCGGGACTTCGGTAATTGGTGTCGGAGCTTGATGAAGAGAACCTGATATCGTTATTTGTGCTCGTGTTATTCTCTCTCCTGAGGGGCTTCTTGCGCTCACCATGTTCAAAATTGGATGTGGAGAAGGCAACAACCAATGTCCCATTCCCGATTCGAAGTCTCTTAACTCATTCGATAAGCGAATCCCTTGTACGTCTGAAAGTATATTCATGCTAAATGCGTTGCGGGGAGTGGTGGCTTTCAGAGCTTGGCTGAAAAGGCACAAATATATTTTCATCCCATTTTGGTAGTTTTTGCGTGGTGTGATCATGCCTAGCAATAAAGAGCTTATATTGTAACTCGTTAGCAGTTTACGCTAAATAATTTTGTGGTAACCTTAAAAAAAAGAGTTGTGATGCTATTTCGTCTTCAGTGTTGATAGTACTTCAGGCAGTCGTCATCCATGATGTTTACGTCTTTATAGAATTTTCAACAAAATAATAGCAACAACTGACGAGCGATCTCGCTTTGGCGAGATCGCGAGTCAGTTGTTGCTTATATTTTGGCAAGAAAAAATCTTGTTAAAATGTAAACGGCACGCCTCTCTATTAATTTGTGGATGGAATGAGCAACCCTTATGTCGAGTTAGCTGCGAAAGATTGTCAAAATCTGACTGTCAAAGCATGCGGGATTATAAATTTAATTTGTGATGCATTGTTTTGTCGGAACCTGCAGTTTGTTCGCATATTTTACGGCTGAAGTAATCCCCAGGTAACCAAGATGATCGTTCGTGCATGGGTTATTTCCAAGCCTGTGCGATGCCTCTAATGTGAACCTCGCTATTCAACAAACACTGATATTAACTGCAATGTGCAGACTGAAACATAAAATTACTGAATATAAAATGAAATTTAGTCATTATATATTCTATATCAGATATAGGACTAAGTTGGGGTATGTGATTGTTTTCAAAAATATTATGTCGAAAGTTCAAACGTTTGTAACGCTCACAACAACATCTAGTGTGTGAATGCCTTGAATCAGTTGTGAATGTTGCAACCGTTTCGGCGTTGCCTTTATAACAGACCAAATTCAGAAACCACGGCGGCTTTAATGGCTGGCCATGGAAAGGGTTGGGGTCCCCTTCTTTTGTCACATGTGGCAATTCAAGTTCTTAACAATTGTCCATTAATTTCTGAGGAGAGACTGTCAATCTACAATGAATCGCCGATTTCTAAAGGCAGACACGACGGATTATGGTACAGGCTGCTAAAAGAAACAGTAGAAGAAATAGGGTATTGCAACTAGTGAGAAAGATTCACAGCAAATCCAAACACACTATTAGCAAACATAGGACCAGGAGGGAGAAGCGAAACCACAATGTATTTGTTCGATACAAGCTCTGAAGTTGCGGAGCAGACCGGAGTCAATGTATGTGTGTGTTGATTTGGGGGTGGGGGGGGGGGGGTCAACAAGATGCCATACTTCGATGAATTCTATGCCCTTTAGACATACGCGGCGTCCCTATAAAGCTCAAAAGAACTCAGTAAAGCTTTTGTAAATAGTCGTTGTAAAAGACGATCTTCAAAATGTGTTCGCTTGTGCGTTAGTGAGTGCGGTAGGTAAGCAGGTAGGTAAGTCCGTGATCGTCGAGTGCAACATAGTGAATCATGAGCACAAGCCTATCAACGCTTTTTTGTGATTTTCCACAGAAACCGCAAATAGCTTTCGGTGGAAACTTTAAACCCGAAGAGTTTCAGATGTATTCCATCCTCCTCGCACTGTATAAACCGGCCCTTTAACCCAAACTTCTCCATTTGTGAGAGTCCATCTGGCAAAGTTTTCGCAGTGAGAATTTTCTGCGAATATATTTGGGCAGAACCTATTGCAATCAGAAACAGAATAACAACACGAAGAGTTTTCCCAACTGGCAATGCCACCCGGGGAACAGTTACTAAATGGTTTTCCGCCAGTCATTGGCAAGGGCTAAAGAAAATAAGAGGGAAGGGAAATTTCGTGTGGTTCATTTGAAATGACGATAGCTCTGTCTTTTTACTACGCAATGGACATGCTTTTCTCATACGGAGCTCATTAAGTCCTGCTCTGTAGAGCTTATTATCTCTCAAATTTTGAAGGTATTTTATGGAACACGATAAAAAATATTCATGTTGTACTATATATGTGCTTCGCCCGACCTGTGATACACTCTCTTTATTCTTCGGACTTTTGTTACGCCATCAAGAGTGTCTTTATCAGATGGTAAAACCTGTTAAATAGTGGGTACGCTGTAATCCACTAAAGTGGATATTGTTTATATTAGTAGCATATCCCCCTTAAATGTATAATGCACCGGAATATTAACCAAGCCTTTGACCTATTAAATGCACATTTGTTTAAGAGGAAACAAGCATAAACGTTCACTTCATCATCTTTAAACACGACGATGTCAAGAATATAAAGCTCCAAGCCCTCCAGTCACAGCCTAATTCTGTAAGGAATTCGAGGCTGTTATGACATGGAACCACTCTGGCCCTTAAATAGTCCACCGCCCATGTTTAGATTAAATCGTCTGGAATATTTCAGTTGGTTGGAAAAGCGAACCGACGGTTCGTTTTTCCGACCAACTGAAATATTCCAGACGACTGAATCTTAAAAATAACATTAACATTCGTTTTCTTTCAATCAACGCAAGAAATGATTTTCAATCTAGACGTGATTTAACCGAATCTGTGATGACAACATCATCATTATGAATGAATACTCATCACAGCAGAAGTTTATGATTGCGCCGCGGAGTTCAATTAATTGTGTTAACATTTTGATGTTTGCAAAATGAATTAAATGCTTGTTGATTGGAATATCTGTAACTGAAGCCGTAAAGAATATTTGTACATCTTTGTGAGTGAAGACACACCACACTGTATCAACAGTTGTCTGCGCGCAAACTCCACGTGGGTAAACAATCGGTCCATAACAGCGTAGATTTCCGAACAGAATTAGACTGGTGAACCGGGCGCTTGATAAAACTCTTATAAAATGCATTCGTACGAGAGTCACGTCGTTCAGTCCAGTCAATAGTCGCACCTAAATGTAGGTTATAAACCGAGTGACAATCTTTAAGTGAATTAAAGTCGCGAGTGCGAAGCACGAGTGAGTTTAATTCACTTAAAGATTGTCACAAGGTTTTTAACTCATTTATAACACCTCAAACGTCCCGAGAACGTCATGAGTAATCTCTGGATATTTTTTGTTATTTGAAAATCCTTCAGTCATATCATTTGTGATTGCGACTTGGTGTATAAATTATAACCCTTTGACAAAACCGAAATTTACTTATATATATACATATAAATAAATAATTTTGTGACGACGATTTGCAGACATTGGTGATTTTTCTATTGGTCATGACATTGGATCTCTAGATCTTATTGCCACACAGGAACTGTTGTTTAAAAAGACAAAGAGAAGACAAGTCAACAAAATAGATTTGCCGCACCCGTCACGGCCAAGGAGCTGCATGAGAAATATCGACTTAGTATCCCTCAAAACACACGGTATGTGGATTCGTAGGCTTTACGAGTTTGGAAGGACTGGGCAACATGCAGAAACAGAAAAGGTGAAACATTTTCGGAACCATTTTTTCCCGTGCCTGAAAGTTTAAGTGCAGACATTTCATTTAAGGAACTTGCATTTGCATTGAACTTGAATGACTTAGCGTACTTTTCTGAATAATTGTCCACCGTACAACTCACAAGTTAATAATTCAGTATCGTTTCTCGAATAAAAAGCAAATTGATCTATTGTATTGTGCTTTGCCTTTTTGGTGTTCATTTTTCAGACACCAGTTCATATACGGTTTTACATCAACCAATGTGCTGAAATATATGACCTCAAACACCAATAAATACATAGGGTTCAACACACTTCCAACACACCAGGTCAGTCTACAGTTGTTCTCTTAGTGGACCATTGTTAAAGGTGTGAAATCAACCTCTATTGTTTGTTTTCACTGTTACTCTGTAGCTCTTTGTTTCCAGTTGCAGCCGAATGAATAACAAACGGCTTTACTTATAAAAATCTTCAAATAGAGAAAGTCTCAACTTAAAGATCTTCACAGAACTTATAGACGACTAAATCCGGGGATTTCATTGGTCGAGGGACGTTTGGGGTGTTATAAGCATATTTATTCTAGGTCTCACAACCGAACTGGATCACATTATATCTGAACGCAAACGAGGACACATGAGATATGATTGGATCACTGCTTTCGTAAGCGCCGTCTTCAACCGTAAACGCTACAAGTCGCACATGCATTAGGATTAGTGGAGATGACAACGTTCGTGCCTCAATTTCATATGTGACAGGTAATGTCAGGAAGTATTGACAGCAAATAATTGGCACACATGACAATGAGTTTGTTCTGACACAATGGCATTTTAAATTCTCCGTAGTTTGTGAGCATGTTCAACACCTGTTATTGCGTTTCGGATGACATTAAAAGTAATTAACCCTTTCTAATCTGGCGCTCTGGAAGGTATCATTTCAGTCAATACTGTCAAGGGTGAAATGGGCGAAACCATCCTGGTTTGTTGGGAGGTTCAATAATAATTTAATCCAACAGCCTCGCTTCAGATTTTTTGCTTTTTATAAGCCTATCGTCTGCTCGTCCACTACCAATTTGTTTGCACTCCGGATTGAAAGGAAGGGTTAAGCCATATGATATAAAGGTATTTGATGAATCACTAAAGGAATAGGAAGTAATTACAAAGAGTATATGAACCTTCTGCATGAGATATCCGAGAAGGGACGCAGTGGTTGTTTACACTACAAAATAAGTGATAAATAGATTCAGTGACCAACGCCTGGGATTGGAGTCCTTTAAAGTGGGCAACATAGATATCACGCTCTCAGGCCACCTGTCGAATTCTATAAAGAATTTGACGCTGTTAAGGCCTGGAAGCAGTCTAGCCCTTGAATAGCCAATGGCCTATGTTTTGGTTTACTCGTCTGGACGGTTCGCTTTTCCGATCAACTGATATATTCCAGACGATTGAATCTAAAAATACCATCAACATTCAGTTTCTTTGAATCAGCGCAAGAAATGTTGCTCGGTCGAGACTTGATTTCAGAGGCGGACAGGCCATATAGTCTACAGGGAAAATTTCCAGTGGGCCCCATATTAAAGGCCAACCATGGGGCCGCAAAATTGATACTGCCCAACACGTATTGGTGTATGAAATTTTATGAAAATTATCAACAAGCGAAATGGACCTGATTACAGAGACTGTCGGCATACAGAAATGTTATCTATGTGAGACTGCCAATGACAATCCACACAGAGACATTTCGATATACCAGCAGTCTAGTCTGCATTTGATCGCTCAGATGCAAGAAAAGAGTGTTCTTTGGGTTTGAAAAATTCAAAAGTTTCTTCCATTGGGTCGAACTATGGTTGGCTCGATGGGCCCCCTTCCAACCATCGGCGCAACCATTTTTTCGAATGAGCAACAAAGATGGCATAAATATACCATCGAAATGTCCTCCATGTGTACTGCAACTGATCGCAAAGATGCAGGGAAGCAGCATTCTTTCAGTTCGAAAAGTCAAAATTAATTCCGGATCGGTGAATCCCCCAACCCTACCCCATTCCCGGTGCATTTCCCGTTTACTTTTCTTGGCCCAGTCCGCCTCTGCTTGGTTTGATCGAATTTGGTATGGCATAACTATCAGAAATGGGGATTCACCACGCCTTAGTTTTTTTTATTATGCCGCGATGTTCCATCAATTATGTTAATATCTTGCTGATTTGAAGGTGAATTGAATACGCATTGACTGGAAAATCTATAATCGGACCACGAAAGAATAGCTGTTAGTCTCCGTGAGCGAAGGAACATCACATTTCACCAAGTAGTCTGCGCGCAAACGCCCCAAAAAGTGGGTAAACAAATAACAGGCACATTTCAACTTCTAAATCCTTACAGAATTAGACTGGGTGGTCTGGGCGATTGCACAGGTATAAACAATTGGCTAAACTTAACTTTATACTTGAATTGCGGTCTTGAAAGAGCCACAGATGCTGAAAAGTGACTTTAAATAAATAAATAAATAAAATCCTATACTAAATCACCTTTACGGGTCAGTACGTGCCTTAGTGGCCTCACCCCAAAATAATGAGGTTGTTTGTTGAAATGTTTCTCAAAAGCAGAAACTAAAAGCTATCACCAAGTGGCCTTGATAATTATCACTTTCTCGCATGCCTCACAGGAACGTTTGGAATACATCAGATTTCCAGTTTATTTCCGAAGAGTTCATAGTTGTTGAAATCTTTCTCAAAACCAGAAACTAAAAGCTATCACCAAGCAGCCTTGAAAATTATCACTTTCTCGCATGCCTTACAGGAACGTTTGGAATACATCAGGTTTCCAGTTTATTTTCGAAGAGTTCATTAAGAGAATTTTATGTGAAAACTAAGCGCAGGATGCCATCTTCAGCGAGCATATGCTTTCTCGTGGTGTTTTTATTGATTTAATTCTTGTTTCAAACTCCACTCTGTGAAAGTTAATGAGAAACAAGGAAGTTACGAAGAAACTCGATATCGAGGTAGAGGTTCCGTAAATATGAAAAATATTTGCGACAAATTGGCCGTCATTACTTCTAAAATAAATGCCTTTTCATCTCCGTCGGCATTATTTTAACTCTGTTGGAACAGTTTCTTGGCAAATGGCACGCATGTGTACAATAGTTGTTCTTTGAGATGAAAAAATAATTAAACCTCCCCACAGTTGTATGATCACAAAAGCGGACGGAAAATTCCTGCCGGATCACGACCCAATCCTGATCCGGTAGAAATTTTCTGTCCGCTTTTGTCCAAATTCTCTGTCCGCTTTTTTCCCTCCCGCAACACTACAGAATCTCACCTGTCGAAAAAGAGGTGCGAGAACTGGCGAGAACATTGAATCGATGCTGTTGTTGTTTTTTCTTGATGTAGTATTTTGTTTAGAAAATCTCGTCCACCTGATATAAGTGTCGGTCATAATTAGCCATTGTGCATAAGTATGTGACCTTAAACACCAATAAATAATAATGATAGAAGTGTTTCGCGATCAAATAGCGATCTTTGGGAATGTCTGTTACATATCTCCTTTTTGGTAATTCCAACCATTGGCGTTATTCCTTAGATAACCCTCACTGAGAAAAATGGGATAAAATTAGTTTGTGTTTATCTTACAACTTATTTCTGCCGGTCTGTGCCCGTGCACTTACTTGCAGGAACAGTAAACGTTTGGAAACACATGTTCAGCGCGTGTGCCAGCAGATAGTCTATCCGGTGGCACAAGAGCTGCTAACTTGCTTATGTCCTCGACTTCCTGCACTGAGCTAGCAAGTAGTATTAAGGTCTGATGTTCACCCTCAGATAGCCGAATACCAAATCTACTAAGCGATGTCAGTAAGGATTTCGACAAGAAATGGCATGATGGTCTCGATCATAAGTTGGAGAGTATTGGTGTGTCGGGTGAACTGTTGCTGTTCTTAAAATCGTATCTCTCAGATAGATATCAACGCGTAGTTGTTGGATCAGAGGCTTCCCCGTGGCGCCCTACAAATTCTGGAGTCCCTCAAGGTTCTATACTAGGGTCCTTACTATTTCTTATCTACATTAACGACATAACCGAAAATTTACTCAGTAGCATACGCCTTTTTGCAGATGATACTTCGTTATATCTAATTGTAGAAAATCCAAACCAAGCCTCGAATTTAATTAACCATGGTCTAGCTGTAATTGAGCACTGGGCAAAAACTTGGCTAGTCGAATTTAATCACCAAAGAACTGAGAGTATGGTTATATCGCGCAAAACGAACCCAACTGCCCATCCACCCTTATTTTTAGGTGGTGCTCAAATAAGTGAAGTCAATTCTCATAAGCACCTAGGAGTTGTACTAAATACAACATGTACTTGGACCAATCACATTGAATATATCTGTTCCAACGCCTGGTCTCGACTAGACTTATTGCGGAAACACAAATTCGAGCTTGATAGACATGTTTTAGAAAAGATATACTTTGTTTTTGTCAGGCCTTTACTGGAATATGATAATAACACTTCGGCCGGCCGCTGATTTGTCGCGGTTCTCGTATGAGAAGGCCTTGGTTACCCATGTTCTACCAACTGCCTCCCCCTATTCCCGCGCTTATTCTCTCCTCCCAACACTCGGAGACGAACTGCTTGATGACATCCCTGGACCCATTCTTCCCAATCTCTCCGATTAGTATATTAACCCTCTCCTTTGAGTTGCCCCCTAACCACATGTCCTTCATTCTCCCATCCCACTTCTCCATTATACTCCCCGTGAATCTTGTTCTTTTAGACTGATATTTTGGGCATTCTATAAGAAAGTGTTCCAGGGTCTCCACCACGCCCACGTTACACATCTGGCACTCCTTTTCACTGTCTTTCCCAATTTTTCCCCTCAGCTCCAGGGACCGCTGGTGATACTGTTTGGGATAATTGCTCGTCAGGACAAGTCGCCGACTTGGAAAAAATCCAGATCGGTGCAGCAAGAATAGTTACAGGGGAAACAATTAGTGCTAGTAAATCTTTATTATACTCCGAATCATGCTGGGTCACTCTACAAGAAAAACGCTGAAAACATAAGCTCGTGCAGTTCTTTAAAATGTATCACCACTTAACGCCTTCTCATATTGCCAATAAAGTTCCACCTCTCATATCCTCAATAAACCCATCACTTAATATTCGAACGCACCAAAACCACAGAGTTCCATTTTTTCGCACACAGTTATACCAATCCTCTTTCATTCCTAGTGTAACTGATCATTGGAATAACCTGCCTTTATCTGTTCGCGAGAATCCGTCACTGAGTTGTTTTAAGACCTTATTGAAAACTCCGACCACCATCATTTTACAGTGGCGTGAAATCTCGCACGGCTCAAATTTACCACTGTTGATTGTGGTTACACTGCAGCAGCCTTAGTGCGCATTTATTTGATGATCATCTCGCACCTAGTCCTTTTTGTCAGTTTGGTGAACTTGAGACTCCAGAACACTTCCCTCTTCATTGTCCAATGTTTCCTAACGCACGCAATGGAACCATCAATTTACTCCCTTTCACTATATTACCACACTTCTTTTCGGTTCAGAATTTTTCAGTAACGAGGAGAACAGTCTAATTTTTGATATAGTGCAAGACTTCATTTTACAGAGTGGCCGGTTCCTCTAAGGAGTGATGACAACTGTTTTTTGAACATGCTTCATCTTCATTAACTGGTTGAGTTCTAGAAGCCACTATCAGGGCTTTCAAAAACATGAGGGTACCAGAGCAAAAGCCAATGTTTTCCTTCTCATGCTTCATATACAGTCAAACCCAAATAATATTTTGTTTATATATATATTTGTTCTATTACAAATTACTGGAGAGTGCCTGTAGGCACTCTCCAATAATTTGTAATAAAACAAATTTTGAATAACAAATTCAAACCACCAAAAATAATCTAGCCCTCAACCAGTTAAGAATTCCTCTATCGGTGTCCGCACGATTAAGGCAATGTACCACAATTTTACTATCTAGTTATTAATAGTTGCTTAATTTCAAGACCTTATTTTCTATTCAACTTTATCTAAAGACAATGCACCATGTATTCGGGATGGCCTCTTCTTCTTCTTCCCCTTCTCCGTTATTTTACTTCTTCTTCTTGCATCTTTTTACTATCTGACTTCTTCTTTTTATTCATCTATTTCTTTTTTTATATATCGGTTAGACCACTTCTGATTCCACATATGTGTAGTTTAGACAATCGCGTATATCGCTGGCTAAGGGGCTGAGCCTGTTGGTCAACTTATTCTAAGCATGAAATTAGTATAAATTGCCTTTTTCAATTTTTTCTGATGAGCTGTCGGTACCCCCAGCTGCACTTGTTGATGTAAAGAAAAGTGAGCCATTATGTAGTAACAGGTGATTGCGCGTACGCATCTAGAATGCTCACGTAGTATGACGCGGGCCGGTGGTGCGCTTGTCCAAGGTCAGAGATTCATCCAGATTCATTGGCCCGCTAGTGCTCACCCCCTTAGGCTGCGATATACATGTTTCATTTGTTACTACTGAACATTGCCATCATCATTACGAAAAGTGCTATAAAACGTAGGAGACCACTCACATAAGCCTAAGGCTTCCTGTCGAATCCTCGTTTATCTACCGATCAAATTATCACTGTTGCTGTTATCTCGTATACTGCTCGCAAAACTTCTTTCCTTTTTTTATTAATATATTGTACTGCTATGTAATGTATACATATCACATTATCTTCAATAAATATTGTTTAAACTAAATCTGCTAAGAACAGTGGCGACGCCAGAGCTACAAAAGTGAGGGGGTACAGTTGGGGATTGTGCAGCGCCGAGCTGGGGTGGGTTTCGGGGGGGGGGGGGGGGGGGGGAGGGAAGTTGAGAAAATTTTTAACTGTTTTGCAACAAAATCATGCGAATATGGATATCATTGGAACCGGCTGATCAAGCCGATTCCAATGATATTCATATTTGCATGATTTCATTGAGTTATACCTTTGAGAATTTTTCTAAAATATTAAATTTTATTTATTTTTTAAAATTGCTGTAGGCTGAATTCCAAACGGATGCCTTGCACGCTCTCGATTCTAGCATTCGTCGAATACTCTTAAGCACTATGTTTCAGTCCGTTTAAACGCGGCATGCCTTGTTGCAATTTGGACCCTTGGCTCTTGTTTGTTGCTTGCAGCTAGCGTGTGTGTGGGGGTGGGGGGGGGGTGGGGGGGGGGCAAACATAATCTCAAAACTTCTCTGATTTCGTGCACTTGGGAATATGGGATTAAGCATACCGACTATTACACCGCAACGTTCAATACAATAAAAATTAAAATGATAGTATTGTTTAACTACGCTTGGCGAAAAAAGTGGAGGGGTAAGTACCCCTCCCCACATACCCCTCCATGGCACCGCCACTGACTAAGAATTCTGAATAGCACATAAAAATACATTCGAAACTAAAAACGTTTCTTCGCGTTCTACATTCAGCAGTCAATTCTCTTATCAATATCCGCCCCTGGGCCATCCAGCCAATGAAATTGAGAGATATGTACCCAACCAGAAAACTGGTACAACTTTATTCAAGCGCACATTCAAACATACGCAAAGTATTGATGGTACCCATCTCCACTAGTGATCGATAATGACATTTCACAATGTCAAATCGTAACGAAACTTTAGACTGATGAACAACGTGAGTAACATTTTATAGTCACCCAAAGGAGCGTGCTGTATTTTCATATGCCTGTTTCTGTTACACCGTCTGTATGTTCGCCCGTTCGATCCTCTGTCCGTCACCTTTTTTTGCTTGTCCGTTGATATTTCTTTGCTGATATTTTTGCCTCGAAAATATATCTTATAATCGCTCTTTGGAAAGTTCTCCCTGACCTTATTCCAATAAGGGTTATAGGCTATGTTTCTGAGGCAAAATGGAGATGTGCAGTTATTCGTGCGTCATCATCTAGTCGTGTCACATAAAGGGTTGAATAATCCGTATTTCGGTATATTCAATATGTTAACCCTTTACCTAACATGAAAAGTAGACGCACTTGCCAAAAAATTCTTCAATAACTAATTATTTTTCATTTTTTTTTGTCTCAAAAACATAGGTTATGAGCCCTCATTTGAACGAGCTCGTTCCAAAAGAGGGTCATAACCTATGTTTTTGATACAAAAAATTCTTAGATAACTAATTTTTTTCATTTTTTTTGTCTCAAAAACATAGGTTATGAGCCCTCATTGGAACGAGCTCGACGAGCTCGTTCCAAAAGAGGGGTCACAAAATGAAAAAATAATGAAAATTAATTGGCGATTTTTTGTGAATAACCATGGCCATTTTTGGCCGTTACGTTGGGTAAAGGGTTAAACGAGTCAGCCATATTGGATTTTTTGGTATTTTTGATTGTTCAGGCAATAACTTGGCAACCGAATCCCTCTTTCATGGCGGATCAATTTCTTCTACTAGGAACTAGAATTTTAGCTTCAACCAGAAGCTGGAATATCAACTTCCACTGGATTGTACTAGATTACAGTTTCTACCATGGCATGGATATCAGTTTTCCAAAACTTTCCAAAGAATGACTAACAACCGATATGCGTGATCTACATAATAACATTTTCGGCAGAAATTACGACAAAAATAATCTCCTCTGTCACCAGTGACGATTCTTTTCTTTGCTGGTTTATGTCTATTTTGTTATGATCCTGACCTCCAATTAGGAAGCGTTATGTACGCCGATGATTCTAAGATTGAGACAATTAGGACATCAGTCCAGTTCTGTAGAAAATCGACGCTGTTAGGCCTGGAACTAGTCTAGCCCTCGAATAGGTCATCGACTGTGTTTAGATTCACATGTCTGGAACATTTCAGTTGGTTGGAAAAGCGAACCTATGGTTCGCTTTTCCGACCAACTGATATATTCCAGACGATCAGATCTAAAAAAAATGTCATAAAGATTTATTTTCTGTGAATCAAAGCTAGAAACATTGCTCAATCGTGACTTGATTGGATCGATATATTGATGACATTACCATCAGAAATGAAGACTCACAACAGCCACAGTTTTATGATTACGCCGGGTAGTTCCAAAAATTCTGTTAATATCTTCATGTTTTCACGAGAAATTAAATACTTATTGATTGTAATATGTACCACTGGGGCAGGAAAGAATACCTGTATATCTTTGTAAGTAAAAGCACATCACATTACATTAACAGCCGTCTGCGTGAAAATTTCCAGAAAAGTTGAGTAAACAAGCATCCCATAACAGTATCGACTTTCTTACAGAATTTGACTGGTGACTTGAGAGCTTGACTAAGATCGTCTTTTAACAAACGTTCATTTTCCATCAAATTTGATTTTGATGGGACTTATCCGAAGTCTGACCATTATTCGATTTTGCAACTCTGCTCCGAAATATTCTTGCGTTCCTAATACAAGAAACATATCGTGTTCTGGGACTCAAATTGGCCCGTGAACGTAGAATTGTCCAACTCAAAAAAGACGCCGATGAAAATATCATCATTCTTATGGGACAGGATAATGCAATCATTGCCTCTATTTTGTCAATCAAATTGTGATCATTTCCCACGAGTACAGCTACATTGACAATTTGCGATTTTTAAAGGGATATGACATGAATAAATAATGAATTCGCTGTTCATTCGATTGATGAAACTGCAAAGAAGCAATTGCATTCTGCATAGGGTCTTAACTACGGCTTGGGACGTGATGATGCTTCAGTTAATAGGCCCATACATTACACGACACTCAAGACTCTACGTTGATGCCTTCAATGACTTTGAGATTGGAGACCTATAAATGAATGTATTGACCGCAACGCACAAGTACATGATCCTCCTTTTATATATTATTAACCGTTTACCTAACAGGAAAGGCAGCTGGACACTTGCAAATAAAATTCTTCAATAACCACTTTTTTCATTTTTTTTGTCAAAAACAGCTTATGACACCTCGTTGGTGCGAGCTCAACCAGCTCGTTCCAATGAGGGGTCATTAGCTATGTTTTTGAGACAAAAAAATGAAAAAAATAACTAAAATTGAATGGTTCTTTTTGTGAGTAACGATGATCGGTTTTGGACGTTATGTTGGGTAAAGGGTTAACCCCTAACCAATAGACAGAGCTGAATATTTTTTCAATCAGCAATGCTGTGCTCATTATTAAAAATCTGTTAGGGATTGCATGTCTTCACTGATACACTGCGGAGTGTTTTTCGGGAATAACGAATGATCCTAATATTTTGCCCTGTATACAACACACCAATAGACGACACTTGCCAAATATAGGAAAAATAATAACTAAAAATTTTCAGTCTTTGCCTCAAAAACATAGCTTATGACCCTTGAATGGGTGCATTTCGCTGAGTGGTCAAAGGCTATGTATTGGAGGCAACTATTGCAGAAATTAAATTTACATATTTATTACATGTCTATTGTTTGTGAGTAGCGCTGATCAGATGTGGCCATTAAGTTAGGATAATGGTTAATGAAACCCCACAAATGGAGTTCGTAAAAGTTATAATGTACAATAATGCCCTTCTTGTTAACACGAGTCTCACTGTATTAGTGACTATCTTTGTTCTGCCGAGGTTCCGTGGTTCATTAGCAGATCCATTTCACTACTTATCGAAAAAGAAGAGGCTTACCACACAGTAATGCTGGGAGAATGAGTCTGTCATTTCCAAGTCGTACTCGGGGTAGTATTCAGGTGGCGCAGTATATTCACCGAGTATACACATAGGCACTGAGCTCTTTTCAACTGGATTGTTGCGACTCTTATTGGTCACATACAGAGAAGCATCTCCACAGCCGCCATCTAATGAGCGGTGCAGAAGTTGTTATAAATAAACAATGCCACACACAAAGAATTCTCGAGGGTTTTTAATTTTCTGACGCTTCGCAATCTCCGATCGCTTTTTAACCCTTCGAAACCGAGAGGCAGCTTTTCCGGCCAAGGAAATTGGTACGTCACACTTTCATAAAGTAGGATGGGTGCTAAGTGAATGTGTGCGGTAGCCCAAAGGCTGCGCGTTGAAAATATTCATTGTTCTGCCCCCAAATAATGTTTATGGATACAACCAGGGTTCAAATTGTTAATGGCTATAGTGTGATGTATGCAAGAAATTAATATGGTGATGTTCTGTACATTTTTCATGGAAATTCAAATTGAATATTCACAAAATATTTTAGGCATTATTCATAAAAAAAACAAGTGCTGAGATTGGAAAGTTAATACGGTAATACTCGGTTTGGTACATATTAACCCTTTACCCAACGTAACGGCCAAAACCGGCCAGCGCTATCCTCAAAAATCACCAATTAATTTTCAATATATTTTCATTTTTTGTCTCAAAAACATAGGTTATGACCCCTCGTTGGAACGAGCTCGTCGAGCTCGTTCCAACGAGGGGTCATAACCTATGTTTATGTTTTTGAGACAAAAATTGAAAAAAATTAGTTATTCAAGAATTTTTTTTTGCAAGTGTCGTCTGCTTTTCATGTTAGGTAAAGGGTTAAACACCATAATATTTGATGAAGTTGAAAGCTGTTAGGTTCCGCTCTACAGTTTCACACTATTGCACAGGCGGGGAAGGGGTGCGGTGGCATTGCGGTAACCGGTTCTCGTCAGGTCACCGAAGTTAAGCAACGTCGAGCCCTGTGAATCATTGGATGGGTGACCGTCTGAGCAATCAATTCGGACTCCCTCGTTGTGTCCTTGGGCAATCCACTTAACCTCGATTGTCTACCTGGGGACACGATGACGCCGTGTTCTAAGGCGTACTGCATGTCGATGGTACGCATGTCTTCAACCAATCTAACCCTGCCTGTGATGCAGTGCGGAGTTACAATTTTGGGGAGCTGGCAGCTGCTCGTCGTTGCTCGGTGGTACTCTCCGGGTACTCCGGCTCCCCACCCGTAAAACTGTCACGGTCATGATTAGCCATTGTGCATAAGTATATGACCTTAAACACCAATAAATAAATATAAATACAGGAGGGGAAAAATTCTAAACACATATTTTTCTGATAGTGTCGTCAAGGGAGGTAACTTTACAACATGCTGTATACTACTTCGAGAGGGATTACTGCTGGACCACCAACACAGTAGTGCAGATTTTCTATCCGATAATAAGACAGAACACAATGGGGTGGAATCAACGACCCGAAGCGGAGTTTTTCTTGTATTTCACGGGCGCCAAAGGCGCGCGTGAAATACAGAAAAAAATTCCACAATGGGTGGTTGATTCCTGCCCCAACCCTCTTTACTCCAGTTCTGTTCTGTATTTATATCATGATTAAACTTGAATGAAGTAAATAGAGCCGACATTTTTAATGAAAGTATCACCTTCGGCGGTCTGGTAAACTTCTTGCTTAGGTTCCGCTCTGCAGTTTCGCACTATTGCACAGGGGATAAATTCTAAACACAGGGCACATGTTGAAACTGATGCCATGTAAATTGGAGATATATTTTAAGCATCATATACATGATTACATTAGGCTATTTATTGGACAAGAGAATTTTACGTTTTGGCCACAGTATTCGAGTCTGTTCCATTGGGGTAAATTACCAGAGGAATATGGGAAACAGTTGCTTCGAAAAATTTGCTATTTTCGAAAATTGTTGTCACCAGGAAGGTAACTTAAATTAGATGGAAACATATAATTTTGTTTCACATTTTAGAAACATTGAGTTATATGCTCCATGGCTAGATAAATTGGAGTGGTGGGAAAATTCTGCTTTTGAGTCTGCTGGATGGCTGAAAATGACTAGTTTTCATGCAGGTTGAAGTCTTGCATTTGACAATAAATTATTTCACCCACATACAGATTGATTATTTCTACTTAGTCAGATAGTGTTATATGTTTTTAGTGGATTTGGGAAATGTGTCACAAAACGATGGGGCAGATATGTGAGATTTATGGTCACTCTGGAGCTCGGCCGTACTCAAAAAATTAGGGTACCAGATCAAAAGCCAATATTTTCCTTGCTCGTGTTTCATATTCATTCAAACACATATAATATTTTGTTTATATAAATTTGTTCTATTATAAATTACTAGAGAGTGCCTGTGCCATTCTCCAGTAATTTGTAATAGAACAAATTTTGAATAACAAATTCAGACCAACAAAAATAATCTTTCCCTCAACTAGTTAAAGAATATTCGCATCTGAAGAGAGTGTATGGCATGCCATTTTTGTAAATGCCTGGGGAACTTTGGAGTAGAACCTAACGCTGTGACTACAGTCACGCTGTAGTTACAGCGCGACAGCTTTCACGTCATACATTGGGGGAGTTACCGCCTCGATTACCTTGACGGCATCTTACCCCTGGCCTACATATCGGGCGCTATGGTGGTAAAGGGTAAACGAAGGCCAACTTCAAAATTATCATTTTCCTGTGAAACTATTGAGATTCATATCTTACAATTCATAAAACATTCGGCCAAATACACTTTCGAAAAATGTCGGGAAAACTGGGGTGATTCAACAATTTTTGTGCAGTATATTTTATCCACAGAATAATTCGAAAATTGAATAAAAATTGTATTTTTAACTGCGACCGAAAGGTGAGCAACTCAAGAAACACTAATACCATATTGTCTATTTAAAACCATGATTACCTATTCTACTATATATAAAAAGCCTATGACATAAATTTTAGCTTTACACACAACCCTTGATGAACACGCCAGCAATGGTTTTTCAGTTGTTAAAATTTACACCTGCAGTGGAACTACATCCAAGTTGACTTTTGGTGACCTCGCCTTGAATGCAAACTTGTTTAAATTTATCACTCGTCGCCCCGGGAAGAGTGAAATGGAACCGGTAATTATTTATTACGTTTTTAAATAAGTTTTTCTCAAAAGATACCAAACATTAACAAACATACGTTGTCTCATGTTAATAAAGCACCCATAACTCGAAATAGTATGTTATTATGTTATTAAACTGAAAAGGGCCCCGTAATTTGCGCGTTTCGTTTCGTTTCGTTTCGTTTCGGCGATAAATTGCCAGCGGAAGTACCGCTTATGTAAATAAAAACAGATTCGCACGTGTGAATATTGATTTGTTTAACATTTAAACACTTATTAATCTGACGATAATGGTATAAATAAAATATACCCAAAGTAGCCTGGTGTACCAAATGTTCACCACTCGTGGTGAAGTGGTGTTAACCGCGCGCCAAAGGCTGGCAGTTAACACCACTTCACCACGAGTGGTGGACATTTGGTACACCAAGCTGCTATGGGTATATTCTATATGTATCTGTCTGTGACCCAATAGTCTGCTTTTGATCAATCGTTTATCACGATCGTAGGCTGTCAACTCTTTTCCCAACGCAGATGATATCAAAATTCATAATTTTCAATATTTTTCAAATTTGTCGTCGAACTCCTTCCAATGAGGGATCACATGATATGGTTTTGTTGATTTTTTTCACACATATAATTTTTTTCTGCTGAATTTGTATATGAAACGGGCGCTGCGCCCGATTCTTTAGTTGAAGGGTTAAACTCAATTGAAAGTTGAGCAGCTCAAGGAGTTCTTGTGTTAGTTTATGTATTTTAGTTGCGACCGGAAGAGGAGCAGCTAGGGAAGTACTGATGTTATTTCGTCCGTCCATCCGTCCGTCCTCTCGCTCATAGCAGAGCTCAATTATGGGACAATTTGTGTGACAAATCCAGGCTTGTGATATTTTGATTTCTTCACGGTTGGGTTACCTCTCGACCCGCTGAGTATTTTCAAGATATTTTTCATCAAATCTAGTTATGGCTGCTGTTAAGCAGCCATGACTAGATTTGCTGAAAAATTTATTTAATTCAACCCAAGGAATCATTGGCGTAAAAATCCATTCAATTGACAAGGGGAGATTTGATTAAATATTCCAAAATTATACTTATTTCAGTGGCAAGAGAAATCCTGTACGAGCAGGAATATCCACAAGCAGCATGCAAGAAGTTACCCCCACAAGATACATGATTTATATCAGTATTATTCACCTCTAGGGTGTTAGATCTCTATTTATAGATTTAACCCTACAGTGAAATTTCACATTTTCTAAAAACATCATTTGTAACTGGACAGTAAAACCCCGTAATGGAGGTTTGCACAGGTAATTAACCCTGCATTGGCCTACACGGGTGTGCTATCCCTAAGTAACTATAACCCCACAATGAATTGGATAAAAGGCTTGGACAATGCAGCTTTCACCGGTTGGCCCGATCGTTCGTGAGCAAACGTATATTCATGACCAAACGTTCCAGCCTGTTGCAATTGTAACTGTGACCGTAAGATTAGCAACTGCAGAAGTAATAGTGTTAGTTTGTTTGTCCATATACTTGTCTGTACGTCAGTCTGTCTGCAAAATGATAAGGAAATGTGAATATTTTTTGCGAACAGCACACGGGGGATTACCTTCTTACATAAAAATGTCAAGGATTAACGAAATAAATAAACCCTGTACTTATTTATTTATCTGTCTATTGATACATTTACAACATATTTTGGAACTAGCTCATGAACAGCGATAAATAAACTTTCGCAGTGAATCGATATGCTATTTCGTAATACGATGTTGCTAAAACAGCAGCCAGGCTGCAAGTTGTGAAACTTGGGCAGAATAAAACGCTTTTCAGGCTTCTATGAATTGGCTGTTGTAGTGAAGACAATATTGCCAAGGCATTCTTCGCCTACCGGGAGAGAGTATGAACATCACAATAGTTCCGAGGAGCCACGGTCAAGACGATTTGAGCCTTCGGTATTCGTTGTTTCAGGTTTTTCCCTGTCTAAACTTGGACTGTAAGGTCATAAGATATTTTTTTGGTATGGTATGTCCAAAGAGACGTATCACACCAAAATTTAACTTACAGCCTTACCTTATAAATTTGTATTGAGTACTGTCCATCACAAGATATTACGGACAGGTTGTTTCTACAACCGGACAATTTTCAAGTACCTACTCCTGTGTTTTAAAGTTGTAATTTGAAGGAGTTGGTTGAAAGCTATCTCACCATCAAACCGTCAAATCGTAAAACACATTCATTATCTCGCTAACTATTTCAAACATAAAATTTCTCTGCATTATTGTTATTCATGTCGGCATTTATGTTTTTAATTCTGGTCACGAACAGTCGACATTTGAGCTGGATCATATGTATCATGTTTTGAAGGTCAAAACTCCAGTTTTAAGACGCGTCTTAGGCGGAAATTAAATAGTGCAAGGAGAAGCACCGACTAAAAATGGTTTAGGAGTGATACAGGTTACAAGAGAAATTATATCACGAACTGCAAGACAGCTTTGCAGTAACAGCTAAAATGGTACTTAAATTAGCCATTTAATTCCGGAATATATCAATGAAGTAATCTCTCGTGTTTTAATACTTTCAGTGGCAAGCCTGGTAATAAGGAGACTGTCATCTGCAAAATGAGGTCTCCAGAGAGTGAATTTAGTGATGCTATCCTGCACTGCAGGGTAGCATCACTAAATGTACCGTCTGTGATCCTCAATCTGAATCAAGGTCTCAGGCTTAAACAGGAAGAGGTACCCGTGAATTGGGGGATTCTAGCGCACTGTATGGGACAGCATCAGCAAATTCACCCTCTGGGGACCTCATTCTGCAAATGACAGATTGCTTATTTCCAGGTTTGTTCAGCGGAACTGTATTTCTGTACAAACACTACGCGTATTCGAAAGCCAACAGTAGCGCCGTTCGAGGTATCCCAGAAAATGGTTCAGCAACCTCCAACGCGTATTCGAAAGCCAACAGTAGCGCCGTTCGAGGTATCCCAGAAAATGGTTCAGCAACCTCCAAATCCACACCCAAAAAATTGTTTATATACATAAAATCTCAAAAAACAGAAGCCCAAACATCCCACCACTAAGAAGTAATGGGCAGCTATACAGTGAAACATCTAAAAAGCCGATATCCTAAATAAGCAATTTCAGGATGCATTTTCACCAGTAAAAGATACACCCATTCCCGACAAATGTCACAACACCCACCCAATAATGGAACCCATACACATCACCACACTTGGCGTTGAAAAATTACAAAACAAGATCAACCCCCAGAAAGCAACAGGACCGGACCAAATACATGGCAGGATCCTTAAATATGTAAACAATACATTGCCTCGATACTATCATTACTTTTTGAAAGACCACTGTCCTCTGACACCGTCCCAACAGACTGGAACCACGCTAATGTCTGCCCTGTATTTAAGAAGGGAGATAAACATAACCCCATCAACTACCGCCCTATATCACTGACATGCATCTGCTGCAAACTCCTACAGCACATTATATGCTACCAGATCATGAACCACCTGGAAACCATTAATGTCCTATATGATCTCCAACACGGCCTTCAATCATCTCATTTATGAGAGACTCAACTAACCTCATTCATACAAGATCTGACCTCGGCACAAAATAAAAACCTACAAACAGACGTTATTATCATGGACTTTGCCAAGGCCTTCGACAAAGTCTCACACATACATCTACTGCATAAACTAAAATTCTATTGCATTTCAAAACAACACCCTCGATTGGATATCCTCCTTCTTATCAAACAGAACACATGCTGTCATTTTAAATGGCTCACAATTCTTAGGGCACTGTTCTTGGGCCAGTCCTCTTCCTAATATATATTAATGATCTCTCCGAATACATTAAACACAGCACACTGCTCTTATTTGCAGACGATATCATCATCAACAAAACCATAAACTCGCCAGATGATGCCCTCGAGCTACAATGGGATCTAGAAGCCGCAGTGAAATGGGAGGAGGATTGGCTGATGAAATTCCACGCAGACAAATGCACCATCCTAAAAGTCACCAACAAACGTCATCCAAAATTCAACTCAACATGCCAACTACATGGCGAAGCCCTAGAAATTACAGACTCTGCTAAGTATCTCGGTGGAACTATCCAATCTAACCGGAAATGGGAAAAACAATAACATAACAGCCAAGGCTAACCAAACCCTAGGATTCCTCCGTCGCAATCTCAAAATAAACTGAGCTAACTTTAAAGGCCATGCTTACAAAACCATTGTACTCCTCAAACTTGAATACTCCTCCTCTGTTTGGGACCCACATTCAGTAAACCATATAAACCAGATCAAAAAAGTTCAGCGTCGTGCTGCACGTTGCGTCTCCAACCTATACCACAACACTAGCTCCGTAACCAAGATGGTAGAAAATCTACAATGGCGTCCATTATGCACACGCAGATTGCAATCTAGACTAACAATGCTCTTTAAAATTATCAACCACCAAGTAGCTATATATCCTCCAACAAACCTCCTCACACCAGGTGGCTCCCGAAAAAGATCATATCACCACAACCCATATGCCTTCAAAACAGATCCAATGAATGAATGAAAGTTTTTAGCGCGCCAAAGGCGCGCAGGGACGATGTGGGATTTGCAAATCCCTTGCGACCCGGTTAACCTTATTTTATTGGATCACACAGGCCTAGCTTCCCTATTGCATCAAATGGAGTGTGAGAAGGGTATGCACGCGGTTAGAATTCCCGGCAGTTTACGTTGGAGTGTTAGATTGTCAATACTCAGTCCCTCAACGCCATTAAAACTATTAGAGAGTGGACTCTATTCGGTCCCAGCTCGGCGATGGTAGAGGTTTGAGTCCCACCATGGTGGCGAGCCAGAGTGTAATATTGTGCGATGGCAAATTTAATGGAAGAAGAGAAAAGAAAACCAAACAGCAACGCCAGTTTGGTAGCGGCCCCGGTATATGACCATAGCGATATCATCATCATATCGGCCCCGGTATATGACCACAGATCCAAACTGCCCGAAACTCCTATAAATACTCATTCTACCCTCGCATCATCACCCAATGGAATCGCCTACCAATGTCAGTTGTGACGGTAGATACAGTGGATGCATTCAAATCAGCCATCCCTGTATCCCTATTGTTACACTTGGAAATCTAACACTTAACCCCAACAGCTGTACATAGTTTTACCATTTTTCTCAAATAACAAAAAAAAATGAAATAAATAAATAAATAAAAATTAAAAAAGGGGCTTCCCAGCGCATGGCATATAATCATCAGTTGTGATGGCTTAGCTTTATTAGAAGAAGAAAATTATAAAACACAACGCAGTGTCGCTTTTATATGCGCTTTCAAAGTGCAGAGCATGCAGTAGACTCAAATCAAATGGTTTTAGCGTGCCGAATACGCGCAGGGACGGTGAGGGACAAGCTCCTTTCGACCCTCTTTAGCTGTGTGGTAAAGTCATGTCTGACAGTGGCAAAGGAGGAGGAGTTGTGGCTTTTAGCGTCGCTTGTGCTTCTTCTTGTGCTTTTTTGTGGGAGGAGGCTGAGGTGAGTTGGCTGCTCTTTCCTTCTCAACTTTTTCTCTATACCATTTGTGAAAGAGAGGTTGGCGGATCTTGAATGCCTCTAGTCGGTTGTAATTCATTGCTCTGAAGTGGTGTTTGGTTTCTTCGTCGTATCCCTTTTCTCTGGTTTTGTTAAATTCTAAGAATCGACTGTCCCCTCAAAGTTTAGTTTCAGTTCTCCGAAATTTTTTATGACCATACCATCTATCCGGTCGATAAAGTCCCCAAGTGTTTCTAACTTATAGGTGGAAGTTAGCCCCCCCCCCCCCCCCTCCCCACTCAGAAAAATGAAGTGGATATTAGCCAACCAATTAGTAGGATTGAACTGATTATTTTTAGTAGACTGGCTTGCCTGATATTAGTGTGATATTAGCCCCCTAATTAGTAGGATTTAATTGATTCTTCTCAGTAGTCTGGCTTGCCTACCATTAGTGTGATACCTTGTATAAACAATATGCAGACCTCCATAGTTAATTTATCTCCTGATAGCAAAATTTAATCAACATCTCCAGACTAATCTCCAACTAGGAACTTGTAGCCATTCAAGGTGTTATTAAACTAGAGTCAATATGACTCTGAGGATTAACATTTTAGATGAGTAGTGACATATAACAAAACTATAAAACACCACAGTTTACAGAAGTATTCAACCGGTAAAATGGAAGTGATAAAAAGTGTGAAAGGTGGTCGAAAACTAGTGTTTGATGGGTTTTCATATACAGTGAAAAAAACGCGCAAAGAGTCAATCCACTGAGAATGTTCCAAACGCAAAAGCAGTAAATGCAATGGGACTGCAACAACTGATCTCCTGGTAAGCCGAATAACAGTGTCAACACCCCACTGCCACGCAGCTGACCAGCTGGCGATTGAGACCTACAAAGTTAGGGAGGAGATGAAAGATCTTGTTATCAACAGTCGGGGCAATCCTGATCAGATAATGTCCGACAAGCTACTCAGTTATCCAGTTGATGTTCGTGTAGCCGCTGGAAAACCTGATACCATCAAACGTGCCATCAGACGACAGAAACGCCTATAATGTACATTGGGGTAGCCCAAACTTGGATCCAAATTCCGTAATATAATTATATTACGGACATTGGGCCCAAGTTTAGACTAATTGGGGCGCTAATATCCACTTCATTATTCTGAGTGGGGTGGGGGAGCAGTTGACAAATTGGGGGGCTAATATCCACTTCATTCTTCTGAGTGGGGGGGGGGAGCTAACGTCCACCTATGTTTTTCTCTGTGGGGGGCTAATGTCCAACTAAGAAACTCGTCTGAGGGGCTAATGTCCACTAAGACCATTAAGCTCTGGGGGCTAACATCCTGGGGGGGCTACTGTCCTACATTCTTCTTTCCAGGGCCTCCAAACTTCTTCGGGTGAGGACCAGTGTGAGAGGGGTCTCTCTTCACAAGGATACTACCTCTCCCCAAAGAAGGCGGTGTGATCTTCTCTGTCTTCTCTGTCTCGAATTCCAGTGTCAGCTGGACATTCCTGCCTACCATCTGGATAATCCAGTTGATAGGACTAGAAATGTCCAGAGCTGTCAAGGCTTTCCTGAGCTGTCTTGGTATTTCCAAGTTTTCCATAATCAGTAGCTGGTTTTCACACGTCTTCACACTCTGAAGTCAAGAGTGGTGATGATGATAAGTAGACTGAAGTCCATTTGCATCTTTTATTTTATTTGTGATTAGCCAAAAAAGTCGACATTGATAATTAGAGTATGAGTTTAAATAGCCGACACGCATATGTCTCTTTACTTTTCATAAACTGAGACAATCAAATTAAAATAGGTGGAAATGGTATATATTCACTTATCAATCATTGTTGTATAACAGGAAGGTGTTCTTCGAACTCTTGTTTTTCTTTCACAGGTAATATCTCACCTCATCAATGTATTGTTTACTCACCTCACACTGCGCGGATTCAAACAACATTGACTACAATCAATTTATATTTTAGCACATTTTACTTTACGGCTGAACGAAGACATCCAGCCGTCTGAAAATGTGATTTCTGCATTCAACTCGACACTCTAAAATCAGTTGGGTTAAAAATTAACCCAGGCCAACTGGGTTGAGTGAATATGAACCCAGTTGTGTTCATATTCACTCAACCCAGTTGATGTGGATTAATTTTTAACCCAACTGAATTTAGAGTGTATGCTATTCATATCATAAACGCCATGATGTAAGATGCATGAGACCAAGCTCTCAGGGCACTAGTCTGCTTCCGTGACAGAATGCGGCGCTGTTATGAGCTGTTTGCTAACCCATTTTTCGTGGAGTTTGCGGGCAGACAGCTCGTTTAAAGTGATGTCCTTCATTCACAAAGATATACAGATATTATTTTGTGTTCCAGTTATAGATACCCCCAATCAATAAATATTTATTTCGCCTTAAAAACATCAGTATTTTTACATAACTGGGGGAACCACGCGGCGTTATTATAAATCTGCAATAGTGGTGAGTCTTCATTCATGAGCATTTAGTTCACGAACATGTCTGATAGTATTATTTATTTGTTGGGGTTTAACGACACTTTCGACAGCCAGTGTCACCTCGTGTCGGGCGATTTTACGGGTGGAGGAAGCCGGAGTACCCGGAGACAACCACCGAGCAACGGCGAGCAACTGCCAGACTCCCCAACGCACTAACTCCACACAAGCAGGATTAGCATTGTTTGAAGACAAGTGCACCATCGACGTGCAGTACGCCTTAGTGCACATCGCCGCCGTGTCCCCGTCTCACAGTATTTGTCATCAACCCTTTACCCAACGTAACGACCAAAACCGGCCAGCGCTATTCACAAATATCGCCAATTAATTTTCATTATTTTTTCATTTTTTGTCTCAAAAACATAGGTTATGACCCTCTTTGGAATGAGCTCGACGAGCTCGTTCCAAAGAGGGGTCATAACCTATGTTTTTGAGACAAAAAAAATGAGTTATTCAAGAATTTTGTTTGCAAGTGTCGTCTGCTTTTCATGTTAGGTTAAAGGTTAAAGATGCAGTCAAATCAGTTCTCGATTGAGAAACATTTCTAGCTTTGATTCAAAGAAAATGAATGTTTATGGTACACCTTAAAGTCAATCGTAATCGTCTGGAATATTTCAGTTGTTCGACTTAAATATTCCGGATGGTTGAATCTAAAATATAGGCGATGGACTATTTAAGGACTAGACTGGTTCCAGGCCATAACAGCGTCGAATTCCTTGCAGAATTATTTGATTACGATCGGGTTTTTTGGGCTGTGAGAGGGGCACGCGGTCGTGGTCCCCACTCCACTCCCGTGCAAATACAGTTAGGAGATGTTCAATGTAAACATGTCCCGTGTATATTCCTTTCAGCGCCATCCTAATGGTTAGTCGAAATCGATCCTGTTGTTTTTCACTGAACGATTTTTTGGTCACTGCTCATTTTAAATGTGTAATGCCGTTCGCATAAAAATCTGCAGTTTGGTCCTTGAAATACGAAAAAATAATATTGATGTCTGACTAGCAAGTTCAGATCTCATAGTAAATATAAACAGAGGCTGGTACACATTCGCAAGCAGCAATTTGGTGGCTCGTCATGACACAAGAACAAATTCTTTTCATACATTGGGAATGTTCATTATTATCTGCCGGCAAAAGTGATTGAATTCGGTCGTTCGGAAATAGTATGAAAATACTCCATCACATACCATTCAAGAATAATACCTTGGTCATCGAAAGCTATTGATATAACCTGTGGCTCGTTTAGTTATCTTAATAAAATAATATCGAGTACAATAATTTCTATGGAGACCAGTTATAATATTAATGTGGGTTTTTTAGCCGTTGTCTAACGTAACGGCCATCGTTACAAAACCTTCTAAACAAATTAGAAGAGAAGAGAGAATTCCCGAGCACCGGCAAGCAACTGTCAGACTCACCAACATAGCCAAATGCGCTGCAGATATCCAAGAATAACTCTAGACAATCAAAACATTTTACGATATAGTCACATTACTGCATTTGGGGAAAGGACAACACTGTCTGCATTTTTATTCAAGATGGGTTCCATTGACGACAGGCATGCGCATATCACGCGATACCACGAATTTTCATCGAAAAACAATCGCGTAATTCCAAGAAATTCAAACATGTGTCATGATACCTTACAAGTAATATGGCAACTGTGCAGTCACCATATAATAGTGTGTAGCATGAAGGCGATCTGCCCCATTATTTTGCACTGTATTGTTTATCGATGCTTTTTCGGCCCCAATGACCTTGACCGAAATAAAAACAAACAGACAACGAACACAAAGCCGAGAGTTTGGGTATTTACACCCACGCAGCTCTGCTGCTGCGTTTTGAAGAATTTTGATTTCCTAGTTTTGCACTTGGATATCTGAAGCGCATCTGACCACGAATTGTTCTGAAATATGATTTTATTGAGGGCACGGTGGCGTTGCGGTAACCGGTTCTCGTCAGATCACCGAAGTAGAGCAATGTCGAGCCCGATTAGTCCTTGGATGGGTGACTGTTTGATTGATTGATTCGGACTTCCGTGTTGTGTCCTTAACAAGGCATTTAACCCCGATTGTCCACATGGGAGCGCGATGGTGGCATGGCGCCGTGTACTAAGACGTACTGCACATCGATGGTGCGCACGTCTTCAACCAATCTAACCCTGCCTGTGGTGCAGTGCGGAGTTACGATGTTGGGGAGCTGGCAGCTGCTCGTCTTTCTCGGCGGTTCTCTTCGGGTACACCGGCTTCTTCCACCCGTAAAACTGTCACCGTCACGATATGATCTTGGCTGTCAATGTGCCGTTAAACCTTAATAAATAATAATAAACAATATGATTTTGTTATCAGTTTTGGTACGAATACGGTAGAAGACTTCCAGGAACCATTGATGCCTGCTGTCAGCACTGTGATTTGATTGCATATATTTGTTCGTATTCTATACATCTTAACCTTCATTTTGATGTATAATTTGTGTATATTTAATCTGAATTTATGGAATATCAGAGGTGGGAATTTCAAAGTACACACATTTCCCTTACTAAAATAACACGTAAACAAAATATACACTACAAAGTGTTGTCTTCTTTTCAAACATTACTTGATGTCAGACTCTATTGAATTGATCTTTAAATCAAATCATGGCTGCTTTATAGCAGCCATGACTTGATTTGATGAGACATTCAAGCAAATACTTAGCGGATAAGATTTAAGGTGATGGTTACATGACCAAAAATGGCTGAAAATTTTGTTTGTGTTCAAAAATATAGGGACACTTTCCAAGGTACTAAATATATTTTATTTTCAAACAATGAGTCACGTGTCATCTATAATTGTGATAGAATGATATTTTGTAAGAAACAATGATAAAAGAAAAATTAAAGCTTACCTGTAATAGTTTATTTGATTTCCATCAAACATTCCCAGCACAGGGTTAATAAATATCTAAATGTTCCCAAATAGTATGGTAAAAGCTCCACAAGAAACCTCACTATAATAGTCGAGTCCCAAAATACATGATTTTTTTTTAATTGGAATGATGAAAACAATTGAGATATTTCTGTTAAGCATATGGATAATTGTGATGGCGTCCATTTAAATGGAGGAGTTCATGACAGCATGGTTTTCCAGTCTAATCCATGGCACATGTTCTGATCAGTCAACCTGTAATTACAGTTCACACTGGTACTTCTGAAATATATAAACCGCCCCCCCCCCGCCCCCCTTAAATGGAAGCCTGACACTCATCCACATGGTTATACAGAAATATCTGATTTCAAGATTTGTTTTCAGGCATTTTGAAATTCGACTTTTGTAGTAAGTTTTCTTGCTGTTTATCTATCTATTTATTTATTGAGGGTTAACGACACTTTCGACAGCCAGGGTTACCTTATGTCGGACAGTTTTACGGGTGGA
The DNA here is from genome assembly GCA_031216915.1 of Pictodentalium vernedei. Taxonomy (NCBI): domain Eukaryota; kingdom Metazoa; phylum Mollusca; class Scaphopoda; order Dentaliida; family Dentaliidae; genus Pictodentalium; species Pictodentalium vernedei. The sequence goes on from CM062291.1 coordinate 271,962,050, forward strand.
GGAAGCCGGAGAGAACCACCGAGCAACGGCGAGCAACTGTCAGACTCCCCGACGTACTAACTTCGCACAAGCAGGGTTAGCATTGATTGAAATTCTATGCTATCAGGCATTTAAATAACCAGGAAACTCTATGTACAGCGGCGAACCCAGGAGATGGGGTGGTGGATATTGTGGTCATCCCCGTCTTCTTCTCTCAACCTGATTATATTCATTTGCTGGAAAATCCTAAAACTGGTTCCTGTATTCATGCCCCGACAGAGACGGCGGAACCAGGGGAGCACAGGGAACACGTGCCCCTTCGCGAATTTCCACACGCAAACGTGTCAATATACAGGCGTTCCTGTAATGTATTATTTTCAAATCCAAACAACAGTTGGGCAAGGAATCCCACCTTCGGTCGCTTCGGTCCGTTTCTTCTACTTCCGTCATCTTCCAACCTGAAGGCTTTCCTTCGGGTTTGAAGATGGTTGAAATAGAAGAAGTGGAAAAGACAGTGACACACCACGGCATGCTCGTCTGAACAAGAGATTATAGTGTGTCATGGTATATTTATGCGGCTGTAACTTTTCACCCACTGGGTCGAACCATGGTAGCCTTAAAAATTTGTGCCCCTCCACTTTTATCGCGCTTCCGCCTCCTATGCTCTCTAAGATTTCTTGGGTAATTTTTCTTCAGTTATTCCTCAACTTTCCGTGTACTTAAGCCTTTGAGAAGTACTCGGTGTGCTCCATTTGGCATGAAAAGTTAACAGTTTTTTTTCCCTGGGCAAGACTCTGAACTTTCCCCGTTGGGGAATACAAACTTTTAATCCAATATGGGGAGAACTGAAGACGGGGGGGGGGGGGGGGGGGGATAGTTTATCCCCCTTCGGACTGAATTTAGGCTGACTGCGCCTCTGTCTGCATGTGTGTCAAGTTTACTTTATATCAACTGAATTAATTTTAATAATTATACGATGTAACTTGGGAAGAGTGCTTCGGTAATCGCAAAAATGAGCTTTCAACTGGATCGTACATTCCTGATAAATCTGATTCGCCTTTTCTTTCGGTGATCTCATAACTCCCCATAACCTCAAAATATCACAGTGAACTAAATTTCCCATGACAGTTCACTTTCACGTTTCAGAACTATATGCAAGATAATATATAATTGATCGAAAATACAGTACGTGGAGAGTGTATTATCACTAAATCACCTGCAGAGTGGAAATTCCACCTGATCAATAATTGCAAATCTGTTGCAAAGCATAGCAATAACAAGCAAAGTTGCAGCCAATGGACTTCAGGGTTAAACCCGGAGGTCCATTGGCTGAAACATTGCTTGTGATTTTTGTCCACATGTAGATAATTTTAAAGTGATTCTTTGGGTTGTAACTCCACGCCACGGGTGATTTAGTGACAATCCACTCTCCACGTACTGTATAGTAGATCGCATGGACAACAGTTGGGAAACAAAGAATTGAACTCACTTTCTCAGAACAAAATTCAGAAGAAAAAAACTTCAAATGACTCAAATGTAATATTCGGTTCACACAGATATTTTTTTCTTTTAAAAAAGATTATTTACACCATAAGGATCTAATTCTGTTCTCGCTTGTAATTGCCACGAAGAAAACAGCGATTAGCCTGTAAGAATGTCCAATAAGAATCAGAAATTGTTGGAATTTCTACCGTTAATTGATCTTCACAAAGAAATGTCTCAGGCAGCTGTTTGGATGTATTGATCGTCCCGTCTCAACGTAATGCCGAATAAAAGTTTTTCTTCACATATCACCGTACACGACAGAACATTGGAAGCTAGCCCTCCGGCGCCACAGGGCTTCTCTAATCAGTGCAAAAGTTCAACAGTTCTTGAATAACGTTACAGAGGTGTTCAAAAAGTTGTTGGCCGAGTGCGACCAAAGCAATGTTGACAATAACGTCGACGATGACAAAAATTACATCGACGCTGATGCTTGTTTCTTTACTGGGTGTTTCACGACACTTTCAAAAACCAGGATCACATCGCATCGGACAGTTTTACAGGTTGAGGAATCCATAGTAGCTGGACCTAGCAACGATGAGCAACTGTCAGTTCTTCAAATTCCTAATACGGTACAAACATAGTTACCCGCGGTTCAATGCAAGTGCACCAGCGATGTGCAGTGCGCCTTGGTACGCAGTGCCATCGTGCCTCCTCGTGGGCAATCAGGATTAAGTGTTTTGTACAAGAACAAAGTTCAGGTGGCGCGGTTCAGCATCTAACCGTCGACCTTTCTGTTTAAAGTTCAATGCTGTTACCAAAGAGCTAAGACGCAACCATGACCGATGATGATGATGATGATGATGATGATCATCATCATCATCATCATCATCATCATCATCATCAACAACAACTTGGAGGTGGCGAAAGGTTAACTTTAAGACTGCTTCATTGTGTTACATCTGAAAAGGGGAACCTAAGTGTTCATACTGCAAAATCAGTGAACATTTGCTCTGAACTTGCGTTGAGATAAGAGGCTGGAGTTTTTGTCTGCCTTTTCCTAAAGCAAAATAAACACTTCAGGGTTTTCTTGAAAATTGTAAAAATTGTCGATTCCAATTTGAAACCCCTGGAAATACTTCTCATTTAATTGGATTGGAATTGGAATGAACTGTCCAGAAAAAAATGTTTTTTCTGTCATTCTGCACGTAGATAGAGCTGCATATATGGATGTAGCACCATGAGATTTGAATTTACTTCATTAACGTTGATATCTCGGCCGATATGAAACTCTGCAAGTAATGGCCTTTTAATTTATTAAACCAACACAAATATTACAAAATGTTCTCAGATCTGGCACAGTTTTCTGAAAGTGTTATTGCTTCTCGTTCTATTTACTAAGTCCAAAGTTTTCCCGTCTCCCACTTCGACGAATCTTCACTCATGACTCTCCGTTTGCTTTGAGTTTTAAACATCCCTCTCTACTTTTTTCTCTTCATCCGCCCCAGCCCTTACTTATCGCCATCATTAATACCCCGCCATTCGAAAACTCGGCTTCAAGTCACCTTATCTTGCCTGGTTACACCAACTTTTCTGATCGCGTTCGACGAATAACTGTGATCGGTATTTCGATGTAAACAAATCCATTACGCCTGATACCGCATCGGGAGTGGGGGAACTCTAGCTTGGTTCATATCGGCCGCGAGCGGCGTCATATCAGTCGAGTTTGGGGCCATATCTGCCGAATTTGGTAATGGGCAATTCTGGTTAAGAAAGTCGCATCTAATAGACAATGATGTATAACACTGTCTGGTGCAAATTTGATCAATTTTGTTTTTTCGTGGAGGGGGAGGGGGGGGGGGGGGGGGTATGGAGGATCAGTAACAACCTACTCCTATACCCAATAGTGCTGTGGGATCAAAGTACCATTGATCCGCTATACTGATTTGTCTATTCTGACTTCTACTTATCGGACGTTAATATTTTTATTTTTGATCGAATACCACTGATTTAACCATTTACCCAACATAACGGCTAAAAACGGCCAGCGCTATTCACAAAAGTCACCATTGAATTTTCATTATTTTTTCATATTTTATATCAAAATATAGCTTGTAACCCCTCATTGGAACGAGCTCGTTCCAATGAGCTGTCATAAGCTATTTTTGACGCAAAAAAAAATTAGTTATTGAAGAATATTGTTTGCAAGTGTCGTCTGCCTTCCCTGCTAGGTGAATGGACTGCGCTGTTCACAAACATAACAATTCACATTCAATTTTTATCTTCAAAACATAGTTTCTGACCCCCTCATTGGAACCAGCTTTTCTTGCTCTTTCCAGTAAGCGAATCCTATTTTTTATCCCCTAATCAAAGCTCAAATCATTTCAGGGGTCCAATATGGACAATGACATCGAATCCGAATTGAATCGGAATCAATTTTCGTGAAATCACTTGTTATTTTACCAAAATACCATGCACATGCATGCGGCCTACGAGTGCGAGTATGCGTACCCGAGTGCACAGACCACAAGTTAAATTGCCTATAAAGTGGCGCGGGGATTCCCGGTCTCCATTCTTGCCAGTACTGTTGTAACAATGCAACTTGTAGGGCAGGCAAACATGCCGATAAGCCGATTAAACTGAAAACTCATCAGGTAACTATTCTTTCATTTCTGTGGCATAATTCTGCCGATAGAAGACATTTATTCACTATCGTCCATTCGAGAAAAACACGAGTTCCAAAATATACGAATCAGGAAACTATTCGATGTCGATCCCGAATTAGGCTTCATAGCATCGCAGGGCCCTTGCTGTGGGATCTAATTGTTACTGACCGCCATTCTTGCAAATACAAGATAGATTCGCCCGCTTTCTGGGGGCAGTGTTGCATATAGGACGAGGTTTTTCAGGATCACAGTGTTGAGAGAGTTGTTAGCGGAACGAAATCCAGTAGAAGGCATAGGAGGGCCCCAAAACCAACTAAATGGAGTCATACATGGTTCTTGAATAGCACATGGGCGGTACAAATGTGGATCGGCACGGGTAATGTTTTAGGGCCAATTTTGATTCACAACAGATATCTGGTGTTGCGTCAGCCGTTTGCTTGGGTCCAGCATTTGTGCTCTACCATTGGATTTCTGCATTGAAATTTATCTCAGACCACGTTGTAGGATGAGGGATATAGGAATGGGTTTCGTCTGTCCTTCCTAGTGTATTGTCATCACATTATAAAGAAAACCGCTCAAGAGTTTTTTTTCCAAATTTAATATATAGATTTTTCCTGATAATACCACGAAAAAGATTGCGAACCATCTGTGGGAGTATTGCTTCGAGAGTTATCGCCCTTGTTGGACTTGGATTTTCTTGTCATCACATTCCTATTTCTTGACCTGATATTTCAAAGGATACCGTTCAAGATTTTTTTTCCAGATTTAATATATCTCCTTCAGGTGATAATATCATGATGAGGTTTGTGAACCAGCTGTGTCCAATTATTTCTTTGAGAGTTATTGCCTTTGTTGGACTTGGTGCCGGGGGATTAGCCATTCCATGGCGTTTCACTTGTTCTCTGCTTAGGTTTGATAAAAAAAAATGTGGTTTATTCCGGTCAACAAGGCGAGTTTAGGGGCGGTTATTCCTGTGGGCAAGAATGTTTGGGGCAGTTAGCGGGTTGTGCCAAACGACTGGTGTTGTCGACCCCGGATCGATATCTTCCCTTTTGTTTTACCTGTATGAAAAGTGCTAGATTGGTAGGGTAACTTTTGCAGTCAGAACTGTTGTTCATTCATATTTTCCGCTATACTTCATTATGGAGTACACATAGGCACTCTCCAATGAATTATAACAAAAACAAAATTAGATGAAATAAATGTTGTTGTTGGTGAAGGAATATGTAGCATCTAAACAATATAAAAGATTTTTTATTAGATATTTATTCATTGGATACGATTTTCTTTCCTAGTATTGCCTATTATCAAACTCAGCTGATATGACTCCGAGCTCGGCCGATATGAACCAAATTAAAGCCTCCACCCCTTACCCCCACGATAAGTTACAGGGCGCAACATTTTTGATTACATCAAAATGATCTCAGACATTCGTCGAACTCAATCAGGAAAATTAGCGTTACCAAGCATAGTGGAGTGGTTTGAAGCAGAGGCTGTATGCTTAGGAATTAACCCTTTACCTAACTTGAAAAGCAGACGACACTTGCAAAAATAATTCTTGAATAACTAATTTTTTTCATTTTTTGTCTCAAAAACATAGGTTATGGCCCCTCGTTGGAACGAGCTCGACGAGCTCGTTCCAACGAGGGGTCATAACCTATGTTTTTGCCATGAGACAAAAAATGAAAAAAATAATGAAAATTAATTGGCGATTTTTGAGAATAGCGCTGGCCGGTTTTGGCCGTTACGTTGGGTAAAGGGTGTTTAGGAAGATGAAGAGTAGAAAGAAGAGAGTTGTACATAAAATTCATCGCAAACTTAGGTTCAGACTCAGAGTCGTAAGCGGAGATTCGTCGAAGTGGGGGAAAAGGTTGTTCAAATATCCGAACATCGCGACCTCCACATTGGAGAAGCCGAGACGTTCTGATAGCTGATAACTGAACTAGGAGTAGGAGAAAAGGAAACGTCAAACTTGGTGAAAATAATCAGAAACAATAACATTGTCAGAAAACTGCAACAGATTAGAAAACCCAACGCAGACGATATCAAAATTTATTATTTTAAATATAATTTTTTTAAATTTTTCAAAAAATTTCAACAAAACCATATCATGTTGCCCCTCATTGGAACGAGCTCACATGGTATGGTTTTGTTGAAATATTTTGAACAAATTAATTTTTTCAACTGGTCAATTTGCAGATTACTCGGGCGGATGCGGCCGATTCGTTGGGTAAAGGGTTAATAAACAAAGGAATTATTACTTGGTTTATTTCATATCATCGGCTCAGGCTGATAAAAAGTTACCTCGAGCTAATATCTTGGCCGATATGAAACAAACCAAGTAATAACCTCTAAATCATCGGCGTATCAGCTACCTTCGAATAGCAAAATGTTCAGCTTCCAGCTTGAATGAAGGAGCTTTGCAGAAGTGACAACCTTGAATTCTCAAAAGTCCGGGCTAGTATGTTCCCGGAACCAAAGTCAGACTCCACCGACACGACTGGTGATAGTGTATGCTTAATTCGAACAAATCTTGAATTCGTGGATCAGTAGGTGTCATCTAATCGGTGGTAAGTGGACTACAAATCTACTTAAGCCCTCACGTTCCTGGTGGATTAGGGGGCGAGGTTTACGGGTATGTGGTACTCCGGAATTCAATTGTCAGCACTATACACCGTCTAGGGTAGAAAGTTTGATTATTTTTTAGTTCACTAACAGGGGTAGATAGGCACGCGAAATTTTCAATGAACCACGTGGAAAAAGCTTTTATGAGTGTACTTTTGAATTTTGCATTTCACGGTAGAGAAGTATATTACAATAAATTATTTTCCAGTTACAGCTAGTTTTCCCGAACGCTAGGCTATGCGGCATGACTCAATATATTCTGCTAAAGGTTTGAAACCGGTTCGAAACTCGGATCGAATCTGCTTCCCAATTTTTACGACACCGCGGCTGTCTTACTTGCTCTGTGCGTAACAGTATCCATATGCGTACTGGTTAGACTGTTTCGTACCATCAAATAGCAAATACAGATAGATAGACTTATCACTTCTTTCTGAAAGGTTCGGCAATTTATTCCTGGGCAGTCAAAGATAATCCGTGTGGAAATGTCGACATGCACCAGTGCATAGACCCAATGTGCAACGTACTTTCAGTAATTAACCCTTTACCAAACATGAAACGCAGACGACACTTGCAAAAAAAATTCTTGAATAACTATTTTTTTCATTTTTTGTCTCAAAAACATAGGTTATGACCCCTCATTGGAACGAGCTCAAAAAGCTCGTTCCAACGAGGGGGTCATACATAACCTATGTTTTTGAGACAAAAAATGAAATAATAATGAAACTCAATTGGCGATTTTTGAGAATAGCGCTAGCCGGTTTTGGTCGTTACATTGGGTAAAGGGTTAAAACTGTATGCATATGATGGTATTCTGACGCATTGACATTCAAATTACTCAACGCTATCGCTTTCAATGCACCATAGCCAAGAAGTGTTGGGGTATTTTCAGTTCTTGATATACTCGTTCCGGCAACCCACCCCGCGGTTATCGCACAGTACGGCCGCCTTGGACTGGGGCTGGCCACTTTCCACTGGTGGACAATATTTCCACGGACGCAATAATATTAGATTCCGAACACTTATTATAGGAATAATCATCACGAATTTAATTAAGGAAGTACCTGGTACCACGTTTTTCCTTTATTGAAAATATTACGGAATGAAGTTTCTAAAGCTCCGCAAACACTTAAGCATAAAAATTAGTTGCAACTTCTTATGTGGGGGGTATTGTTTCTTTCTCTTACTGTATTATATAGAATCGGAGAAAGAAAATATGAATTAGGCATCCAGATAATTAGACAATTGAAATAACTGAATCTTAATTTTCATTTACTTTCAGACAGATGACAACTGTAATGACGTCGACAAAGGATATAAGAGAGTGGCTATCGTTGAAGATTTCTTTGACATTATATACAATGTTCATGTTGAGATGGACGGTCGTGGTGGAAAGCATGCTGGACAAAAGAGAACATATAGAGCGGTAAATCTCTAAAATAGTGTAGAAAAAACAGAAATAGCCAAGGTTTTGCAGAGAAGTCCCAAGAATATGATTTGACCCACAGACTAAATACCCAGACAGAGAGCTAAGAACCTGATTGGGAAGGGGTCTAGTTGGTGAAACTACGTCAAGCCTTGCGAAGACACAAATACTCAACCAATATTTATTTATTTATTTATTTATTTATTTATTTATTTATTTATTTATTTATTTATTTATTTTTTTATTTATTGGTGTTTAAGGTCACATACTTATGCACAATGGCTAATCGTGACCGTGACAGTTTTACGGGTGGGGGAAGCCGGAGTACCCGGAGAGAACCACCGAGCATCGACGAGCGGCTGTCAGCTCCTCAACATTCTAACTCCGTTCAAGCTCCGCGAGTGCAAGGTTACATCGGTTGAAGACATGTGCATCATCGACGTGCAGTACGCCTTAGTACACAGCGTCATCGTGCCCCCATGTAGGCAACCGGAATAAAGTATTTACTCAAATGATCAAGATTAACGGATTGAGGGCTAGATTATTTTTGGTAGTCTGAATTTGTTATTCAATATTTGTTTTATTACAAATTATTGGAGAGTGCCCACGGGCACTCTCCAATAAATTGTAATAAAACAAATTCATGTAAGTAAAATTTTATTTGCGTTTGACTGAATGTGAAACAAGAGCAAGGAAAATTTTAGCTTTTGTTCTGGTACCCTCATTTCTTTGAAAGCAATGATAGTGGCTTCTAGCACTCAACCAGTTAACCATCTGCACTCTGGTGTCAAAAGACTGAAATTTCAAGCAGCAAATTTTTCTCAGAATTCAGCTACGAATTTAACCAATTTACTTTTCACGTCAAACAGAATAACTCAAATTCCCTTATTTTTTCCCAGACATCAAAGAATATTCTTTGAAGCAGTGACGTAGCTACGCCCCCTCCCCTAAAATCTTCACTCTTCCCCCACCAAAAAAGCATTGGCCCACTGCAAGTTTCATTCAAATTTGCCTACAATATAGGGATCTACTCAAGCTACAAATGCCTCAGATTCGCTCCAAGAGCACTACATTTTACAAAAATTTCTCTGGGCGTGGGTACGGGGCTAGTCCTAGCTAGGAGGCTCCGGCCGTTGCCACCTCCTCCCAATTCCCTTTAGGAAAGTGGGAGGAGGGGCAACGACAAGAGTGTCCTAGTTAGGACTGTGAGGCCCGAAACCCCACAGAACGGCCTTTCAACAGTTATATTTGCCCCCACCCAATTAAAAAAACAAAAACTGCCTAGCCCCCCCCCCCCCCCCCCTCCAACCCATCACCCTCATGATAGAATCCGGGCTACGCGTCTGCTTCAAAACGCGATCGGCAATAGCGAGACGTCGGAAAATTTAATACAATCGGAAAATATTTGGGGGGGGGGTTGATCATTGGTTATTTTTAGATTAGATCAACATTATCACCACCACCCCAGACCACCCCCCCCCCCACCCCCACCCACTCCACCCCAATACCCACCCACAAGATGGCGGACGGTTTGACACTTTTTCTGTAGGTAACCCGTGAGAGCTCCAGCAAGCCAGTCGTTTTGAGATCAGTGGAGGATGTATTGAAAATAAATCGACGTAATTGGTAGGGTGGATTAGACCAGAATATGAAAGGCCAGTTGATGTGCTAGTAAGTAGGAGATCAAATAACTTACAATCGATCGAATCGGACACGTATGGGAAAATTATTTACAGCATCGAGTCATTTCCTATCCAAGTCGAATAAGCCGTTTTCCTGGGAAGCGCGGTGGCTCAGTAGGTAGAGGTGCAGGCTGCAAGCCGAGAGGTCCTCGGTTCGAATCCCACCTGCGGCAACCGCGTTGTGTCCTTGGGCGAGACACTTCATCTCCAGTGCCCGCGTGGGGGCACGGTGGCGTTGTGTACTAAGGCGTACTGCTACTAAGGCGTACTGCACGTCGATGGTGCACTTGTCTTCAGCCAATGCTAACCCTGTTTGTGTGGAGTTAGTATGTTGGGGAGATGACCGTTGCTCGCCGTTGCTCGGTGGTTCTCTCCGGTTACTCCGGCTTCCTCCACCCGTAAAACTGTCACCGACACGACATGACCTTCGCTGTTAAAGTGTCGTTAAACCACAATAAATAAATCAATAATGTCACGACTACTACATTCATATTTTATTTATCAGCAAATAAATATCCAAGAAATGTTTAGTTTTTGAACTATAATCCGGGTTGACTAATATTCTCACTACATAATGGTGTTGGACGGCGGACGGCGGACGGAGAGCGAAAGGATTCGCTCAGCTTGACTTTGTCAAGGTGAGCTCAAAAGCATCTTCACTCATGTCACCACCCACGCTAATTCCAGTATCACTAGTCAATAACACTGTTGAAAGTAAATTAAAAAGTTCCCATACAATGTCGAAGTTGAGTTGTTTTTATCGGCAATTCCTAGTACCGGTAATTCTCGAACCAGTTTCTGATATTAAACTATAGTTCTTACTGGGTAATATTCCAACTACGTCATCAAGGCATGCCTTCGCCGAAGGCATGCCTTGATGAGGTAGTTGGAATATTTTATCAGTCGGGACTTGAGCCAGGGAAGTTGATCAATATCAGGTTTATGGCCCTCTCTATGGGTTGTCTGCGCATTGACCTAGGCTTTCACCCACTCCCTCACTCCACAATATCAACGTCATCTTATTGGGAAACCTTTTCACACTTTTATCAGATTATATAACTGGAGAAGGTATTTGATATGTTGTAGCATCAAAAATCGTTACTGAGGTTTCAACTGATTTTTTTTACGGTTGGTGCGCTTGGTCAAGCTCTCGGGACACAATCCGGCGCTGTTTTGGGCTATTTGTTTACCCACTTTTCGCGATGTTTATGCGAAGATTGCTGTTAATGAAATGTAATGTCTCGTTAATCACAAAGATATATAGATATTCTTTCAGACACTTAGTTATAGATATTCCTATAAAAAATGTATTGAATTCGCATTGAAACATCAATTTATTAACACAATTAGAGGAGCAATGGGGCGCAATCATAAAACTACGGCTGTGGTAAATCTAAACAAAGGCGATGGACTATTTGAGTGCTAGATGGCGCGGTGACTCTGTGGTTGCAGGACTGGACTTCACCGTTCGATCCATACCAGGAGTAACTGCGTTGTGTCCTTGGGCAAGACACATCATCCCGGGGCACGGTGGCGCTGTGTACTAAGATGGTGTACTTTGTCTTCAACCAATGCTAACCCTGGATGTGTGGAGTTAGTGCGTAGGGAAGTCTGGCAGTTGCTTACCGTTGCTCGATGGTTCTCTCCGGGTACTCCGCTTTTCCTACCCGTAAATAGTCCGACACGAGGTGACCCTGGCTGCCGAAAGTGTTGTTAACCCTTTACCCAACGTAACGGCCAAAACCGGCCAGCGCTGTTCTCAAAATTAGCCGATTAATTTTCATTATTTTTTATTTTTTTGTATCAAAAACATAGGTTATGACACCTCATTGGAACGAGCTCGTCGAGCTCGTTCCAACGAGGGGTCATAACCTATTTTTTTGAGACAAAAAATTAAAAATATTAGTTATTCAAGAATTTTTTTTGCAAGTGTCGTCTGCTTTTTTAGGTAAAGGGTTAAACCCCAATAAATAAATAAATAAATGTAAGGACTAGACTGGTTCCAGGCCAAAACAGCATCGAATTCCTTGCAGAGTTTGGCTTGTGGCTTGAGAGCTTTGTGCTCGGGATCTTCCCTCATACCCATTCAAATTCAACGTATATGCATCCTGATGGAGTTCATCTTCATGTAGGCTACGCACAGAATATAGCCAAACCACGTGCGTTTTGGTTTGGTTTTATTTTTTTTACAGCAACCGCAAGCGCTGGTTTCCATTTTTCGGTATACTTCAGTTATCAGCTTTCGTGTTCAGGAGAAAAATGTGAACATCTCGAGCCATTGCCATCATTTGATAATTTCTATCCGATCTTTTCAGCGTTTCTACGGGAATGGTTTCTAACCTTTAACAATATCAATCGAAATATCGGATAGACGATGGACGACCTCAAGCAGTCAACTTGCTGGAAAATTAATTATTTGCCAATCGGGCTTCTTCTAGTATCAGTTACCTGAACTTCGCTAAATTAATCATTATCTTCTCTCGTTCGTCACAAGTTAGAACAAGTGATACCGCATTGTCAAGCCAAGCCAGGCACGAGTTCTGCAAATTAATTTGCATCAGTTGACAACGTTCTGTCGCCCCCTTTTCGACACGATAATGAACATCATTGTTGAACAGGTGTACGATGGAATGGAGGTACACGGATAGTTACCTACGCTCATATATTAATACTGATAATAGAATCATTATCCTCATTATAGCTCCCCTTAATTCCCTGATGCTGACAGTAAATTAAACACTGAGGGCGTGGGAATGTCATATAAAAACTGAGAATAGAAATTTCAAGTAAAAATTAAAATCCGAATCTTATCGATTTTGTAGCATTGAAAAGCGCATCTTTTTCACAAATTCCAAGCATTTTTTGAAGAGTAGTATAAAAATACAAAAATAGGCTTTTTACAATTTTTTACCCAATCCCTGAACGTTTGACAATTATTCTCTGTTGAAACCCATTTAAAAAATAAGAAAACAGCCTTTTCACCATCTTTTGATGTTCAGTAACTTTTCTTCTGGTGGACGCATCATACTATATAAAATAGACACTGTTCTGTCCATTAATATAAAAGTTTAGGAGGTGAGATTTGCTATTTTTTCCCGGGAACAATAAGAAGTTGCAACTTACTGTAAAATGTACTCTAAAACAAAACAAAGTGCCAAAGTGGATACTTAGTTTGGGTAGGTATAGTACTGATAGATATTCTTAATGACGGATTATCTGGTAACTAGTTGCTTCCAATTAGTTTGCCACGAAAAAACAAGTTTCCGTTCTGTTGCTTTTAATAAAATAAACCAACAGACAGCTCCTAGAGCTGTCTGTTGTTTTCGTTTATTAAAAGAAACAAAAGGAAACTTTGCTTTCTTTTCTATTTCTGTTTTCTCAACAATTACTTTCTTCTTAACTGGATCTTCCTCGCGGATCTGATAATTTCAAGGGAGATAACTTTATAGAAGGTCGATTTCCATGACGATGTAAGTCAGGGTTCCACGTGGGGGCTCGGTGGCAATGTGTGCTAAGGTGTACTGCATGTCGATCATGCATTTGTTTTCATCTGCTATGTGGAGTTAGCTCGGTGGTTCTCTCCGGGTACTCCGGCTTCCTCCACCCGTAAAACTGTCCGACACGAGGTGATTCTGGCTGTCGAAAGTGTCGTTAAACCCCAACAAATAAATAAATAAGTAAGTAGCCTAAGTGCTTGGCACTGGTAATTCATTCCTTTTTGTTATATATGATAAATTATTTGGTTTAGCTTCATCACACCAAAAGACTGTTCAGTAATCATGTAGAGTATACAGACAAAGCCTAGTGAAAGAGGGTTTAGAGCTTCCCCTCCCCCACCCGATAAATTTTCGGTTAGTTTCGGTCGGTGTGTCTTTCTCAGTAAGAAACTTCATGGGGGCGGGGTTGGGGAAATTCTTGTTGCTATTTTAGAGTTTATGAGCGAGGGACCAAGAGGAGGGTGGGGACAACAGCATATGATATGGTTTAAGTAAATCTGCATTTTGTGAAACTTGTGAAAGGATATCGTGAACCGCCGATTACATTGGACGCGATAGCGTCAAGTATACTTTTCGTGTAGCAGACGTCACTTTATTGTCCCGGAACGATTTACGGGGATGAGATCTGTTAGACACCTGCTCCACGGTAATAACTCACCGAAGTCGAAAGACGATTATGACAGTTCCAATAACCGGGCAAGCAAGCCAATCCTCAAGCGTAACAAAATCGCGGCTAATTAACTCCGTCTCCTGAATCGGGTATGTATCTTCTAACGATTTATTCACAGGTTGGTTCGGAGGATGATTGATGTTTCAGGGATCGTCATCACACTAACGGAATCACAGTCTTCATAGATGTGATAATAAGAGCCGAAAAACTAAACTACTAAAAAAATTGAAAAAAAATTCTGGAAACATTCACTCCACACTTCAACCTTCTATTATGAGTATAGAATGGGGTGGGGCCGGGGGGGAATGAAAGGGCGTAAAAGCGCCCTTTTTAAATGACAGGCAGTTTTGCAGTCCGAGTGCACAGTTATTTTAATGTTCCTCGCAGTTGTTTATTTTATATAAGAACTTCTACTGTTAACAGAGCCACGTGCATGTGCATAAACAAGAGTCAAGAGCGTGTCTATATCAGTGGCCTGCCAAAGTGTTATTATTATTATTATTATTATTATTATTATTATTATTATTATTATTATTATTAATATTATTATTATTATTATTATTATTATTATTATTATTATTATTATGGGGTGGGGCCGGGGGGAATGAAAGGGCGTAAAAGCACCCTTTTTAAATAACAGGCAGTTTTGCAGTCCGAGTGCACAGTTATTTTAATGTTCCTCGCAGTTGTTTATTTTATATAAGAACTTCTACTGTTAACAGAGCCACGTGCATGTGCATAAACAAGAGTCTAGAGCGTGTTTATATCAGTGGCCTGCCAAAGTGTTATTATTATTATTATTATTATTATTATTATTATTATTATTATTATTATTATTATTATTATTATTATCTGAACTCCCATTGATGACAGGTTTGTGAGTTTGTACTTGCAGGTGTTTGTTTTAGGTTCGTACTTGCAGTTGTTTATATTAGGTCGCGTCCAGAATGAAGCCATCATTCGACCAAAATATATCTACAAAGCTGTGACCATAGATCTATATATATATATACATATGCATAATCCCTTTTTATATACATATAAATATATACATATTGGTCTATGAACTATGGTCCCAGCTTCTAAACATGAGAAGCTCAATTAATGGGAGATCCGTGAGGATGCAACTGCTTGAGTTTAATTTTGTATTGTTTATGCCAACTTCCGGCAGGGCTTACAGTTCATCTAAATTTGGGATAATCCATTTGATTCTCGCAAAAATGGTTGTGAGAATTTATACCTGCTGTGAGTGTCCCAGGATCCCATGAGACCACCAAGGTTGAGCATCTGTTGTGTACTTATAACACATGTTAGCACTTTATTCGACACAGCTTTTTAATTTTTAACATATAAACTCTATTTGCTATTTTTTTTTAAACATAAACAATATTTTTCAATAAAACCGTACAAATATGGATGTGATTGGAAGCGGCTCATTGAACCGGTTCCAATGACAGCCATATTTGTACAATTGTATTGGCAAACTGTCAGGATATTTCAGGTTAAGTTAGTCTTGTGTTGGTTAAGTTGCTGCTGCTATTGTTAGGTAAAGGGTTCAATTGACTCAATTCTTTTCACGCGAATCCTAGCAGAGGTGCAGCGAGAATCTACAGGGATTCTCGCTGGCTTCGTTGCGCGAATCTTTGCGTGAACGGATTCTCGGATTCTCGTCGAAATTTAAGCCCTTCCAAGAAGGAATTCCACATGGCATTGTGCTAGGTCCGATACTGAACTGAAAACGGTAAAGTTTTCTTAAGTCGGCTCCAAAGGGAATCTACGAACTCGGGACTACAGCACCGAATCGCCTAGCCCTGGATGTTCTGCCACCATACCAAGTGACCTAACGACAACACCTAACACCCATTCAACTTCCTGCCTTTTTTTCTGCAGAAGTGGACGGTATAGAATTGTTCAGAATAATGGTCCCTTTTTTAACACAGAAATCTCAATTAGTAAGAGGTCTGCGAGGATTCGCTTGCTCGAACTTTATTTTCTGTTTTCTTTATCAAGCAATTATCACACTTGTCCGACACAGCAGTCAAATGCAGGCCAGAAAATAAGCAGATAGTCATCTACAAAATGATGTCCCCAGAGAGTGAATTTAGTGATGCTACCCTGCTGTGCAGGGTAGCATCACTAAATTTACTCTCCTTGAACCTCAGTCTGAATCAGGGTTTCAAAACAAAATAGAAAGAGGTACCCAGAGGATAAATTGGCCCACTGTATGGGATAGCATCGTCAAATTCACCCTCTGGGGATCTCATTATGCAAATGTCAGGCTGTTTATTTTCAGGCCTGGTCAAATAGCCTTTGTGGAACGTACCTCAAATGGCCGGAAATAAAAAGATTTTTTGGTCGTTTCTGAAGTAACGATTTGTATCGAATCTGAATGATAACCATCTGTAAACCTTGGGCGACACCGCAAAGTCGTGGTAACTATGTTGTATAAGTGTCATTGCTATATCGCCTTCTACTAATAAGTTAGGGGTGGATAATAAATCGTGCATGTTGGTTCATGTGTTAACCTCTATCTGTGAACTTGACCTTGGTGGGTCAGTCGTGAATTCTGAGTGAAACACTGTCTAATAGTGGTTCGTGTTTTGTGTAAACTTCACCGTGGTTTCTCCGTTCACTAGTTGACCCCTTGTGTTGACCCTTATCCCAGGGACGTAGCTACAGGAAGGTGTGAGGGGTGTCTGATACCCCCTCCCCCCTCCAATATTTGTCCCAAAACCAAGTTAGTTTGAAATTGTTCAGGCAAAAATTCTAACAGTTGGAAATTCGAAGCATTGCTGAAACGGAGGGTTTTTTCCCGAGTGTTGTATTACATTTCCATGAAAATTCCAACCGCCGACTCCCAGACAGAATTCTAATCGAACAACGCAAGATTTTCCGACCACTCAGCGGCTCTGAAGTTAATTCCACAGATGTGGTCGTGTTGCGGGTTTTGTTCTCCTCAATGTCTTAATTGTAGCCTGTTAGGCTGCTACAGTATACAGACATTCATAACAACATGTACAAAAGAGTTTTCATTTGGATTATTGGATTAATACTTGTTTGTAACAAGCATTTAGTAAACCGTTTCTTGAATTATATCAGAAATTTCAGAAGTACAAACAAGATGGTCAATTATGTGGTGCTCACAATAGTCATAAGCAGTTGATTTATGAGGCCAGTATACAGGGCACATTATGAGACATATATGCAATGCACTCACAGACTGCAGTTTGTATTAGGACTCAAAGTGTGCACCCCCTGAGACTGTGTCCTGGAATTTTTAAAGTTATTACAACAATTATGCACAGTTTTCTTTAGCTCTGTACTCTCATGAAAGACAGATATAGCGAAACTGAATATTTTAATCTGTATTTGGTATTGTTCATTTAATATCTCACACATATTGTGGCATATAGGCTGAGTTAGCTAACTCATTACTCATTCTTTGTAAGCATAATGAATGGTTGTTAGTCAGTAAGTTTATTTCCAGATTAGTGTGCTCACTGCTCAGCTTGACCTCATATTTAAGATGATTAATTAATAAATTATTGTTAGAATACTGATTTTATGAGCATTCTCCATACAGGTACATTCCTACAGTACGCGGAGAGTGGATTGTAACTAAATCACCCGCGGAGTGGGGTTATCACCCAAGCTATAACTTTCAAATGTTGTACATATCGACAAAAACACAAGCAATGTTTCAGCCAATGGACCTCCGGGTTTAACCCGGAGGTCCATTGGCTGAACTTTGCTGGTGCTGGTTATGCTTTGCAACAAATTTGCAATTATTGCTCGGGTGGAATCTCCACTCTGTGGGTGATTTAGCGATAATGCACTCTCCAGGTACTGTATAATTGACACAATGCCTAATGAAGGCAGATAGGGCCTACCTGCAAACTACAGTACCACAAGAAACTGTTATTTTGTGCTGTCTTAAAACCTCAAATTATGAATATAGATATTTAACTGCACTCATTTAAACTGCTTGGAAATATTCTCAGAATGCTCTAAACCTACCGTTACTATCACGCAACGCCAACATTTTGAAAAATTTCGGTTTGAGGTCTTGTGTGGGGGGACCCCTTTAAGTATCCATCCCTAGTTGGTGGGGTGGGAGCACCCCTTTAAGTATCCATCCCTAATTGGAATTTTCATAGATATACACCCCCCCCCCCCCCCCATTGAAAACCTCTTAGCTGCGTCCCTGCACTATCTATACCATGTGTTGACCCCTACCAAGGTGCGTCGGTTGTGAATTTTGTAGGTGACACACCGCCTATATGGTGTGTAAGATTCATAATGGTATCTCTCCCCCATTACAAAGTTAGGGCCATTTTGACAAGCAAGGTATCGAAACATCATATTTTCAGGTTTGCAAAAGTCAACATGAATCTCGTCGCGCTGCGTTGGGTTTATGACATCGTAGATCGCTACTTTACGGCCACCGTAGACTGGTCACTTTCCACGGATGAGCAGTATCTCCACGGACGCAATAATTTTCGATTCCAAACCCCAATTCAGGGTTGGGGTATTCGTATTCAGTATTCGTATTCAGTCGTATTCGAATACAGTTTATCAAGTATTCACATGTATTCAGTATTCACTGAATGTTATGAATACATGTATTCGTATCCGTATTCAAATACATTAAAATTTGAGCTGTATTCATGAATACATTTTGAATACTTTTTGAATACTAATTATGGGAATAATCATCAAAAATTGAATTAACGCTTTATCTATCGTAACGGACAAAACCCGCCAACGCTATTCACAAAAATCGCCAATTAATTTTCATCATTTTTTTCATTTTTTGTCTCAAAAACATAGGTTTTGACCCCTCTTTGGAACGAGCCCGACGAGCATGCGTGGACATCACTGCCCATGCTTGAATTACGACCAGTCCACGGCGACAATACTGTATAGTCAAACATGTTAGCATCCCGTGTGTTAAAAACTCTTACATTACGTGCTCCTTTTCTGATATAGCTATTATAACTATTCCCCTCCCTCGATGACATCTTTCTAATTTACTCACACCCTCTTTCATCACCCCGCACGCTTCTCGCCACTTGAAGTCACAAAAACATCCCCCTCTATGTCATCCTACCTGATGTCCCAGATAAACTGTACATGAACTGATTTGTTCGGATGATGTATCGTATCCATAAGGTTTTCTTCCAATCGATCCAATTTTGTCTCTCCCACATATACAATGATAGCAAAGATCCTACCAATTAATGTCGAAAAGTTCACTAAGGGTAGGTATTTCAGTTTATGTTTTGCTTAACGAGCAACTTCACCGACCCACTCTAATTTCTGATATCCCGCAGTGATATCCTTTTGCACATATTCAGTTTATGTTTTGCTTAACGAGCAACTCCACCAACCCACTCTCATTTCTGATATCCCGCAGTGATATCCATTTGCACACATTCAGTTTATGTTTTGCTTAACAAGCAACTCCACCGACCCACTCTAATTTCTGATATCCCGCAGTGATATCCTTTTGCACATTGAACAACCATTATCGTAATGTGTTTCGTTTTGATCTTTAAGACATTTCTGTCAACGATTCCAGCGATATCTATCACACAAATAGAGAGAGAGTAATTGTGTCCAGATAGAAATTCAAGTTTTGATCATCTCCCTTGATACAAAGTGCAACTAGAAATTTTCCGTCGCGTGGGCGGGCGGGGCTCTCCTGTCCTGGGGGTGGGGGTGGGTGTGCGGGCCGCCAGTTAGTTAGCCGAGAAACGAACTCAAGGCAACCACGCCTGGCAATCAAGAGACGAACTCCTAAACCACTAGACCATTAGGGTATCGTGAATCTAGCTTTTTGGTGACGTTCTCGGGACTACTAGGTTCAGTTTCCTTTCGGCAGCAGCCTGAAAGTGTGAAACGCACTGGCTACAGTACGTCAAAAGTGGTGTGGTAGGCCTCAGATGAACACTGGCACAAACCTGTGTGTGTAGTTCGAAAGACACAACCATGTTCTGGAGGAATTTGGAGTGTTGGACCCCCCGATTCTACAAGGCTCCCAACTTAATATTCTAGGCTATGCTTTACTTCCACCCCACCCCCACTCCAATGAAAATGGCCACAATCTGTCTTTTTGAAAAGTCTTGACCATTTTCCATTTGTAGACTAACTTACTTTAAATTAAGATGATCCACAAGTTTTTCTTGACCCAATTGACTTCATTTTCACGCCTTCTAAAAATTGTTGCAAAAGCTGGCGATGATGTTAATGTGAACTGTTGTAACAGACGTGGTCAGCTCTTTTGTTAACAAAGTGGTTGATTTTATAATGGTGAGCTATAACAAATGTGATGCGGTGTTGTTACAAAAGTGGTCTCAACATGTTGAAACATATCACCGCGGGAGTGTTACTTCCCTTTTCAACAAATGGATATCACTCATTTTATCCTTCTTCACGGAAATATGAATGTTTAAAGATGTGAGCGTCCCGAATTCTGAGCGTAGAAAACGTGATTGTCGTATACGGTGGAACTTCAATGTTTTGGGGCGGCGGGGGGGGGGGGGGGGGGGGGGGGGTCTTTTTCTTTTTTGAAACTGTCTTGCATATTTGTAATTACCATGAATCAAACGCTAACTCAATTCCATGTTTTTCAAATGGATTGTTATAAGACGAACGCGTTTGTGTTGAGATATGGCGTAATTCGGAATATTTTGCTAACATATGATGCGAAACTGGAGAGAACAAATGTGAGACTCGAAGAAGATATGTGTATGATTGTAGAACCCAGAGATCAGTGATGTAGCGTGGTTTGCGCGGAGTATCCGCCCTTCGACTTTTCATGAAAAATAGCAAACTTATATGCATTAACCCTTTACCTAACCTGAAAAGCAGACGACACTTGCAAAAATAATTCTTGAATAACTATTTTTTTCATTTTTTGTCTCAAAAACATAGGTTATGACCCCTCGTTGGAACGAGTTCGTCTAGCTCGTTCCAACGAGGGGTCATAACCTATGTTTTTGAGACAAAACATGAAAAAAACAATGAAAATTAATTGGCGATTTTTGAGAATAGCGCTGGCGGTTTTGACGTTACGTTAGGTAAAGGGTTAATACCCAAAATCTCTAAAGCTTGTTCATGTACTCTCACCCTGGTATTTCTTGGGTTTTTTCGTATTAGCCATGTCTCACGTTCTCGGTGCTAAAGCCTTAATCCTTCGCATCAGAAAGCCCGCTTTTCCGGTCCGGGATAGTGATACGATCTGAAGTCACAAAGAGGATAGTTCCTCAGTGAATTTGTGTTGTAGAACACTCAAGATTTACAACGTGCAGCCCAAGGC
Source organism: Pictodentalium vernedei (assembly GCA_031216915.1). Lineage (NCBI taxonomy): Eukaryota > Metazoa > Mollusca > Scaphopoda > Dentaliida > Dentaliidae > Pictodentalium > Pictodentalium vernedei. Next base: position 271,983,395 of record CM062291.1, read on the forward strand.
TGCACGTTGAAAATATTAATTGCTCTTCTCCCAAGTAACGAATAGAGACTCTATCAGCTAATGCCCATCAACAGGCATGGAATATTTCATCAGTTTTCAAGGGGTTAAAATTTGGTCATGGTGCTCCGATTGGCTAGATAATTAATATTTTTCTCGTAGATGATCCTGGATCTTTCTTTCCCTTCAACTCAGCAATTGGGAAAATGAAGTTATTATCCGAAGAAGATTTTTAAAGAATTTTTCTCTTTAAAGTTAAAATTCTGGCTAATGTATGGAGCCCAAATATAAATCGGAAATAGGGAATGGGAGGGAGTGGGGGGGGGGGGGGGGGGGACTCGATTAGAACAAACTTGAATCTGACCCTACAAAAATGTTGTATACCAAATATCAAAAGATTCTGATGGGAGGTTCTGGACGAGAAGATTTTTAAAATTTGAACTTCTGCGTGGAGCCTAAATATAAACCCAGTGACTTGACTTGAACAAACTTGAATACGACCCCCTAAGGATGCTACACACCAATATTAAAAGATTCTGCCGAGTGGTTGCCGAGAAGAAGATTTTTTTGAATTTTTTAAAATATGCTGACTCAGATTTTTTTCGATTCTCTCCTAACACAACCCATAACATTGCTGGTTGCATTATTTGACCTTTCGATTCTCCTGGTTCTATGGATGGTTCAGACCAAATAACAGTTCTTTGTTCTGTGCGGTTTGAGAAATTTGGACGTTAAAAATAATTCTTTTTATCTCCCGGAGTTTCCACTGGGGTGCGTTTTTTCTGCATGAATCAAGTTCTCATGACTCAGTAATACCATATACCAAACTTGATTCAAATCGGCCTTTCGGTTCAGAAAATAGAAATTTCGGGCGGCCCAAAAATCTTTCCTCTCCCACTACAAAGCCAAATATTGCTCCACGATCTTCGTTTGAACAAATTGTATTCTACTCTCCAAAAAGAAGCTTAGTAACAAATTGTCATTGTACACTTCGTTTCATTAGAAGAAGATTTTGTTTTCCAAACTTGGGGGCAGTTTTTCCCACCCCTTCCTATTTGGTGGGCAACTTGAAAAGTGGTGTGGACCTTAACCCTTTACCCAACGTAACGGCCAAAACCGGCCAGCGCTATTCTCAAAAATCGCCAATTAATTTTCACTATTTTTTTCATTTTTTGTCTCAAAAACATAGGTTATGACCCCTCGTTGGAACGAGCTCGTCGAGCTCGTTCCAACGAGGGGTCATAACCTATGTTTTTGAGACAAAAAATGAAAAAAATTAGTTACTCAAGAATTTTTTTTGCAAGTGTCGTCTGCTTTTCACGTTAGGTAAAGGGTTAATCTTTCGATCCTTGAAAAATATGCTTGAATAACTGGTAATTATTCATTTTTGTCTCACAGACATAGCTTTTGTCCCTCATTGGAACGACTTCCGCGAGCTCGTTCCGATGAGGGGTCATAAGCCCTTTTTTTAGATAAAAATTTAAAACTAATAATAAAATTTGATTGGCGATGTAGTGACTAGCGTTGGCCGATTTTCCGTTCCCCCAGGTGAAAAGGGTAATTTTCGCGTTGTTATCGGGCGGAAGGGGGTTGCCGTACTTTGATAATGTCAATAGTGGAGACAGTTCAGCCGATTATTCGGGTTATTAAAATGATAGTAGAGGCATGTTTCTTCCTCCATCCTTCGCTTATTTCGTACAAGATAAGATAAAATGAATTTGGCGTCCGTCAAACAACACCCTCATTTTGATTGTCGTCTTTCTATGGAAATCTGGCTATTCTTCCATTAAAAGAAGCAAAGTTCTGCTTTTCAAAATATCCCTTCATTAATATCGGCCTTCGACGCTCCAGTGAAAAGATGAAATTTTACTTTGACCAGAAAGGTAATAAATAGCTGAGAACGGAGTTGGTTCTCTTAAATGGTATGACGATAATACGATTCCTTTAAGAAAACAATTTTCTTATGAAAGGGCCAAACGAGAATTTGATGCCTTGTCATATTCGGTAAACTGACCACCTATATTGTCTGAGAAAAAAAACGTTTTTTTGTCTCCGTCTAATTTGTTTGTTTTGATTTCGGGAACTCCGTGCATTTGAATATTTTATGAGTATCGATCAGGAAATCACTACTATTATGGAAGAAAAAAACACTCCCTGCAGTTCTGTTAGTTGGCGCGTCGACTTCGTAGTTGGACCCTGCGAATCAATTATTTTCGAATCGAGTCGAATCTCAAATCGAATTGGGCCTATTATTCGAAATCAAATCGAACCTCAAATCGAATCAGAGGCACTTTGATGATGACCGATTGGGGAAGGGACGGGGGAGGAGGGGCTGTAAACCTGATTTGTCGCGGCTGTGATGGCTCAAGAGTCTCGACAGATACCTCGATGATGTAATTAGGGCTGCACGATATTCAAAACGGAGTACCGGTATCGGTATTCAAAAAAATACCGCGGTATACTGGTATATCGAAAACTGTTCTGATATATGAACACAAGTTCCACAATCGAGACTCGAGGCACCACAGTCGGAACGAATTAGCACGGCTTGATGGTGCCGTTCGAAACACCTTTACCCGACGCAGACGATATCAAAATTATTATTTTCAAAATTAGTTTATCAGATTTTCCCCAAAGATTTCAACAAACCTATATCATGTGACCCCTCATTGGAACGAGCTCAACGAGCACGTTCCAATGAGGGGTCACATGATATAGTTTTGTTGAAAGTTTCTAAATTTATTTTTTCAACTACTGAATTTTTATATTACGAGGGCACAAGAAGACGATTCCTTGAATAAAGGGATAATATTATTCATTCGGGGCTACAGCTAAGAAACTCAAGACATCTTGAAAATTAAATTGTGGGTAAATAAATAATGACGATAAACCGATGTTTTTAAAATTACACCGGTATTCAATCGATATTGGTTTGAATACCGGTATATATCGGTTTATCGATATACCATGCAGCCCTAGATGTAATTGGAAAATTACCCACTAAGGATTATAGTTCCAAAACAGAAATGAGTGCGAAAATTGCCGGTACTAGGCATTGCACAGGTCTAGCCGCTGGCAACAGCTCATCGTCCAGGTTGCTTAGAAACTTTAAATTTACTTCCAACAGTGGTAGTGACTAGTGATACTGGAATTACCAAGGTTGGTAGCATGAGTGAATATGCTATTTATGTAAATTTAGCGGAAATTACACTCAGTCTTTATTTTCAACATTATTTTTGTACAATTTCTATCTGAACAATATGTTTTGTAGGACGATACAGCTGACTAATACCAAGCTATATCCCATCGAAAGGATTCGAAGGGAAACGAATCGGAAAGTCGATTTCAAATTAAATCGAATACCATCTTGAGATTCGAAATCGAATCGAATCGAATTGCGAAGCTTCGCAGGACCCAACTTCGCAGCACAACTTACACTTTGTGTACAACTTTTTCTGACGTTGCACTCAAATGTCCTGCATTTTGTGTGCTAAGGTTGCATTCTTGCGAATCCTTTAGTTACAATTGTAGGAATGTTTTGCCTGCAACCAGTTTTGGATTTGGCACAATCAAAAAGAGGATCGCGGGGACTCAGTTACGGCATTGGACTTCAAACTGAAAGGTCAATGGTTCGATCCCCGCCAGGGGTAACTGCGTTGTGTCCATGGGCAAGTCACTTAATCCCGACTGCCCACGTGGGGCACGGTGGCGTTGTGTGTTAAGGCGTACTGCACTTCGATGGTGCACTTGTCTTCAACCAGTGCTAATCCTGCCTGTGCGGAATTAGTATGTTGGGGTATCTGACAGTTGCTCGCCGTTGCTCGGTGTTTCTATCCGGGTAGTCTAGCTTCCGCCACCCGTAAAACTGTCCGACACGATGTGACCCTGGCTATCGAAAATATCGTTAACCCTTTACCTAACATGAAAAGCAGACGACACTTGCAAAAAAAATTCTTGAATAACTAATTTTTTTCATTCTTTGTCTCAAAAACATAGGTTATGACCCCTCATTGGAACGAGCTCGACGAGCTCGTTCCAATGAGGGGTCATAACCTAAGTTTTTGAGACAAAAAATGAAAAAATAATGAAAATTCATTGGCGATTTTTAAGAATAGCGCTGGCCGGTTTTGACCGTTACGTTGGGTAAAGGGTTAACCATTAAAAATAAGTAAATAAATAATAAATGAATAAGTATATAGTCAAAAATTAATGCAGGTTTGAACAATTGTATAGAACGATTCCTCATTTCTCCTGTACTCTTTTGTATTCCCTGTAGTCAATTTAGTGATTCGTAGCTCCATCTCCGTTACCCTACAGGGGTAACAAAGACATTTCTTTACACAACACGAATAGTAAACACAACTTGAAAACTCTATGTTTTTGCCTAAAAACTAAGCTAATGACCTCTCCCTCATTGGAACGAGCCCGATCATCTCGTTCCAATGAGGGAATATAAGCTATATTTTTTAGGCAAAAATTAAAACTCTAATGGCGATTTTTATGATCAGAGCTGGGGCCAATATTATAAACTTTTACAATTGTATTTCCTAGAATTTTCTATAGTTATGACTTTAAATGGGTTAAAATGAACCATTAGCACTTTCAAAGAGCTGTCAATTTGCCAGTTGGAAAATTGCCTAATCTTTTAAAATGCTAATGATTCATTGTACTCAGTTATATTAATAAGTATAGAAAATACAAATCTAGAAAATACAACTGTAAACGTTTTATAGTATTGACTCCTGGTCGGTTAAAATCATTAAGTCTGATAAAGGGTTAACCCTTGTCTAAAGTAAGTTACATTTGACAGTGGCTGTCCTTTCTTTTATCCGTGGCCAGTTACTGGAAAGCGCTTGAAATGACCATGCTACTAAAAAGATGGGGTTTTTCATAACTGATTTCTGGTATAGTACACACGCAGCCACAATAATGTATGTAATTGTGTAGGCGATACACAGACGGCATGAGAGGAACAATTTGAATGTTGGAGCACTGATCCTTTCTATGTGTGCTTCTGAATAACATCGCCCAATTGCAAAAGTACACCTGGGTCCAGTCCTTCACACGACAGGGAGGTGTCGTTGTTGAGGCTTCGAGAACATACTATTGACTTAATTCGTTGAGCCATAGACTGCAAGTGGAGAGTATGTCCCCTATAGTAGGCTATTATGCGAATATGTCTTCCTGTTTGTTTGTTTGTTTGTTTGTATTTATGCGTGTCCATGCGATATTTAAGCATCCGTTAGAGCATTGGGGCCTTGCTTGGTGTTCTGATCAATTTTGATTCATAGGTCAATAGCTCGAGTAGTCATGGGGTCAGGATTAACCCTTAACATAACATGAAAAGCAGACGACACTTGCAAACAAAATTCTTGAATAACTATTTTTTTTCATTTTTTGTCTCAAAAACATAGGTTATTCCCCTCATTGGAACGAGCTCGTCGAGCTCGTTCCAACGAGGGGTCATAACCTATGTTTTTGAGACAAAAAACGAAGACCATAATGAAAAGTAATTGGCTATTTTTGAGTATAGCGCTGGCCGGTTTTGGCAGTTACGTTTGGGTAAAGGGTTAAAACATTGATTTTTCACATCAATTGCATTTACAGCAGTGTTATTGAAGAAATATCGCTATTACCCGTTTAGAAATTGAGAACAAATCCCAACATCCATATTGACGAGTGTAGTAACGGCAAACTTTCATTGCAGAAAGTATCGAAACATCACATCTTCAGATCTGCGAAAGTCAACATCATGAATTTCGTCACGTTATATATTTGGCTACAGCGATCTCGACGCCATAAACCCAACGTCAAGTTGGGTTTATGGCGTCGCAGATCGCTATAGTCAAATATGTTAGCATCCCATGTATTAAAAACTCTTACATTACCGGCTCCATTTTTCTGATCCTGCTGTTAAAACCATTCCCCTCCATCGGTGAGATGCTTTTAATCCACCCACATCCTCTTTGATCACTCACGCAGATTTAGGATCATAGCGTTGACGTGACAAAAAAAATGAAAATCTGGAACGAAGCTGCGAAAGAGTCAACAGTGAGCTTAACGAGAATCACACAGAAACTATGGCGCCTGCCTTTTGGGGAGTGTAATTATTGGAACAATCGATTAGCATATATTTGAAGCGAATGTTTTCGGGAGATAATTTTTTTCAGCATCTTATTTAAGATAAAAGCAGTTCAGCGGTCATGTTAACAAATCAATAGTCATTTTGTCAATGACCATTTGCGAATTAAACAATAACATTTAATGAAACTCTTTACAATTTGATTTTTTTATTATTATTATTCATTATTTCAGCCACAAAACAGGTGAGTATTATGTGAGTTTCCTTCGAAGAGATGAATTTAGTTTAGAAAAAAGCAGACAAGAGACAGTCAATCTGAAATTCACTTGAACAATGAATTCTGATTGAAACCCAGTTTATCTAAGGGACATCACTCCATTTTAAATATTTCCAATTTTCTCATCACAAGTTATGGAACTTGTCTCAATTTCGTACAGTGCACTCGGTTCTCTTCTTCACGACGATAAGATGTCCGCGAATGTGTTACAAGTTCTTCAACGTGAGTAATGGTTGGGTAAATGATTGAGCAACTTCACAATTTATATGTACTGCGTTCACGGAATATCCACAAATGCCGAAAGTTACTTTAACCCACTGCATACTGATGTTGAAATATCGTAATTTCAAGCCGCAAATGTTTCCCATAATGATTTAGGAATTTAACCAATCCTCCATGACTCTTTCTCTGACGATTTTGTTACCCACGGTTGCCCCTACGTCTAGGTCCGAGATCTCCAATGAGCGGTTCTCTATTAACTCCCTATATGCCTTCGTTTTGTTATTATTTACTAGGGAGCTATTAGATCTGTCATCCTGCCTGTCATCCTGCATTGGATAGGAAGAAGTTGGGTGAACTGTAAAGAAACATAAGTTTTCACGAGCGGCTGAAAGACGCGAGTGAAAACTTAGATTTTCTTACGGGCACGGTGAGAGACTTTTGGTACCGACACAAAACAGTGGGTATTTTTTTTTTAATTATATTCGTTGGAACGTTTTAGTTGCAATTGAAACATGTTTTAATTGTGAAATTAAACACCCAGAATCCGAAAACGTCTAGTGATGAACATCCCTGACTTGTATCGTCATGAAAATCGACTTCCGATAAAGTTATCTCCCTTGAAATAATTAGACGTGCGGGGAAGGTCCATTTAAAAGGAATTGTTGAAAAAACACCTACCTATGACATCAGTAGAAAATAAAGTCAAGTTTCCTTTCGTTCCTTTTAATAAACGAAAACAACGGGCAGTTCTGAGGCTGTTTGTTGTTTTCGTTTATTAAAAGTTTCAAAAGGAAACGTTGGCTTTTTTATAGCAAGCTAATTATAATCAACTACCTTTAAGATTATCCGTCATTAAGAATATCTATCAATATTACACCTGCCAACACTTAGTTAGTGTCCAATTTGGCTTTTTGTTCAGTGAATGTGTTTTTATAGTATTTTTTTTTATTCTTCCCAGAGAGAAAAATAGCAAATCTCACCCCTAGACGTTTATATTAATGCAAAGGGCAGTGTCTGTATCAGGGGGCGCGGAGGCGGTGTCACAGTAACCGGTTCTCGTCAAATCACCGAAGTTAACCCTTTACCCAACGAATCGCCCGCATCCGCCCGCGTAATATGCAAATTCAGCAGTTGAAAAAATATTATTTTTCAAATAATTTCAACAAAACCATATCATGTGACCCCTCGTTGGAACGAGCTCGTCGAGCTCGTTCCAATGAGGGGTCACATGATATGGTTTTGTTGAAATTCTTTGAAAAATTTAAAAAAATGATATTTAAAATAATAAATTTTGATATCGTCTGTGTTGGGTAAAGGGTTAAGCAACGTCGAGCGCGGTTAGAAGTTGGATGGGTGACCATTTCAGAAACTGATTCGCACTCCCACGTTGTGTCCTTAGGCAAGGCACTTAACCCCGATTGCCTACATGGGGGCACGGATAACGCCGTGTACTAAGGCGTACTGCACGTCGATGGTGCGCATGTCTTCAACCAATCTAACCTTGCCTGTGTCACGATGCAGAGTTCAGAGTTACGATGTTGGAGAGCTGGCAGCTGCTCGTCGTTGCTCGGTGGTTCTCTCCGGGTACTCCGGTTTCCTCCACCCGTAAAACTGTCACCGACATGATATGACCCTGGCTGTTAAAGTGTCGTTAAACCCTAATAAATAAATAACAAATAATGTCTGTATCTATATGCCACGATGCGTATACTGTTAATATAATGAACAGAAAAAAAGTTACAGAACATGAAAGACGGTTAGAGGACATCAAAAGATGGTGAAAACGCCGTTTTATTATTTTTAAATGACTTTCAACGGAGAATAATAATCAAAGGTTCAAACTGATTGTAACAATTGTAAAAAAAAAACAGCTTCTGTATTTTGATGCTTCTCAACAGGAAATGCCCGATTGTAAAATAGTGCGCACGTCGATGATATAAATTCACTCACATTTCGCAATTTTAATTCTTATACGAAATCCCCATACCCTTAGTGTTACATTTACTGGCAGTTTTAACCCTTTACCCAAGGTAACAACCAAACCCGGCCATCGATATTCACAAAAATCGCCAATTAATTTTCATTATATTTTCATTTTTTGTCTCAAAAAATAGGTTATGACCCCTCTTTGGAACGCGCTCGTCGAGCTCGTTCCAATGAGGGGTCATAATCTATGTTTTTGAGACAAAAATATGAAAAAAATTAGTTATTCAAGAATTTGGTTTGCAAGTGTCGTCTGCCTTTCATGTTGGGTAAAGGTTAAGAGGAGGTAACTTTCCTGTAAATCTCTCCCAATGACGAAAATTTTCAGCCAAGGATCTAAACTTGTTGCGTAAAAATGCACGTAACTTCCGGGGAGTTATTCTCGTACATCTATCGACAACCGGTTTGAAATTATTTGTAAGACATTTTCCAGTGTCTCATCACGTAACATATAATAAAAAAAAAGTTCCAACAAATTAATTTTTCATTTTTGTTTCAAGTTTTAAACATCTTAAGTCCGTAACACAACAGCATAGAATTCCTGGACGCTTAACTAGACACCACACCTTTTCCACTGACTTCATAATTGTCTTTTCATCCATCACTCTGCACACTTATCGCAACCGGAATTTAAGGTGCAATATAAGTATAATGAAATTTTGTTTATTTTGAAATTTCCACCACTGATATTCCTTAAATTCAAATTCAGTATACACAAATAATACATGAAAATGAAGGTTGGGAGATATAGAACGCGAAAAATATATGAAATCAACTCAGAGTTGACAGCAGGCACCACTGGTTCCTGGAAGTCTGCTACCGTATTCGTACCAGAACTGATAGTGCAGTACTATTTCCAGAGAACAACTAGTGGCCAAATGGGCTTCACATACCCAAGAACAAAGCTAGGCATCCAAAACTCTTTGGGATGCAGCAATAGATATGCATTTGGGAATAGGACAAAACTGCCTGTATTTTTTTTATTGAAGATGGATTCCATGTTCCACGGACATGCGCAAATCACTTGATACCACGAATTTCCATCAAAAAACAAAATCGAAATTCTAAGACATTTCACCTGGTGTCATGATATCTTGCATAGAATATGGCAACTGTACAGTCTCTATATAGTAATAGTATGCTGTATTAAGGCGAATTTTCTCATTATTGGATTTTAGACGGCGTTGTTTTTCGATGCCTTTTTCCGCTCGATGACGTTGACCGGAAATCGAAGTAAGAATATATGTAAACAAAGTCGTCACCTTTGGAATGTACCCCCTTGCAGCTCTGTCGCTGTGTTTTGAAGGATTTTGATGCCCAAGCTTTGTTCTTGGATATGTGAAGCACATTTGGCCACAAGTTGTTCTCAGGAAATATTATTGTATTATCAGTTCTGGTACGAATACGGTAACAGTCTTCCAGGAACCAGTGGTGCCTTCATATATTTTACGTGTTCTATTCCTCCCAAACTTCATTTTGATGAATAATTTGTGTATATTTAGTTTGAATTTAAGGAATATCAGAGGTGGGGATTTCAAAATAAACAAAATTCCATTACTTATTTTGTACTTTAAGAAAAATACTAAAATGCTCCATTAAAAGTTAGAAATTATCCAGACTGAAACATAATGGTGCAGAAACTGACTGTAATAAGTTTTCAGTGAAACTCATTAACCCTTTACCCAACGCAGAGAATATCAAAATTTATTATTTTAATTACTATTTTTGAATTTCTTCTAAAAAATTTAAAAAAACCCATATCATGTGACCCCTCATTGGATCGAGCTCATCGAGCTCGTTCCAATGAGTGGTCACATGCTATGGTTTTCTTGAAATATTTTTAAAAAAAAGTTTTTTCAACCGCTCAGTTTGCAAATTCCGCGGGCGGAAGCAGGCGATTCGTTATGCAAAGGTGTTAATCGCATCCGTGCAAAGGTGCCACATAGTGCATGACCAGGTGACGTCAGCTGTCTATCTGGCGATTCCATGCCATGTTTTCTCTCAGTAACTTTATTATTTGTTCGGCACCAAGTTTGCTCGGAGCCATCCCATTTCTCTTCCATATACTACTATCCAGGGGACTGTAATCTTTGGCAGTGTATCTGAGCCAGATTTCCAAAACACATATGTCCAAGGGCACTGAACTCTTCTATCTGTGTCTTATGTTTGTTCATTTTTGAAAGTGTTGTCTTGCAAAATTTATTTCAGGAGCGGATGTTAACCCTTTACCTAGCACGTAAAGCAGACGACACTTATAAATAAAATTCTTGAATAACTAATTTTTTTCACTTTTTGCATCAAAAACATAGCTCATGACCCCTCATTGGAACGAGCTCGTTCCAAAGAGATGTCATAAGCTATGATTTTAAGACAAAAAAAATAATGACAATTGAATGATGGTTTTTGTGAATAGCGCTGGTCGGTTTTGGTCGTTATGGTAGATAAAGGATTAAACCGAGCTCTGTCAAAGTAGATTGAATTGGTTTACCCTTTACCCAACGAATCGACCTTATCCACACTTGTAATTTACAAATTGAGTAGTTGAAGAATTGTTATTGTTTCAAAAGTTTCAACAATATCATATCATATGACCCCTCATTGGAATGAGCTCGACGAGCTCATTCCAAAGAGGTGTCAAATGATATTGTTTTGTTGAAATCTTTTGAAAATATTTTTTTTCAAATAATTAAAATAGGATATCAGTGTGCAGGTGGTTGGGGGATATGTTTAGGTCAGCAGCTTAGATGTCAGAACTAGTTGTATTATAGCACCTTTGGCCAATTGTCTGTTAGAAGTCCGGTGACAAGTATAGATAAACGGAGGGAACTAGAGGTTGAGCGATTTAGATACGTGTAGGCAGGTAAAAACAAACCTTAATGGTTTTCTACTGGGCATTTTAATATTGCATAAAAAGGCCCCGATTTCCTGATTCGTGAAATTTATAGGGTACGAAACTCTTAAAGTGTCTGTTTTGAAAAAGTTAAAAAACATTGGCCATCCCTGGGAGCCCTCTCAAAACTGCGAGAGCCTCAAAAACGAGGATGGGGGCATGCAAAAATGTACCTAATATTTATTCAGTGCGAAACCTGGCGGTAGTTGGAAAAACTCAAACTTTAAAGGCAGAAATCATACGGCCACATATAAAATTTGGGTAGATTATTTTTATTAGGTAATGTTATAAGCAAATATTGAGTTATTTTCTCCCCAAAGGGCTTGATGATTGCCAGACAGAAAAAAGGTTAGTTTTACCGCCGGTGTAAACATTTTGTGTATGGTGACCTATACTCATTTCGCATTAAATTATATATTCCTTTGAACCACCGGTTTCATAAAATGTGAGTACGTTTGTGTGTGGGGATGGGGGTATAGTCCCCCAACCTCGCCCCTCGTACTTATAGCCCCACTTTTGTAAATGGAGCAAAAGATAGACCAGGTTTCAAAACGTTTTCTTTCTCTCACAAAAAGCACTGCAAAAACGAGCGAAATGTACCAGAGTTCTCTCCCTTGCATCGCGATGGGTCTTGACGTCCACATGGGACGATGATAATTCTCACGTTTTAATTCCCTGTCAAGTGCAGCTGCCCATGTGATGTATGCGTTCGTTAACGAAATCGATTTTTTCCTCGTACCATGCAATTTAAGGATGTATTCAAGGGCGTATTTCATTTCAGTGTATGTTAACAAGGTGTCTTTACTTGGAGATGAACGATGCTGGGAAAAATCTAATAATGTGTGGGGCCCTTACGTTTACCACCTCGTGCAAGTGTGATTTTCACAGTGCCCGTATATGCAGATTATTATAACAGTCAGTTGTTGAATTGGGTCATCGGATTCCGCAGAGTTGACGAGACCCGATCAACCAGATCGAACACGACGTCGAAGACGTCGTGTTTGATCTAGCTGATCAGATCCCGTCAACAAGACGGAATAGGACGACAACCCACGTTAACTGACTGCTGCAATAATTTGTTTATTATATGACAGCAGATCTTTAACTAGAGGTGTGACTTCCCAGATGGTTCTGTCCATACCTCCGCCGCCATGATTATTCTATAATGAAAAGGGGCATAACTCTGGCAAAAAATTCCGAACGAAACTATAATTGCAGGTGCACAGGTTCCCATGGTAGTGAACATCCCTGCCAAGTTTCAAAGGAATCGACCCATAAGCATCTGAAAAAAATCTCCGGACAAAATTCAGGCCTATTCGGTTGCTATTTCAAGTCGAAAAGGGGCATAATTCTGGCAAAAATAATCCGACCGGGACTATAATGGCAGGTGCACAGGTTCCCATGGGGATGAACATTCATGCTAAGTGTCAATCAGATTAGTCCATAAACGTCCGAGAAAACCTTCGGACAAAATTATGTCTACAGACGGACAAACAGACTGACGGACGGACGGATGGACGGGCAAGATGATTCCAGTATACCCCCCCCCCCCCCAAAACAAACCCTTGCGGAGGGTATAAAAATTGAGAACGACATCTGAAATGTAAACAAAACAGAAAGTATGGATGTTTTCCTGAGTCCCAAGACTCAGTGGCTTCAATCTCACTGATATCTCTATTTTAGCCCCGCCCATTATAAGTCTAAACAGTAATATGAATAGAGACGCCTCAGTTTGTCTTGCACCGTACCAGTCTACGGCATCCGATGAAATCCCTCAATGAGTTCTACCCGTCTGGGTATTTGGGATTCACATTCTCTTTACCGACAACTTCGCATCCGATTTTATAAACGGCTAGCCTCCGACATCCCCTTTTTCGTCGTTTGAGGCCATGAGAGCAATGATGTTCAAATAGGATAATCCGAGTAATTCAGTTGGTAATGTCAGAATGTATGAAAACGGGATGTGACCTGGTCGTCTAAACTGTTCAAACTCTCGTCGAGTGACGATATGAAAGTATGCTCTGAACATAGTGGAAGGATCTTTTCTTGAAACTATAAAATTGAAAAAAATAATAAAATTTGAATGGAGCATTTAGTGAATAGCGCTGGTCGTATATTTCCGTTAGGTCGAAGGCATGCCTTGATGATTTAGTTGGAATATTAGTCTGTCTGGATCATATAGATAAATAAAAAATACATGCAGTAGTCTTTGTAAACTTCTAATAAGTACCGATACTCCAAATTGGTCATGCTGGGCCACACACGGCCCAAATCTGGCCCCGAGGACCTACATTTGGATGTGTGACATAAGACCAAGTATCAAGTCTTATCTTGTAAGAAAATACATGATTTTTAGCAAGAGCGAATCGATATTTTAGACTCCAATCCAGACGAACATATCCACCCCTAAACCAACCCATCCTTAGCAACTCTCTTGATCATTTGTCTATAATTCAATTTCTGTGTGATTTCTTCTTTTACTCCTTTCCAAGGGTCTGGAAGAGTGTCGTCCCTGCACTACAAAAGGTCACCAGACATACCTTCAAGAAATACTTAGCCCTTAGAACCCTGGTGATATCTTCCATGTTAGTTCAATGATAGCAATTAAAAGCGTCCATATTCATTATTTGGGTTGACCAATTAATATTTTCAACGTGCAGCCTTCAGGCTGCACGTTGAAAATATTAATTGGTCTGTCCACACATTCACTTAGCAGCCATCACACTAAATGAAATTATGACGCATCATGCCTTTAGCCTGGAAAAGCGGCCTCTCGGGTTAACAGATAAATACCTTAATTCGTATTTACTCATTATAATATGTAGTAACCCAATATGTCCGGACTACTCGTTATAGTTATCTCGCGGATTTCGAGTAGCCTTGTGTGATTTCTTTGGCTGGTTCGGGAAACACGAACGAATGAAAACCTATTTGAATACCATAGAGCACCTACCATTCAAACACACATCACTTCCCACACAATTTGTACCTAAAATTCTGTTTCGAATTTGAAAAATAGACATCCTATGGAAAGGCCTAAGATGATTAGAAAATACCACCTTCACGCTGAAAGTTGTACCCATTTTACTCAAACGTTTCCGTTGGGGGTCGTCTAAGAAAACTGTCCAAAATACTGATAAAAGAATTAAACAAAGGCATATTATATATCAAAATAATAACTAGAGTACAAGGAAATGGAATATATTCACTTTTTCACGAAGAAAATTTTTTTACGAGTTTGACGACAGATAAGCTTCCAATGGATGAGGACCGAATTGCAAAAAATACTAAAAGATCAGTACTTTCAATGACAAGGTTTCAAATAAATGACTTCGAACTCCAGACTCGGAGAAAGCACATTTTACAATTTTGTCACCGATGTGTTGTAAACGCCCTAAAGAAAATGCACGAAAAAGATATAAGATTCCATTAGAAAACCATGTGGAGAAATCGGTCACATGACGACTTGCAACCATATAAGACAAATCTTGAACTTGGGCAGCATATTGTTCTCAAAGATCTTAGAACTACAGAAGCGGCCACACTCTACTCAAATCTACAAGGACATGGAATTGAAAACGCTCAATACATTCACGGGGAAAGGTTGTATTGACAATGCTATTAATGTGAGATAAAGTTGAAATTGCAGGACAACTTTTCAATTTCCTTATCAAGGGATGCAATTTTGAGGAATGGATCACTACGCCTCTGTTTCGTAATATTATAATTTGGTTTCTGTTGATAGGTAAAACATTAAGCTGGATAAATAGGTTTTAAAACAAAAATATTTCCACACAAACATTAATTGTAATAGTCATAATTGTGTTTGTAGGAAAATATCATTTGACTGAAGGCCGAACTATATTTATCACAACTTCCTGTTTCCATTTCCATGTTTGTCTGCTACTCAAATGATTTCAAATTGAGAAAACAACGATTTTAGCTGTCCATCTTCAGTGAAATTTGGGAGTATCGTAACGTTAGCGTTCTTTGCCACGCTATTATATTCAGCGTCAAACTGATCTTTTCCGATCTTATCGCTTAAGCCTTTACCTAACATGAAAAGCAGACGACACTTGCAAACAAAATTCTTGAATAACTATTTTTTTTTCACTTTTTGCCTCAAAAACATAGGTTATGACCACTCTTTGGAACGAGCTCGATGAGCTCGTTCCAAAGAGGGTCATAACCTATGTTTTTGAGACAAAAAATGAAAAACATAATGAAAATTAATTGGCGATTTTTGTGAATAGCGCTGGCCGATTTTTGCCGTTACGTTGGGTAAAGGGTTAAGCCTTGTAATATGAAATCGGCACCACCGAAATCGCATGTCAACATTGTAGCCACAACAATAGTATTTTGCCCTCGTGGTTAGAACCGTTACAGTACCGAAATGAGGCCCGAACGCTTATGAAATTACAGATAAATGAAATCATTAACTGAAATAAACATGATTTTGTTCAGGCCTTTCATTGATTGCCTATCAAATTGGATTCAATCAACAAATGAGCAATTATTATTGTAAAATCGGCCGGTTCTGATAACAGGCCACCTTCCCACAAACGAACTACAGGAGGGTGATAGTTTCAAAACAAATTATGCAAAGTAAAGCAAAGAATGAACGATCACACACTCTAAACCAAATCAGTTGGTCGATACAAACTTTTGATGTGTGATTGTTAATACTGAAGGTTGTTGCAATCTTTGTTGCCATAATTCACTTTATTTGTCCATTTAAATGGTAGTTGTCATAACAAAACACAAGAAATGCCCCTCATGATATCTAATAAATAAATTAGGGTAGTTTTTTTTCTCCCTAGTTTACCAATGGAATCATTTTTGTGAATGTGCCAAGAATATTAAACCATCTTCAACAGAATTATGAGATAGAATTACTACAAAATGTTCACATTGCGCAGACTTCATTTTTCATTCATGAAGTCACTTGTGAATCCATACCTGTTGCTGTGAACTGTATGGAGTTGAACCCTGCAGAACCTTTTTCATCAAAACAAAAATAAAGCAAAATGGCGGAGTTTGGGAATTGTAGATACCATGGATTGGAACTGGTTTTACTCCTCATTCTTCTCACGAATGACAAAAAGATTTCTCCGAGTCTGTACTAGAAGTATTACAAAATACAACCATTCAGTTGTTTTGAGGTAGTTTATTGTCAAAATTTGGGTCTCTTGCTCATGCCATAGCAGACATTCGGGCAGTGCTCTCAGCCACACGACAACAGTTCCGTGGCAAATTTTCAGTTTCCACGTGTTCTATGTTTCTTTCGAAACATGTTGGTATATAATTTACTGGGGTTAATTCTTTTTTGCCATGTTTGGAAATTTTCCTGAAATTTGACAAAAGTTAGGTTGGAGACCCCTTAAACCCCAAATTCTCAAGTTAATTGTTCGATAATAAATACAGTTCTTATATGCACAGAGCCAAGGACGCCGGGAGCCGAGGGGACAGGAAGGACAGATGTCCCTCCCTGCCTTGAGGCTGGGGCCAAGTGATTGTTATTCAAGTGATACGGAATGGCGAGTAATTTTTACAACGTATAATGGCTTATATCTTCTTTGACCTGCTTGCGTGGGTTATGTGGTAGAGTGGTGGAAGTAGAGGGGGTGGAGGTTGAAACAGTGCCTTTGTGACTCGCTCTTCTCGAACACAAAACATGGATCTCTAGGTTGAACGGCGTGTGCTTTACTGCGCATATCGGACAGCCATTTTGCTACACCCATCAGTCGTCAAATTTACAATAGTTGGAAATTCGGAACCCTAAATTGGAAAACGTTGGAAATAATTTCAGATAAAGCGCAACTGAATTTTTTCTATACATGTCTAGAATTTGGCTAAAATATGGAGTTTTAGTCTGAGGAGTAGTGAAAGTCCTCCAAATTTGTAAAACTCCACCCAAATACTGATTTGTAGTTGGAATTTGTGACCACCGAGAGCCCCAGCTGGATAATTTACAAGGGGGTATACAAATGGAATTCTACATCTTAAAACCTGCAGTTGGAAAGTTTTGACTCAAGGGTGGAGGTGGTAATGGGATTTCCCGCTTGTTGGAAATTATGTAACGGTAGTCGGAATTTTGCTTTATACCAAGCAGGGTGGGGGATTGCAATTGGAAACCCCTAAGCAAAGTCCCTGATAGATACGCTATGACTTCACCTCCCCACACTTGATGCCACTAGAGGGTGTTCCGATACCCCGAGAACGTATTCAATGTTCCCGTTCATCGAGAGACCAACACACAGACGACATCGTATTTTATCCACGCTCTACTGTAATGATGATGTATCCACAGTTAGAATATAGAATTAACACAGCATTGCCGGTTTTACGGAATGTTTTATTGCAGGAACCACATATTATTTTATAACTTAAGGTGACTCTACTCGTGGTTTATGTTACCATTTCAGATTGCAGAAACTTATGCTTTTCTGCCCAGAGAGGCGGTTACCAGGTTCCTAATGTCATGTACAGATTGCCAGAAAAGAATGCACTTATCGACTGAGAATACCTCCTGTAACGGGACTAGCTCGCCGCCGAACGGACACGTGATGGACGATCCACCTATCATTGACTTCAGTGTGCCCATTACCCAGACCTACCTAAATCATATAAGGAACAGGAGCTTCATGAGCGATTCCCTCAACGACGAGGTAACTTAGTCATTGGCGTGGAAATATATTAATTCATAACACGTACAGTCCATGTAAAACCTAAGTCACCTACCCATTTCCCTAAAACGACTAGCAGACGACACTTGTACGGGCATTTCCTTGAACAACAAAATAATTTCATGTTTGCGCCAAAAAAACACAACTTATGACACCGCATTGGAAAGAGCTAAATTAACATTTAAATGGTGTTTTTTGTGAATAGCTGGGGAGGATAGTGCGTTACGATGGGTTATGAGTTTAAATCCCATATCATTGTGCGTCATATCCACGCCCTTTTCAGTTTTTTGGACTTAAATGCGGTACATATATTAAATCACACGGCAGTGTTTGTAAATTCCACCCCGACACAAGATGCTAGTACCAGAAGTGCTACACACAAACAAGTTTCAGCTCTGATTGCAGAGTCGTGAACAATAACAGTACTGCCAAACAACATCGAATGATACTTATTATCAAGGTGAACCAAAGATGCGTCGAATTCGTGTTATTAAATCTCATTCTGGAGAGTAAACATTCTGAAATATTAATGTTTCGTGTTTGAAGAGCTTAGCAAGTTACTTCGATTTCTTAGAGTAATCGTTTATTTTTCGTCCTATTTACTTCTTCCAGTGGGAATGCCATTTAATTATTACTCGTAACAAAATGAAAAAAATATCAGTACAGTGACGATTTCTTGTGTGCTGTATCGCAATCAGTTGAGGGCCTGCAGCCAAATAGTATCGCACTCGTCCACGAGTGCGATACTGCTTGGTTGAAAGTTTTCAACTCGATGTGACACCACACACCAAAAGCTTTCACTGTACTGGTAATATCAATGTTGTATTTTTATGGGGCGTCATGACTCTTACTTTTACATAGACAGTGCGCAAAATATTCTGCGGGGCCATAAGTTATATTTTGGAGACACAAATATTAAAATTTCAGTTGCGATTTTTGTGAATAATTGGAGAGGAAATTCCATTAAATTATGTAAAGGATTGAAATCCTTGCACTCCTGTAGCATGGTGTCACGTATTCACTCCTTTCCAGTTCTTGGAACTTGATTAAGGTACACATACTGTAAACTGTTGCTGCTTAAAGTTTCATCAGATGAAAGTTTTAGAGCGGTGCTGATATATCGTGTGGAGTAAATTTTCTCAGAAAACTCATTCAACTCTAATTCCTACTTTTGCAAAATAGCATTGTTTATGAAGAAAGGTGCCTTGTTTTTGAAGACTCAATTTTTTAGGTAGACTAATTAATATTGTTAACCTGCAACCACGTGGACACACCGCTAGAGGTTAAAGATATTAATTGGTCTAAAGGTATTAATTGGTCTAACCAACAGCCTTCTCGTGGAAACTGAAGTAGTAAAGCCAAAGATGAGTTCCTCCCTTTTTTGCTCAAGATCGAACAAAAAAGACGTCGGAATCACCAAACGTATTTAACCCTTTACCCATCACGAAAAGCAGTTTCTTGAATAACTCATTTATTTTACTTTTTGCGTCAAAATCATAGCTTATGACGCCTCATTGGAACGAGCTCAACGAGCTCGTACCAATGAGGGTTCATAAGCTATGTTTTAGAGACAAAAAAGTAAAAAAAAAATAATGAAAATTGAATGGTGATTTTTGTGAATAGCGCTGGCCGGTTTTGGCCGCATTACGTTGGGTAAAGGGTTAAATATGGTATTTACATCGCAACACTTTACGATGGAAGGTGACGCGGTGGCTCAGTAGGTAGAGGTGCAGGCTGCAAGTCGAGATGTCCTCGGTTCGAATCCCACCTGCGGCAACCGCGTTGCGTCCTTAGGCAAGACACTTCACCGCCATTGCCCACGCGGGGGTACGGTGGCGTTGTGTACTAAGGCTTACTGCACGTCGATGGTGCACTTGTCTTCAACCAATGCTAACACTGTTTGTATGGAGCTGGTATGCTGGGGAGCTGAAAGTTGATCGTCGTTGCTCGGTGGTTCTCTCCGGGTACTCCGGCTTCCTCCATACTTTCTGGTGGAATTGCCGATAACTGGGTTACCAGTACTTTTGCCGTACTTTAAACGATAGATGTTTACAGTGCAATAAGATCACACGGTTGGGTTTGTAAATTCCACGTTCTATTTTATGGGATGTCAGTCATCTAGCATTTTCATGAACTGTACGCAAAATATTCAGAACTCTTTTTGAGTTCGAGTCATATTACAGAGACCAAAAATGTCGTAATTTCTTCTAGGTATTTTTTCATTTGTTCGGTGATATTTTTCTATTTGTCACAATATTGGAGAAAGTTAAGAGACCCCTCACCCACAGTATGTTATATTTAGGTGATAACGAAAGGAGATTAAAGGTGTGTGGATGGGAGTGATTATATGGTAGAACAAAACAAGATTTATGTACAAGGGGTCACGTTTTGAAGATTGCTACCATGGAATATATATGTGGTTTTAATTTTGTTGTTAATTGTTCTGGAAAATCAATCGTTTAACAATATTCTTCCAATCCATCTATTAGTGAAGAGGAACATTTGTTGTACTTTAAAATCAGTTGGGGTAAAAATCTACCCAATTGGATTCATATTCACTCAACCATGTTGATTTGGGTTGGTTTTTAACCCAGTTGATTTTAGAGTTTAACTGGTACTGATAGAGTGATAAATTATATGTTAACATTTATTAGCATGTCTTTGCTTTGTTACAATTGATGGGAGATTGCACACAAGCACTCTCCCATAAATTGTAACAAGGCAAATCCAAACAGACTTAATAATGTCATTTCAAAGATCATATTAATCACATTCTCGGCATATGAAGGTGAAAGGTTGTGTTACCTGTACTTCAAACAGGGACGTGGCGACAGGAGGGGGGTGGGGGGGGTGTGGGGGGGGGGTGTCCTGGCCAAAATGTCCTATAGTTGGAAATTCGGAGGGCAAGTCATGATTAGTTGGAAATTAATCCATCTATCTGGATTTTATTTGATGCTGGTGTCTCCTTTACTACCCAAACTTCCAACTCGATTTCAAATCGGCAAAAATTCCAACTGTTACTATTTACAACTAAAGTGGTGTGTACACGCTATATCGAGCTTCATAAGAATGCATGATGTCAAGTGGTATTAGATTTTTATGTGTACCCATACTATGTATGGTACACATAATGCCGGCATTCGGGGTGGCCATCCGTCGTTCGTCCATCCTTTGTCCGTCCGTCCGTCCGTCCGTCCGTCCGTCCGTCCGTCTCTCCGTCCGGCGTCCGTATCCATTTCTTTGGCATTCGATAACTTGAAAAATATTGCTTGGATTGTCAAGTTACTTTATATTTGTGTTCAGGTTACTGATGTGCCGAGCTGTATAGTTTTTGGTGTAAATCTGATAATTTGATCCTGAGATATTAACTCTTTATCCTTCAAATTGAGAAATCTTCCAATCCCTTTGGCATGAGATAACTCAAAAAATATCAATCCAATTGTCCTGTTACTTTATATATATCTTCAGGTTACTGATGTTCGGAGCTGTATAGTTTTTGGTGTAAATCTGTTATTTTGATCCTGAGATATTAACCCTTTATCTTTCAAATTGAAAATTCCTCCAATCCCTTTGGCATTCGATAACTTGAAAAATATTGCTTGAATTGTCAAGTTACTTTATATGTGTGTTCAGATTACTGATGTGCCGAGCTGTATAGTTTTTGGTATAAATCTGATGATTTGATCCTGAGATATTAACCCTTTATCCTTCAAATTGAAAATTCCTCCAATCCCTTTGGCATTCGATAACTTGAAAAATATTGCTTGGATTGTCAAGTTACTTCATATTTGTATTCAGGTTACTGATGTGCCGAGCTGTATAGTTTTTGGTGTAAATCTGATAATTTGATCCTGAGATATTAACCCTTTATCCTTCAAATTGAAAATTCCTACAATCCCTTTGGCATTCGAAAATTGGAAAAATATGGCTTGGATTGTCAAGTTACTTTATATTTGTGTTCAGGTTACTGATGTGCCGAGCTGTATAGTTTTTGGTGTAAATCTGATAATTTGATCCTGTGATATTAACCCTTTATCCTTCGAATTGAGAACTCCTCCAATCCATTTCTTCGGCATGCGATAACTCAAAAAATATTAATCCGATTATCAGGTTACTTTATATATGTATTCAGGTTACTGGTGTGCTGTGCTGTATAGTTTGTTGTGTAAATCTAAAAATGTGATCCAGAGATATTAACCCTTTATCCATCGAATTAGGCACTCCTCTAATCCATTTCTATATGTACCCATACCATGTATGGTGTACACAATGTCGGCATCCGGGGTGGCCCTCCGTTATACAGCTTTCTACTAGT
Organism: Pictodentalium vernedei; assembly: GCA_031216915.1. Classification (NCBI taxonomy): domain Eukaryota; kingdom Metazoa; phylum Mollusca; class Scaphopoda; order Dentaliida; family Dentaliidae; genus Pictodentalium; species Pictodentalium vernedei. The sequence continues at coordinate 272,005,847 of CM062291.1, forward strand.
TGCGCGTATGGATACACATCTGACGATTTCATCGGCCTATTTTTATAGTATGTTTACTTAACGAAATAAAAAAAAAATCCTCGAAATGCACTTCAAGAAAATCACATCATGATTGAGCTTGAGCATTTGTTTAGCATTTATTCAATTCCCAGAATACCAAATAATAATAACCTGATAATTCTATCATAAATGTGCTGGCATATTTCAGTTACCAGATTCAATTTTATGCCCCCTTGTCATGGCTTAAGTTTCAAAAGATTTCTCGGTAGTGAATTTCTAACTAAGGGGAGGGACCGGGAGGGGGTTCCCCCTCCTGATCCCTCCCTCTAGTTGGAAATTCACTACTCTACACCCCCCAATCGGAAACCTCTAGCCACATCCCTGACTTCAAAACAAAGCCCAAATAAGGGCTTCTCAATTTGTTAAATGGTTTTCATTTGAATGTGCTTTTTCTTCTAACAAATCTTGGTTTATGGTTGCCGTCGTTTCATTAACCCTTTACCCAACGTAACGGCCAAAACCGGCCAGCGCTATTCTCAAAAATCGCCAATTAATTTTTTAAATATTTTCATTTTTTGTCTCAAAAACATAGGTTATGACCCCTCGTTGGAACGAGCTCGTCGAGCTCGTTCCAACGAGGGGTCATAACCTATGTTTTTGAGACAAAAAATGAAAAAAATTAGTTATTCAAGAATTTTTTTTGCAAGTGTCGTCTGCTTTTCATGTTAGGTAAAGGGTTAAAGCAACGCATGTTTCAAGGTTGACAGTTTGACATAGAATAGGCACATATGCCAAAATTTTACACATGCCATGTACGCATTCGAGATTCCATAAACGCAACAAAATAAAGTCTAAAGCACTACAGTGTATCACTAAACAATTTCTTTTTTCCAATATGTGTTGTGAAATTGGTCAATTAAATGATGTTCAGTGTTCTACAGAAATATTGTAACACGTTTTTTTATTACCAGGTTTTGAGTTGCGATATTGATTAGACACTTGTTGGCCGGTGAATCGTACCATTAAACGTCGAAAATCCGGCTTTGTGTATCATTTGTCGAAACGCATTTTCAAGTCGCTTCCTCTCAGCTTCTATCTCTGCGAGGCATCAAACTTTAGCACCATTTCCAGTAATCAAATTAATAACGATTCTCCCGAAGACAGAATACAGAAGATGCGATCAGGTCAGATGAGGTTCCCATTTTGCTTTCTCTGATAGTAGTTGTGTGGTAATGTTGTAGGAGATTGACCCTTCATTGTACCAAATCATTGACGAAGACACCACCCTTAATTAAGGTTCCGCTCCACAGTTTTCCAGGCATTTCCAAATGTGACATGCCATACACTCTCTTCAAATGCAAATATCCTGTAACTTAGTTATCAAACCCATTACATGTATTACATTTCCCAAATCCACAAAAAAACATATAACACTATCTGACTAAGTAGAAATAAACAATCTGAATGTGGGTGGAATTATTTATTGTCAAAGGCAAGACTTCAACCTGAAAAATTGCCTGAAAAAATACCGTAACCAGTCATTTTCAGCCACCTAGCAGCCTCAAAAGCAGAATTTCCCACCAACCCCACCTACCCACCCCTGGAGCAGAGCATCCCCTGTTTCTAAAATGCAAAAAAAAAATTATATGTTTCCGTCTCATTTTTTAGTTACCTGTCTGGTAACAAACCCGTGTAAAAATTACATTTAAAAAAATAGCCAATTTTTCGAAGCCACTGTTTCCCATAATTCATCTGGTAATTTACCCCTATGTATCAGACTCCAACTTTGGGACCAAAACTTCAAATTCTCTTTTCCAACAAAAAGCCTAATGTAATCATATATCTGATACTAAAAATATTTCTCTATTTTACATGGCCTTAGTTTCAACATACGCCCTTTGTTTAGAATTTCACCCCTGTGCAATAGTGCGAAACTGTGGAGCGGAACCTAATTGCGCAGTGAGTGAACGTTACCGGAAGGAAGTCTCGAAGACAACGTAAACTGGTCTGGAGATTAGCGAGTCAGACCCAGCCCACTAGTTTTCGTTTGACTGGTAGAGTGTTGGAAGCCCAAATTTGGGTTCTATTATAAGTGCCCTGCACCAAAATTAAAAAGCTTAATTATTCTGTGGAAAGCAACGTGTCTCAGTAGTTAGAGCATTGGACTTTAAATCGAAAGGCCGATGGTGCGATCCTAACCAGCGGTAATCCCGTTGTTTCCTTGGGCAAGAAACTTGATCCCCCAATTGCCAATGTGTGGCCACGGTGCGCTGTGTGGTAAGGCGTACTGCGCATCGATAGTGAACTTGCCTCCAACCATATAACCAGTGTTTGACCACCAAACTGAATTTAGCACTGTACCTGATACAGTACAGTCGCCGTGGACTGGTCACTTTCCACGGGTGGGCAATTTTTTCCCGGACAAAATAATATTAGATTACAACACTAATCATGGGAATAAGCATCAAAAACAATTTATTTAATGAAGCACCGGGTATAACCCGGTGCTTCATTAATTAAAATTTTGCTGATAATTTTTATTATCTGGTAAACGTATGCGTGGATATCACTGCCCACGCGTGGATTACGACCAGTCCACGGCGACTGCACCATGAACAGAGGATCTCCGAGGAGTCAGGAATTGATGTGGAATTTCTGAACCGAGTTCACTAAGACTGATAGGAGCCGAGGTTTACCGAGGCTCAGCTCGATATTTAGTGAACGAGGTTCAGAAATTATATATCAGTGACAAATTTGAAATTCTGTTTATCACATAATGTGTAATCTAACCATTTGCCTGTAGTAAAGGCTAAAACCTGTCAGTTTCGTTCGCAAACATCACCAACCAAACTTTTTTAAAATATTTTTTTGCTCCAAAAGGTTGATTAGAACCCCCCCCCCCCCCCCCCCCCCCCCCCCATTGGACCGAGCTCATTCCAATGATGATCTACCTTTCGAAGCAAAAATGATAATTTTTAGTTATGCAGGAAATGTTTTGGGGCAAACATCGTCTCCTGTTGGCATTAGACAAACAGTTAATGAAATATAAGTGATTCGGGCTTTAACGACACTTTCGACAGCAAGGGTCACCTCGTGTCGGACAGTTGTACGGATGGAGGAAGCCGGAGTACCCAGAGAGAACCACCGAGCAATGGCGAGCAATTACTAGACTCCAGAACGTAATAACTCCATACAAGCAGGGCAAGCATTGGCTGAAGACAAGTGCTCCATCGACGTGCAGTACGCCTTAGTACAGGGTGCGTGGGCCATCGGGATTAAGTGCCTTGTCCAAGGACACAACGCAGCTGTCACTGACAGAGATCGAAACGTGGACCTTTCGGTTTGAAGTCCAATGCCGTAACCACTGAGCTACCACGCTTCCTTAGTAACGACACACAGACAATTTGATTGGTGAACAAGAATAATGCGAATGCAAAACTGAATTTTTATTTCTTTTTATTTATTTACACACACATCAGTATGTTACCAAGTTTAGTGTGGATCATGAATGTCACCAGCCCACGAAAACGACGTGCGGGTTTTTCGCACGAGCGCCGCGTTAATGTCTGTGGGGTACGTTTTGAAATTTTCATTTGTCATGGACGGGCTTTTTCGGAGGTCTCATCGTTCTTTTCTTGTATAAATTCGTTGATCAATAGTTTCTGGTCGAAACGTAACTTTTTGAGGTGTGCGAAGACTGACACGTGACGAGCGTTTACGTGCCGTTGGCGTGTTGGAAACTGGCAACAGACAGTCTGTATTGGCTCAAATTCTCAACGTTACTCAATCGGTGATTAACAGGTTGTGGTCACGCAACGTCATACAGGCAATGTCCAAGGGCGACAACTGCTAACCAGGATCGTTTCATCCGAAATACAGCATTACGTAACCGCCATCAGAGTGCCCCAGAAATTGGATAGTAGCCCCACCGAGCGACAGATGTACGAGACAGTGGTCAGACTATCCGTAATCACCTATACAGCTGGAATTTGTACGCTCGACGACCTCGAATAATTCCACGTTTGACTGAACGTCACATCGCAGCAAGGCGTAATTGGTGTGGAGCACGAAAGCGCTGGGACAATCGTCGATGGAGCAACGTCATGTTTTCCGATGAATCGAGGTTCACTCTCGACTTCCACGACAGGCGAAACAGAGTGTGGCGGCGGCGGAACGAACGATACCATGACGTAACCGTTAGGCACCCGATCGTTTTGGTGGTGGATCGGTTATGGTGCGGAGAGGCATAACCATGACAAGCAAACAGCATTACATGTCATCTAAGGGCGTGTCACAGAGTAGTACTACCGTGACAACATGATAGCAGCTCATGTGGTGCCATTTGCGCGACGTCACGACCGTCGATTCATTTTCCAAGATGACAGTGCAAGAGAACACAGGGCACGTGTCGCTACAGAGTTCCTCCAGGAGCAGAACATCACTACCCTGCCTTGGCCAGCACTAAGTCCAGACGTTTCATCAATCGAGCACGTCTGGGATATGCTTGGCAGGAGCCTACGACAACGCCAACAGCCCCTTGCCAATGTCCAGGAACTCGCCGCTGTACTGTGCGGGAAGAATGGAATAACATCAGCCAAACTGATATTGGACGTTTGGTAAGAAGTATGCCACGTCGGGTCCGCGCTTGTCTCGCGAACCGAGGTGGATTTACAAGGTATTGAGGTCTTGGACTGAATGTGGTAAATTCTCTGACTGACCATCCATGTTTTCTACAGCTCAGTGTGTGGAATGTTTGCATGTCTGACGCCCAACTATCGCTGAAATCATTCACCAGATATCACAGAGCAATGCCTCAACTGTCTTTTTGATGAAAATTTAAATATATTTCTTCATATATCTCCATTTGATCAAATATCCCCTACTTTTTTTTAATAGTATATATATATTTTTTGAATTTTGTTTCTGTTGTCTCGCTCTCCTTGAAAGTGATTTTTTAGTAATGCCTGCTTCAAACTCATTTACTGATTCGTACATTCCATCTAAATTACTTAAGTTGGAGACTGTAGTACCAGTTCTTTCTCCCAAATAACATGAATTTGTTTTTCTTCTTAAACCTTTGCTTATAAGGTGTCTTCCCACGAGACCAATTCCCCTTAGACGAACTACATAGTGTTTCTGGTTAAGGGCTGATTAAGGATAATTAGGAAAACAATTATTTATAAAAATCTGCCCAACATCTATAAAATATCGACAAGCCAGAAAATGAGCAGACTATCATCTGAAAAATGAGGTCCCCAGAGGGTGGACTTGGTGATGCGACCCTGCACAGCAGGGTAGCATTAGTAAATTTACCCTCTGTGAACCTCAATCTGAATCAAGGTCTCAAACATAATCAGAAAGAGGTACCCAGAGGATAAACTGGCCCACTGTATGGGATAGCATCAGCAAATTCCCCCTCTGGGGACCTCATTCTGCAAATGACAGACTGCTTATTTTCAGGCTTGAATATCAATAACATTAAATGCATTTATAAATATTTATAAATATATCAAATTATTGATATAGAATTATTTTTAAAGTAGAAGACATCAGTTGGTCTAAGGGGAATTGGTCTTTTGTGAATTGGCGTCGTGGGTGTTGGTCCACAGGGAATTGGTCTAGTGGGAACGAACCGCTTATAATTCTCACTGAGAAAATATTTGATGGGCCCTGTGCTGGGATTGAAACGTCATGATATCCATTTTAACGAGTGAGCTCGCTTTTCCGGCCCAGGAACATGATACGCCATACTTTCATTAAGTAAGATGGCTGCTAAGTTAAAGTGAGGGGTAGACCAATCAATATTTCCAACGTGCAGCCCACGTTGAAAATATCAATTGGTCTACCCCCAAATAATAAATACGGACTCTTCTAATTTCTTCTTTTGAACTGACGTGGGAGATACCATCAGAGTTAACCCGTTACCCAACGCAGACAATATCAAAATTTATTATTTTAAATATCATTTTTTGAAATTTTTCAAAACATTTCAACAAAACCATATCATGTGACCCCTCGTTGGAACGAGCTCGTTCCCACGAGGGTTCACATGATATGGTTTTGTTGAAATTGTTTGAAAAATAATATTTTTTCAACTGCTGAATTTGCATATTACGCGGGCGGATGCGGGCGATTCGTTAGGTAAAGGGTTGAAGGGTTAAAATCGGACATCACGCAGCAAAAGTTTTCGACATGCCTATTGTTGAATTATATTTCAGCGCTGACAGGCTCCACTAATAGAATCAATATTCTTTTCCGTTGTCTGTTGATAGAAAACCATCAAACACCCCTATAATACCTGTCTCGTTGGCTGATAGCTAAATTAAATCGGAGGCGCAAGAGAGTGTAGTTAATGAGTGCCGTCTATTTTTGTCGCGAAAACTCAGGTGAGTGTCACACTCCACGTCCATTTTATTGCATCGATCCGCCAGAACGTTCTTCGTGGAACAAAGTCATCGATAGAATAGTCGGAATTAATATACGGGTACGTTGTTCGACCTTGTTGTTGAAAGAAACATTGTAATCCCGGTCTTTGTAATAAATCAGGAAATTGCATTGCTTTTCTGAACTCTAGCGTGTGGAGATGGAATTCTGTAGTTTTGCGTTCTCGTGTTTGTAAAGAATAAATCCATTGTGAATGGCGCATTTCAATAATTTTAATTGCACACACACCCAATACCTAACCTCGTCTGCACAAAGTATTGCACAATTCCTCCAAATCTTGTAAAACAACGATGCAGAGACAGACATCTAGTTGTCTCTTTTTATCAAAGTATATACCAATTCCGTGTCCTCCCCGCGAGTCCTCTTCATCTCTAATAAGGCCTCGATACAGAAAGTAACGAATCCCCCTTTTTTTTCACTGATAGTTTCTAAGTTAGCTGTGCAATCTGTAACGACAAAATGGAATGTACCTCTCCAGGGGCCGCGGAACCGGGGGGGGGGGCTGGGGGGGCACCCCCACTTTTTTTGCCGGGCCATGTTTTTTTGTATGCATGTATTTTAACACAACCAATTACTGGTGAAACAAGGAGCGGGTCCAGAGCCTCCCCCATATTTTCGCCAGCTATATTTCTCTCGTACTGGTTCAGTTTCGGTGGATTTCGGATCATTTTTTGCAGTAAGTGGCAGTAAACGCTAAAATGTATACAGTTTGTTAATAAATCGGTTAACTGAAATAGATTGTAATCTTACAGACATGCAAGCACCAAATCCACCCCCAGACAAGATAATTCAAATACAGTATAATTGCTGTTAGCGTCTGGAAAAGCATACAGGTGAGGTCTATTTATCGGCTTTGGTCGTTACGACCAAATCTGATAAACAGATCTCACCTGTATGCTTTACCGACGTTTTTAACGACTCTCAAAGTGTGAAATCTTTCAAATACATCTCCTGAAAAATCTCAAAATATCCGCTCAGATGCATGGAAATGGATGTTTTGGGATCCTGGAATTTAAAATGTTCGTACCACGGGCCGAACCATCCAGCCCCCACACTTTGAAAAATCGTTCCGCCGCCCTTGCTCTCCATTGTCTGACCAAGGCTGTCTGAGGCTGCGGAACTAAAATGAAGATGTAAGCTATTTTTTTCAACTTTTGCCTCAAAAGCTTTCCTCTATTGGAACGAGCTGGTTGAGTTCGTTCCAATGAGGGTTTATAAGGTATGTTTTTGAGGGAAGTATTCCAGAATTTTGGGCAAGTGTCGTCTGTTATTTCTTTTAGGCGAATTGTTAAGTCATAATAATTAAATGTATATAAAAACGTGTATGGGTGATTGTTTAGTCATCAGAATTGGACGGCCCCCACCATCCCACCCCCATCCCTGCTGTTTCTGCTGCCAGTGACGTATGTAGTTTTACGAGTTTGGGATAAGGTACAGCATAGTATAACCATCACAGAAACTACCGAAGCGAAGTAGTGCGTTATTTTGAATCAGTAATTTCATCTTTGAATTTGGTGGTCTCCTTACCCCAACCCCATATCAAGAGGAAGATGTGGACCCCCTCCTTCTTAGCTCATAATGTTTAGAAAAAATGTTTGTCTAAAATATGTAATCTCTTTGGCTCTTCTTGGTGATTGTAATTATTTTAGCGGGAATAAACCGTTGTGCAAGCTAAGATCCGAAATATTTCACATTTTCTACAATACCTTTATGGGAAAGCTGTCTCTGTGAGTTAAATGTTTCAGTGTCTTCTGTGAAAGAATTCAGCACAATTATATCACGATTGCGGAACGCTTTCAACGTTATGCGATGCAATGCAGACTCTGGGAAATGTTCTGGATACACCACGCGTGGAATCTGGATTACGCGTAAGAACGTAATGTAAGAACTCACAACCGATTGGAGGTTATTTGGTTAAGTACGTTATGACGTGAATGAAATGCTTCGTCACAAAATAATGTCAAGTAAGAAAGTTATCACACCGCCGAATGTGATATTTTTCTTTAACCCTTTACCCGACGCAGACGATATCAAAATTTATTATTTTAAATATCATTTTTTTTTAATTTTTCAAAACATTTCAACAAAACCATATCATGTGACCCCTCTTTGGAAAGAGCTCGACGAGCTCGTTCCAACGAGGGGTCACATGATATGGTTTTGTTGAAATTTTTTGAAAAATAATAGTTTTTTCAACTGCTGAATTTGCATATTACGCGGGCTGATGCGGCCGATTCGTTCACGGGGTAGAGGGTTAAAAATATCAACTACATTCACTTAATTCAAGTTTAATGGTGGTATAAATACAAGACGCAACTCGGGTAGAGTACGGGAGATAGGAATCAACGACGATTGGTTGTGTTTTTTACTGTATTTCACGCTCAGAATGATCATATTTACTTTTGTTGAACAAACATGTGGTTTTTTTTTCTTTTTGCTGAAAATTATCAGAATGAAAACAAAATAACGTGTAGTTGTTTTCAGATGTTCCCTTTCTATGTGTATATTTATTGTCATGGTATGTTTTTTATTGAAATGTTTACAAATTTGTTTACAATTGCTCAATTTGTAAATTACGCGGGTGGTATTCATTAGATACGCGGTTAATCTCTTATCAGGTGTGGTTTTAGCGCAAACATATGGGAATCAAGTTAAGGTCTACGTACATAGTGTCCTTGTCCTACGGGTCAGTATCGGATTTTATATCATTCCTTTAGTCAATATCGAAACTGGGCTGCAATTGAAATAAATAGCTACTAGCAAAATTATTTCTTTCAACACTGACGTCACAAATGGTATCATATTATCCACTTCTGTATGAAGCGAAATGGGCGAGTCTGTCTTGCATTTGTGGGTAGGTTCAGTAATAATTTAAGTCTGAGAATAAAGCTGTTTAGTAACACATCGCAATTTATAGCATGATTACCTATTCTACCGGGGGGGGAGGGGGGGGGGCACTAAAAATTTACAAGACACTACGTGCTATTTTTGTGTCGGCCACTTTTTAGACCCACCCACCTCAACATGCAAATTTTCTACAACTGTTCTAAGACACCCACCCCCACCCATCCCCATTCAAAGCCAAAATAAGTTTATAAACTCTTTACATTAGTGTTTATTAAAGTCAGCATTGTATTAGATTTAAGGTTGGTACATTTCAACCCTATATGTAACACAATGCTTCTTGTAATAAACTTTGTACATTTAAGAGTTTATTACTTTAAGCGTTTTATTACATTTATGGTTGATACAGTAAGCGGCACTATCTGGCCATAGTTTGATTGGTTTTGATGAACAGCTTGAGTAGCTTGCCCTTACATAACGTGTGACACGTATATGGCCTTAGATGCTATGTTTGTGGGATGGTTATCCTGAAGATATTTTGTCCGAAAACTCGGAATTGTTGCATCTGAACCTGCCTGAACTAGGTTATAAACCTTTTGCTGACACGATATGACCTTCGTTGTTGAGATGTCGTTAAAAAAGATTGAATTAACATACAGCTACATTATACGAGAAATTGCATTAATGATCAACTAATCTGGGTTTAACTTAGTGATTCAAAGAGAATCTTCCAAACATATTGCCTTCACATTTTTTAGATCTCAGACATGACACCGACTCCTACTAACGAATGCGATATCCCCAGAAAAAACAGGGTTAATTACAGTGTTATCACCTACAAGACGACTTGGTTGTATTTATGTTAAGAAGGGAATGTATGATATAATCTTTGAGGTTTGGGACCCAAATGACAGTTCATTTTTGACATATTCTCTAAATATTCAAAAATTTGCAAAGCACATTTTTGGCGCACGCAAGAGGCCCACCCACCCCCACCCTGTGTCTTGCAAATTTTTGGTGCCCCCCCCCCCCCCCCCCTGATTCTACTATATATTAAAAGCATACGACATAAATTTTAGCTTTACACACCAACCGCGGTGAACACGCCAGCAATGGGATTTCAATAGTTAAAATTTACACCAACAGTCGAATATCATCCTTGACCTTTGATGACGTCGACCCGATTGCGAATTTGTCTAAATTTATCGTACGTCACCTCGCGAAGAGTGGAATGAAAGTGGCAAATATTTATTACGTTTTTAAATGAGTTTACCCCATAAAACACCAAAAGTTAACAAACATGCATTGTCTCATGTTAATAAAGCATCCATAACTCGAAATAGTATGTTATTAAAATGGATAGGTTTCTTTTTCGTTTCGGTGATAAAATTGACAACAGAAGTACCGCTCACCGGTGCTCATGTTAACAAAACAGATTCGCACGTGTGAACGTCTGCTGCTCAGTAAAATCGAGAAATAATAATAGCGACTCTTAATAATCTGACGATCATGGTATAAATAAAATATACTCAAAGTAGCTTGGTGTACCAAATGTTCACCACTCGTGGTGAACATTTGGTACACCAAGCTACTTTGGGTATATTCTATAGATCTCTCCTGTATTATCCTATTATCCTAAATTCCAGTATTGCTTATCGCCGAGATGGCAACAACGCTTTTTTAAACAAGAACTCAACTTGAATGGAATCTGGCTCGACACATTGTGATGGAACAAAATTCGTTCTTTCTTCAAATTCTGTAAAGATTTGTTCAGTTGTTCAGTACTCACATTGCTGATCAATGACTTTATTCGTCTTGCCTGTTACTGTTAAACTGCCATTCTTCTTGAAAGAATATGACAAGCTTTTGTGAGTCGTCTTAAAGAAAAGCAAAGGAAATCGAAAATGTTCAGTAACTATAACAAAACAATTACAACAAAATATGTAACTTGAGGAAGAATGAAGACAACACACAGGGTTTATTTTTAATGGACAAAAACAAATTGATTCGCTCGAACGCCCTCTGCAAAAAAATTGGGGACAGTTCTGGAATGGACTTGAAACGTTTGTTCATTCAACAGAGAAAGACACACACACTAAAGATACCCATTTACGAAGACGAATTTGAGATGAACAAGGCGACAGAGTTGTCTCTGTGGCAGTCAGGTGATTCGCCATTATTATTATTTATTGGAGTTTAACGATACTGTCTACAGCCAGGATGACCTCCTGTCGGGCAGTTTTACGTGTGGATGAAGCCGGAGTAACCGGAGAGAACCACCAAGCAGCGGCGAGTATTGTCAGACTCTTCAACGTACCAACTCCGCACAAGCATTGGTTGAAGGCTAGTGCACCATCGACGTGTCGTACAATTCAGTGCACAGCGCCACAGTGCCCCCACATGGGCAGTAGAGAGTGAGTGCCTTGCCAAAAGACACAACTTACTTACCCCTGACGGGGATCGAACCGTGGATCTTATTTGCCAATATGGAAATAAGGATAGGTTAAACAACTTGTTCTCCATTCCTTGCGTAATAAGATTGTTTAAATACAGTTGAACCTTCTTAAGCCTTTATTCAACGTAACGGCCAAAAC